>JAIUWE010000070.1:0-722564 GCA_022750525.1 Halotydeus destructor
TGTATTAACCACTACTTGTTTGTCCAGAAGGAATTTAACTGGACGTTTTCCGAAAACGCTGACGTCAACACCGTGTTCTCCATCTTGAAAATATTTGTACCGCTCTTAGCTGTGCCGTTGCTGATGAAGAGACTCAAGATGTCACTACCGATGATGGGACTGATAGGTGCTTCTCTCACTATTGTGTCTCTGATAATCAGAGGCATATTTGTGTCCGAAAGTGGCTTTTATCTCTCGCTACTCATACACCTACCATCCTCCATATCAGGTACTGCGTTGGCAACATATATGACCAAACTTGTTGGTCCTCATGAAATCGGATCTGTCATGGCCTTCAGGTCATGTCTAATGGCTATCATGCCCTTAGTTGCCAAGCTGATATACATTAATCTCTTCAACTTCACATTGAATAGTGAACCTGGTGCAGCTTACTTTCTCAGCGCCATTTTAAGTTTTCCCCTTCTTTGCTTATTCGGTTATCTTGAAGTGCTTGAGCTGAAAAAAGCCAAGATAAAGTTCTGATTACTGTGTTCATTCTTTACAGGAAGTGTCAAGATACGGTGTCATATGCATTAACGACCAACATAAAAGCAATTATCAGATGTTTATGTCTCACATGTACCGATAACGCTGAGCTTATTTCTCACTGCATCTCCGTCAGTGAACTTCGGCCGAAGACTCCATAGCGACAGAATAATCAAATGTGATATTTTACGATTAAAATATTAGCTCTTACCAAACATCCACTATCTTTTTTCACAATTTCTCACTCTGACATGAGCATTCGAACCCAAGATTGAAACAATCTTTCGAGCTGGCAGGAAAAATAAAGTCACTCAGCTCGAAAGAAGTACTTAGTGACGGCACCACGAACGGCGCCGGTAGGTCAAACCTAAGTTGAAAACATCTACAGGATCCAGCAAAAAACCATCGTAAGCAGCCAGTATCTTTAGTTAGCTATCAGATGGTAAGCGAATTTCTCGTATATTTCTTGCATTAGGAGCTAACCGTTGTTCCTGGAGGTAGTTCCCGAGACCTTCCAGCATGAACATGACATCATTTCTCTCAAATTCTGTTAAACACAAACTTCCTCGACAACCGAGCTTGCGGTGAACTTAATCACCAAGTCCTTGTGAGAACATGCCTCGCGGTGCCTTGAATTTGCGAATGCCGCTGCATTTATTCGACCGGGAACCTGGTCAAGCTTTGAACTCAAATGTTCTACTTGAGACGGCTGAGCAACTTCATCCATGACGATAGAAAACAATCAGGAGATACAAACGAAAGTAACACTCCTTCCCTGCTTCGCCACAGCTGCGAGATACAACTCCTCCAACACCTTCGCAGAAGCAGTACTGATGGAAGAAACACAAAAACACTAACTGTGTTCAGTATCGAGTGTTAACTTCGCATCCTTCATTAAAGTTCACTGGCGAGAACATAATCTCTCTCTCTGTCTCTCTCTTTCTCACAGAGTTGTCTTCCACTTGCATAAGCTCCAGCCATCCATGTCGTTCCTTGTCTCCCCCCCCCCACGATCTGTTTCGTTTTTTTTCGTTTTCCTGATAGAAACATTCAATAACGATGCTTACTATCCAATCGTGCTCATTAACAACCGAAGTTTACTTGATCATATAGTGATTGCATCACAAGCTCAAGAGCCGTAGCTGACACGAGAAGTAAGGAAGAAAGAGAAAGCTAGAAAGAGAGAGAGAGGAGGAAAGAGAGAGAAAGAAGGAGAGAGACAAAACTGAAGAGGAATATGTCTGCCGAGAAGAACCATGAGATATTCTTGTGTTCGCACTGAACATGAACTAAATTTTTCGTGAGATAAAGCAAGTTGAAGAGTAGACTGAAAATGATTAAGAGAGCCAGGAGAGAGAGAGGGAGCGACAGGTAGATGGGAGAACAAGAGAAGACTAGTCATCATACTGTGAGCTTTCGCTCTCACCTAGGAGCTCCCGTCAATGGTGAGGCTCGTTTTTCAAGGGGGAGAAACTGACATGCTACGTGTTCGCCATGATTCTCTTGACGCAAGGCAGACTGCTTAATGGGCATCCTATGAAGGGTCTCGTTCTACTTACCCTTGACATGATCAGAGTGATAACATGGGAAAGGCATCACTCTGCAAAAATATGAATATAGCTGGCGATGGGAACGAATTAGTTCGGCGGAAACAGCTCGTATAGAGGTTTGTACACAATCTAGAATGCCACTTTTCATTTCGATGTTAAGCATTCAACTGATAATATGTCCGCTAGTCCACTGCGAAGAATAGTCTGAAGCCGGTATCCACTACTCTTTAGAATTGCGCAGTAGTTATGTGGAAGGAGCAGTTTGATCTTTCGTTGAGTGTCACTCCGATTCACACCTCATAACTTTGCTGTTCGGTCACCTAACAGTCTAACAATAATATCCTATGGAGAAAGTACGTCAACTTGGGGCAAGCGTAATCGTGTCTTAGTACATTCAGTACTTACCAAAGATGAAAAACCTGCTGTTCTCACATTACCAAAAAACACACCCTAACCCACTCACATCTAAATGAGAACTTGGACGCAGGTCAAGCTCTGGCGCTAGCAAAGCTAGCGATAACACGTGCAGGTCAATCTAAAGTTGACCGTAACTTTACTAGCGTCATTTTGCGTATAAATAACGCAGCAAATCTTATTGTACAGAGGGCGAGCCAAAAATGTTAGGCGAATTCAAAGCGTCAAAACTTTCCGAATTGTAGGTAGAATCGGCTCGTTTTCCTCTACATTTAATACTCTATCCTTATATATTTTGTAGCAACGCTTCGGCAACTCGGCCATGGCATTTTATTGGCGTTCGTTCGGCCCGGTGCGCTGGAGCGCTATGCTGATGAAAAATGAATATTTTCCTGCTTTCGGTCCTATAGAATTTTTTCAAAATATTTTGGATGTATTATGGAGCATTGATCTTGGCTTTGGGGGCAACGAAAATCGGCTGAAATACTTCGTCATGTGTCGTGGAGGCCCAAACAATGACACTCGTCGGATGCGACTGTTTAGTGAAGCTGTTCTCGGTATTCATATTTTGAAATGTATTGCACGTTTCTTTCGCCTTGATTATTGGTAAGGTAGAAGAGGGCTTCGTCGGATGTGATAAATTTTCTATACCTTCCGGCTGCCAATTTTTTGTAAAGCTTGAAAGACCTGGCCCGTCGTGTTTCTATGCTGTCTTTGGTCATGTAATTTCTGCTCCTTTAATGAACTAGTTTCTTGTCCAGTTTCTTTATATTGTCTCGTATACATGTCTGACTAACTTCCAAGACCCTTGCCATATGTTTTTGAGTGGGAGGGTCAACTTCATTGGTCATCTTGCCTAACTGTTTGATTTCGTGTTTTTTGTGTTCTGGTTTGGAACCGCTTGTCTCTTGCTTCACTTCTTTTTTGCCACCTTTCTTCATTCCCGACGACAGAACACCGATATAAGATCTTGATATGAATATATTCTGAGCTTCGAGACGTTTCTTAATAGCTCAATGAGACCATGAAAGTCGTGAAAAAGCGCGAATATCACTAATTACACTTTCATCACTCTACTGTTTTTCCGCGCTTCAGAGAATAAGGTGGAGCTTAAAAAAGCGAGAAATATGATTAGGTTTTCGAAATAAACCAATTTAAAATTTCCTAACACTATTGGCGCCCCCCCCCCCCTGTAAATTCATTTTTCTATTGGAAGTCAAGTAGTCAACGTTAAGACTCGCAATTAATTAAAATAAGCACTATGCACACTCTACCCTCGTTCCCTTCAATGCAGTCACGCCGAAGATGTTGATGTAAGTGAAAATAAAACTGGCATTTTAGAAATGTTCAACTTATACATTCATTCTTGCCGAGCTGCGAGTTTTCAGCGTATTCCGTGTACTGACGGCTGAGTAGTCAGATTACTGGTAGTTCAAGTTCGAATGAAACAGCAATTCAGCTCGTTTTGCCGACAAGATACGCTCTGAAGATACACCCGAGAATTTAATCGGTCGATTGCGGATGGCAATGAATATTACTTGTGATAAACAATGGAATAGAATTGATCTGTATCCTAAGTTGTGCGTAGTTGACTTCGCTTTGCACGTCGAGGTCACTGGTCTTCATCTTGACGAGTAGACTTGTACATGGGCTTCGTCACACTATTGATCAGCGGCTCAAGTTCGGCCGATTTTCGGTCGGCAAAGTGTAGAAATACAAATACAGAGAAGCCCATAAAGGTGAATAAAGCTGAAACCAAATAAACGGCTCCAAGAAACGTATTGAGCGTAGCATTGAACAGCTGTGTGATCATGAGGCTGGCGACGAAGGGCATCAGAGCTTGGAGACATAGCATGAAAGCCATCAGGGAGCCTATTTCATTCGGGCCGATAATGCTAGTATTGTATACTGAAAGCGCTGTCAGTGCTATGGAAGAGGGAGTGTTAAAGACCAGAGAGACATAAAAGCCCGTTTCGGATATCACAAGGCTTCTTACGAGCATTGAAGCCACGCCCACTGACGTTCCTATCATTCCCATGGCGGGCAGGGAAATCTTGAGCACCTTACAAAGAAATGGCACAAGTAGAAGTGGAACGAAAATCTGAAATATGGCAAATAGCGAGGTGACACTGGAATATTTTTCATATGTCCAATGAATGCTTTCTGGCAAAAAAGGTACTGCACGGTATTCGCGCCCGTGCTGCTAAGCGTACACAAAATGACGCCCAAGGAGCCAACAAACAGTTTCATGCGACCTTTGTCCGGCCTGGGCTTGAGCACTGTATTGCACAAGGTTGACAAGTGTTTCATGTCGATGATGCTTCTGACTCCGTACCATGGCTCTCTTTTGACTGTAGTAGACTCAGCAATCTCGTTTTCAGCCTCTTGTCGCACCTCGGCCCCCTTGACGACAAGGTTTCAACCACACTATGGCGGATGTTAGCAGTATTAAAGTTGTGGTATACACACCAACGTAGTTGCGCAGCCTATCCGGGAAGAACCAAGGACTGCTGCCTAAGAGTTGACCAGGTATGACGTACCTAGAGGTTGAGACACGTCTCTCACGATCTCAAGCAAGGTGAACCGGATGACCATCATGTCTGAGGCTGTAGTCTTGAAGGCGTGACTGTAAACTGCGGTGAAAAGTGAAAATATGCCACCGCACAAGGTTGACGGGACCGTCGATACCAACCACTATGGTGTCGGTATTTCGAATGAAATGGAGATTATCATGTCAACGACGACGTCGGCGAAAATGCCAAAGCTTATGAGTTGCATGTAGGGACCACAGGATAAGTTCTTTTTTAAGCTCAAAATATGTTGTAAAAAGCCTCGAAATATGCTCAAAAATATGTCGTTTAATTTTGACCGAAACTCTTTAGTTTTTAACTATTCCACGGTTTAGGTAGGTGAAATCTGCTATATTGTTCCTTCAAAATTAACTTTAGTTCACTTGAAGCGCCTAAAACGAGAACTCAAAAGACCATAGCTGGGAATCGAACACGGGGTCTCACAGTGATGGTCGGAAACCTTAACCGATCGGCCACGTCAGCAAAGATTTTTTAATGAAAATGCATATTTCCGATCGCTGCCTCAAATTAAGATTCGTTTATGCGCAGCTTCAGTTATAACTTCAGGTGACAAGCCACTAGCATGTGTTGAAATAAGTGCTCGATATGTTCAGATACGGCCAAATATGCCTTTTTCTGTAAAATGCCTGAAATAAGCGATTTTCTGAAAAAGGCCGAAAATATGTCTTTTATGTCGTAAAAACCTATGACATATCTTAGTTTTTCTTGGTCCTCTCGATGACCCCAACAAGCCTGTCTACGATATGTCACCTTTGTAATATATGTTTTTTCTTCATTTCTGTGGTCCCTAGTTGCATGACCATCTTGCTGCCTGACGGATGTTTGTCGGACCAAGGACCAAGAAAAATGGCGGAAACTACACTGGGCACAGTGTTGATGCACGATGTGTAGAACGCATAATCGGATGCTCTCGTCAAAATACTGTCCTTAAATCCTACGTCATCAATATCATTGGTAGATGTAACATTGTAGCAGACAGACTGCTCCAGCTTCAGCTCAGTAACACATATCTTGTCTTGAACCAGCTGATTCGATACGGACAACTTGACGAATACGAAGTGAGCGCCAGAAACAGAAACAGCTCCACTTTAAGATTCCTGACATACATCAACGAAGTCATCCATTTCGAGCGCTCAACCGTCGAGTCCATCTCATGGGTTGTCGTCTAGTCTCTAGTTCAGAGCACAATAGCCACAGAAGCTCGACAACTTCCTGCTTAAACTGTAAAAGCACATATCAGAGCATGTTCAAGGTGGACGAGTACTAGACTCATTAATTTATTTTGAATATACTTTTAATCACTTGAGATAACTCAGTTATAATTAGGACTTTGCTCTCCTGGAGTTGAGGAACAGTGAAATCACTCACGTGAAACTTAAGCTACAGAGATAAGTTTCCAGCAAAGCCTCCCCCTTCTAGATAATCTCAAGCGATACCCTTGTGACACAGATGCTATGCTTATTGTCGCTACCCTTTGCCGAGAAACCAAAAAGCTGAAGCAACTCATTGTTCTCTTCTAGTGATTGCAGTCAACTGGAAAACCTTGTGATGAGCTGGAATCCCGAAGGTTTTAACTACTGAAGGTTCCCAAGAGGTACCGGCAAAGTGGAGGTTGTTTTATACTTTTCATGGAGCAACATATAAAGATAAAATTTCGACCTTTTCCGTTACCAGCTAAATAGGGACCACAGAATAAGTTCAAAATATGTGCTAATATATGCTCAAAAAACGTCTCGAATATGTCCTAAAATATGTCGTTGAAAATCGAACAAACTTTTCAGTTTTCAGCTTGTTCATACTTATTATGAGCTGTATCAGTCAATGATAAATCACTATGAGGGACTATACTGCAAAAAAAAAGACATTCAAAAAGTTCATTCCCACTCACAGTTCATGCCCACTCTGCCATGCTTCATAATACTTATTTCGCTGGAACTCAAATTTTCGCTCTGTCGACGGATGCAAAATAGTCTCCCCAGCTTTTTAGATGGAGGGGCAACATAGAATATAAGCTTTTCCCGATAAATTGACGGCATATGTCTAAATGTCTTCCAGATATGTCACGATAAGCGATTTTGTAAAAAAGGTCAAAAATATGTCTTTTATGTCGTCACAACCTATGACATATCGTACTTTTTCTTGACCCTCTCGATGCCCACGTGAACCCTATGACTGATATGTCACCTTTATGAGATATGTTTATTTCACAGTTCTGTGGTCCCTACAGCTAAAACACGGTGTACAGTTCTTTACGTCAGTATTTCTGACTACAATTGTTCATGCTTAATATATGAGTTTTGATGAATCTTAATCTAATTAATAAAAGAATTCAAATCTCCACAGGAATGTTGCACCTTTATTTACCTTGATATTTTTCGATTCTCTAAATTTAATTTATGAATTAATTTGAAAAAACTAATATAGAACAACTCTAGTTCTGACATCCTGGCGTTGTTCACAATGACAGTCCGTGCCTTCCTATGCCCGCTATTTACGTTCTTCAGCTTTAGCTTCGCCCTTGTGTGTCAGCTTGAAGTAGAGAAATACGCAGAAAAACAGAAATGCAAAGCATGCTGCTAGCAGATAGGACAAACCCGGAAAGGTATTCAGCGAAGCGTTGAACGATTGCGTGAATATAAGACTGGCGAAGAATGGCAGCACGGCTTGAATGCACATGGTTGACGCCATCAAGGAACCAATCTCGTTGGGATCCGGAATACAGGCCAGGTATGTTGTAAGTGCCGTCATTGCTATTGAAGAAGGGACATATATGACCAGAGAAACGTAGAAACCCATTTCCGAGACAACGAAGGCTCTGGTAAGAAGCGATACCATCGACATAGAAGTTCCGATAAGTCCCATGGCCGGCAGTGAGACCTTGACCACCTTGCTTAGGAATGGTACAAGCAAGAACGGAATGAATATTTGAAAGATGGCAAACAGTGATGTAACGTTCGAATACTCCTCGTACGTCCAGTTGAAATATTTCTGACAAAACTGATATTGTATGGTGGCTACGCCTGTGCTGGAAATACTGCCCATAGCTAAGCCAACTATTCCAATCCATAATCGAATGCGTCCATTGTTTGGCCTTTGCTTCAGCACTGCCATGAATATGGTTTTAAGATTTTTCAAATCAACTATGCTCTTGAAGGGCGTGTACCATTTTTCCACTTCGTGCTCGGTAGATATCTTCCCATTTCCAAGCTCTGGTTCTGTTATTGCCTCTAGTTCTCTATTTATGTCCTCTTGTGTCTTGACAGGTACGAGAAAGTAAACCCACAGTATCGCCGGAACTAGCAAGATGAGCGTGACGGTGTAGACGCCGACGTAGTTGCGCAACTTGTCGTCGAAAAACCAAGGGCTCTGGTTCAACAGCTGGCCTGGAAGGAAGGTTCCAAGAGGCTGACTGACGTCTCTGACTATTTCCAACATAGCAAACCGGACGACCATCATGTCTCGAGCGGTGTGCTTGAAGGAATGACTGTACACTCCAGTGAACAAGGAGTATATTCCACCACATAGGGTCGAAGGGACTGTCGACAGCAACACATATGGCGTTGGTATTTCGAACATAATGGATATTACCATGTCGACTATAATGTCGGCAAGGATGCCGAAACTAATTATCAGCATGATCAACTTGCTTCCGGATGGAAATCTATCTGACCACGGGCCAAGGAAGATGGCGAAGACGATACTTGGGAAAGTACTAATGCAAGTGGAGTAGAAGCTATAGTCCGTTGAACGGGTCAATATCATGTCCTTAAAATGTTCGTTGCTTGGGTCACCGCTAGATGTCACATTGTAGCAAATCGCGTGCTCCAGGCCCAGTTCAGTGACGCATGCCTTGTCTTGAATCAGCTGTCCGGAAACGGAAGACTTGACGAAATATGACGTCAAGGCCAAGAAGAGAAACGGCTCTACTGTCAAACTCTTGATGAAAGTCCATGTATCGCAAAGTTTGGAACTCTGGCGTGTTAGATCCATCTTTGTGTTTCATCAACGTGATTGATTCACTGATATGTCAATGTGGAACTTGAACAAAACGAAAGTTTCAACAGCAAGTTGGAGAAATGAAACGTGAATGACATTCAAGCCCGTGATCGCCAGGCTGCCTACTGCATGAGCCGCTGCAAAAAGTTATATTTTTATGGCCTTTATCTTGTAGTCACCGTGATAGCATGCAGTCATTAAGTCTTAACTCGCTGAAGAACAAGCGCTTGTCTTGCTGATGCTAAATTCAGTTTTCAGAGGCAAACTCAGCTGGAGTGTCTTCGCAGCCGTGTTCCAGTTGTAAGTTCCCAAGTTGATGTTAGAGTGAATGAGAGTAAATGCGGTTTGAAAATGTTACAAGAGTTACGGCGTGTTATGTTGCGCTCAACGAGTTTCTTGCTTTCAATATTGCGCATGCGCCAAAGTTAATTCGAACTTCGTAACGATAGTTGAACGGCTACGCAAAAGAGCGTGCAGCTATTTCATGTCATGAATTTATATTCGAGAAAACTTAGAAATACACAACGTTAATTCACCAACTCATCTGCGCTAAATGAACTTTCCAGGCTGGTGTCTTACAGCTCATCAGAGACATCAGACTATGATTCCCACGAGCCACACCTTTAACCGGGGAGGTACCCTTACTCGGGTCGCATGGTCAATCACGTGATTGCAGGTCATGTGACCAGAAAACTCATCTTTTGAATATGCTGTGACGTCGCTGGTCACATGGCTTGTTGTCACGTGACTGATCATGCGATCCGAGTAAAGGTATACCTCTGTGGTTAAAGGTGTGGCTGGTGGGAGTCATAGCTTGTCTGCGCTAGCGGTCAGCGGACGACAGTTTATTCTCCACTCGCTTGTAACTCAGCTGGAAATAAAGGAATATTGCGAGTTAGGTCGAATCAACGAGAGTGCTGATTTCCTGTGCGAAGGTATAAACCGAGCAGACTTTCAGTCGATCTCTTCTTTTACAGCAGTGCGACTCATCTCACTAATCGAAGTCACGTATCTGATTCAACAACATCAAGCAAGATGGCTTACTTGGTCTACGCAGAGATAGAATCTGAGCCTGACAATGATTTTCTCGTTCATTGATCCGCTGAAATTCTGCAAAAGGTTTATTTTTCTCAGAGACAGAGCTGTCGTAGTACAGCGAAAATTTTCATCTCATATTACAACTCTTGCATCACTCGAACTCACATGTTGACAGTAGATGGAGGCTAGATTCCTTCAACTCATCCACCCTACAAGTGAATTGTTCGTTTTTCGTGTTCAACGGCTGGCGCTCATCGTTTTTTGAATTCTCTCCGACTATCGCAAAATAGACGAATATGCAGAAAAGCAAAAACACTAGAAAAGCAGCCAAGAGGAAGATTAATCCAGGGAAGGTGTTGAGTGTAGCGTCGAACAATTTCGAAACTATCAAACTGGACAGGAAGGGCACGATAGCTTGAACACACGCCAAGCACGCCATCACGGAGCCCACCTCGTTGGGATTCAGGAAGGTTGTAGTTTGCGCACCAATGGCTGTAGCACTCATGGATGAAGGAACATTCATGGCTGACGCGACATACCAACCGCTTTCAGAAATTATGGAGCCTTTGATCAGCATCGACGACATCGACAGAGAAGAGCCAATCATTCCAATGACATGCAACGGCATATTGACGACCTTGTTTAGAAACGGTATGAGTAGGAAGGGAACGAGAATCTGAAGGATGGCGAATAGTGATGCCACATCGGAATACTCTTCGTAGGTCCAGTTGAAATGTTTTTGACAAAACTGATATTCTACAACACCCGTGCCCAGGCCGACAAAAAGCGACAAAGCCTGTCCAGCTATGCAGAGACACAATCCCAAGCGGTCAGCACCTGGTCTTGTTCTAGTCAATGCTCGGTAAGTGCTCTTGACGTTTCCCACATCGAAGACACTCTTGAACATGGCGTACCTTGTCGCATCGAGGCTCGGAAAGGTGGGTTCAGCGATCACAGGCTCCGAGATCACCTGTTTCGCACGACACTCATCAGCGGTCTCCGAGCCGATCATGCAGTAAACCCAGACAAGTGAGAGCACCACAATGACTATGGTGACCGTATACACGCCCACATAATTTCGCAAACTGTTTGGAAGAAACCAAGGGCTTTGGTTCAACAAGCGACCGGGTAAGAAAGTCCCGAGAGGTTGCGCGACGTCTCTGACGATTTCCATCATGGCGAAACGGACAACCATCATGTCTGGCGTCGTGGTCTTGATTGCATAGATGCTGACCCCGGTGAAAAACGTAGGCAGACCACCGCATGAGCTCGATGGTACTGTTGAGAACAACACATGTGGCGTTGGTATGTCAAACAGAATTGAGATGACCATGTCAACGACAAGATCCAAGAGGAAACCGAAGCCAGCGCACAGCATCATGAGTTTGCTTCCGGACTTGAATCGGTCAGACCAAGGGCAAAGAAAGATGGCGGCTATCAGACTAGGGATCGTGCTGATGCAGGTTGAATAAAAATCATAATCCGCTGATTTCGTCAAGATGAAGTCCTTTTCATTCTCGTTGCCAAGGTAGCCACTGGAGGTCACATTGTAGTGGAAGAGAGGAGAGAATTCCCTCGCAAAGATGTCAACAAAGGACATCAGCGCCCTCTATTGGTTTTAGCCTTGCATATAAACAGATGCAAGTGTCCAATTTCATCAGTTCCCATTTGACAGTTGATAAGCCAACAACTGGATTTAACCATTCATTTTGCTGTGTGACAAATAAACAAGTCTTTATTTCGTCAACATACATGTCGTGTCTCTTTGCTGTCTTCCAACTGGCGACCGTGACGAAGTGCTTGTAGACAGTTCGTGCTCGAATGTCTACATTACTTTAGAACCTGATGAGCAGCGGGAACAAGGGAGACCTGAACAAGAGAGTACATAGTACTCGTAATCAAGTTCAGAAGGGAAACGCCTCCTTGTTACCAGAGACGTCATTGGCTGACCAACCAGAGAAAGCCATCCAGAGGTTATTGGAGAAGCAGTTCGCGGACATTCAGGTCGCTGCTGCAAAGAAGAATCAAGTGGAAGCTGAAAGTTCGGAAGGTCCGAGCTCAGAAGCATCCGGAAGTCAAGGTCAAGGTCAGGAAGGTGGACAGGGGTCAACCGACTTGACGACTACGACAGAAGAGCAAGTTGTGCTGACTTCACAGGTGGAGGAAGACAACTCACTCGAAGATTCCAATTCGAACTCTGAGGTGGAAGAAGAAGAACCGGGCGAAGAGATGGACTCACAGAGTCAGAACATGCTCATGGTCATGAACCAATGCTTGAACGACATGTTCGACGGAAGAAAACAAAATTCCGCCGAAGCCAGCGAATGGCTGGTACGATCAGTGAGAGGGATGGCAAAGAGGTCCAAGGAGGACGCCACACTCACCGAAGCTGAAAGAGAATTTCAGAGGGACCTGATCCTAGGCCGGATGGCAGGACCAGCTCTCAGATGGGCGAACCAGTTGTTCGAAACGAGTGCAACTGCAGGCTGGAACACCTTCAAGAGGGAGTTCAAGGCCAAATATGTGGACACAATGTCCAAGAATGAAGCTTTTCGCAAACTGGGAAACCTGAGGAGGCGGAGCGACCAGTCGATCCATGAGTATGTCGAATACGCCCAGCGGCTATTTGACACAATTGGCAATGACCTGCCAAACCTCATGAAGTGTACAGCAATGTACAATGGCCTGGATGAATATCTCAGGGAGAAGCTCTACGCCGCTCAAGAGGACCCAGTGGCTACTTTCATCAAGAAGTTGATCGAAGCTGAAAAGGTTCGCGAAGTAGTTCAGAGAACTAAAGAACCGAAGGAACGTGACCAAGGTCAGAACCAGAAATCGAAGAAGTTCGACAAGAACTTGCCAAGTTCGAGTCAGCCCAAGCCAGCTTCAGGGAAGTTGACTGATGAAGCAAGAAGCCGGTTGCTTAAAGAAGGTAAGTGCTTCAGATGCAACGAGAAAGGCCACTTGCAGCGTGATTGCCCGAAGACTGCACCTGGTCACCATGGCAACAAACAAGCGAAAGTGAAAGAAGAAGAAAAGCCAAAGGCGAAGAATGCTGCCATAGATACGAGAGATAAGGATCTCCCGCCTTCGCCTATTTTCCGAGTGAGTGTCTTGGATTTAGAGCGTATACCAAGGTCACCGTCAGCAACAGCGACACGCCCGTTCGCTACCTTTAAGGTGGATGGACATGAAGTCACCTTCTTAGTGGACAGTGGTGCTGACAAGAGTTGCATCACTGAAGCGTTGGCCGACAAGATTGGTACTATGAATTTCCAGTCTCGTTGGTCACTCTCTTCGGCCACCGGTGACGACCTGGGTGTGACTGGTGACGCTTTGGTCCTTCTTGACCTGGGGAAGTTCAAGAAGGTGGCGCTGGTAACAGTTTGTCGGAAGTTGACCAACTGTATCATTGGCATTGACCTCATACGTGAGGCCGAAATGGACATTGATTTCAAAGGTGAAGAAATCAAAGTCCAAAAAGAAGGGTTCTTTATTGAATCGAACCTGGTGGACACAGTCCTAGAACGGAAGCGCCAAGTGGACGCTGACAAGGGACTGGAGTGGGTCATGGACGAAGGGGCGGACTCTCACGAGATCATTGGCGTCGAGCAAGTGTACTCAGTACAAGTCAAGAGGCCATTGACACTCTATCCGAGGCGAGAGCAACTAATTGCTAGGTCAAGCATGGACACTGGCACGCTACCGGAGGAGTTCAGCTTCGTCTCCAAGGACTCAAGAGTGGAACTGACACTGAAGAAGAATGGCGACATGATCAAGGTTCGAAACCTGAGCATTGAGCCCATTCACTTCAGAACCTCTGAAAGGTTCAAAGTCGAACTAGGAGGAATGTCTAGTTCTTTTGAAGTAGCTGACTTGGAGGTCAGCTCAAACTCGCGTGAAGAACGAGAAGCTCTGGTGCGCAAGAAGCTGGACGTTAATCCAGAACTCGATGAGGGAGTTCGGACAGAACTTCGCGAATGCTTTGTACAGAACAATGATGTTCTGTGGCTCTTCGAAGATGATGTTGGTCGTGTCACTGATGTAGTGCACAAGATTGAGACCGGGAACGCAAAGCCTCTCCGGAAACACTACATGCCGACCAATCAGCCATTGCGCATGGCAATCAACAAGGAGTTGAAGAAGATGGAGCGGATGAAGCTTATTCGCAAGATTGACGGAAGTCCCTGGTGCTCTCCCGTACTAGGTGTATGGAAGGACGAGGCCAGAACTAAAGTTCGAATCGTCAACGACTTTAGGGACTTGAATTCAGTGACGATTCAAGAGCCATACAGAGTGCCCTTGATTGATGATCTGTTGCGCAATATAGTGAAGCATAGGATGTTCACTAGTGTGGACGCTCGAACTGGGTTCTTCCAAGTACCACTTCGAGAAGAGGACCAATTGAAGACGGCATTCGTAACAGCTGACGGGATGTACTGTTACAATGTCATGCCACAGGGACTGGTGGGTGCTACGCATACCTTTACCTTGGTGGCAGATAAGGTCCTACCTGAGGAGATGAGAAGTTACGTCATCAATTATATTGACGACTTCCTCATTCAGGCGTCAACACCGGAAGACATGGTTCAGAACTTGAACAAGTTCTTTGAACAGCTGCGCAAGTTCAACCTCAAGATATCACTTGAGAAGACGAAGGTAGGTTACACGAAGATCGTGTACCTTGGGTTCTTGATCACCAGCGAAGGTCTGGAAATCAACCCAGAACGAATCAGGGCTATTTCGAATATGCCGCCGCCGGTAGATGTCTCTGGCGTAAGAAGTGTCATTGGAGCGTTTATTTATTTTACGCGCTTCATTGAAAAGTTTACTTGGATAGCCGAACCGATACTCAGGCTATTGAAGAAAGGCGTGAAGTTCGAGTGGTCGTTCGAACAGCGTAAAGCAATGGACACGCTGAAGAAGATTGTGACAAGTGTACCAGTTCTAGTACACTTCGAGTTCGAAGCAAATCACGAACTTCACACAGATGCCAGCATGAAGGGCATCGGTGCCGTTTTGGTTCAGTACGGTGAACATGAAGCTCGAGAGGATGCAAGACCAGTGGCGTTCTTGAGCAAGAACCTTTCTGGCAGCCAAGAAAAGTGGTCAGTCAGCGAAAAGGAAATGTTCGCCATTGTCTGGGCTTGTGAGAAGCTGAGGCCGTTCCTCATTGGGAAGGACTTCAAGGTCATCACTGACCACCGCGCTCTCTGCTTCATGCACAATATCAAGGACGTGTACAACCGGATTAGTCGATGGTTTATACGACTTCAAGGGTTCAAGTTCAAGGTGTGCTACAAGAGCGGCAAAGAACATTGCGACGCTGATTGCTTGTCGCGCCACTTCATCAGTGGTGAAGAAATTGACACCGAAGACTCGAGGTACCTGTTCGAAGTAACAGCTGCCAGCCTCGACTTGGAAGTTCTCAAGAAGGAACAGGAAGCCGACAGGTTCTGTCGCAAAATTCGAGGTGTTCTGATGAGTGAGACACTGTCTCCCTCTCAGAAAAAGAAGCAAGCGAAACACTACCTGCTTCAGAATGGCGTCCTAATGAAGACGACACTGAACGCGATCAACGAAGTACAATTGGTCTTCGTGATGCCGGAATCAAGAGTTCGAGAGCTCTTGGAGAGATATCATGATGATATCATCTCTGGACACCAGTGTGCGCTGAAGACAGCGGACAGAATTTCGAAGAGGTTCTATGTGAGGAACCTGGAACGACACGTGACAAGGTACGTGAAGGGCTGTGTGAAGTGTCAACAGTTCAAGTTCACGACCTATCCGGATCGAAGCGAAGCCGAAGGCATTCATTGCGCCGTCGCAAGTCTTCGAGATCTGGGCCATTGATTGTGTTGGTCCAGTGAACCGTTCAAGTTCGGGGAATGTGCAAATGATAGTCGCTATTGACGTGCTGAGTCAATATGTTGTGGCTGAACCAGTCGCGAACATTACGACTGAAACGACTATCGAGTTCGTTCAGAACATTGTTCTGAGGTTTGGCGCTATGCGAGCGATCCTATCGGACAATGGTTCGAACTTCAAGTCGGCAGCGTTTGAAGAGTACCTAGAGGGGGAGAACATTCGTCACTTGACGACCTCAGCGTACCATCCATGTGCTAATGGACTTGTCGAAAATATGAACAAGTTCATATGCAGGACATTGGCCATCTTTGCGCATTCGAATGAACAAGAATGGGACAAGTTGTTGCCTTCCATTGTGAGCGCAATCAACTCTAGTAGAAATTCGGCGACAGGTATGTCACCCTATTTCTGTGTGTACGGTAAGGAAATGCGTACTGGACTCGAGAACCAGTTAGAACTCGAAGATGTCCAGGAACTGGCCAAGCACGACTTTGTCCAGAACAAGAACCGTTTGGAAATGGTTCGCAACATCGCTAAGATGAGAAGGGACAAGTCCAGGCTTGACAGTACTTTGGGTAAGTACTTGACGACAAGGCATGTCGAATTCGACGTTGGACAGGAAGTTCTTGTTCGCAACAAGAGTTCGAAGACCGGACACTGTTCAAAGTGGTTGCCAGTGTACAATGGTCCGTATCAGATAGTACGGAAACTTGGCAATACCAGCTATGAGGTGCTAACTGAGCACGGAACAGTTTCGCGCCATGTTTCGGATTTCATTCCCTTTCATTCGGCGCCTGAAGAAAAGAAATCCGAGGAGGAAGAGACTGTCGCCACAGATCAGTCTAGACTCTCTCTAAATTCAGAGAATTTAGAGGAGAATCAAGGCTCAACTGTCGAAAAAGAAGTGCAAGAAGAGCCGATTCGACAGAGACCTGCTAATTTGAGGCAGCGTATCGCTAAGCCGGCGCGCTACAGAGACAATTAGCGTCTCGCGTTGCAAGCAGCTAAAGAAAAGAAGCTTGCAAAGTCATTCACTTCATCATTTTATTTGAAAAAGAACTCAAGATGGACATCATCAAAATGAAAATCAGTGAAGACGAAGCCATCTTGAAGAGGAAGCAAGACCAGAGGACGAACCTGGAATGGCAAAGGTTCAAGAACTATCCATTTGGACAGTTCCTCTTGAAGGCCGAACAAGTGGTTTGGTTCTGTCAGAACCATACCAGCGATTATGCCAAGATTCGATGCGAATCTTGTACCTTCCCGATGGTGATCTACGTCAAGACTGGCCTGGAGAAGTGGTGTCTGGACTGTTCGCAGCGAGACGAAGTCGTTGGCCATCTTGAACATTGGCAATTGCCATTCGAAACCATCTTGAACGTTCCTTTTCATTGCTGTGGTCCTCAGGTCTTCAACTTCGCCGAATTGTCAAGGCATATAAGGTTCGATTGCCCTTATTATGGCCGTGTAGAAGAGCCATTCTTCAGATCGCTGTCCAGCTTGAACTTGGACATTGACAACCTCTACCTCAGGATCCAAGACTTGAAGGATGAGCTCGCCGACCTGAAAAGAAGAATGACCGTTAGTAGCGTCATGAAGAAAAATGAAGAGGCCGACAATGTCCTAAATCAAGGTTGACATTTGTTCACAAATTCGAAGGGCAGTGGAAGAGAGGAGAGAATTCCCTCGCAAAGATGTCAACAAAGGACATCAGCGCCCTCTATTGGTTTTAGCCTTGCATATAAACAGATGCAAGTGCACAATTTCATCAGTTCCCATTTGACAGTTGTTAAGCCAACAACTGGATTTAACCATTCATTTTGCTGTGTGACAAATAAACAAGTCTTTATTTCGTCAATGTACATGTCGTGTCTCTTTGCTGTCTTCCAACGCTGATTTCGTCAAGATGAAGTCCTTTTCATTCTCGTTGCCAAGGTAGCCACTGGAGGTCACATTGTAGCATACAGTTGGCTCAAGATTCAGTTCAGTAACACATACTTTGTCTTGCACTAGTTGCCGCGAAACGGATAACTTCACATGATACGCGATCAGTGCCAAGAAGAGGAACGGCTCTGACTTGAGTGTTTTTGTGAACTCCAGCAGCTCGAGTAGTTGGAGTCTGTTAATCTTCAAAACCATTGCACGCGAAGACGGCGACATAAATGAAGGCTCCGATGAATCAGGCATGATAGTTTCAATTAGACAGCGGCGACAAATCAATCAGTTTCACTCTTGAGACTATCACTTTCCGCTATTCCATTGTTTCGAGGTACGTCTAGCTATTCGTTACTCTCCTCCCCTGTCAGTCAAGTTTTGGCGGCGCCGTCACCCGTGACGAAGCTCGGTACTTGATGGAAAAAAGAAGCATCTGATCCATGAAGTTTAAGTCGAAGATACAGCCATTTTTGATGGCGTTTATATGAGATTCCACCGACTTTGTGGAGCCCTGTGTGTTATCAGAGATTTCCGATAGTTGTGAAATTTTATCTATTGATCTATCAATTACATGAGTGCTCATATTAGTGTCAGCGCCATCTAGTGTTAATAATATTGTCTTTATATTATTAGTAATGCCTACTATTATTATGTCATGATTAATCCAACACCTACCGTGTCCGGCCTCTACTGTGAAGCACTCTCGCAACAGCCTGGAACTGAAAAAGATGATGTCGTGTCATTCATTCTGCATCAACTTTGTCTTCGTCATAGTTGAAAGCCAGCGGCTGAAGACTCGCGATACTACTGAGTTGTTCATTCGACATAACTGTCTGATATGTCAGTAATAGATCGAAGTTGATCTTCTTCATCTTTCTTTTCAGATTCATGAGAACCTTGTCCTGACCTACACGAAGCGATGCTATCTGGCTTTTTGTATTCTTGTCGTCCGTCACATGAAGCCACAGGAAGATGCAGAAAAATAGAAATATGAAGAAACATGCCAGTAAAAAAACGAATCCAGGAAAAGTGTTGAGTGTGCCATTGAATGCTTGTGTGAATATAAGATTCGCTATGAAGGGCACTACAGCTTGGAAGCAACAGATGCAGGCCATCAAGGAACCTGCTTCTTGGGGGCTTGGAATACTCAGTACGTAAGCTTCAGTGGCGGAAATTGATATGGAAGTAGGAACTTTAATAGCCAGTGCTACGTAAACACCTGATTCTGAAATTACGAAGGCTCTGACCAGTAGCGCCACCATCCACAGACAAGTTCCAAGCAGCCCCATGACAGGCAGAGACATCTCGACCACTTTGTTCAGATACGGTATGAGTAGAAGTGGAACAAATACTTGAAGAACGACAAATAGTGATGTCACGTTGGAGTATTTTTCAAAAGTCCAATTGAAATATTTCTGGCAAAACTGATACTGAATAGCACTCAAGCCCACATTGACACCGATTGCTAAGAGCTGTCCGAATATGAGAAGCCATATTTTCATTCGACCACTGTCCGGCCTGGGAAGCATTAATGTCTGGTATATACTTTTCAAATGCTGGATGTGAATGATTGTCTTGAATGGCTCATACCACGGTTCTGTGGTCAACGGTGTCTTGTCGATTTCTCTGGTGTCATAATTTTTGCCGATATTCGCAGGTACGACAAAGTAGACCCAAAGAATCGCAGGTATGAGGAACAACGTGGTCACTGTATACACACCAACGTAATTTCGCAGCTGATCTTCAAAGAACCAAGGGCTTGCATTTCACATCTGAGCAGCAGCACAGTCCCAAGTGGCTCCGCCACGTCTTTGACCAGCTGTATCATAGCTAATCTAATCAGCAACATGTTCGGCGTGTTGTTCTTGGTGGTATAGCTGGTAAGCCGCAGTGATCACGGTGAATAAACTACCACACAAAGACGATGGTAAGGTAGACAGCAAGACATATGGCGTTGATATGTCGAAAAAGATGGATATGATCGCATCGACGATAATGTCCATCAGAATGCTGACACTCGTGGCCAGCATCAGCAGCTTGTTGCCTGAGGCATATTTGTCCGACCAAGGGCCGACAAACATGGCGCCATAGTAAAACTGGAATAGTGCTCACAATTGTTCCGTAGAAACCCATAGTTCGCAGATTTCGTCAAAATATAGTCCTTGTATGCTGCATATTCAGGGTCACTACCGGTTGTTACATTATGACACACTGACTTGGAAAGCTTGAGATCAGTGACACATATCTTGTCTTGAGTCAGCTGACTAGAGACGGACATCTTGATATAGAACGACACGAGGGCAAAAAATAGATAAGGCTCTACTTTCATGGTCTTGACAAACTTCAAAATTTGCTTGAGCTTCGATACTTTCTCTGTGGACGACATTTTCATTTTTCAACCAAAACGTTCACTTTAGGTTGACAACTAGGAATATTAGTGTAACTTCCACTTCAATGCGTCAACCAGTCGCTCATTCAACTGACACAGAAAGATTCCTGAGTTGCTCCACCATATTTAGTGCATTTTTTTCATAGCTGACTTATCTTCAGTATAAACAAAGTCGGTATCTCATTTGATTTCGTAAATGTACTGGAAACTTGACTTCCTGAATTGTCAAATGATTTTCCATTTAAAACCATACCGCAGATTCACTAATCTGTAGGTTGGTTCCTTCAGTCTAGAGAGTGAATCGGGTCCGGCAGGATTCGGGCCCGGTCTGCCTGCCCAATCCACCCGCGGGCGGGCACGGTTGGAAAAGCTGTAGCTTCTACTGTACTAAATGACGCAATCGCAGTACGGCAAGTGACGTCATCGGACGAATACGAGCGACCGATTGAAAACGTCACGGGTGCGGGCGGCGCCGGAGGCGAAAAAAGCCGCCCGTTTCACCCTCCACTCCCGTGCTTACGTCCAGCATCATATTATATACGAATGTTTTTATTGTCATATTCGGCTCGATGAATGTGAAAAGGAATAAAAACATCATACTAGCGTACATTTTTCTCTGATATTTCATTCCGTTTGCTTTGTTGTTTCTTTTTCTCAACTATGTAGAGATACACAAATACACAGAGATAAAGACAAACAAATATAGAATTGATTAGGTATGGGAGGCCGGGCCAGCTATTCAGTGTGGCAGTGAATAAATTAGTGTAAATTAGACCTGCAGCTAAAGGCATGACAGCCATGATGCAAGATCGGAAAGCCATGATGGATCCTATCTCTAGGGGACTGACAAGCTGAGTCGAGTACGTCGCCATAGCCGTATCTGCAATCGACGAAGGTAGATGCAATAGCAATGACGCATAGAAGCCATTTTCAGTTATGATAGTACCTCTGACCACCAGGGATACTATCCAAAGTCCTGAGCCGAGAAATCCCATGACCGGAAGTGACAGTTTCAATTTCTTGGCCAAGAATGGTAAGACTACGAGTGGGACGAAAATCTGGAGCACTGCAAAAAGCGAAGCTACGTCAGAGTGTTCGGTGAATGTCCAGTTGAAGTATTTTTGACAAAACTGATATTGTATGATGCCTTCACCCATCATGGCGAACATGCTCAAACCTTGACCAAAGGTGACGAGCCATAGTAGTTTATGACCATGTTCATTTCTCTTCTTGAAGAATGTCCGATACATGGTCTTGACATTCTCCAAATCCAGAGCGTGTTTCAGTGCTGAATACCATGGCTCTTGTACTTCTACTCTACACTTAGGTTCCGCCATGATGGTCAGTTCTTGGTCTAATACTTTCCCGTCCACCGAGTTTACGACGTTGACGAAAAAGTAGGCCCACAATATGGCGGGTATCAGAACCAAAATATTCACAGTATACACACCGACATAATTCCGAATCTTGTCGGACCAGAACCAAGGTGTCATGGCGATCATGCGGCCTGGTAAGAAGGTAGAGAGTGGCTGAGAAATGCTCATGATGATGTCAAGCATGGCGAATCTTATGACCATCATATCAGCGGGTGTGGTCTTGATCGCATGGCTGTAGATGGCTGTTGAAGAGCGAAATACACCACCGAACCAGAGTTGATGGTGCAGATGATAATAGCACATAAGGTGTCGGTATTTCAAAGTTAACTGATATCACCATATCGATTATTAAATCTAGCATAATGCCAAAACATACGCCTAGCATGATTATTTTACAGCCCAGCGGATACTTGTCTGTCCAAGATCCGAGAAACATGGCGTATAGTACACTTGGAATAATACTGATACACTGGCTGTATAGTCCATAGTTGACGGACTTTTTCAAAATGGCGTCCTTTTCTTCTTCATGTTCTTGTGAACCACTCGATGTCACATTATAGCAAACAGATTGCGGTAGTCTCAAGTCAGTCATGCATATCTTATCTTGCGTCAACTGGCCAGATACAGATGCCTTGAGAAAAAATGATAGCACAGCCAACAGGAAAAACGGCTCGACGGTCAGGGTCTTGGCGAACTTCCATATCTTAACAAGGTCTGAAGAAAGGTCTGTGGCTACCATCGTTGACATATGTTAATTCACACGCGCGTGAAATATGAATAGCGATCAGAAACACATTTAAAACTGTTCGAATATCAACAAAACACTCTATCCCTCACTAAATTGTACTCAACTTGATCATCGTTGGACTCATCTTTAAGTCAGGCTCATACTTAAAATATCTGCGAAGATATTGCAGTGTAAGTTGTTAATTGCGTAGAGAGTAACATGTGCGACAGAGTCAATGCTCGTAAGTTTGGCATCAATCTCCCATTTTGCGTCGTCATCCTCGTCATCTCTGTTCCTGTCATCCTTTGTTTTCCCAATTCATGTATGACATAGTGTCATAATTCAGCAGAATTCTTCTCAGAGTATTCTTTACTTCATTGTTATATTATTACGAAACATTCCAGAAGAATGCATTTCCGCGTGGTGGCGCTCGGCACGCTGAGCAGGAAACGGAAAGAGTCGCACATGCGCTGTAGACCGTCATTGACAGCCATAACCGAATTCAGCTCTGGTAGAGTGTGGGACATATCTTATATTGTTAATAATCCGAATTCGTTGATCGTTTTTCCGTCTAGCTTTCTTTTTGTCAATAATGTAAACATACACTAATACGCAGAAAAAGATGAAGACAAAAACGGCGTTGAGCAGAAATACTAATCCGGGAAAACTATAGTTGCGTTAAATACCATAGTGAACAAGAGACTTGCAACCAAGGGCATGACGGCCATGACTACTCCTACGAAGGCCATTAGAGACCCAATTTCTTCGGGTCTTACTAGGGTAGTGGAATAAGTACCTATGGCGGTGCCAGATATGGACGAAGGTAGGTTCATAATCATGGACGCATAGAAGCCATTTTCAGTGATGATCAGCCCTTTCACGAACAGCGATACAATCCATATTGCACATCCAAGCATTCCCAATACTGGCAGAGATATTTTGACCACCATGACCAAGAATGGTAGCAGAATCAATGGAACTAAAAGCTTCAAGATGGAGAAAAGCGTCACCACGTCCGAATATTCCGTAAATGTCCAGTTGAAGTGCTTCTGACAGAACTGGTATTGAACCGTACCTTCACCAAACATAGCGAATATGCTGAGCGATCTGCCAAAGACGACGAGCCAGAGAATCCTATGGGCATTGTCTGGTCTTTCCTTGATAAATGTGACATACATTGTCTTGACGTTTTGAAAATCGAAAATGTGTTTCAAGGGTGTGAACCATGACTGCTTGCCAGGTTTTAGTATTTTCTTTGGTATCAGATAATCTTGCTCAGATACCAATTCACCACGTTGTTCTTCATCTCTCGTAACGTCGACATAGAAGAAAACCAAAACGGTGGCTGGTATGAGAAGAATTATTGGCACTGTATAGACGCCAACATAATTTCGTATCTTATCAGGTAAGATCCAAGGGGTCATTTCTAATAGTCGACCGGGCAGAAATGTCCCCAAAGGCTGAGACGTGCCCAATATGATTTCAAGCGAAGCGAATCGTAGCACCAGCATATCTAAGGCTGTGGTCTTGACAACATGACTGTAGATGGCTGTGTAAAGCGAAAACACGCCTCCAAACAATGTCGAGGGAACTGACGAAAGTAGTATGTAAGGTGTCGGTATTTCAAACCAGATGGAAATCAACATGTCGATAGTGAGGTCCAGTAAACTGCCGACGCATGCGCCGATCATGACGATTTTCCTACCGATGGGAAACCTGTCCATCCAAGAGCCGAGGAAGAAGGCGTAGCCTAGACTTGGCAACATGCTGATGGCTTGACCATACACTCCGTATTGCGCAGACGTTGTCAAGATGTAGTCTTTTTCGCTGTCATACCCAGTTGTACCATTTGTTGTCACATTGAAGCAAACCGCTTGCGCCAAGTTCAGGTTGTTTATACAAATCTTGTCTTGGGTCAGCTGACCGGATACTGAATTTTTCAGAGAGAACGAGAGTGCAACCAGAAAAAAGAAAGGCTCGATGGTCATGGTCTTGAAAAACCTCCACATAGCTGGAAAATCCAACGTGACGTTCATTTCGTCCATACCTGAAGTGAGACTGACTCCAGATACAAGCTATTAATATGAACTAGAACTTCCTGAGAATTACCTCAGTTTTTTCACATTAACAGCTTGCGACAACAATTATCATTATGCACTGTTGCATTGACTGCATGTACAGTAGAAGGTAATCAGATCGCGAGGCAAACACTGATTGAAACAACCGGATAAACGCCTTCAGCAATCAGCTGCCTCGTTAGAACGATTCAAACAGTGACAGACAATGTGGGAGTTCGAGAGAGCTTGCGTTTTTTTTCACGCATGCGCTTCGAAAGAGCATTCAGTAACTATCAGTGTCAAGTGGTGATCGACGAATTATTCTCCGCTTTCGAATACATTAAGTGTTCTAATCGAGCTAATAAGGAATGCGATTAGTATTCCGTAAAGTGAAGTATGAGATAAGTGACCGCTTTCCTGGATTGAGGGGTCCTATTGCGGCGCCAGCTATAGAAAAAGATAGATGCAAAATATTTTTTTACTATAGAAGTGTTTCAAAAATAAAAGATCCGATGGTCGATACCGATTTCCAAGCAGAACGGGACCGTACTTAATGACGCTCTGTTGATGTTTAACCCGCCTCTGTGTTTCATGAATAGTTTATGCAGTTACTAATGACAAAATGCCATTCTGTAATATGTCACCGATAGAGGGCGCTATATGCAACCTCCTCTCTATTAACAATTACTTCTTTCATATCCGTAGAACTACCCAGATCAATGCCTGTGTCCGATTCATTCAGATAACGCAGCTTTATTCACCTTGATACTCGTGGTTTTATCACTGAAGACATGGAAGATTTTGGATATTTCAGTTTTTTATATACGATATTCCATAACAATATGTCAGCCACTTGCAATCACGCAAAATGAGGTCACTTAATCTTTGTTTAGTCTCGCTTTTCTCCTATCAACTATGTAGAGATACACGAAAACACAGAGAAAGACACCTACGAAGACGGCATTAATTAAAAATATCAGACCCGGAAAAGTGTTGATGGTAGCCTCAAAAATACTAGTGAATAAGGTAGTTGCAGCTATGGGTGCTACAGCCACGACGACACCTGTGAAGGCATCACCGATCCGATTTCCTCCGGGTCCACAAGGGTGGTCAGGTAAGTACTCACTGCCGTGCCAGCTATGGACGAAGGTAAGTGCAATAGCATAGATACGTAGAAACCGTTATTCTGTGATCACCAGTCCTGTACATCAACGAGGCAATCCAAATCACACACCCGAGCTTTCCCAAGACAGGTAGCGATAGTTTCAATATTTTGACCAGAAAAGGTAGCAATGCGATGGGAACGAAAATCTTGAGAACGGCAAACAACGCACGACGTTCGAATGATTCTCGAATGTCCAGTTGAAGTGTTTCTGACAAACTGATATTGAACGACCATTTCTCCTATCATGGCGAATATGCTGACTGATCGGCAAAGGTGACCAGCCATAGCAGCTTGTGCGCATTGTTGGGCCTCGGCTCTCTTGACGAATGCAGAGTACATTTTCTTGACGTTGTCGACGTCGAAAATGTATTTGAAAGTCAGATACCAAGGAACGTCTTCAGTTCATTACGAGATACGGTCACCAAGTCGTCATCTCTTGATTAATCTCTGATATTCTCCACGTTGCGCTTTATCGTTCTTGACGTTGACGAAGAAATAAGCCAACACAATGGCGGGAGGTATTAGAAGAATAGGTATTGTATAAACACCAACGAAATTGCGTATCTTATCCGGGAAGAACCAAGGAGTCATGGTCAGCATGATACCTGGTAGGAAAGTTCCCAAGGGCTGCGAGGTGCTCATGATGACTTCCACGGAAGCATATCTCAGGACCATGTTTTCAGGGGCAGTTGTCTTGATCACGTGACAGTAGACAGCTGTGAAGAGCGAGAAGATGCCTCCAAACAGTGACGACGGCAGTGACGAGATCAGTACGTAGGGTGTTGGTATGTCAAAAAGAATTGATATGACCATGTCGATGATAAGATCCAGCATGACTCCAAAACAAGTGCCCAGCATGACCATCTTCCTAGCTATGGGAAACTTGTCCATCCAAGAGCCGAGAAATAGGGCGTAGATCAAACCTGGGATAAAGGCGATCAGTTGGCCATACAATCCGTATCTTGCGGAGACTTTCAAAATGTAGTCCTTATCGGCCGCATGGCCGTCTAGGTCAACTGAAGTTACATCGCGACATACAGCTTGCGACAGATGCAAGTCATTCATGCAGATCTTGTCCTGGGTCAGCTGACCAGATACGGAACTCTTGAGATAGTAGGAGAGTAAGGCCAGCAAGAAAAACGGCTCAACTGTCAGTGTCTTGAGGAACTGCAGTATTGCCGGAATATCAAATCGTGCCTTTGGTTGACACATGTTCTATAGTAAATTCCTAGAAACTGCTGCAGATATTCCAATACTCGTGAGACGGATTTAGACTAAACTTCGCAGTGGAAAACGTTGATCTGTTTTCGCATTTTAAAATGTGATAATAATTTGTATTGTTACACTTATTATCTTCAACGTAAGTGAATAGAAATGGATTCATGCTTATCGAAGGTCGACTAGAGTGAAAGTTCTGCTTTAATGCTGAGCAAGTAAACCAACCGGCGATAAATTTTGAAAACGGTGTGCGCATGCGTATCTTATCACCAGCACAGCAAGACAGTGAAAACAGCTGACTCTACTGAGCCATTAATGCACTTTCTATATCTGCATTTACTAATTACACTGACTTGTTATCAGAGTTTTACAGATTTCTTTTTTCTTATCTCCCATACTTCAAGATAAGCAAAAAGACCAAATACGGGAAAACTGAGTACAGTGCTGAGGAAATAGACGGAACCCGGTTCAGTATTCAGCGTCGCATTGAACAAACCAGTGAATATCATGCTTGCAAGTAGGGGTGTGAAGGCGGAAATACACGACCTGAAGGCCATCATGGTGGCTATCTCTTGAGGTTGAACCAAGGTCGTTGAGTACGTAGATATAGCTGTGCCTGCTATGGACGAAGGTAGATGTATGAGCAGCGACGCATAGAAACCGTATTCCGAGATGTATAGAGCCTTTACCACTGATGACAGAATAGAAATTACAGCCCCGATTAATCCCATCATAGGTAGCGATATTTTCAGCTTCTTCACCAACAACGGGCACAACCAAGAGTGGTACGAAGATTTTCAAGATGGAGTTCAGAGTGTTGACGTCACTGTTGTCCGAGAAAGTCCAGTTGAACTGTTTTTGGACAAACAAATATTGTATGAGACTTTCTCCCTGACTTGATATTATGAAACAAGTTTGACAGAACGTCAAGAGCCACAATTTTCGGTGATTATTATTGGGTCTTGACTTGAGAAATACAATGCCCATAGTCTTGACATTCTGAAGGTCGAACATGCTCTTCAAGGGCGTATACCATGGCTCGTTGACTTTTGTAATATTGTTCTCAGAATCTAAGTTGCCCATCTCGTATCGGGCTTCTTCTTTCTCGACATTAAGGGCACTGGGGTTAGACTCTACGCAAAAATATGCCCATACTATGGCCGGCAATAGGGCGGCTATGGTGACAGTGTAAACACCGACATAGTTGCGTATTATGTCGGGAAAGAACCATGGAGTCATATTAATCATGCGACTTGGTAGGAAGGATGACAAGGGTTGAGCTGTGCCCGTCATGATTTCCAATACTGCGAAACGTAGCACCAAATTTTCGGGCGTAGTTGTTTTGATAGCATATGCGTATATTGCTGTGAACAAAGTGATCACGCCGCCGAATAGAGTTGAAGGTACAATAGAAATCAGTGTGTATGGCGTTGGTATTTCGAAGTAGATACCTATGACCATGTCAATGACAAGATCCATCAGAATGCCGAAACTTGCGGCCAACATGATTATCTTTGGCCCTGAAGCGAACTTGTCTGTCCAAGCGCCCAGAAACATGGCATATACCACAGCTGGTATGGTGCTAATATAGTTGCCATAGACACCATAGTCGCCAGCCTTCATCAAGATATTGTCCTTCAGCTCTTCATGACCTGCTGACCCAGTTGAGGTCACGTTGAAGCACAGAGCTTTGTCCTGTCCATAGTCAGTCATACATATTTTATCTTGCGTCAGCTGGCCAGAAACGGAAGTCTTGAGATAATATGATAGAATAGCTAAAAATACGAAGGGCTCTACTTTCAGGGTCTTGACGAAGCTCCATATTCCATCAAGGTCTGACGGATTTTTCTTCTTGTCCGCTGTGATGCACATAATGTCGACTCTACGGTAACGTGTCTAAAATAATACTGACGGGCGCCAGCTTCTGTCAATTCGTGATATGAGGCTATAAATATGAGTGATAATAGTAGCAAAGCAAAGGGTTAACAAGCACATCCTCTATCGGAAGCTAAAATTTTGAAACTGAGAGACTGCATAACATACAAATCTCTGAGTAAATTATTCCGCATATAAAAAGATGTCTCACAGTTTCTTTTTCCGAAGGTTTTGCATTTTAATCACTCTTAGTATCATCACTGCGGTTTATCGTATCAGCTGCTAAACCTCCAGTGTTTCAGCCACAGAAAGAGTTGCATGTGTTTTTCAAAGACTACAGGAATCAATCTTAATTGCTGGCGATTGAAAATATCAAGGTATTTTCGCCATATAAAGTAATCGCAATATCTTGAGGTCTTGAAATAACTTTCATGAAAACGAAAGGTCGTCTAATCGAGAGATACCCTTCAGTCATACTGATACACCAGGAGTCATACCAGGCCTCCGTAATCTTTGTTTTATGGTTCAGCGATACGTAGACAATAGAGCATGTTCAAGGCAACATCTCACTAATTGAGTCATGATGTCCATGTCTCGTAACAGTTTGAGCCAGCAGTATGTACAATACATTTCACGCTGAGCTCAATGCAAAAGCTAGTGGAAACATTACTCCAACTACTGGATAGAGGGTAAAGCAACCTCCTGGCACAAGAAGTAAACAACGGCAGGGGGGGGGGTAAGTTGATTACGACATGTCAAAATCGGGGGCCAGTATTTAGCTACGCTCTGCTCGTGCTGAAGGGCAGTTTCTTAAAGTGCGACTATTCGCAGGAAACGTTCTGTCTCATTCACTCTAATTTAACTGCACTTTGGAAACAAGCCCTTAAACTTTGGTAGTTCAAAGACGGTCCTTCGGCACTAGCAAGAGCGCTGTTACAGAGTGGCCCCTGATTTCACATATCGCAGTCAACTTACACCCCCTGCCGTTGTTTACTCTTTAAGCCAGGGGTTTGGGGTAAAGCGACAAAGAAGATTTCCAAGGCTCTCCAGCGTGAGCATCTGTGAAAAAGCTCGGAACCGTTTGAATAGTATAATTTGATCCAGACTACAGATGCATTTTGAGTTCACCAGAGTTGACTCTGCTTACTCTAATTTTGAGCCTTACTAAATAATTTTTGAACCGTCCCGAGCTTTTCCACACGTGATCACGCTGGAGAGCCTTGAAGATTTCAGGCAATAAAGCTGTAGCCTCCATTTCACTCAGTGCGCATGCGCTGCAATGAAAACTACTTCATCGGGCAGGTTCAGGTAGCAAGCAATAGCTCTATTGGAAAGCAACGACAAGGAGATTCTAAGTAGGCTTTCGAAAAATATGCTACAGCATATTTTCTTGAACGCAAAATTATTCAACTTAGTAGACGAGAGATGTCGCAGAATTAAGAATCGGTGGAAATAAACCGATTCGAAGCGACATATTTTACATATTTTGGAAATTTTTCGAGGAAAATACGCTGCTATGTTACAGACACACTCAAAATTATTTGCATTCGGATCTTCGAGTCCGAGTAGGGACTATTGATATATCTACACAGACAGCTGATTTTTTACAATTAAGCTGATCTCAATTTATCAGTAATCCCTACTCGGAATCGATCCGGTTCCAGGATCGGAATGTAAATAATTTTGAGTGTGTCTGTAGTGCATATTTCTGCCACAGCCAACATATTTCAGCTCAGTTTCAACATTTTGTCTGTTTCCACTTTTTATGCCCTTTGCTGAACTGGAAATTCTTCCGTCACACAAATAAAGTCTCTATTTCAGTGGTGATGCGGAATACTGCTAGATGCATCGGTGGCTAGTCCTAGAAAATATGGAACACAGAAATATCACGAAGCATTCCAAGAAAGAGATCGAAACAAACGGATTCATACGGATCCCATTTAAGCACTACAGGTGTCGCTAACCGTAGTTTGAAGTTTACTTGAAAACAGTCAAGAACATCTAATTTAAATTAAATTTTCGTTAAAAGTCTTTAGAGTAGCTTGAATTAGTTTAAACGTGTTACATTAAAAGCCAGCACAATTTAAAGTTTCGTAGTTGTTGCTTTTCTCATCTCACAGGCCTGTAGATAAGTGAACAGGCCATAAACGGGCAAACTCAGGATCGCACTGAGAAAATAACATGCACCAGGATTGGTGTTTAGCGTCGCTTTGAAGAGATTGATGAATATTATTTTGTTCAGTAGTGGTACGACGGAAAATATGCACGCCTTGATCGACATGATGGAACCTACTTCGTCAGGACTGATCAATTGCATCGAGTATGTAGACAGAGCAGTCCCGGCTATGGAAGACGGTAGCGATACTATCAAGGAAGCGTAGAAGCCATATTCCGTTATAAAAACGCCTCTGACGATGAGCGACGAGACAGAAAGGAGCGATCCGATGAGTCCCATCATAGGTAGCGATAGCTTGAGCTTCTTGATCAACAATGGCACCACAAGCAGTGGTACAAATATTCTCAATACGGAGAACAGGGTGCTGACGTCACCGTTGTCGGAAAAGTCCCAGTTGAAGTGCTTCTGGACGAAGAGATATTGCACAGTGCCTTCGCCCATCATTGCCAACGTGCTCAGAGTTTGACAGAATGTCACGAACCACAACATGAGGTGATCATTGTCCGGTCTTGCCTTGAGGAACGTGGTCACCATTGTCTTGACGTTGTGCAGATCGAAGGCACTCTTCAGTGGCTCATGCCAAGCCTTCTTTTCTTGTTCGACGCTAGATGTCGCCACAGTTCCCATCTCGTGCTCTTCCACTTCTCCTTGGCTGGCTGGTGCAGTGGGACATGAATCAATGAAAAAGTAAGCCCAGAGCATGGCCGGTATAAGGGTACAGATGGTGACAGTATACACTCCGACGTAGTTGCGTATCTTGTCAGGGAAGAACCAAGGCGTCATGTCTATCAACCTGCTGGGCAGGAAGGTAGAGAGAGGCTGAGCTGTGCCCATCATTATTTCCAGCACGGCGAACCGCATCACCAGCATATCTCGGGAAGTGGTTCTGACTGCGTGAGAGTAGATGGCTGTGAACAGCGAGAAGACACCACCGAGCAGAGTTGAAGGTACAGTTGACAGCAACGTGTAAGGCGTTGGGATTTCGAAGTAGATACCTATGACCATGTCGATGATGAGGTCTAGCAGTACACCAAAGCTGGTGGCCAACATCAGTATCTTCGGGCCTGAAGGAAACTTGTCGATCCAAGAGCCAAGGAACAAGGCGTAGATTAGACCTGGAATAGCGCTGATACACTTGGAGTATACGTCATAGTCGCCGGACCGTTTCAGTATCTCGTCTTTCATGTCTTCATAGCCAGCGGAGCCAGTGGACGTTACATTGTAGCAAATGCCTTGAGCCAGCCCTAGTTCTGTCATGCACACCTTGTCTTGAACCAGCTGTCTTGAAACCGAACTCTTGAGATGATATGACAGAACGGCCAAGAAAACAAAGGGCTCCACTTGCAGCTTCTTGATGAATTTCCAAGTATCAGAAAGATCTGAACTCTTGATCTTCTTCTCCATGACTTGGAATGTCTTGGTGACTAGACAACTGCAACGGGAGAGTGGAAAGTGAAAATGGCCGACCAGAGGTGTTAATGCTGCAACAAGAGCAACGCCTCTTGTCTCATCAGCAATTTTCGCACAAAAAAGTGTGATAATTCTTTCCAGACCTCACCACGAAATCTTGATAGCTGTGAACTGGTTTTGCTATGGTGTTGTCTCACTTTCTAATCAGATAAAATCAAGACAGTCGACGAGCGGCTTTAAAATATTTTTTCGAAACTGCACAGTTCCGAGGTGAACGCAAGACTAAAGTCGTCATATTTCAACCATGAAACGGGCACCAGAGCCTTCCCTAGTGCTTTAGACGGCGCTAGTCAATTTTTTGAACTACTAGCGCCACACTGTGACAGTTTTATCGCAGAATAATTTTGCGAAAGTCTAGCCCGTCAAGCCGGAAGTGGCCATGTTTTATTTTGAGTAGACGTCAGCTCCACTGGAAAAACCGGTCGTGATGTCTCAACTCACGAGACACCAGCCGTACTATTATCAAGTAGTCGTCTTGCATAAGAGTAAATAGCTGTGAACAAAGCGCATTAACACATATTTTCTCATAATTGAACAATGGCTCAATTCAGGTATGAGAAACCTGAAGAGCCGACTCCGCAAAACAGCTGAAACATGTGTAGACAACGATCACGTCACTGTATGGATTACAACCTCTTTCAAGGCTATACAAGATGGCGAGATGTGAAGGCATGGTATTCAAACTGAACGCGAATATTTTGATTCCACGGAACATATAGATTCACGAGTGAAATAATGAAAACAAAATCAGTGCTCTGCAGCTGCAAGCTTTTATTTCTATCGCCATTGTTGGCTCATCGAAGGTCAACTTATTTTATTTTTCCATACTAAGAACAGCACAGTGTCATAGCTCTGCGTCTGAATGAAGTCAAAGCTTGGCAGTCTCCACTTTCTTCTTCGCTTGGACTTGAAGATAAGCAAATAAGCCAAACAAAGGGACGTTGAGTATTACGCTAAGAAAGAAGCACGAGCCAGGTACGGTATTGAAGGTGGCATTGAATAGATTGACGTATATGATGCTTGAAACCAAGGGCACGACAGCCATGAGGCATGACCTGAAAGCCATGACGGATCCGATCTCATCGCGACTCACCAGCTCTGTCGAAAACGCTCCAAGAGCAGTTCCTGCTATGGACGAAGGTAAACCTATCGCCAGAGAGGCGAAGTAACCAATCTCTGATATGTATACGCCTTTGATCAAGACCGCTAGTATTGACAGCAATGAACCAATCATTCCCATCACAGGCAGTGTCATTTTCAGTTTCTTGAGCAAAAATGGCACAACCAACATCGGGATGAAGATTCTCAGAATGGATGAATAAGTGTTGACGTCACCATTTTTTTCAAATCCCCAGCTGAAGTGTTTCTGGACAAATTGGTATTGTATGCTGCCTTCTCCCATACCTGCGACTAGACTGAGAGTCTGGGTGAGGGTCACCAACCACAACATCCGGTGGCCATTTTCAGGTCTTGTTTTCAGGAAGACACCGGCCATGGTCTTGACGTTCTGAAGGTCGACCAGACTCTTGAGTGGCGTATACCATTTTTTTAGACTGGCTACACTGGTGGTCTCGGCCGCCATGTTGCCCATTTCATGCCCACTTTCTTGGTCTTGTTCGTCATTTTGTATTTTCGGTACTGAGTCTATGAAAAAGTAGGCCCATATTATTGCCGGTATGAGTATGCAGATAGTCACAGTATACACTCCTACATAGTTTCGTATTATGTCAGGAAAAAACCATGGCGTCTTGTTCAACATCCTACTGGGCAGGAAGATAGCCAGCGGCTGAGCCGTGCCCATCATGACCTCCAGCACTGCGAATCGCAATATCATGTTCTCAGCGGCAGTGGTCTTGATCGCATAGCCGTACATGGCGGTAAACAGCGTGAATACGCCTCCACATAGCGTCGAGGGGACGATCGATAACAGGGTGTAAGGCGTTTGTATCTCGAAGTAAATACCTATGACCATGTCAATCATGAGATCTAGAAGAACACCCAAACTTGTTCCCAGCATGATAATCTTTGGGCCTGAAGGAAATCTATCTGTCCAAGAGCCGAGAAACATGGCGTAAGCCACAGCTGGTATAAGGGTAATAAGATTGCCGTATATACCATATTGACCAGACCTTTCCAGAATCCTGTCTCTCAGAGTTTCGTGACCTGCGGAACCTGTTGTGGTCACATTGTAGCAGAGGGCTTTATCTTGCCCGAAGTCGGTCATACATATCTTGTCTTGAGTCAGCTGTCCAGAGACAGAATTCTTGAGGAAATAAGACAGAACGGCCAGAAAGACAAACGGCTCCACCTTCAGGGTCTTGACGAAGTTCCAAGTGTCCGCCAAGTCCGACGTTTTCTTTTCCGCTTCCATTTTTGAACCACCAACAGCTATTAACGTTCAAACTTAAAATATTAATGGCCGCGGACGATATTGCATTTACGGTATTAATGCCTCCAATATCAACTACGGTATCACAGAAACTGTACCAACTTATTCAAGGTCTTGATTGCTATCATTTGAAATACACAATTAGACGAGCTTAGTTTCGCCGCCATATTCACTCATAGGCGCAATACGCTTTCTTAACCAACTATGAAGCGTAACTTTGTCCCGTTTGAAGGTACGGTTTCATATCCCAATCAGAGTCAAGTGGGCTTCATATTTTTCCCTTTGTTTTCCAGTTGAGTGATACCAACACAATAAGGTTTGTTCAAGGTTTTTGCGCTGTTAAACAAGCAACACGCCAAGACGTCGCCTAACTTCATACGAGTTTTCTATTGAGAGACTAGACGACAGTGTTGCAGTTGCAAAACGAGCTCAAATCACGAATGTAGTGTTTGCTCGGATGGTTGGATTTTTCTTACTTCTGTGGTGTTTCAAACCGAAAAGTTGAAGACGCACAGCACATTGTATTCAAAGTACCATATGTTTGATATCAATTACTAGCCCAGTTGGCTTTCTTCGACGAACTTGAACATATGTGAATAAATCATGAGAATTGAAACTGATTACTGCACCGAACAAGAGCCTGATTTCTAATTCACAGCTGTTGAGTATGACACTTTGTCTCACAACAGTTAAATTAAAAGTTTCAATGTCAACTATCTTCAACAGTGGTCTAAAGATAACTGAGGAAAAAAGTGGCCGCCCCTTGCGTCCGTGAGCAGCTGTGTGGCCTGAAAGGTACTGCGCAAGCGCAAGAGTCCTGCCATGAACCAGCAACAGTGAATCAACTGAGGATCGAAGTTGCAACTGAAGGCGACAGCAAACAACAATGTGAAGGCCATAATCGACCTGGTCTCTTAACGACTAATCAGTTGTGTTGAAAATACTATTCAATATGAGGTTAATGGCACTGTTGTGAGATGCTTTGCAACCCTAATGGCTTTTCCGCAGCAACTAGAAGTCTACGGAAAATTGGAAAAAGAATTCAAAACAGAGGAAAACACTGGAAAGAGAAAATTGCGAATTAAAGCTTGTGAAAGAACAGTAAAGTTGTCGGGAATATGGCCAGAATCCACATCGCTGGTACGATGCTGGACATTGAAGACGAAACGTCGTGCACGTGGTGGAGATTGGAAGCAAGATGCGAAAACGAAGCGTCAATGAGACCAAATCAACCGACTGCATAGGTGCAAAACTTTCCCTGTCGCTAGAATTGAATCGCCGCCATGTATGAAAGTGTTATTGGATTCTCTTTCTAAAGAACAGCACGTGAAAGATTATTAATTACTAGCGCATTCGCTCGTTCTGAGCCTCTGGCACTTTCACTCGCATTTGTCCTTACCGTCGGGCAAGCCCTTGTTGAATCGAACAGTATATCAATCCCAGCAAAGTCTATGATGAATTTGTGGCAACATTAGCCTGCCCTGTCGGCTTAATCACATGACTGATTGCAATTTCGTCAATTTTTCTGAACGCCCCAATCAAATAGCTTTTCATTTATGTACAACATGTCATAGCCCACTTTGTCAATCTGGAGGCGTTTGTTAGAAAAATGATATTCTGCACCTCAGTACAATATAAATATATATGCCATGTTCAGTTATTGACGGTCATTAGTCTTTCTTAATTATATTACCGATAGAGGGCACTCATGTTGATCACGCGTTATGTAAACCACTCCCCTTTCTGATAAACACTTTTTCCTTTTCCGCTGAACTGACCGGTCGCTTGAAAACGTGCTCTGTTATCATCCTTGATTTCTCACAGAGTTCCATGTTAAATGAAAAATTCGAAATGTAATAATTCGCGTCCTAGAACGAAATTCGAAATTCTGCCTCGCCATGCAGAGCTTTTCGACCATGGCCTCATTTCAAGCCCTTAATCATCAAAATCAGTTGGGAACTGTGACCAGCAATTGGTTTTGTCACGATTGTTCGTCGAGATTTTAATTTTTTTCATTAATTGAATTAAATTATTTGTATTTTTCTATTTCAGAGTTTTGTAGATTTTTCTCGTCTCAGTTCACGGACTGTGAGATAAGCAAACAGACCATAAAGCGGGAAACAGAATAGTATACTGAGAAAGAAGCATGAACCAGGCTCCGTATTGAGAGTAGCATTGAATAGATTCACATATACCAAACTTGAAACCAAGGGAGCGAGAGCCATGATGCAAGACCTGAAAGCCATGACGGATCCGATTTCTTCGCGACTCACTAAGCTTGTTGTGAACGTACTTAGCGCAGTTATCGCTATGGAAGACGGCAGTCGTACCAACAGGGAGAAATAGTAGCCGTATTCCGTGATGACCATACCTCTGACCAGTAGGGCCAAAATGGAGAGAGATGAACCCATCAGTCCCATCATGGGTATCGACACTTTCAGTTTCTTTATCAACATAGGCACGACAAACATTGGAACGAAGATCTTCAAGATAGAGTTGGTCGTGTTGACGTCACCATTCTCTTCGAATGTCCAGCTGAAGTGCTTCTGGACGAACATGTACTGAATCCCGCCTTCACCCATCATGGCGAGAAAGTTAAGACTCTGACAAATGGCAGCTGCCCAGAGTAGCCGATGTGAATTGTTGGGCCTTGATTTCGTGAAAACAGAGTACATGGTCCTGACGTTCTGAAGGTCAAACATACTCTTCAGAGGCGTATACCAGGGATCTTGAACTTCGTCTTTAGGCGTCTCTGCAGCTACGTCGCCCATGCCCTTGCCCTCTTCTTGGGCAAGTTGCTTGGCACTGAGTGGGACTTCGATGAAAAAGTAGGCATATGCCATGGCTGGTATGAGGGCACAGATGGTCACAGTGTAAATACCAACATAGTTGCGTATGATTTCAGGGAAGAACCAGGGAGTGCGCTTTATCATGCGACTGGGTAGGAAGGAGGACAGAGGCTGAGCCGTGTTCATCATGATTTCCAGCACTGCGAAGCGCAGCACCATATTTTCAGGGCTAGTGGTCTTGATTGCTTGGGCGTATATAGCAGTGAACAGAGCGGACACTCCCCCAAGCAATGTCGAAGGTACATTCGACACCAGAGTGTAAGGCGTTGGTATTTCAAAGTAGATAGCGATGACCATGTCGATTATAAGGTCCATTAGAACGCCAAAGCTACAGCCCAACATGATTATCTTGGGACCAGATGGAAACTTGTCACTCCAGGCACCGAGAAACATGGCGTACACCACAGCCGGCCCGGTACTGATGTACCTCGCATACACAACATAGTCCGCTGCTTTCCTCAAGATATCGTCCTTGAGATCCTCGTGACCAGCGGAACCGGTTGAAGTGACGCTGTAGCAGAGAGCTTTATCTTCGCCGAAGTCGGTCATACATATCTTGTCTTGAGTCAGCTGACCCGACACCGAAACCTTAAGGTAGAAGGAGAGAATAGCCAGAAAAACGAAGGGCTCCACTCGCAGTGTCTTGACGAAGTTCCAAATGTCGGCAAGGTTCGAAGTTTCCTTTTTCGTGTCCATAGCAGAGCCTTTACTTGCCATACTGGTTCGAATCGCAATAAAGAATGACCGTTTGTATTCTGATGTATTCTCAAGCTAAACTGAACAACTTGGTGCAATAATGTGGATTAGTGTTGTATTAGCTGGATAATTCCTATTAACAATTGGATCAACCCAAGGCTGATTGAATACTCGACTCATGACAATCAGAGATTAGAAGGTAGGCTTAAAGCTTCTTGTTTCCCGTTGAATGATGAAAGAATAATCCATATTCATCGTCAGCACGCTAATCATGCACATGTGATGAACGTCAAATACGCTTGAACTTGACTACACATGTGCAATGTGTGTGTATGTGTGTGTGCAATATCCAGCTCAATGTCATGTGACCAGAAATAATATTAGGTGTTAGCAGAGATCTCAATGTTTCTTGCGGTTTATCATGAGCAGACAAACGCTGCAAACAATAGCTCAAGCTTAACGCGTCGCCGTACATTCACATTTGCAAGATCGGGTAGGGCAGACTTCGGGCCCCGGTCCGCCCGCTGGGCACGGGCGGACAAGCTGTAGCTTCCACTGTACTGAATGGCGCATGCGCACTATGGCAAGTGAAGTCATCGGGAGGGTGCGGGTCACCGGATTGAAAACTTCACGGTTTCCCCCTCTAATACATTACGATGCAGAAAAGCTAGACTAAAAACTCAACGCAATTTCATAACGTTCAGCTGTCAAATTAAGTAGCGAATTTTTCTTTCTTCAAGCAAATGGAATAAAAATGATCATATGTTTTCAAGACGCATTCGACGAGATATTTTGATCGACATGTATGTCACGGTATCGATTCACTTTGAAGTTTATTAGATGTGACATCTTGTTCTGCTGGACAATACAGATGGTGATATCGAATTTTCTTACCCAATACTACAGTTTTTCAGATTTAGCTTTTCTAATCTCCTGAACCGCAAGATAAGCAAATAACCCGTGCAGAGGAAAAGAAAATAATACGCTGAGAAAGAAACACGAGCCGGGTTGCGTATTGAGAGTAGCATTGAATAACTTGGTATATACCATACTTGAAACCAAGGGAGTGACAGCCATGATGCAAGACCTGAAGGCCATGACAGACCCGATTTCTTCGCGGCTCACCAGCTTAGTTGAGAAAGCCCCAAGAGCCGTGCCAGCTATGGACGATGGTAGCCGTATCATGAGAGACGCATAGTAGCCGTATTCCGATATGGCCACGCCCCTGACCACCAGTGCCATGATGGACAGACAAGAACCAATCAGTCCCATAATGAATACCGACATTTTCAGTTTCTTTATCAACAAAGGAACAAGAAGCATCGGGACGAATATTTTCATGATAGAGTTGGCCGTGTTGACGTCACCATTGTGTTCAAACGTCCAGTTGAAGTGCTTTTGGACAAACAAGTATTGAATACCACCTTCGCCCATCTGGGCCAGTGTGCTGAGAGTTTGGCAGAATGTCACCCACCACAGCAACCGGTGGGCGTTGTCGGGTCTTGACTTCAAGAAAACGGTGGCCATGGTTTTCGCATTCTGAAGGTCAAACATACTTTTAAGCGGGACATACCATGACTCTTGGACTTCGACTCTGGGTTTCTCGGCAGCTACGTCTCCCATTTCGTGGCCGGCTTCTTCTTGCTCAAGTTGCTGGGCGCTGGGTGGGACTTGGATGAAAAAGTAAGCCCAGATTATGGCTGGTATGAGTGCACAGAGGGTGACGGTATATATTCCTACGTAGTTGCGTATTGTGTCAGGGAAAAACCACGGTGTGCGCTTTATCATCCGACTAGGCAGGAAGGAAGCCAGGGGCTGAGCCGTGCCCATCATGATTTCCAACACCGCAAAGCGCAAAACCATATTTTCTGGGCTAGTCGTCTTGATCGCTTGGGCATATATAGCAGTGAATAAGGTGAAAACTCCCCCTAGCAACGTTGAAGGTATACTCGATACCAAGGTGTAGGGCGTTGGTATTTCGAAGTAGATACACAAGACCATATCCATAATGATGTCCATTAAAACGCCAAAGCTAGCGGCCAACATGATTATCTTTGGTCCAGATGGAAACTTATCTGTCCAAGAGCCAAGAAACATGGCGTACACGACAGCAGGTATGGTGCTGATGTACTTCCCATAAACGCCATATTCACCCGCTCGTCTCAATATGTCGTCCTTCAGGTCCTCATAGCCTGCAGAGCCAGTTGAGGTGACGTTGTAGCAGATACCCTTATCTCGCCCAAAGTCCGTCATACATATCTTGTCTTGAGTCAGCTGACCCGAAACCGAACCTTTGAGGTGAAAGGAGAGAATGGCCAAGAAGACAAATGGCTCCACCCTTAGGGTCTTGACGAAAGCCCATATGTCATCCAGGTTCGAAGTTTTCTTTTCGTTGTCCATAGCAAAAACAAGATCAGCTGAAACTATTGTTTCTAGATTATAGGCAGAAAATGGCCGATAGAAAACTAACGCTGCTTCTTAGAATGTTTATATTAAACAAGTCTTGTTCGAAACGTCTAACAATATGAATGTTGAGAAAAATCTGTGGCTGCTCGAAGTATTTGAGGCCGAAACTATGGGACGACCTTAAACAGGCGCCATAGATAAAAAAAGGGGACAGAAAACCTGGCGCAGCTGTTTCTTTGAACAATTGCATGAACGGATGGTTGCGATATTGAGAGACACAACTCATGACATTCAGAGATACGAAGTTATGCTTCTTTGTATTTCAGCTGAATGATAAAACAAACAATGAGCTATGCTCGAGCATCTTTTTTAAGTGCGCCGCAATGGCCAGACTTCGCTGATGTTAGCGTTATATTATCGACTCAGCTTGACTGGTGCATGGACGAATTTGAATATTACAGTCTACTGTTCAATTACATTGCTATGTTTTTCACGGATATAATGATCGACAAATCACTGGCCAAGGTCCGAAGATATTGGCTAGACACCTTTCATGGGTTTTGCAGAGTTCGCTCTTCTCATCTCTCGAATCTGAAGATGAGCAAACAAACAAAATAGTGGAAGGAACAGTATTGCACTGAGAAAGAAACATGCACCGGGATGCGTGTTGAATGTGGCGGTAAATAGATTGGTGTATATCATACTTGAAACCAAGGGAGTGACAGCCATGAGGCAAGACCTGAAGGCCATGATCGATCCAATTTCGTCAGTGCTGACCAACTTCGTAGAAAACGTACCCAGAGCAGTACCAGCTATGGAAGATGGCAACCGTATTCCCAGAGATGTGTAGTAACCATATTCCGTGATGAACGCCCCTCTGACCACTAGCGCCACAATCGAGAGAAAAGCTCCAATCAGTCCCATCATGGGTATCGACATTTTCAGCTTCTTTATCAACAATGGCACAAGCAGCATCGGAACGAATATTTTCAAGATGGAGTTGACAGTGTTGACGTCGCCATTTTCTTCAAATGTCCAGTTGAAGTGTTTCTGGACAAATAGATACTGGATGCCACCTTCACCCATGCCAGATATCATGATAATAGTTTGACTGAACGTCACCAGCCAGAGTAGCTTGTGAGCATTGTCAGGCCTTGACTTGAGAAATACGGTGAACATGGTCTTGACGTTCTGAAGGTCGAAGATGCTCTTGAGTGGCACATACCAAGGATCCTTGACGTCGTCAACATTTATATCGTCAGCCAAGGTCTTCAGTTCATGTTCGGTTCCATCGCGTTCGTCGTGAGATGCCCTTGGTGTATCTTCGATGAAAAAGTAAGCCCACACTATTGCTGGTATGAGAAACAAGATGGTCACGGTGTATACGCCGACATAATTTCGTATTATTTCAGGAAAGAACCATGGGGTCATATTGAGCATTCTACTGGGCAGGAAGGAAGCGAGGGGCTTAGCCGTGCCCATCATGATTTCCAATACTGCGAAACGCAAGACTACGTTTTCTCTGGTCGTCGTCTTGATTGCATGAGCGTAGATAGCTGTGAACAATGTGAATACTCCACCGACTAGTGTTGAAGGTACGTTTGATATCAGCGTATATGGTGTCGGTATTTCAAAGTAGATACCGATAACCAAGTCGATGATAAGGTCAAGAAGGATGCCAAAGCTTGCAGCCAACATGATGAGCTTCGGTCCTGACGGAAACTTATCTGTCCAAGCGCCCAGAAACATGGCGTATATCACAGCTGGTATTGTGCTGATGTAAGCCCCATATAAACCGTACTGAGCCGCTTTCTTCAAGATCCTATCCTTAAGATCCTCGTTACCGGCTGACCCCGTTGACGTGACGTTAAAGCACAGTGCGCGATCTTCTCCGTAGTCCGTCATACATATCTTGTCTTGAGTCAGCTGACCCGAAACCGACATCTTGAGGAAAAACGACAGAACGGCGAGAAACACAAATGGCTCCACTCGCAGTGTCTTGATGAAGTTCAAGGAGTCGGTGAAGTCCGACGTTTCTTTCTTCCGTTCCATAGCTGCGCACTTTTTAAATATTATATATATTACCGTCTCCGTCTAAAGCAGCAATGGCCGGCTGTTTACTTGCAACCTCGTTCGTCGAATACTTCCTTCTTAGCGGTTCTCATACAGAGACAGCTTATCACACGTTTTCAAGGACATACGGCGAGATATGTCGACCACTTCAAAATGAGACACTATTTCCCAGAATATGAACCAACTTCACTTCATGCACTTGAATGAGTGTGTGATTGCCATGTGTGTAGTAGTAGCTGTTGAAATATCATTCAAGATTGGCCACCAATGGAGTTAAAATACTTCCCGTTTAAGTTAGATTCTATTAATCATACCGACTGAAAAGAAAGCTCATGTTTCCGAAATTTAGAAAGCACATACTGTGACTGGAAAGTATTTCAGTTTACACAGCGGTGACATGCGCAGATCGAGTCTTGGCGTCTTAGGAACATTGTGTCCGTAATTTCTAATGCTATCTTAATGGGTTCGGTTTCCTTCGCTCTTTGAGTTTATGAGTCTGTCGGTGGAAACTTTCCATATTTGCTGCAACCTTATCGCTCCGGATATTTACTGAGTGCATCAGTGTTTGCCTAGACCTGAAGTAACTACTATCTGGTGCGCATGCGTCGGTTTGTCGGGCACTAACCGGAAGACTAAACAGACGTGTTAGGATAGTTGAATATTCACCATTTCAATTTTATCATAAACTATTTCAAGGCAACAAGAACCCGATGAAAAGGTAAATACAGTGCTAGTATATTGTCATTAGTTGCAAGTGTACATTCAGAAGCGCTAGTGGCGCCACCTACTGCCGTTGGATTGAACTTCCTCAACTGTTCACTATTTCAAGGAATGGCGTGAATGGGTTTCTCACTGGCCTTATTTCTATTCTTTATCATCAAGATGAGCACAAAATAGGCAAGCACTACGTCACATACGGCCAACAAGACGTCTTTGTGAAGTTCGTGCGCCATGACGGATAATCTTATCGCATTTAAGAACCACATTGATACGAGAAAGACGAATACTTGATATGCGGCGAAATTCTTGGACATTATCCCATAGATGCCCAAGATACGAATGAGCAAGAAGATCGTCAGCGTGACCCAATACTGCAGAACGTGCTTGTCAAATGTGACGAACAATCCCAACCCATGGTACATAGAGTAGAAAGTAGTCCAGAGCAGGGAGAAGATAAGAAGACTCTTGGCGAATCGATAAGCGGTATCCATCTTGAATTGCTATATCTAGGCCCTACTCGAACTATAAAATATGACTTTTTTTCCTGTTCGAGAACTTCACAAATTGCAGCTTAATGCTATGGGCGTGATACCGTTTGAGTGTCACCTTATGAATTGGTTAAACTGAAAAAACAGGCAGTTTATCTGATCCAGTTGTAATCCTTGTTTCGGAGAACAATGAATAATCTTGCTTCCATTCGTCACATCGTCGCCTGGCTAGTCAGAGGTAGGCTTTCTGAGCATGCGCAGTGAGCTGCATCCTTTTCAATCCTGAACAGTCTTGTTATTTCCAGTCGTATTGCTGATTTACTGATATTAGTTTATTCAACCCTATTTTGATACATCTATATCCTGTCGATGAGATGCGTATGCTATCTTCAAGATCAAAGCTCGTGCAGCTGTTCATTTCGAAGTGGGTTCTAGTAACATGATGGTAAAACCTATCAGCGAGCTGCCAAAGCCCAAAAACAACGACACATTCAGGTCAAACAAAATGGCGGAGAGGTGGCCATGAGCACCGAAGGTCTCCTTGAGAGCTGCGATCAGCTTGAGATCATCTACACAAGATAACCGGAGCCACCAGTTTGATAGCGATTTTCGGTGCACTAATGGTCAGTGCAATCTGGGGTACGATAGGAAACTCCCTGACCAGCCAGTGTCTCAGCCATGTCATAGCTGGTATCTTACCATATTGATTGACAATGGAAATAGCATTGTGCAGAGCGATCATATAAATAAGTGAACTAGTCAGTCGATTAACTAAAAACTGAAACCGGCTTGAAACGAATATTTTTTCTCCCAACACAGCGAGCAACCTATCTATGACATTATATACTTTACTGGCGTCCATTTTGCACTAAGTAACATCCCTGCTATGGGTATAAATGAAATGAAAGGAATATCGAGTGTATAATCGATAGATGATGGTTTACATATTTAGTGCGTCGCATATGCGCATTCCTATACAGAGCAATTTCACATGTTACTGTACGTGATCAAGATGCAAATAGAACTGAGGAATTTTAATGTTCCACATCGTACAGTGTAGAAGCTACAGCTCTGATCAATATTTATCTGAACGAACAAATTATTAAAATACTAACTACCACCAGAGGGCGCAGTTTGTTGCGAAGGACATCACTCGCTTCCTTTGAACTGAAGGGTCATCACTGTGAACGTTATGAGCGAGCCAGCGAAACCTAGGAACAGTGTTCGGTCAAGGTCAAACAAAATGGCGTCCAGTGGTTTGTAGTAGTTGAACGTCTCCTTGAAGTCCGTTTTGACATCAGAGTCAGTGACGCAAGCTAATCGCAATCTCCAATCACCGATAACTTGCTGATTGCCAATCAGTTCATTTCTTTGGACGTTGATTGCCAGCAATACCAAGAATATCGTCAACGTCATATTGATCGCATATAGCGCTAGTCTAACCATATTGCTCAAGTTCATGCCATCGTATCTCACTCGCATGAAAAGTCCACTGGATTCCAGGAACAGTGTGGACAAGATAAGCAAAGGAAACACTGCGAAGCAATCGTTGAACTCGGTCTTGAGAGCTTGAAGTTGCTTTTTCTTCTTGATAAGATTGTCACATAGCTCAGGGTTGATGACACTGATAACTGTCCCAGCACTGATTAGCTCGCCATGACACTTTGACCAAGAGATGAGGACCACCGAATACAGGCTCACTATGACAAGCACCCATCGCCTGACTATAGTGGCGTCAGCAATAATCGAGACAACCAAGATGGCGACGATTTGGTACCATTCGATATCAAGGTTCTTCCAAACGAAATACTTCTCGTTGTGATGGCCGTCAACTTGCCCGTAGTAGCTCATCAAGTGGAAAGCCAAGTCCAAGGCGACGAAAGCGACGTTGATGGCGACAAATACCAGAGATTGGCGACAAACTGATCGACGACCGGATGTCGACAAAGTGTCGACTATGCTGTTGACGAGATGTCTTATCTTTTCAAGTCTCAATGTCAGCATAGTATGCATTGTCGCTGGAGCTAGAAATACTAGAGCGAATCTCATCCAGACAAGATAACGAGCCGCGTCGAACTTGGTGATCAGAACAGCCAGTAAGAGAGATATATTGAGATATACCAGAAAACGGAATAGATAGTTGAAGAATCTCTGCATCCGGTTGACCTTGAATACTTTGCAACCTATGAAGATGAGACAATAGTCCAACTTGGACAGAACTTGCTGACCGTCCATACTGATATGCAAAATTGTTATATACTGCTCGTGAACGTAAATGAAACTTAGCTGACACAGGTATACGTACACTTGTGACATATTATTTGCGTGTTGTTAAGGTTTACGTGACGACATAATTGTAGTATTGTCATTCATATTCTGTAGGTTTCTTCAGGAAATAGTGACGTGGTATCGCGAAAAGAAAAGCTCGTCCAACTTGGTGCGTAGTTTCAACTTATATAGGTCAAGTTTTGCGTGGCCGAAAATCGTGTCTTTTATCCTATTCTGGTCAAGGTTGTGATCTGCACATGTATAATATGAGTATCTTATATAATATGACGGCTGTGTCAAAAAAAAACCGACAAACTGAACTCCGTTAGTCGCTTAAGATATGGATCATGTTGCGTAAAGCTATCAAAGACATCGATGAGCTAATTTTTGTATAGCTACGGTGTCAGCAACTGCAGATAAGAGTTTTTATGCCGAAAATCAATTTGTGGCTGATTGATGTTGGAAATAATTGACACGTATCTGAATATCACATTCTCTACAGGTACTCTGCGTGTTCAATTTTTCTTTACATGGCCGAGAAAAGCGAACACGACCAGTATGCATTAATATACCATACTGTCCCTCTGTTATAATATAATACGAAAATACAGTGTAGAGTCTTACACGAATATTAACTTGTAGCTGCTTTGCAGCGAAATTTCTAGGTGTCGATAATAGTTTCAAGTGCCGCTACAGTGTAGATGGCGCCACAATAATTCTTTCTGAGATGCAACAGTCAGTCTATAGATTTGATATGATTCACTACTATTCATATCGATTTGAACTGGAGTACCATCACAGTGAACGAGACGAGAGACCCAGCGAAACCCAGGAACAGAGATCGGTCAAGGTCAAATAAAATGGCGTCCAGTGGCTGGTATTCCTTGAAGGCCCGTTTGAACTCGGCTTTGACTTCAGCATCAACAACTGGAGCTAAGCGAGACCTCATATCAGCGATAAGCAGCTGATTGCCTTGAAGTTCGGCACGTTGTACCTTGATTGCTAGTATGACTAGGAATACGGTTAGCAACATATTTGCAGTATACATTACAAGACGTGCCAGATTGGTCAAGCTAACACCATCGACATTAATGCTTTGTATCAGTCCACTAGATTCTAGAAATAGTCCCGATAAGATAAGGAGAGGGAAAATTGCGAAGCAATCGTTAAACTCAGACTTCAATACGTTGAGTTGCTTCTTCATCTTGATAAGACTTTCACACAACTCAGGGCTGAGGACTTTGATAGCAGTTCCAATACTGATAGCTTCCGAATGAGCTTTCGACCATGAGATAAGAGCGACTGTGTACAGGCTCACAATCACCAAGACCCAACGTCGTATCAGTGTTGCGTCAGATATTATGGAGAGGACCAAAATGAACTCCTTCTCGTACCAGTCATCGTTGAAGCTTTTTCCTATGAAGTATTTCTCCGGCTGGTGTCCCATATCATAGCCAAGAAACCACAAGATGTGAAACGTGAAGTCACAGAAAACCAGCAAGATATTGATCGCAGCAATTGCCAAGGAATATCGGTGTACTGATCGTCTACCACTTGTCGATAACGCCAAGATAATGCTGTTGAGTAGAAGTCTTATCTTTTTGGTCTTCAGACTCAGTAATATTTGCATTGCAGCTGGAGATAGAAGAACGCACATTAAGCGTATCCATACAAGAATTTGAAGGGAACTGAATTTGATGATCAAGGCAACGAGCAGATACGTTGAGTTGAAGTATACCAGGCCTCGGAATAGGTAATTGAGATATGCTTGAAATCTGTTGACCTTGAATATTTTGCAGCCAATAACAATGAGACAGTAGTCCAACTTTTCAAATACTTGGTGAGCTTCCATCTTGTCGTCAAAGATGACCTACTTCACTTCAATACCGCAAAGAAACTAATATGTAAATGCGTAAATTCATTCGTTGAAAAATACTACGTGAGAAGGTTTGTTGATATCAGATATGTATTCGATACTAGCGTGCAGCTATATTTGATATGCGTGGCATTGTTCACGTAGACAGTCTCCATGATGACGGTCGCCAGCGAAGCCATGTAATGTAGTTTTGCATGGAATTTAATCGAAGTCCGACATTGTGTTGCATACCATTAGTACAATGTCATGGCGGCTTTGTCACAATAAACCTGGCAATTTGTCATTCACTGCAATACAGGTTGACGTTCAGTGAGAAATGTTAAAGGTGACGCATTACCGCTCTGTATCAAATAGAAATGAGAATTTGTGGAGGTAATTTTTGTAACAAGTTGTTAACTGGTACTTGCTAATCAATCGATTCTGTAATACACAGGAATAGTTGAGACAACCGAAGGTTGGCAGCTCAGCTGATGTAGTTAGTCGCTGAGCTGCAGAACTAGAAACCTAGAGTATTTCTATTGTTAGTACAAAGTATTTGAAATCAGTTGATTTTTTCAAGTAGATAAAGTCAATATCATGATAGATGCACATTTATTAGTCCAGAAAACAGACTCGAGATGTGGTTTCCATAGTTACCAGGTTCTACAGTTCGACTCTAGTTCTAGACGTTAAGCCACTGAAATTGCATCGGAACACTTCGGGTTGAATGAGATAAGTCGGATAAACCGAGACTAACGTCACCACAGTTCCAATAATTGCCAACGGATAGCCAAGATAATTATCGAGCATCCAAAACGACACCCCGACATTGATTATCATGACCATGATGAATATGACAATCACTAAAACGCGTTGCTTGAACAACCCATATGCGAGTCCGAAAGCCAAATATCGAGCTGCAAGTTTTAGCATGAGGTTTCTAAAGTCCTCTGGGATATAGTAGTCGTGAAACTTGACGACATCAAAGAGCAATACTGAGTTGAGAACGAGATACAGTCCAAGCAGACCGATACACAGCCACACAGATATCTGTACTTGATTCATCTGTGCCATCAATATTACAGCTTGAATCTTTAGAGACGACTGAAGTAATAGTATAAGACGATTAAGCTTCTTTTTAAATGAGTGATGTTTTTTTGTCGAAAACAAAATTCCATTGCACGAAAGGTAGCAAAATGTCACGTGATTAGCATTCGTCACCATAGTTACATGACAATTATCACAATTTAATTCTATTCAGAATTTAAGATAAGACTACGCGTTGCAAGCTAGTGAAATTTATCATCTATAAAGGTGTCACTGTTGCGCATGACAGTCGTCCAGAAAAGTCTTGCTCATCTTTTTTATCAGTCAGCTCTGTTACCTAAAGCTTGAACGCAGGACGACGTGAAATCCTAAAACTGATATGACAGAATAGCACTTTGTCATTAGTTTGAACTTGAATAAACTCACTATTGATACATATCACTGATTTTTACCAATAGTCCAAGCAAAGATGGCGCTGGTCAGAATGAGTAGAACCAGGACGATGATTTGCGCCACTCCGATAACACTCGGCTTTCCAATGGAAGCCAACATGAGCAAGATGGCCGACCCTGTGCTGAAGAGCCAAATGAAGCGACCATTCTGGCGATGGATTCCAGCCACACCGAGTACAGTGAGACCGAATGATAGGGCAAACTTGATCCAACCGAGCGCTTTCCAATGACCTTCATTGTCCCAAGTGGCACCTATGGTCAAGAGACCAATCTGGACCAACAGCAAGACCCAAAACGTCCGCTTGGTAATCGTGAAGGTGTCCATTTTCTCGCCACAAAGTAATAGTATTACAGTGTAGAAAGCTTTGTATAGTTGACGAAAGGTGGGAAGCAACAATGGCGCCAGAACGGAGGCTGCTCACATGGAAACAGCGGTTTTCTATGAGAGTTCTAGGAAGTACAGTTAGCACATGGTTCATATTTACTTTTATGTATCTTGAGTGATCTAGAAAGCTTTCGTTCGTCAGTAGCGTTTTACGCAATTGTTAGAAGCATTAGCAGTTTTTGATAACAAGCTATTAATCTTCGTCTCCAGCTTGCAGCGCGAGAAAGACACTCGACAGCATGAGTATGACCGATATTGCAAAATCGTAGCTGGTAATACCGTTGAGCAGGTTGAACAAAAACAATATTATAATGCCGCAGACGAGCAAAAAGAGAACGAGGCGGTTGTCTCGCCAAGCTCCCGTCAAACCGATTCCAGTGACGACGAAGGCCAAGACGAATCGGACCCAGGCGACAATTCTCTGTCGGTTCGGCACACCTTCGGTTCCGGTTACTTGACAGGCGCCCACAAAAATGGATATCAGTTCTAGGGCCAGACAGATGACCATCATCCACTTGATCACTGAGAAAATTCTACTTCGCGCCATTTTGAAAGTACGCACACTGCTTGACGTGTCGCTTCAGATATTACATAAGAGTTGGACAAACTTTCTTCAAAAGACACATTCCTAAGGAGCAGATAACACTCGGCGCCGTTTTTCAACTGTGAGTTGCTGTTATGAGTCTATTTATCCCACTGAACGTGTTCAGTAACTCAGAGCTATTTCGAATCAAACAATAACAAAGGAAACGGAAGCTCAGTTGGACCAGAACTTACATTTCGTGCATGCCATTAGCGCCATCTTTTTTTCACATCCGCTTTCTAGCTCGATGCAATAGAGAGATGTATTTGCAGGGAGGGATGAGGAAATTCCCTTAATTCTTCCCATGGAAGACTGAAGTTTTGTATGGATAACCGGGAACCTATTCTTTTCGGGAATTCTTCCCTGGAAACTAGGAAAATAAATGGGGAATTCTCCCCGAGAAAAATTCGGTTAGGATTATTTCCCTATCCCTAGTCGCAGGTTAATTGCTTTCGTAGACTAAGGCGACAGCTGTTCTCAACTTCAGCTATTCTATGATTTCAATTATTTCAAAACATCACGACAGCGTGACGACAACAAATCGATCAGCGTTACTTGAACAATGGTTACCAGGGACCGTTGCAGTAGTGCGACTTCCTAATCTAGTCGAAGCTTGTTCATTCGCTCCACCTTTTTCATTGTCTAAAATTTTGTTTTCAGCTGATACCACAAAGTATCTGCACGGCATCAAGATGGCTGCCAAGGGACTCGTTTTTCAAGTGCTGAAATGGACAATTATTTGCTTCTTGTCACTCCTCATAGTACTGAACATTATCTTCATGGTCAAGATTACGAGTATCTGGTCGGACTTCGATAACGTGACCCGAGCTTGGTTGACTGTGGTGGTATGTCTGAGACTTTTACTCAGTCCCATAGGTATATATGGTACGTTCAAAGAACATGCTCGCATGGTGCTGGTTTTTGCCTATTCAACGATCGCAGTGTGCATATTTTCCATGTTTTCAAAGAATTCTGTTTTAGCCTTTGTAGTTATGCTATCTAATTTCGCGATTGCATTCATGTCAGCTTACTTTGCTTATCTCGTTGACCCAAACTGCTTGATTTTCCGGAAAAGCAATTAAACCGGAAGTGAATCAAAATCAATAATCGAATTTTGCTATTAGGTATTGACGAGCAGCAAGAAGCGAAATAGCTCATCTTCGTCAACTAGCTACTGAGATGATAGTGTAGACCTATCGACGATTCTCGTGGAAGTACAGTTCAAATGAGATACTGCGCTACTTTCATCATTTGTATCTCTGTTCACCCTTTCAGTCTACAGTCTACTGTAATTAGTTGCGGGCCGATATTCCTAGCGCCAAATAGTCATATTTTATTACATGCCTTCAAGAGAGCTTGTCATAATATAAGAAGTATTTAGCTACTGAAGTTTCCCTTGAATACTTCAGGTTGGATGAGATAAGCCAGATATACGGAAAACAGTGTGGCCAGAGCTCCAGCACTGATCACAGCCAAAGCGAAACCTTTCGTCGACAAGCTGAACGACACTGCGAAATTGATGATCATGATGATGATGAAGATCACGATGATTAGCACGTGTTTCTTGAAGCATCCGACAAATCCGAGCAGACAGGCCAAGAATCGAGCTCCAAGTACGCACGACACGTACACCAAGGTACCTGTCTTGAAATAGTTGGCGAGATTGATTGTGTCCACAACTAGAACGACGTTGAGTACTAGATACAGCCCCAGTAGGCCGATGACGAGCCACTTGAAGATTTGGGTTGCTTGACTTCGGTCCGCCATTGCTGAGGTTCACTAGATGATAGTCTTACGAGACACCGTTTGCGAAGCCCCAGCGTATTTGAGCTAATATGAGGAGTATTCCCTGTTCAAGTCCTTTTATAGGAGTGAACCAATGTTGCACTCATCAGGTTTCGTTGTCCTCTGTATGACTCACCTCTTAGCGATTAGATAATGAAAACCCACTGAAATCGATTAGCGAGCATGACGCATTCGGATGAACAATGGCGCAAAACGTTTCTCTGGCAACATATCTCGTTAGCGAAGGTACCGGTGACTTATCACTTGCGATCATCAGCGCTACCAAACTCTTGGTTACTAGGGACCGTTGCCAGAGTGCGAATACCTAATGTTGCAAAGTCGGACTTTTTCACTCGCACACCTTTCTTCGCTATCTGAAATTGTATTTTCAACTGATACCAGAAAGTGTCTGCAATGGCATCAAGATGGCTGCCAGGACAATTATATGCTGTTTGTCGCTTTTTGTCGTACTCAGTTTTCTCTTCATGGCCGAGATTTTGGTCGGACTTTGATACCTTGACCAACCAGCTTGGCTAACTATTGTGGTATGCCTGAGACTAATACTCAGTCCCATAGGTATCTATGGTACATTCAGAGAACATGCCCGAACTGTTCTGGTTTTTGGCTTAGCAACAATGGCGGCGTGCATTTTTTTATGTTACCATAAAAGTCAGTCCTAGCTTTCGTAGTTATGATATTGAATTTCACTATTGCATTCCTGTCAGCTTGATGTATCTTGATGACCCAAGTAGAGGCCGGCGCGGGCCGGGCTGCATCGGGCGGCCCAACCGTCGGCCCGCGGGTCGGGCGGTTACGGGCCGTCAAATTCGGCTTTGTCAATAGGTGACGTCACACTTGCGCATGTGCAGTTTCCTTCGCGGTCGGGCCGAGCATGGTTTTCACGGGCCACGGTCGGATCGGGCCGAGAAAAAGCGTCCCGTGCCAGCCTCTCGACCCAAGCTTGAATATCTGGAAACGCCATTAAACTATGAACACGTGTCAAAATACATTTTGGTATTACTTGTTCTCTGTTTAACAGGATGACCAGGTCACATATTTACGAACAGCAAAAAGCCAAATAGTGTTTATCGTCGTCAGCTAGCAACCAAGGTGAGATAAGGGTGTAGACGATGCCTGTCGAAGTGCAAAGTTCATATCAGTTCGTGAGAAATGTTACTGTTCATTTGTATCTCATCTCGCTTCACCTCTTCAGAATAATATCTCTGCCGGTAAAGATTCAACATACCGAGTCCTGATTAGTACTCACGTGGAGCACGAGGGTAGATATTTGCAAGAATTCAAGGTGTGGCTTTTCTGGAACTATTGCGTCATCAAGAAGTGACACACCTTGACGATAAACATCTATGATTTCCAGCAAACAAACTTGTCTCACAGGAGGCTGAACGTTTAAGGGTCAGGTAAGTCTGTCACGTGACCAGTCTCGTCGAGCGGGAGAGTCACGATGCCTTATACTTCCCATTCGAAATTGTTGAGAATTTAAGAGCAACCAGCTGACTGCTCCGAATTCAAATTTGCTCCGAAATTCGAACTGCGCAAGTTAAGTTAAGTGACGTATATCTGTGCTGAAGCTGTTGCAATTGTCAATGCCGTCTATCGGATTAGTTTAAATGGTTAACGGCGCAGTCAGCTGATTGCTCTGAAATTCTCAATAATTTCGAATGGGAAGTATAAAGTTCAACCCCTTCGGACAAGTTTTATTACTGGGGATCATTTAGAGAAAAATCGGCTGACGTTTTTCTTATAATATAGACGAAGCATGCTTTAATAATTCTAGCAACAGAATGGAAAGCAGTTAACCTCATTAACGAAACTCATATCAGTAAACAAAGATTCTGCTGCGCAACAAAATGGCGCCCCTCAGTCGTGGTCAATGGACCAAGCAAGGAAGCCACTGGCGAGTATGACGAGAATAGAAATGCCCGACTGGTACAGTTCATTCTTGCCGAAGTAGTTGAGGATGATGGACGCAATGATGCCGGCGCAGAAGATCCAGAGGAACCGACTGTGCTCGCGCCAAGCTCCGAGGAAACCGATTCCCACGAACACGAACAACAGGGCAAACCGAACCCACTGGACGGTCTTCTGTCGGTTCGTCAGAAAGTCTTGGTCAGTGACTCCGAGGGCGTCCAGAACTATCCCTATCAGCTGTAGAGCCAATAATACTATGACGACCCACTTGGTCACTGTGAACACCATACCACGAGCCATGTTGGAACTTTGTTGTTTGTTTCGCTTCAGATATCAAAATGGCGAACCGAGTTGCAGGTGTTTCTCTTTTAAGTGGAATTATATTGCACATGAGTCAGTCAACAGTGTCGAGAGGCAAGATAAGAAAGAGAGACGCCACAGGTAATCCCACAGTGTTTTTGTTTTCAATATCACCATGGTGATTATCAGACCATGATCGCCATGGGTTGCACTATGAAGCTTTTTTGAATGGGGATCAGTGAGCACATAGCTCTGATAAAATTAGCACGAAAACCTGTTTACTGTAATGATGAGGCACTGACGCTCTTGAATAACAAGAGTTAAAGTATTCGGATATTCGACGCCGTTTCGTTGCTACGCGACAGCAAGCGCCATCTACCGGCTGTCGTTTGAACTTTGCTCAAGCGAAGTGTGTTTCTACTCAAGATGACTGCCGTTCGGTTTGCTGACACATACTGCTTTAATAGTATTTCGAACAGAAAACGTTTCCCATGACATTCTCTAAACTATAACTAGCACTGACAATTCTTTTTCTAGCAAAATGGCCGCTCGGCAAGCCCTAGCCCATAGACCAAGCAAGGAAGGCACTGAGCAGTGCCAAGGCAACGGACATTGCATAATCGTAGCTGGTCCCATGGGCGAAGATGTTGAGCACGAAGGAGACCATGATGCCGATGCAGAAAATCCAGAGGAACCGACCGTTCTCGCGCCAGGCTCCCAGGAAGCCGATTCCGGTGAAGATGAACATCAGGGCCAGGCGCACCCATGCGACGATTTTCTGCTGATTGGTGGCGCCATCTATGGCGGTCACCCCGAAGGCGTCCAAAGCTATAGACACCAGGTCAAGGGCCAATATTATGAGCAAGGCCCACTTGGCTACTACGAAGACAACGCTGCGAACCATCTTGGAATATGTTGCCCTTCACGCGTTAACTGGCAAAATGGCGACGCTAATGGCAATTTTATTTTGCTGTATTCCTTTACTACAGGTCTCTTATTATATTATGACACCGGATAACAGCTAATTACTGCCTTTCATAGGTAAGTAATGTTAAGCTCTTTTATCACTCCTGAGATATGCGTTTTACGGCCATTGGTAGTACAACATAGCTATGAGTTCGAAGACACTACGTTAGGGTTCCATTTATGTTCATGAACCGTGAAGGTTATCAAAGCTAACTATCTTAAGGTGTCTTACATTATCTCCAAATGTACTATAACTTGATAGACAGGGAACCGTTCCATAAGTGCTGAAGAAAAAGGGCGGAGTCTATTTTGAAAATATTTTTGATACCTTTTTCCTTTTATTGAAAACACTATCTATCAATGAACACGACGATAAAGTCCAGATAAACTCTATAAATATGTTTCATGGGCTCGTCGTGTTTTGCTTGTGTAGTAAATGCAAGATAGGCGCTGATGGTCACCATGGCAACGGGCATGCACAGGTCATAGAAACTGAAGTCCGACTCGGCGAAGTTGTTCACGAACGAATAGATCAAAAAGATGGCGACACCAATGCAGTATATCCATAGGAAGTCGCTGCTCTCCAGCCAGGCACCCATGACACCCATGATGGACAGGCAGAAAAAGATGGCGATTCGAAACAAGGAAATGGACTTGCCTTTCCAGGACATATGTTCAGAGTCAGTGACGCACAGTCCGTTGAGTATCAACACGATCAGCTGGACCACTAGGATGACCAGGAAAGCCCACTTGACAACCGCAAAAATGACGCCGAACGCCATCTTGAATGAGCTGACGGTGAAAGGAAGTGAAACACAGTGACTAATTTACAGCTTCTCCTATCACCATGGTAACCAGCTTGCGGTAAATATGAAACAAGCCACCTCAGCATGTCGTCGCCATTAACTGACTTATCATGGTTGTAACTCAAGCCGTATCTTCGCACACATTAATCACGTGAGATAAGACAAGTTGAGGTGATAGCAGCGGTTCTAGTCATTAGTTAATTGAAAAGTTGATTTGAAATGTCACGAGGTACCTTTTATTGGTGCTGTTGGATGTCACTATGGGTCATATATATCTTGCAAACCATCAGCTTTATATGTTTGATATTCTGGACAGACATTGACGACTGGACAGCTGATAGCAAGATAGCGTACTGGATCGATTTCACGGCAAGCCTTCTTCTATATTTCGTCGGAGTTCTCGGTATGTGGCGAAGTGATCAGCTGTTCATAGGATTCTACAGTTTCATGGCAGCCATATTGCTGGCTTTCATATATTTCGCAGACCTAGGCGACATCGCTCTGTCCGCCATTGTTTTCAGAGTTTTATCAGTCCTGATCAGCGCCGGTGTTGCTTGGATGACATGAATATTATTACCTTGAATACTTATCACATTCTTTGTCTAGCTTTTATTTCATATAAATGTCATATATTAGCAAGATAACCGTCTCGCTCTTGGTTCATTAAATAGGCAATATACACAGTCATAGACGTCGCGGTCACTTGGAGTATCAAGAGCCAATAGTCGATGGCCTCCTTGTGACGTAACAGAGCCACGAGGAAAAGTATCACCATAGCTAGTACAATGAGTTTCATGATCTCAATATTTTCCTTGATGACGCCAAACATGCCCAGCGTGAAGAAGGTCAAGCGAAAACAGGAGAATACCAGTAGAACAAACATGGCGAACCCTTGACCACTTTCATCGGTCAGCTGCCACCATCTCTCTGCAAACTCAATCACCGTCAAGAGATCCAAAATGGCGAACAGAGCAATGGCCGACCATGAGGCGAAGTAGAAGATTTGGTTTCGGTCCAGAGTGACCATTTGGATTCATTAAAATACTTTCAACAAATCAAAGATGGCGCACAGGTGGAGTAAGGTGTTAATTACTAATGAGTGCGCTAATATAAAAGGGGGCGTATTGCAAATTTCAAACTTTCATCTCATTGCCAAGGTTACGAGCTGGTGAGCACGCAGAGCCATCTGTCGGCACTTGCTCGCAAAGTCGGCAACGCTGACTCAGCTGATAAAGCTGTTGCTAGGCAACGCTTTTTACGAGAGCTAGACCTGAAGCCTCCTTAAATGGAATATAAAAAGAACGACTCCATCATTCGGCAAAGTGCTCACTAATCAATATTCACCTTTAGTGGCAACGGTTAATTAAGAGACAGTCCCTTGGCTGAGTCAGTGAAATGTGATACAGAGGCCGGAAAAAACCATGTATTTGAACTATACGTCAATATTGATGCTCCTCATCATTGTGATATCAGCCCGGAAATGTTACAACATAGTCAGCCTCATCTTTGTTCGTGTCACATCAACCATGATGCTCGGCCTACTCATACTTAACGCCTTTCATATGACATACTACGACAAGCTGGACCGCGAGACCCGTAACTGGTTCCCTCGCTACATGGTGGCGCTCACGGTCACCTTTTCCTTTCTGGCCGAGTTCATTGAGGTGTACCTTATATGAATAGGACTCCAGCGACCCCTGGTGACCGCAATCAACGTCAATTGTTATGCAAGACAAACACAATTGTATTGATTTTGCACAAATGAAAACATGTACGCCTTGATCGCACTGTAAACACATACTAGTGCAGTGATACACTTGCTCCTTATCAGCCGGCAGCCATCTTTTTTGAGCACTTCAAACAGAGATACGGTTGTCGACGCTCTTCGCTTCAGACCGTATTATATTATTGCATGAAAGAATCAATAGTTCAACGAATTGCATGCCTTTACCGAAGTGTTTCCAAAATTGCCAATTAAAGGAGAGTTAGTTTTGTTTCTGTGATATAAGTCATTGACAGGGGTCATCCAGTCACCTGACCATGGGACTGCCGACGGGCATGCGCATACTGCGGGTGTTCATGTTCTCCATGTTCATGATCATGCTGGTGCTGACGCTGGTGTACATGCTGTACCAGTGGGTGGACATCAGCGCCGACACGGACGGCCCACGCCGGACAGAACTGTTCGCCCGGGCCATCATGATACTGTCGGTGGTCATCATTGACATACTCATGGTCATGGCTTCCTTTGGCCTCCTTATCAACAGCCCGTATCTCTTGGAAGCCTATGCCGCCATTTCTATCCTCTTCCTGTCCTTCAACCTGTTCAATGCCCGCAACTTCCGGTGGACCGGCTGGGTGGCGGTGGGCCTCACGGTGGGCCTGTGCTTCCTGTCCTTCCTTTATGGTCAGCTGTTGCGCCACCACTTGCACAGGGAAAAGGACCGGCGGCGCCACCTGGCCATGGGTGCTCGCATTTGAGTGTCACGTGACCACATTTAAGTGTCACGTGATGAGACGACTCGACTCACGCGATACAGCCAGCTGACGAACTGCTCCCCTTTTGATACGCTCTCAGACCGGAAACGGATGCTGTGACCTCGGATCCGACCAACCATTTTGTCCTCGCAATTCAATGATGGTCAATAAGCTAGACATCTTTTTTATATTCGGTCCCCTTTTTTCAAACATACCATTTCCATGTCAAGGAGAAGAGAAATAAAGCGCAGTTCGTTCTCAATTGACTCAAATGAGGAAGTTTGATTTAGATTAATTTCAATCAATTTTAACTCTTTACACTACAGAACATGTGACGGCCATTTTTCCGGGGATATTTCCAAGTGGAAGATGTTGAAAATTCTCATTCACATGGAAATATTCCGGAAAAAATTGTAGTAAACGTATCACAGTTTGAATCGGAGAAGAAGCTTCGGTGGAGAAAAATTCCGGACTATAGCTACCAAAGCAAGATGGCCGACTCTGCCAACCATTGTTGCTCAATTTAACTAAATCATGAGCTCAATTCATCTCTCAGCCAACAGCAATTTAGCGAAAGGCTGATTCAGTTCGAAACTTGCCTCGTCTAAAAAAGTACAATTTCGTATCATATTCGAATATTACAGTTGCTTCCGATGAGTTAGTGAAAAGCTACATAGCATACCATGTTGACCAAAGTGTATCTCGTGTCCCTGGTGGTCATCATGGGCATGACCAGAGTAAAACCGGCCCCAGCGTCGGCCATTAACCCCTACTGGGAAGACGACCCCAATCGGATATGGAAAAACGGGACCGGGACTTACAAGAACGGGTCACTCATAGAGATGAGGACGATAAAGTGCGAAGAGGACGAGCTGGTGTGCGAGGATCTGCGCAGGTGCGTGAGTCGCAAGCTCTGGTGTGACGGTGAACAGGTAAGCAGTCTCGCCCACGGCCTTGGTCAAGGGACCATCTACTAAGTGACCCCTTCCGTATTTCAGGACTGCATAGACAACAGCGACGAGAAGACCTGTGAGTCCCGTTGCCCTGGTGACCAGTTCAAGTGCTTCAATGGCCGCTGCATAGAGAAGGACTGGGTGTGTGACACCTTTGACGACTGTGGCGACAATTCGGACGAGCGGTCATGCCTGGACTCCGGGTCGGCCCCCTGTGCCTCGTCCGAGTACCGGTGCCGCAAGGGTGTCTGTGTCCCGTCCAGCTGGGTGTGCGACGGCACCCCTGATTGCCCGCACGGCGACGACGAGGACCGGTGTGACAACTCCACCCGGCGCTGGGGTGGGCCGGGCGGCTTCTATGGCCGTCGTGGTATGGGCAGCCGCCGGCCCATGGACTATAGAAGGGACCGGTTCAACCGGCTGAGGGGCAGTGACCGGTACAGTGACTACGTTACCCGGTACGGGAGTTCCGATGGCTATGGTCAAGGCGGGGCCCAGTACCGGACCAGCGGGTATCGACCAGGGAGTCCCGTATGAGTCCCATGGTTACGGTCAAGGTGGGCATGGCTACGGAGGCTATGGTCAAGGGAGTTATGGCTACGACAGGCACGGGTCAACCAGGCCAGTCCTGGGCGACGAGCGGGTCACTTGGTCCGACTATGGTCAAGCGGGCCGGGAGACAGAGGCTGACGGCGAGTACAAGGACAACGGGCCCACTGAGAAGACACGGGGCTACGACGACCGAGAGGACCACACCCAGCGCCCACTGGGCCGGGAGTTCACCGACTCCATCTACATGCAGCGGGGCATGCGGCCCACCGGTGCCTATGGCCGGGATTATGGAAGAGACTATGGACGTGATGGCGGCCGAGATTATGGGCGTGACTATGGCCGAGACTGGGACAGACAGACCACCACTTATGGGGGCTATGACCCCTACGGTGACCCCTACGAGCGGGACTGGCGTACGTCAAGAGGCTACCCGACGGCTTCGGACGAGTTTTATGGGCCTGACCACACTGAATACCAGAGACGACACTACAACGGGCGGGACTACTTGGAGCCCATGAGGCAATATGGTCAAGCGGCTCCCATAGGTAGCTATGGAACAGGATATTACATTGACGACTACGGTAACCGGGTGTACAACCAAGATGGCTACGACGACTATGGCCGCCGCTATGCGTCGCCATATGAGCGCCCAGTTGAACAATATCAGAGCCAATATGGCTACACTCAGCCCTACAAGCCGCTGGCCGAGAATGGCACCACCGACTACTGGAGGTGAGATTGCTACTTTAGATACCACCCCTGACCCTTGTCTCTTGGCTAGAATCAACCCCTACCCCAACAGCAGGGGTGGCTATGGTCAAGAAAACTACAACAACACCTTCAACTACCACCGGATGACCTACAGCACCAGCTCCAACCCGGGCACCAAGTCGGCCGCCTACTCGACCCCCTGGGAGAGGCGCAATATTTCGACGGTCCCTGTGTACAATATGCCCCTGTACCAGCCGAGCCATAATAACACCAATGGTGAGAATTTTTATGATAAGGTAGTTCACCATAGCCGACGTTCGAGGTCAACCACAGAGTCGTACGGGACGCCATCTTTGATTGGTTCCTCGGTGCCGGCCTACTCGTCGCCCACCGGGACACAGACACGCCGTGGTCAAGAGGGTCACATGTTCACCTTCACCGGCTCAACCAAGGTGCCCTCTAGCGGGCAACATGAGCCCTCGGCGGCAGATACGGACGACGAGTCCCTGCTGCTGGAGACCGATGACCAGGGACCGAGTAAAAATTACGTACCACCGCCGGCGCTCAGCTTGCACTGCACCAGTGACCAGTTCCGGTGCCGGGACGGCTACCGGTGTATCATGAAGGCACAGAGATGCGATGGTAAACTGGTGAGTAGTGATGGGCACGACTTGGCGCATGGCTTTAACAGAACATCTCATAGGACTGCGTTGACCACAGCGACGAGACTGACTGCGACGGTGGCGACATCTGCCGCTACGGCCTGTTTCGCTGTGTGGCGGGCAAGTGTATCATTTCGTCCTTTTTCTGCAACTCCACCAACTGGTCGGGTCGACGGGTGGCCGTTCAGTCGGACGACTTCCAGCAATACATGTAACTCTTTATGATAAAGTCCTACCATTATCGTTGACTCGCGAAGTCACAGCTGTACTATTTCTCCAAGTCTAACTTCATATTTCCAGATATTCAATAGTATCTAGTCTCAAGCTATATCATTGTCTCACATTATTATTTAAGCCAAGCACCGCCATCTATCTGCAACTCCGACAAGAAGAGGTGGCTTTAGGCTATAGCGCGACATTGTCGACGCCTTCGATGGTATTGCAGGAACATGTCAGCATATGAAAATGAATTGTAACAGTAGCTTTTGCTACTTTTTAAAACAAAAAAGTTTGACATAGATCCCATCGGTGACATCATAGTTTTTGATGAGTGAGTGAGTCTAGACGGAGGAAGTGTTTGTTTGTAATCAAAACGCGGACACGTGATAATTTCATCAGGGTACCAGCGCAGCGAAAGTTAAGTCTCATATATAGCACAGAAAGGCTTATACGGCACAGCTTGTCGAGTCACAAGCTGGGCCCGAGGTGATGAAAGGAACAATATTTGTGATATTTGTCGCACACGCTTGCGCAGCTGAGAGGGCCCGAGGTGACCATCAGCTATTGACCTTCCGGGAGCCGGGGGACAAGACGTTGCTCAGATCGGACACTGGAATCAACTTTGGCCCATTCCGCAAGCTCAACGTACTTGGCCCCAAGGGTGTCGTCGTATCTGACCAAAGTATCGACGAGTTCACCAGTAAGGTATTGAGAAAGAGAGGCGGCAAGTATGAAGACCGGTCAACATATGTAGTTGACCTGAACAGAGTGGTTGACCAGTACAATAAATTCAAGGCCATTGCCCCGAATGTGGAAGTACATTACGCAATCAAGGCCAACAGTGACCCTTATCTGTCATATATCATGGCACAACTAGGAGCGGGCTTCGACTGCTCTTCCAGGGTGAGTAGAAGCAGTATTGCATGTTCAGTAAGTGCCTGATGCCGCTTCCATCGTCAGTATGAAATCGAAGCAGTCATAGAAGGCCTAGGAGTGGATCCGAGTAGAATAATATTCGCTAATACCGCCAAGTCGCCAGAAAGCATCCAATATGCCGTAGACAGGGGTGTCACGTTCACCATCTTTGACGACGTTTCCGAACTGGAGAAGCTTGCAGACAGCAAAGGTGACTTCAAGCTACTGATAAGGCTTCTTGCCGAAGTCACGAAAGCAAGTATTCCGTTCACCGACAAGTTCGGCGCCATGATGGAAGAGGTCCCTTGTCTACTTGGCCAAGCACGAGACAAAGGGCTCGACGTCATTGGCGTCCATTTTCACTTGGGTGAAGGCTTGTCCAGCACAAAGCCATTTGACGAGTATATCAAGAAAGCCAAGAAAGTGTTCAGGATGGGCAAGAAGCTGGGCTTCAACATGACCGTCCTGGACATTGGTGGCGGTTTCGTCGACTACCCTAATGCTGCAGTGGTGACTCTGGAGGAAACCATGGCAACCGTAAACAGGTCACTGGCCGAAGCGTTCAAGGGTCAAGCCGTTCGCCTTCTAGCTGAGCCGGGCCGCTATTTCGCAGCGGTCCCCTTTGATCTCTATGCTACCATCATCAAGCGAAGACTGCCACACCATACTGAGACGACCAAGATGGTCTATTATGTCACCGAGCCCGCGACGGGCCAGTTGAACAATATCTCTTATTTGCCCTACGATCTGGTCGAGCCGTATTTCGCCAGTGACAGGGGTCAACCGTTCCTCAACTGTCCTCCAGCCAACCAATCAGCTGGAGATGACGAATACGAAAGTCTCATATATGGACCGAGCAGCGAGCCCGCTGACAGATATCAGAGGACTCCCAGCTTACCTTTGCTCAATCTGGGGGACCGTCTCCGTTTCCCAGCCAAGGGAGCGTACTCAATTTCCAGCAGCAGCCTGTTCAATGGGTTTCAGCGACCCCGGGTTTTCTATACTATAAAACCCAAGTATGAGCACCTTCTCAAGTAATCGGTTCAAATGGCAATTAACGATGGTTAAATATTTCCGAGGGAATTCTTCCTATTGAAGTCTTCCTGCGGAAGATTTAAGTTTCGCATGAAAAACGCTTTTTGCTTTCTCTCTGTGAATTCTTCCTCCGGAATTGAATAAAGGTTCCTGAAAATATTCAGACTAGGAATATTTTCTCATCCTTAATTGCTGTAGAGTTTTCGGAAAAGTAACAGCTCTATATTGCAATTGCTATATCGGACACTGTGGCTCTACTAGCGCCCTCTGTCGACAGCCATGCACTGCCAAGGATAGGAGTGTGCAGGCAATTTTAACATATTTATTCTATCTATTATTCATTAATTTAATTTACAAATTAATTTTTATTTTTATTAAAATTAATAACTGTACTGGAATAAATGTGCTGACAAGAAAAACTCGCACAATGATTAATTTGCACAATGTTCAAAAGCTGGAGATATTCCAATTTCATCTTTTTTCAATTTATATTAATCTATTTAATATATTTATTCCATGAAAGAATATTCGAAAAAGCGAAAATCAAGCAGCACTACTTGTATGAGCACTTAACAAACAATCCCTTTTATGTGCAGCTGTTATTCCGTTTCCTGATTGACTTGACGCTGAAACTTATTCAAACGTAACTCAGGATATTTTGCATATTTTCATCTTTTCATCAACACAGCACGTAATTGCACCTTCCGGTATGTTAGCATACCCTCTCAAGTACTGGTATCGTCCCCTAATTTCATGGTTTTCAACTATGTTCGAACAGTTGGTTCACAATGATCAGATCGGAATTCCGAAAATACATTCAGCCGCATGTTTTCGCCAAATGTCCAATTTTATATATGCATATGTTTTCAGCTACTTGTTTTCGGAAACTTATCCATCGAACAGCTGTTACAGTGCCAACGTGTCATTCGAAGTGAAGAAATTTCCTTCGCCGGTTATATAAGAGATAGCTGCGTGTTGAGAAGCTCACATACACAGACAGTGATTACGACAGCTCAGTAGATGAAACTTCAAACATAGGATTTATTCACGAGATGAGAACGGGTGATATTATCTTGATTGTTTTATTTGTGTACCAAGCAGACTGTAGGCCGGAAGCCTACCAGGGTTCAAAATGGCGCCAACAAGACAGGTTATTACATAGCTGGGAAACTGGAATCAACTTCAAGCCATTCTTGAAGCTCAACATACTCGACGATCAGGGTGTAGTTGTCGTATCTGAACGCCCTATTGACCAGTTCACTTGCACAATAATGCAAGAAACGGGCGGAAAGTATGACGACCGGTCAACATATGTGGTTGACCTGAACAGAGTTGTTGACCAGTACAACAAGTTCAAGGCCATTGCCCCGAATGTGGAAGTACATTACGCAATCAAGGCCAACAGTGACCCGTATCTGTCATACATCATGGCACAACTGGGGGCGGGCTTTGACTGCGCTTCCAAGGTGAGTAGAAGCAATATTACGTGGTATGTGCCTGATCCTGTTTCCATCGTCAGTATGAAATTGAAGGAGTCATAGATGGCCTGGGAGTGGATGCGAGTAGAATAATATACTCCAATACTGCCAAGTCGCCAGAAAGCATCCAGTATGCCGTCGACAAGGGTGTCGAGTTGACCATCTTCGACGACGTTTCCGAACTGGACAATCTTGCAGATAGCAAAGGCGACTTTAAGCTACTGATACGGCTTCTTGCCGAAGTCACGAAAGCCAGTATTCCGTTCACGGACAAGTTCGGCGCCATGATGAACGAGGTGCCCTATCTACTGCGACAAGCCAAAGCAAGGGGGCTTGACGTCATTGGCGTCCATTTTCACTTGGGCGAAGGCTTGTCCGACACGCAGCCCTTTGACGAGTACATCAGGAAAGCCAAGTGGGTATTCGACATTGGCGAGAGCTTGGGCTTCAAGATGGCCGTCCTTGACCTAGGTGGCGGTTTTGTTGATTACCGTAACGACTCAGTGGTGACTGTAGAAGAAACCATGGGAACCGTTTACCGGACCATGGGTCAAGTATTCAGGGGTCAACGGGTCCGTCTCCTAGCAGAGCCGGGCCGCTATTTCGCAGCGGGCCCCTTCGACCTCTATGTGAAAATCATCAAACGAAGACTACCACACCACACTGAGACGGCGGAGATGGTCTACTATGTGACAGAGCCCGCGACGGGCCAGTTGAACAATATCTCCTATTTACCCTTCGACCGAGTTGAGCCGTACTTCGCCAGAGACAGCTGTGACTGTCTCTCGTCAAACGAACGTCCTGAGTATGGGGACACATATGAGAGTCTCATATATGGGCCAAGCTGCGAGCCCACTGACAACTTTCAAGCCATGCCCAGCCTACCGTTGCTCAATATGGGCGACATGATCAAGTTTCCGGATAAGGGAGCGTACTCAATTTCGGACAGCAACCTGTTCAACGGCTTCCAACGGCCTAAGGTCTGCTATACAATACGACCTGAGCATGCGCACCTCTTGCTGTAGAATATTGTTACTCACATGTATCTGAATCACTGGCAAAGTTGAGAAATGCAATTAATACAATATATCAAGCCCACCGGCATACTGGGCCCGCGATTTCTTTTCTATTTCCCATGTTGAACTTAAGTGGAACATGCCATGAAACGATATTAGATCATCACGACAGAAATCTAGGTGACCTTGCCCTGTGTTGAGCATGACTGTCATGTTTGCCCGAATATCACGATATAAACAGCTGATATTACTTTGAAAAACTGCGATTGTTCGCATAGACAAGTTTCATCACGAGATGTTCAGGATAGAGATACTTGTGATATTTCTCTTTGCCGCTTCTCTAGCTGATACCAAGCTAGATATTCATGAAGAAGTGTCATGGCGCCATCTGCCGGGAAAGAAGCTGCACAGTCAAGATACTGGCATCAACTTTGGGCCGTTTCGCAAACTCAACGTACTGGACGACGAGGGCGTCATTGTGGTATCCAACCTACATATCAGCAAATTCACGGAGCTGGTGTTGAAACAGCGAAACGACAAGTACGACGACAGGTCCACTTACGTCGTCGACTTGAACAAGGTTGTGCATCAGTACAACAAGTTCAAGGCCATGGCGCCCGACGTCGAGGTACACTATGCAATCAAGGCCAACAGCGACCCCTATCTGTCGTACATGATGGCCCGTCTTGGGTCAAGCTTCGACTGTGCTTCCAAAGTGAGTATGACGTGTCATAAAAGTGTTTTATAGTGTGCGATATCTCTTCCTTGGCTAGGTGGAAATTGAAGCCGTCATAGATGGCCTCAGGGTGGAGCCGAGTAGAATAATATTCGCCAACACGGCCAAGTCACCCCAGAGCATAGAGTACGCGGCCGACAAGGGTGTCAAGTTGACCATCTTTGACAACGTGTCCGAACTGGACAAGCTGGCGAGAAGAAAAGGTGACATGAAGCTACTCATCCGATTGCTGGCCGTAGTGAAGAAAGCGAAAATTCCCTTTTCCGACAAGTTCGGCGCCATGATGGATGAAGTCCCTTGCCTGCTTCGTCAAGCCAAGGAGAGGGGTCTTGACGTCATCGGCGTCCATTTTCATCTGGGCGAAGGCTTGGCCAACGCGCAGCCTTTCGACGACTACGTCAAGAAGGCCAAGAAGGTGTTCGACATGGGCAAGAAGCTGGGCTTCAAAATGGCCGTCCTGGACATTGGGGGTGGTTTCGTTAGTTACCCCAGTTATCCAGGTTTAAGCACTGAGGAAATGATAGCCACGGTCAACCGGTCAATGGCTCAAGTGTTCAAGGGCGAAGCGTGCGCCTCCTGGCGGAGCCGGGCCGCTACTTCGCCGCCCCTCCTTTCGACTTGTATGTAGACGTGATAAACCGAAGACTACCACATGATACCGAGACAAGCAAAATGGTCTACTATATCAACGAGCCCTGGTCGGGTCAGCTGAACCTCTTTTCATATTACGACTTTCAAAAGGTTGACCGGGCCACTCGAAGCCGAGATGACCCTTTCGTCAACTGTCTACCTTTGAAGGGACCCCTTCGACCGAAAGACAGCTATGACAGTCTCCTATATGGTCCCAGCTGTCACCCCCATGATCGCTACAATGGTACGCCCAGTTTACCTTTGCTCAACGTAGGGGACAAGATCCGATTCCAAGCCCACGGCGCATACTCAGTTTCAGATGGCACTCGTTTCAACGGATTCCAAATGCCCAAGGTTTTTTATACTATAAAACCGGAATATGAGCACCTTTTGAAGTGAGGCCAAATAATATTGAACGTCAAACGGGAAAGCCAACTATTCCAAGCGATTCAACCTTACTTTGTCATCTACCTCAAGTTTTTTGTTGTTTGCTGAATATATGACTTGAGTTGAATGCAACAAAAAAAAATCCATTTCGATGTTAGCATCGATACCGATTCCGGAATCGATATTGACACGTGTTATTTACATTGTTTGTTGTTTTGGAGTTTGAAAAATGTGATGGCTTATATAATATAAGAGTATAAAATGGTGTTCTGTTTTCTATTGAATTTGCATTAATTAGCGCAACGGCATGAACTCAAGTGTTCTTTTCCTGATATTTCTTTTAGCTTCGTGTCGCACTGACCAGAGACATGACCACCGGGACAAGGTGACCTGGGGTCAGCTACCTGGCAAGAAGTTGCATAGCTGGGACACATGTATCAACTTCAAGCCGTTTCGCAAGCTCAACGTACTTGACGACGAAGGGGTCATTGTCGTATCGAACGTACCGTATCGCGAATTCACTAGGCTTGTACTTAGAAGCTGTAGTGACAGATATGATGACCGGTCAACCTATGTCATCGACCTCAACAAGGTGGTTGACCAGTATAAGAAATTCAAGACTTTTGCTCCCAATGTGGAAGTGCATTACGCAATCAAGGCCAACAGCGACCCCTATCTGTCGTATATCTTGGCGAACCTTGGAGCAAGCTTTGACTGCGCGTCTAAAGTGAGTGCTGATAATATTTCTGTTTTGATCTCAGATATAACTTCTCGATAGAGTGAAATAGAAGCTGTCCTAGATGGTCTACATGTCGACCCTAGTAGAATAATATTCGCCAATACAGCCAAATCTACAGAGAGTATACAATATGCCGCAGATAAGGGGGTCCAGCTGACCATCTTCGACAACGTATCTGAGCTAGATAAGATTGCAGAAAGCGACGGTGACTTCAAGCTACTGATTAGATTACTGGCCGTTGTCGAGAAGGCTGGCGTTCCATTTTCGGACAAATTCGGCGCCATGATGGATGAAGTCCCTTGCCTGCTTCGTCAAGCCAAGGAGAGGGGTCTTGACGTCATTGGCGTCCATTTTCATTTGGGTCTGAGCTTGACGAGCACAGAACCATTTGACGAATACATCAGGAACTCGAAAATAGTATTCGACATCGGCAAGAGATTGGGATTCAAAATGTCCGTCCTAGACATCGGGGGTGGTTTCACTGACTATCCGGATGCCCCAGTGATAACCCTGGAGGAAACCATGGCAACGGTCAACCGGTCACTGGCCCAAGTGTTCAGGGGTCAAAAAGTGCGCCTACTTGCCGAGCCGGGGCGCTTCTTTGCAGCACTTCCGGTTGACCTCTATGTGACCGTCATAAATAGAAGATGGCCGCACGACACTGAAGAGGCTCAGATGGTCTACTATGTGAACGAACCAGCCACGGGTCAGCTGACCATATTCTCGCATCTACCTTACGAAAAAGTGGAGCCATATTTCGTCAGTGACAACATCAACGTACCATTTGAAAACTGTCCGCCGTCGAACCGATCGGTTCACTCACGTGACCGATTTGAAAGTATCATATATGGTCCGAGCTGTCACCCTGGTGATAGATATCAACACAACCCTATCTTACCAATGCTCAATATCGGCGACACTATCAGGTTCGTCGCCAAGGGGGCGTACTCAGCTTCCGACAGCAACCTGTTCAACGGATTCCAGCGACCCAGGGTCTTCTATACCATAAAACCGAAATATGAGCACCTTCTTCACTGCAATGGAAAACGTGAGTGGTAAATAACATGTGTAGCTATGTACACAAGGTATTACAATAAAGGATAATAGAATATAAAAAATTTCCTCTCCAATATGTCAACACGTTCAAAAGTTGCACCGAGAGGCGCCATCTAGTGATAATTCAAACGTAACTCTCGATAGAGGTATTTTGATCACACGTGTGATCAAGCAGGATGTGATGTTTACCAGTGAAGTGTAATATGAAAGCTCATTTAAAGAATCTTTCATTCATGTCGAAAACGTAGCCAGGTCCACGACGTCATGAGCTCAAGTATTGCTTTTATAATACTTCTCCTTTCGGCGTATGAAGCTGACCTGAAGCTCAAAGAAGACCCAGATGCCAACTGGCGCCAGCTGCCGGTCAAAAAACTGCATGGCAATGAAACCGGAATCAACTTTAAGCCGTTCAGTTCGCTCAACATACTTGACCACAACGACGTAATCTATGTATCTAATCAAACCATTGAACAGTTTACCAGCATGGTACTGAAAAACAATGGCGACAAGTATGACGACCGGTCAACATTTGTGGTTGACCTGAACAAGGTAGTTGACCAATATAACAAGTTCAAAGCCCTGGCGCCCGATGTTGAAGTGCATTACGCCATGAAAGCCAACAGCGACCCCTACCTGTTACATATCTTGGCCAGCCTTGGGTCAGGCTTTGACTGCGCTTCCAGGGTGAGTTAAAAATGGCCGCTTGTTCAATGGCTTGATAACTTAATCTCGCCTTTCAGGCTGAAATCGAAGCCGTCATCTATGGCCTGAAAGTGGACCCAAGTAGAATAATATTTGCTAATACAGCCAAGTCACCTCAGAGCATAGAATATGCCGTAGACAAGGGTGTCACGTTGACCATCTTCGACGACGTTTCCGAACTGGACAAGCTTGCCCATAGCAAAGGCAACTTCAAGCTACTGATAAGACTCCTCGCTGTGGTCAAGAATGCCAGGGTTCCCTTTTCGGACAAATTTGGCGCCAAGATGGATGACGTACCTTGTCTACTTGCTAAAGCCAAAGAGAAGGGTCTTGACGTTATCGGTGTCCACTTCCACTTGGGCTTGGGCTTGCCTGACACCAAGTCTTTCGACGACTATGTCGCAAAGGCCAAGACGGTGTTCGACATGGGCCAGAAAATGGGCTTCAACATGTCCGTCCTGGACATAGGTGGCGGGTTCGTCGATAACCCCAATGACCCGGGCCCGACCCTGGCGGCGACCCTGGACACGGTCAGCAAGGCGGTGGCCCGAGTTTTCAAGGGTCAAAAGCTTAGAGTCATCGCCGAGCCGGGGCGCTACCTGGCGGCGGCTCCCTTCGATCTCTATGCGAATGTCGTCAACCGAAGACCACCACGTGATACTGAGAAAGCGGATATGGTCTACTATATCAACGAACCACATACGGGCCAGCTGAACACTATCTCTTATCTGGCTAACGAAGCAATTGAAGCCTTCATGGTCGGCCATGACACCGCTGAACCATCCGCTCAGTGTCCACCTTCGAGCCAATCAGCGAAGGCACGTGACAAGTATGCCAGTCTCATATATGGCCCCAGCTGTTATCGTAACGATGTGTATCCAGAGACCCCTAGCTTACCGTTGCTCAACTTGGGCGACAAGGTGAAGTTTGTGGCCAAGGGAGCGTACTCAATTGCAAACAGCAACCAGTTCAACGGGTTTCAGCGGCCGAGGGTTTTCTATACTATAAAACCGGAGCATACACATCTATTGAAGTAAATAAACCCGCACCTACTGTTTCCAATATGGTATTTTGATTTTATTAGTTGATTCACTTCTAATTAATAAATATCGTTGTTAGCAAATTTGACACCCACTGCTTGTTATTGTAGAGGGCGCTCTTTTCTTCAATGTCCAGTCGCCCAGGTAGCATTCATTCTCAGGTTTGATGAGGTAGACAATGGTGGGCGGTTGGAAGCCATTGAAGTAGCTGGTCGTAGCTGCATAGTAGGCCCCAGTGTCCGGAAATATGACTTTGTCGCCAATGTCAAGCTCTGGTAGCATGAAGGTCCCAATAATGTCCCGTGGATAGCAGGACTGACCATACAAGATGGAGGCGGCAGTGGTCAACACCTTGTCACCGACGTTTCTATTGAGCAAAGCGTTGGGCTCGACCATGCCCGGGCTGGCCAGCTCGGAAAACTGACCAGTGGTCGACTCGTTGAGGTAGTATGCGACACTAGCGCCCTCTGTTGCATAAGCTGGTCGCTTGCCTATGACAGTGGTGACAATGGTTGACGACGACGTGACTAGAAACCTTCCAGGTTCAGCTATTATCTTAATCTTGATGCCGTTGAAATGCCTTGCCAAGGACGAACGTATCTCGAAAACGATATCTTCAAATATTCCGACGCTATTTTCTGATCCTGGATAACCACCGCCTATGTCAAGAATACTTGGCTCGAATCCTATATCAGTCATCATATTGTATACTTTTCTACACTCAGCTATGGTCTCAGCAAATGCCAGCGAGTCTTTCAGTAGACTCCCGGCATGAAAGGCAATGCCGACAATATTCAACATGGCGCCCTGGGCGTACTGTAGCAGCTGAGCCACATTTTCCATTTTGGCGCCAAATTTTTCACCCATGGGACATTCGGCGTGGTCATTGTCGACACACAATCGAAGTAACAGATCAGGACTGGTTCCAATTTGTTTGATTTGCTTCAGCGACTCAAGATTATCGAAGGTCATCAGCTTGACGCCCTTGTCCTTGGCGTACAGTAGGTCGCCATTTGACTTGATGGTATTTGCGTACACGATACGGTCCCCTGGAAGACCCAAGCCGTCTACAATGGCGGATATCTCAGCCTGACGACGGGTTGGAAAATATTTCAAACATACTTGACGTGAAAAGTATGTAATATTAGGCAAAATCTCTTACCCTGGAAGCGCAGTCAAAGTTAAGCCCGAGATTGGCGGCCATCTTGAGTACTAGTGGGAAACTATTGGCCTTCATTGCATAATAAAACTCAACTTCGGGCAAATACTTCCTGAACAACCTGACCTTGTCCACAATGGTGTTCAAGTCACACACATAAAAGGCATGCTCTTGGGCGCCATTTTGGAGGACAGACCTGAGGAAGCTCTGACCAGATTCATTGGTCACAATCAACTCTGAATCGTCAATAAGGGAAACCTTGGGCAACTTTGTCGCACTCATCTCGAGCCGGAACTAAAGGTATGAGCCGCAATACTTTTGCAGTCCAATGTCGAGCACGGGCTATCTTATATAGCTCACGAGAGATAGAATAATCAGACATATCTGAAAATATCCATTGTATTGCACATTTGGGCGCCATATTTTCATCTGCCTGTAGCCAACCAGCGGCTGGCAGTGTGTTTTTTCCCCAGAGCATAGAATATGCGGAAGATAAAGGGCTTTAGTTGATCATCCTTGACGATATACCAGTATACCAATCTCTTATGTACACTCCCAGCTGGTATCTCAACGAGAAAACCAGAGAGACCCCTAGCGTAGCTTTACTCAACTTGGGCGACAAGGTCGGTTTTGTTCTTTGAAATTATGGCAGACCACTAGCAGAGTCCTGAGTGTTGCCCCGTATCTCTAGATATCGCTAGATTAATACCATTCTTCGCCACTAGAGGCGCATGTTTGATTAGATATTGCAAATAAACTGATACGATTGCCGAGCATGCGCGTCTTTTGAAGTTAATTAGAAATTCACATATACTGTCCAAGTTATTGAATCACAACTAACCAGCACGACATTGATTTTGCACAAAATTGATATTTGATTTAGGCGAGGAGATTCACTTTCAGCTACATTTATCTTATCACACCGAAGAGTGACGACACTCCAAATCGTTCTTTCATTAGTGCGTGTAGAACATTCATCTTTCAGGGACAGTATCTGAGTCATGTGTGGGTCATATCTGGTTTCTTGAACTGATACCAGTCGTCCAGGTAGCGTTCATTTTCAGGCTTAATAAGGTAGACAATGCTGGGCGGCTGGAAGCCATTGAAGTAGCTGGTCGTAGCTGCATAGTAGGCTCCAGTGTCCGGAAATACGACCTTGTCGCCAATGTAAAGCTCTGGTAGCATGAAGGTCCCAATAATGTCCCGTGGATAGCAGGACTGACCATACAAGATGGAGGTGGCAGTGGTCAACACGTTGCCACTGACGTTTTCATTGAGCAAAGCTTTGGGCTCGACCAGGTCCGGGCTGGCCTGCTCGGAAAACTGACCACTGGTTGATTCGTTGATGTAATAGGCGACACTGGCGCCCTCTGTTGCATATGCTGGCCGCTTGCCTATGACAGTGGTGACAAGTGTAGACGACGACGAGACTAGAAACCGTCCAGGTTCAGCTATTATCTTAATCTTGATGCCGTTGAAATGCCTTGCCAAGGACGAACGTATCTCTAAAACGATATCTTCAAATATGGCGACGCTATTTTCTGAGCCCGGATAACCGCCGCCTATGTCAAGAATATTCGGCTCGAATCCAACGTCAGTCATCATATCGTAAACTTTTCTACAATCAGCGATTGTATCAGCAAATGCCAGCGCGTCTTTCAGTCCACTTCCGGCATGAAAGGCAATGCCGACCACATTCAACATGGCGTCCTGGGCGTACCTGAGTAGCTGGGCGACATTTTCCATTTTGGCGCCAAATTTTTCGCCCATGAGACAATCAGCGTGGTCATTGTCGACATACAATCTAAGTAAAAGATTGGGATTGGTTCCGCTTTGTTTGATTTGCTTCAGCGACTCAAGATTATCAAAGGTCATCAGCTTGACGCCCTTGTCTCTGGCGTAGATGAGGTCACTCTTCGACTTGATGGTATTCGCGTACACGATACGGTCCCCAGAAAGTCCCAAGCCGTCAACAATGGCGGATATTTCTGCCTAGCGATGTGATGAAAGGTAAGTAACTCATATCTGACGCACAAAACTCCGTAATATTACAAAAATACTACTCACCTTGGAAGCGCAGTCAAAGTTGAGCCCAAGATTGACGGCCATTTTGAGTATGGGTGGGCTGCTGTTGGCCTTCATGGCATAGTGGAACTCAACGTCGGGCAAATACTTCCTGAACAACCTGACCCGGGTCACAAGGGTGTTCAAGTCGCACACATAGAAGGCATGCTCTTGGGCGCCATTTTGTAGGACAGACCTGAGGAAGCTCTGACCAGATTCATTGGTAACAATTAGCTTGGAGTCGTCAAGGACGGAAAGCTTGGGTGACTTGGTTGCACTCATGGTGAACCGGAACTGAAGGTATGAGCTGCAATATTTTTTTGCAGCCCAGTATTGAGGACTCGGCAAGGGGTCTCTGTAGCTCACGTGAGATAAGGTTATCAGGCATGTCTAGAAATACGCCAATTCAGCTCTAAAGGCCTCATGTGTAGATTTGTTCTCTTTGTGCTCTTGTTGACTTCGAAATTCTTGCCTCAGTTACGTCAGGTATTACAAAAGTTTGTATAACATAGCACGAACGAGTGGAAGGTGCGCATGCGCAAACCTCTGAACTCATTGACTCAAAGACTGAGGTCTCCCTTGTTTGATTTAATCTCAGATAGCTGCTCTTTGTTGAAATATGACTTTAACTGGAGTCAATGGCGCCGAAGTGACGCCCGCCTTTTCAGTGAAATCAGATTCGACGCCAGGTGGCGCCAAGATTCGGAATTCCTGTAATATTCGGGTTGTGTAGAGAAATATTTCCACCATGGCCAGAGACTCGCCCGGACAGGAGCGTTTACCATAGCTGAAGGGCATATATTCTTCCGGCTTGAAAAAGCGGCCATCTTGGTCAAGGAATCGCTCGGGTCTGAATACTTCCGGCTCAGGGAATATTTTCTCGTCATGATGAACTGAGTATATGATGGCCAAGAGCTTGGAATTTTTGGGAATCTTGACCCCTTGGACCACAATGTCCTCAGTGGTCAGCCGGGGCAAGTTGGTGGGCAGCACTGTCCGCCATCTTTGAATTTCACACATGACCGCCTGGGTGTACGGCATCAGTGTCCGGTCACTATAATTGGGCGTTCTACTCCCTATGACCGACTCAATCTCATGACATATCTTATCTTGGACATCTTGATGTACTGATAAGGTCAAGATAAGCCACTCGAGTGTAGTTCTCACCGTATCACTGCCGGCGAAAAAGAAGCCAATGACATTGGCGAGTAGGGACTCATGGTTGAAAAACGACCCCGGGTCACTTTTTTGCCTCTCGGCTATCTCGACAAGAAAGCCGTCAATGAAATCCCTGATATTATTCTTATCCAGGGTTTTCTCGTGGTCACGAATCTCTTGTCTCGTGTACTCAATCACCTCCTTGTTTTGTGCCATGGTTTTCCGGGTCCCAAGGAGCCCGAAGAAGCCCAGGACCCGAAAGAGGCGGGGCATGTTGCTGAAGATGATCATCATGATGACCAGCAGGGTGTTGGTAGTGCTCGGATCCAACATGTCGTCCATCATCTTGCGTCTAGGGTGACTGTAGTCGTATCTCTTGCCATATGCGAGGGAAAATATGTTGTTCGACACTGAGGGTGATAATATTTTTCGTATCTCGAAAGGCACTTGGACGCCATTTTGATTGTGCTGCTCAATGGCGGCGATGAGCTTGGATATTTCATCTATGATATGTACCTCCATGGTATTCCTGCCCAGGCCGAGGTCACGCAACAGCTTCAGGGACACCTTTTTCTGGTCACGCCACTCTGGCCCGCTGGCCATGGCGAAGCCCTTCAGTGGCGTCAGGGCAGTGAAGGCATTCTCGGGCGGCCTGCCCAGTGACCCTTCTTGCTTGAAGGCTTCCTTGATGGCCGGCCAGCCCACTAGGATGACATTGTCGGCCGTGCCCATTTGCACCGTGAATACTGGCCCATATTTGTGGGACAGTTCGATCAGAGACTTGTACGGAGCGAAGCGATTCAGAAACGGAAAATACCCCAAAACTGGAAGGCCTGGCGGGCCGGCCGGTAGATGGCGCCTCGACCACTTGCGATGGACGTAGTATGAGGCGATCGGTAAGCGTCACAAAGGTGAGAAAGATGCGATGATACGAAGCAAATAGCTCGTCATGCAACTGTTTCAAGGTTGACCACATGGCCGACATGATGGCTGTAATATTTCATGCAACAACACTGGAGAACAAATTAAATTTTGCATTGAGTATGATAGCTGTCAGGTGACTTAAAAAGGACAATTAGACTCAATTTTTTATTTCAACTATGTTAGATAACTAGATTAGGCACTAATTGAAAACAGTTGAGTTGCAGTAATTAAAGTGAACTCCCCTGATCAGAGTCTACTTAAAAAGTGTAAACAAGTTAATGCTGATACTTCTAGCTAAGCAACTAAGTTGCAAACTTGAGCCACTAGATGGCGCTGATGGCGGAAAGTTGCTTCTCGCTGTTTCAGTAAAAGCCACCATATCCGCCGTATCCTCCATATCCTAGACCACCGCCGTAGCCGCCGTAATGGCCGCCATAGGGGTACCCATATCCGCCGTAGCTCCCGTAGCCATAGGACCCATAGGGTCGACCATAACCATAATGGCCGCCATAGCTGGAGCCGTAGCCTCTGCCATAGCCTCGGCCATAACCGCCCCCGTAGCCACCGTAATGTCCCAGCGGGTAACCAAGGCCATAACCGTAGCCCAGACCACCGTAGCCGTGCCTACCGCCCGCTTGGCCCACTCGGGTGATGGCAAACTAAAAAATATAAATGTCACATGATCATAATATAGATTCTCGGAATACATAAAACAAGTCATGAATTCATATGCAGAAAGAATATTCTTTTCTCTCTCTTTTATGGTCAATGACAAATGTTGACCATAAAAGTTGACCCTAATCGCATTTGCAAATATGATTGACTTACCAAGGTGTATAAAATATAAGCGTAAGAAGCAACTTTCATATTTCAGGTGAAAAAGTACAAAACTCAAGGGGCACTTAGAGAAGAAATATTGAAAGTGAGAGAAAGTAATCAGCAAAAACAGGGTCTTATATAAATAGTAGAAAACTAATTCAGTCGAGTTAATTAGAGCAATATTTGATGGTTGACCTGTAATTTAGTTTAGTACGTGATGTTCCTGATTATCATTTCCGCCGTGACACAAAGATCACGGTCAGCTGATTACGACTTGACATTCTTTACACAATGGACACATGGAGTGGTTCTGCGCATGGGCCGAAAAAATTCGTTTCATGTTCTATATTACAAAGTAAATTTTCTTGTCATCAAGGTAACAACCAATCAGGAGCCAGATAGTGGTGGCAATGCAATCTTTCAACAGTAACCCATAGTGACCCGGATGGTCAAGGTTGTAATTAAAGGGCAGGTATTCTTGCAACACCTGGTGACCAATGTAGAGCAGGATGGCATTCTTGCCCGGCCCGACGAAGGGGCGGCCCGACCAGATATGGGACACATCGGTCAGGAAGTAGCACACCAGGAGCATGGACATGGCGAACGAGCCCGTGGCCAGGATGTAGCTGAGTGACCACAGGTTCTTGACCACAGGTATGAGGCCCGTTGCGGCCAAAATGAAAGAGGCCACTGCGCATGTGGCGGCCATGATGAACCAGCGGGAGGCCCGGCGGTAGGGGTTCCGGTGCTTCACAATGGTGCGGCCCACAATCAGGCCCAGGTAGGTGAGCAAGATGGACGTCGTGCAGCCCAGCAGCCCCTCGGGGTCATGGTACACCTCAGTCTTGTAAACTTCCAGGCAAGTGGTACGCTGATATAGGTGTTTCCCCAGAAGCTTGCGGTCAAGGTAGCCAGCAGCGCCACCTGTGCAGTTCATGTAGACGCCATTTTCCGATATTCCTCCGGGTCCTTGGTAGCCCGTGGGACAGCCTTCGTAGCTGAAAAGCAGTGTAAAATAGATGTATATCGTGGACACGACAAGGTAAACCAATATCTCAGGCCCATAAATCTTGGCCAGCTGTGACTTGGTCGGCCGGTCCCCAGGTGCCAAGATGGCCGACACGCGGAACATCGTGAATAGGTGCACCGAGGCCACGGTGATATATGATATGCCAAACCTTTGCAGTATTCCGGGTACGCGTAAAGTAGAGAAATCAGCTGATGGATTCTGTAATATGACCCCAATGACAAAGAGTTTGAGGGACCGTATGACAATCTTGCGCAATATCAGGCCAAACTTTGCCTGATTGTTCAGCTGTGACCGCATACTTAGGGACACACTGATGCCCATCATGAAGATGAAGGTCGGAAATACCAGATCGGCAAAATTGATCCCGTACCAGGGGGCGTGGTCAAGGAAAGCGTACCCGCCGGCCCCGTAGTTGACAAATATCATGGAAGTTATGACCATGCCCCTCAGGGTGTCCAGGGATTTTTCCCGCTTTTTTGTATGGTACGCCGACTGGGGTACTTCGGCTTCCATGGAACTGAAGTCAGCCGCTGGAATATCATCTTGACCATGGTCAAGCATCTCCGGGGGACCGGCTTCCGTTTTGACCGCAGAGCGCTTCAGGTATCCCTTGACCATCACTAGGGCGACCCAAACCACGAGGTAGAACAATATGGCCACACACAGGGGACCCAGTAAGAAATGGCCGTCGTGGACTGTGGTCAAGTGACAGCCCCTCTCGCTGACCCAGTACTCATAGGCTCCGCCCTCGTTCAGGGAAAGCTCCGGTTCGTCACATATGACGGCTTTGTTGGTCTTCATGCTGACCCTCGCTGACCACTTCATGTCCAGCGGGAAGCTGAAATTCTGGCCACCAGGGGCGACACCTGTCAGCTGTAGGGGACACTGGTAGCACTCGGTGGTCTGCCACCATATTGTCACATTGGTGGTCAGAGTGTTGACCACTGTCACCAGCACTTGGTCAAGCCCCAGCTTGGTCATGTTGTACACCGGCAAACAAAGCTGCGTCTAGCTAAACAAAATGGCGTCACATTGACTCGTATACCAACTATCGCCAAGGGAGCAGTTTGGTAACAGGGGGCGTTTCCAAAGAGTCATTGTTTGTCTAGCTGTGTGAGCGCTGGTAGGTTCACTGGAGTTGACGTACTCAGATTAAAAGTTATTCGATCTGACATTCCTTCACTGCTTGTCACTCAATATTACAGCGATGGTCTAGATATGACAGAAATATTTCTGTCTGAAAACGTAATTTGCTAAATCAAACTAAATTAATTTCTTGTCAATTAACGAGCTTTGCAATGAAAGTCTCTGCGAGGCGGGCTTTGTTGACGACTATTGCTGTGTACCCAGGGACCGTCTATTAAGAGCGGGCCGGAAATTAAGTGATTCCCTTTGCGAGACCAGAGGGAGAGGAGAGAGCAGAGGAGAGGGGGAGAGAGGAGAGAGCAACGTTCTCTGCCTTCATTAAATGTCAATTAGCCAGTAAAATGCAATATCTTACCACAATAGACACTTATAAGATGGTCCCCGTTCAAGTTGAAGGTCAACAGTGAGGCAAGTGCAACTTTCTCCGCTAATACGATAAGGGACATATTATCTCGCCCGTTCTCCCTCTAATCATACTTAAGCCTTCCTCTCCCGTACCAGCCATATAACATATAACACTTTCCCCTTTTCAGCGCCAGCTTCCTCTCTCTCCCTCTCTTTCCCTCTCTCCGCTGAAGGCATCTATGCAGGGGTCATTAAGCGCATAGAAAGAGGGAGAGGGAGAGAGGAAGGCCGAGAGATAGGGAGCGAGAGCGAAGAGGGGGGGGGGGGAGAGAAAGGCGCCAAATCACGTGACTTGCTGCATGTTACATTATTCACAATGGGAAAAAGAGTAGAATGGAAAAACGTTGATGGTCAACATAGCAAAAAAGTTTGCCAAGATATATGACAAGAAAATGGCGGCATACCAGAAAAAAGTTCACTCCAGTATGATGTGTCCTGGGAAGGAAAAAGTGACTTAGATGGAGAGCTATCTCTCTCTTCCCTCTCTCTCTCTTCCCTCTCTCCTCTCTCCATTAGAGTGCACATTGTTCTGGCGGCCATTGTTTACTACATATATGTATGTATATATATAATACTGCACATAGATGAAGCCAAGGAAACTGTTTTATTCTTGCCTTTGTCGAAGTTAGTTGAGAACAGTTCATGTTCGAAACAGCTGTGCTCTCTGTTCCTATACTTGCCTGAGTGAGAGATGATCGCAGTAGAGCTTTGTAGGCAGAGAGCGAGAGAGGAGAGAGGGAGAGGGAGAGAGCGCGAAATTAGTTGTACACTGTGCTGACTAGAATGGGCCCAGATTGCGAGCTGTGCGGAAGGGAGAGATAGAGAGGGGAAGAGGGAGAGGGCCATAGAAACATAACGCTCGAGGGGAAACATCTCATGAAACTGTCATCAGGGAAATGGAGGAAGAGAGGGAGAGAGGAGGGGAGAGAGCGAGAGAGAGGGGGAGAGAGAATGAGAGTGTATGCTGCGAGCGTAGTTGAGGCCAGTTAAGCTCACATCCTGTTCTATCTTCCTTTCACTGTATGTTCACTAGAGGAATCTCTCCCTTTCTCTTTCGCTGGCTCTCTCTCTCCCTCTTACCCTCTCTCCCTTCCTCTCCCTCTCGGGCCATCGTGTTTTAAGGGAAAGCCTAAATGTGTACACTATAGAAGAACACGAGGCATCGTTTGTTCTCTGTATGTACAACGTAGAATCCGGAGAGAGGGGAAAGCGAAAGCGAGAGGAGAAAGAGCGAGAGGAGAGGGAGAGAGAGAGAAATAAAGAAAGCGAAGAGAGCGAGAGACACATGAAGGGAAGTGAAGGGTAAGAGATACTGTGGATACAAAAGCGCCGCCGCAAACTTGCTGACTAGTAGGAGCGAGAGGGACGATAGACTGAGAGAGGGAGAGGGGGAGAGAGAGAGAAAGGGGGAGAGAGGAAAGCAAGAGTGAAGCGAATGTACAAAAGCCGAACTATGTTCTAGAACTCAAGCGATTCCAGAGCTTAGCAATCAATGCTAACACAACTTTCTTGTACACGCTGCTCTTTGCTGGACCATCTCTCTCTCCCCTCTCTCTCTCGCTCTCTCGCTCTTTTCCCAGATTCGCGTTTTTTTCTGCCTGCTATCTCGCTCTTCCCTCTTTCGCGCGCTTATATTTTCCTGATCTCTCTCTCTCTCTCTCCTCTGTCTCTCTCAGCTGAATTCCCTCAGCGCCAACTTTTTGTCGAGTTCTAGAACTCAAAGAACATCTCTATCGCCGTAGAACTTGTTTTTGCTCGTCATCACTTTCTATCTCTCTCCCTCTCGCTCTCCTCCTCTCTCTCTCTTTTTCTAGTTGCTCTCTCTCTCCCTCTCGCTCCCCTTCTCCTCTCTAGCTTTGGCTCTTCACTTCTTTGCCTGTCTCTCTTTCCTCACTTGACACACTTGTCACCAAAAAGTACTCGAACATCAAAGGGAGCCCGCCACTCACGAACTCCAATCGTGACAACAGTGACGCAATCATCATCATCATCGTCATCTTCATGTTCTAACAGTTGCTAAGTGTATCTCTCTATTCGAACGTCATTTCCAGCAATGTCCCTCTCGCCGCCATTTTGCGGATATTGGTGTCATTTGTTCCAAGACATACTCATCCTGTCCCATGGGTCACATCTCATGTAATATTCACGCTCATTTGCTCCACTCATCTAGTGATGGTCATCTGGTCAACCGAATCACACCCCTAAGCTGTTTTTACGGTAAGTAGATTGCCATTGCAGTGTAATAGAACTGTTCTAGAACTCGATTATTGTGTAGCTATCAATTGCTGGGCCCAGACATGTCTTATCTCCTCTCCGCTCCTTTCTATCTCTCAGCTCTCCCTCTCTCCCTCTCCTCTTTCATCCTCTTAAGTTCTCACATAGCTCGTTCTAGAACTTTTCCGTTCGCGACAAGCTGAAGCCAATTTTCTCGATATATGTTCAGAGCTTCGAATAGGTTCTAGAACTCGACCATATCCGGAAAAAGAAAACTTTCATCTCACGGCTTTTCATTCCCTCTCTCTCCCTCTCTCCCTCTCCTCTTCTCATCCTCTCTCGCTCTGTCTGTTACTCACAGGATAACGACAAGTGATTGCTTTCCCACTTCTTATCAAGGCGCCAAAACTCGAACCAAGTTCTAGAACTTCGCTTAGAACCTCATTAGAACTATAAGGAGCCGAGGACCAAGTTCGAAATCAAGTGTACTAGAAGCCGGGATCACCAAGGTGGACATACCATCGATGAGTCCTTATCCTATAATAGGATTTCTGCTACTTACCATCAATGTCAGATACATCACCGGCAAAGGCGGAGCCACCAAGGGAGCCGCCGGTGGTGGCGCCACTGGTAAGCGCTCAGCCCTGTCTGACCCTGCCGTCAATCAAGCCGTGCCAACATGCAAATAACATGTCTGTCCATCTCTCCCTCTCTCCCTCCTCCCCTCTCCCTCCTTCCCCTCTCATATGACAGTTGTCAGCGACGGCGGGCAAGGATATACGCCCGAAGAGATGAACGTGGCCCTGATCATTGTGGGCATCATCATAGGGGTCTTTGTGGCCCTGTGCACGTGCCAGTGCTACCAGAAAGTGGCCTGGGAGTTTGGGGCCAAGCATGCCCACGAGAATGACGACTCTCGGCCCATGCCCAGTGCCCCCTACCTCAGGGACCAGGCTGCCATGGTGTGACCCAAGCGGGAGCCTGGGGTCGATATGAATAATATTGACTTTGAAATATGAATAACGTTGTTGTCACGCAAGTGTGACCCGTGAGCACACATTGACCAGTCAAGCGGACCACTTGGCCCACTCCAGGCCCACTTGGATCAGCTCTATGCAAACAGTGACATGAGTGAGAACTTCAAGCAAAGTTCCCTTCTTTCATTTACTGTTGACTCATTTCCGGTTCCGCTTTGAGAGATGTCTCTCTCTCTTTCTTTATTATGATACTCTTAGAAATATATAAGAAACACAAAGTAGGATAAGTTTTGCACAACATTACTATAAAACAAAATGTCGGTTCAAACATGAAAATATATTGAGCGAAAGATTTTTCGTGATAAGGCAACGAGAGAGGGAAAGAGGAGAGAGGGAGAAAGGGAAAGAGGAAAGGGAGAGAAAGGGGAAAGCGAATGGAAGGAACAGGAAATTGTGACAAATGAACACGAGCACAGAATGTACAAAGTCGATTTAGAGCATTTGTCTAGAGTTCGAAATGGCAAAGAGAGGAAAAGAGGGAGAGAGGGGGAGAGAAAAGTTTATTGAAAAGCATACATGTGTAGTAAAGTTCATGATGTCGAAAATATACATAATAATCGCGCTTGCCTCCATTTTTCATCACCGACTAAACGTCAGCGACACGTGACCTCCAAGTTGCGTCGGGGACCGTTTCCAAAGTGCCCCGAGGTCATTCATTACAAGAGATTAAAAACGAACATCGCCATTGAGGGAACCTTCATTTTTAGCCTACTTAAGGTTGAAGGCATATTTTGATATATTGCCAAGGGATAGAGGGAGAGGAGGAAAGGGGCGAGAGCGAAGGAGAGAGGGAAAGGGAGGGAGAGAGAGAGAGATCAATGAGCCGGCCATTTGTTGGGTCTTTCCAACTTCCGTTCTAAATGTCCACTTTGATTTATGGTCCGTATTTGCGGCCTTTGAGGGAAAAAGTACTTTCTCTCAGCTGACCAGTGGTCAAGTCACGTGACTTGGTGTGTGTTGTGTGTCGTAGATGGCATTTTTCTTCTTTTTTCTCTCCCTCTCTTCCCCCTTCTCTCCCTCCCTCTATCTGGCTCTCCGCAACTGTCGCCACCAAGATGAATTGGTCGCCGAGGGGTCGTTAATGTATTTCCATTGGTAATAAGCTACTCATGGGACTCGGGGGATAAATTTTACCATGATTGGAACTGACAGCCAAGATGGCCGAACACAACTGAGGTCTTGTCGACATGGAATCTTTTCACGAAATTGATTGTCGTATACTTTTATATTATTCCATTGTAGGTTTGCTCGGTACGTCACATGTCACATTTGACCGGAAAAAGGGAGAGGAGAGAGCGAGAGAGGGAGAGGGAAAGGGAGAGATGACCCTTTGAAACCTGCCAAGCGACGGCGAGCTCAACATGTCCGAAATATATAGAAATATACGACGAAGATCAACTTGATAAGATGATAATATGGTCGTTGCATGACGATGATAGACATCATAGCTATGTTCACAATGTACTTTAATGTATTATAGATACAGTATGTTTGAAATATCAGACAAACAGGTCAAGTTGGGCTTCGCTCTGCTCGCTTGACCAGTCAGGACATAGCGAGCGAACAGTTCACGAAAGGGGTCTCCAATGACTGCCAGCTGTTGTCAGGGACAGTTGCGTAATTGCTTTCGAATTAATCGCCAAATAGAACTGTTCAATTCGGCATTCGGCTAATTATGAGATGTCACATTCATCACGAAGTTTCGCCAAAACGAATGCAAATTACATCATTCAGCATCTCACTCAGCTGGAAACTCTTTTCCTCTCTCCCTCTCTCTCTCTTCCTCTCGCTCTCGTTTCGGACATTAGTTCGAAATGTACAGCACTTTGTGTACTTTAATGGCCTTTGTTCGCAGAGACAAATTGAACAACAAGATGGCGCTGGCTTGCTTGCGGTCGTTTTCTTGGCCTTTATTACATTCGGAAGCCATTTTGTCATTCTCTCTCCCTCTCCCTCTCCCTCTTCCCCCTTTCCCCTCTCCCTCTCTATTACGGCCGTCTTTGTTTCCTAAGACCGGTTAATGTTCAAGTTCGAAACGGACCTTCTCGGCCTCCGGATGAACCTTTGTCCGCACAAAGGAAGCCATCTTGGTTTCGAATTGCGTTCTCAGAACTTGTCTCAAGTTCGAGTTTCCTGTTAATGTTCTGATTAGTCTTAATTGCGTCATAGAGCGCTGAGAGGGGGGAGAGGAGAGGGAGAGAGAGAGCTAGAGGCGAGAGAGGGCACTTAGTTCTATGTCGCAATGTTCGAGAGGAGCTTTTTTCAGAACTCGACATATTCGTCTCACGAGCACTCTGAACTGTTCTAACAACAGAATCGATCGCGTTAGAACTTTGCCTTCGAAGGCTTAGCGCACAAATCTCAACAAGGTTCTAAAGGCGCAACTTTTCCTGGACATTGTTACATCTAAGAGCAAGAAGGAGAGGGAGAGAGGGAGGGGGAGAGAGACGCTCAAATATTTATCGCCTACGAAATACTTGACATTAAGTTTGTCAAGTCAGATATGTTTGAAATTGAAAAAAAATGTTGACATAGATTGTTATACTTTTTTCTAAGCAGAGAGCACTTCAGTTGAAATGAGTTAACTTGATAGTCGTGATACTTTCTGAACAGTTCTAAGAACGCTTTCTCTTTTGAAATGTGTCAAAAAGTGAGACGCTAGATTGCGAGAGGGAGAGAGAGAGAGAGGAAAGAGGAGAGAGAAGAGGGAGAGAGGAGAGAGAAGAGGGAGAGAGGATGAGAAAGAGAGTGACTAAAAAGGTCAGCTGCGGCAAGTGCACTTTACTTAATGTGCAGCGAAGAGGCAATATTTTTTTGCAAGGTTAGCAATCTCTCCCTCCCTCTCTCTTCCCCTCCCTCTCGCCCCCTCCTCTCTCTCATATTCTTGGCTGACTCTCTCCCTCTCCCTCTCGCGAAACAAATAACATGAAAACTCAAACCAAATGGCCCGCGGTCGTCATTTATTATGCTTCACTTTCTCCCCTTCGCTCTCTCCTTCTCTCCCCCCTCCCTCTCCCTCCTCTCTCTCTTTTCCTTTCTTCTCTTACCTCTCATTCGCTCCCAGCTGAAATCTTTCACTTGGTTTCCTTTTTCCGTTTTGTCTCCAACATAACGATTACACAACAAAATAAAGCACGGCTCTAGTCCATGGGAAATGGTCAAGATTTCGTCTCTATCTAGAGGAGAGGGAGAGAGGGAGAGAGAGAGGGAGGAGAGAGAGAGCGGAAAGAGGGGGAGAGAGCGAGTTGTCAGAGGCCATGAGGTCTCTATGGCCTGACGCGCAGAGGGACCAATCAATAGGCGTCTATGTCTTTCTCTTAACATCTCTCTCCCCCTCTTTCTGCCCTCTCTCTCCCTCTCTCCTCTCCCTCTCTCCCTCTCCCTCTCCCTCTCATCCTTCTTAGCGTACAAGTGAAAAGCATATTCGCCGCAGACTCGGATCTCTCACTCCTTTTTCCCGTTTCTCTTTGCAAACCTTTGCTCGAACTGTTCAGTAGAACCTTTGCTCTAAATCGAGTTCACTTCGGCTTTCGCTCTCTTCCCCTCTCGCTCTCACAATGTCTCCTTCTCTCACTCCCTCTCGCTCTCTCCCTCTCTCTCCCTCTCTCTCTCTCCAAATCGAATCTGAGCCGTGAATACCAATGTCGGGCCGCTTTTGCATAGAACAGTTCTATAGAGCAGTAAACTGAACATTTCGCGAACTCTTATATTCTTTGCGTCTCTTTATCGCGAGACAACCGAGTTCGAGTCCACGGCTGAACAGTTCGAAGGCAGCCATTGTTCCCTTTATGTCGCTCTTTCCCTCTCGCCCTCTCGCTCTCTCTCTCTGTCTCGCAAACCAAGTTGGAACGCTTGATTGACGTGATTAGAACTGTTCTAACCAGAGTCGCGCTCGCAAAGTTCGAAGAGGAGGAAGAAAGAACAACAAGCCGGGCTTCTTGTTCCAACAAAGAGACACAGCCTTAGAACAGTTCTGAACAGTTCTAATCACAGTTCGTGACTTTTTGCGGTGTTTTTGTCATCTCACTACACGTTTCGTGATTGGCTTCAATTTGCTCTCTCTCTCTCCCACTCTCTCTCTCTCTTCCTCTCTCTCTCCGTCTCTCTCTCCGTCTCGCCGGCTTTTGCGTCATATGTTCAGTGAACAGTTCTTAGAACATAGCATATAACGTGATAACTTCCCGAGAACATTCTGTGCGCGTGACGAAGTCCTCTTGAACATCCTCTCTTTCCCTCTCGCTCTCCCTCTCTCTCCCCTCTCGCTCTCAAGTTCTTTTCTTTTCCAACTCCATTCACTTCGAAATTGGCCATTAGTTCTGACAACGGTCTCGAACCATTGAACAGTTCAAAGACTTCCAAGTCTTAGCCAAGTGGTCGACGAAAAGGAACTTCGATAAATCAGTGGGTTTGAAATGTTCCAAATGTTCTAAATGTTCGAAATGTCCTATCTCTGCAATTGACAGCAAGTGCGCTATATTCGCAAGAGAGGGAGAGGGAGAGAGGAACCTATTTTCTCTCCTTCGAATGTGCTAAATGTTCTGAACTGTTCTGAACTGTGGCGTGACCAATTGGTTCGAGCTCGACTACACTCGGTGTTCGACAAGCAGCAAGAAAAGGCTACAGCGTGACAGAAAAATGGACCCAAAGTCACGCAGGGTCACGCAAGTGTCCTCACGCAGAAACAGCGGCAACCAAATGTCCAAGTTACGGCAAACTTCGTCCATTGTTCTGGTCACACTCGCCGGCCAGCTAATTAGAACAGTTCACGCCAAAGGTGGATCCGTTCGTGGCGCCGCCGCCGGAGCTCCAGGTAACTAAAATATACAGATACATGATATATACATATCTAAACATACATCCTACTTGACGTTAGGGATGGGGAAATATTTTCGAGAGAATCCTTCCCATTTGATTCTTCCCAGGGAAGATTTAAGTTTTGGATGAATTACAAGGAATTCAGTCTTTTTCGGGAATTCTTCCCTGGGAACTCCGGGAATAAATGAGGAATTCTTCCCGAAAAAATATCGGTTGGGAATATTGGGAATATTGTCAAGTTGACGGCCAATTAGAGGTACATGGAGAGTCCCGCTCTCGCCCGCTCAATTAGGCGTCAATGGCAGCGCATTACGTGCACTTGTTCCATAGCCCTGCTAATTAACGTGTATCCTTCCCTTCTTTTTGTCCAATCACCATGCTCGTCATCGTCACCATCATCATCCTCCCCTTCTCTTCCTTCCCTATCATCATCATCATCATCATCATCACCGTCGTCGCCGGCAGTTTGCACCGAATGTCACGGAAATTACACCGAAGAAGAGATGCAACTGGCGCTAATAATATTGTTCCTCATCATGGTAATATCGGTGGTGGTGTGCGCATGTCAGTGCTACCAGCGGGTCATATGGGAATATACGGGCCACAAGGCCAAGCGCCCGATGCCCATGGCCCCCTATGACCGGGAGGACAGCCGCTTCAATATGGTATGACATACACTGACCACCCGGTGGTCGACCCGGATTGCCGACATGTGGCGCTCGTGTTTTTGACATTCAAGATGGCCGCCGTGTGTCCCTTCGCCCAGAAGCTAGTCACGCAGGAGCCGTGTTTCTCTCCTTTGGGGACCGTCTCCGTAGTTCACTCTGTTTTCACGCCCTTGCGACTCAGAGATTGATTCGCGACGCCATGACTTTTTAAAAGGGCGGTAAAATGTGACAAAATGGTATGACAAGAAGAGTGAGAAAGGGCGCGAAATATTACTATACAGACTGGAAGTGATTTAGTATTACAGTATGACCCCCTAAGGACTTGGCGAGTAGCGGGAGAGAGATAATATTTTTCGGCCCCGAGAGGGAGAGAGAGAGGAAATGGTCAACGAGATTTCCTTTTCGTTGTTCACTTCCTTACTTGGCCTCCACGTCAAGCTGGAGAGGAAGAGAGGGGGAGGAAGAGAGCGAGAGGGAGAGAGACGCCATTTTATTCTTGTTTCCATGTGCATGGCTAGAAAGCTGATGAGATTATACATATATAGGCCGAAAGCTACACGGACAATATACGGGTCAAACGGGGCAGTGATAGAAGAGACCGAAAGAGCGAAAGAGGGAGAGAGAGAGGGCGAGAGCGAGGGAGAGAGATTATTCAAGGGAGACAGAAAGAGAGTTATGGCCATTGTTCTATGTGAGAGGGACAAATTGCATTCCATATAACTATGCAATGGTACACCAGAGGGAGAGCCTCGTAACGGATATTTATTTACAACATAAAAGTCACAATACCATAATCTTGGCTGGTTACGCAAGAATGTGTTCTTTCCCTCTCTCTCCCTCTCCCTCTCTCTCTCCTCCTTTTATCTCATTACCATTACTTTCATGGTATTACGTAAATACTGTCTAAATCGATTTGTACTATTGGACACAATAATGCTGTACATACTTGTCCTGTGTCCATAAAACGTTCACTCATGTAAACGCAAACTGTTATATTGGGCCCACTTGACCACTTGATTGACCAGCGTGAGGGGAAAAACTCCACTGCGCATGTGCGCTCGGGAGACGTGATGTAAGCATGGTACGAAGTGTTGTTTGTCAGTATGTTCTAAAAGGTTGCAAAGTTTGCTGCAAGATAAAGAAAAAGGTCTAGAACGGTTCGTGACGTCATATATTATCGCATTATCAAGATAGTAAATTCAATTTTAGACTGTCATGTATGAAATTTTTATCACGCCTCCTCTTTCGCTCTCATTCCCTCTCGCTCTCTCCCTTTCTTTGCTCTCGCTCTGGCTATAAAAAAGACTTCGTAATATAATAGAACGCTTGATAAGAGTGCAAAGTATAATGTACAGAGACATGTGTACTAAAAGTTCTGGCAGCCTTTCCAAGCGTCGGCGACGTCATTTAATTTCATAGCACAGAAACACAGTTATAGGCCTTTGAAGGCAGAGGGAGGAGAGAGAAAGGGGAGGGAGAGAGGAGAGAGAAAGAGAGGAGAGCGATAGAGACATTTCGGCAATTAATCTTAATGATTACTTCACTTTAACTCCTTTCAAATAAAGTAAAATTTATACCCTTTCATTTTAGCCTGTTTCCCTCTCCTCCTCTCTCTCCCTCTCCCTTTCCCTCTCGCTCTTCCCTCTCGCTCTCCTTGGTGAGCCCTCCGTCTACTCACGTCTCTAAGGGACCGTACTGTAATTTGATTGTCAATGGGAAAGAGAGCTAGCTAATGAAGATCAAGGAACTGAAACTAATTCAGTCAAATGGATTCCTTTTTATGGAAGTTACAATATGCAGAAATATTCGCTGGATATGTTCTCTGAGAGCTAAAAACTAAAAGTTCTGAAATGTTCTTATAGTTCAGAGCTAAAGCTGAGAGCAAAGTTCTATAAGGCGAAAAGGGAAAAGGGAAAAAAGGGGGAAGAAGCGAGGGGAGATGAAAAAGTCAAATAGATTTTATGTTGATGATGCTCACGGTGATCATCATCATAAATTTGAATAGAATTCGAAGCTGCGAGCGGCAAAGAGCAGAGCCCTCTCCCCTCTCTCTCTCTCTTTCTGCCTCTTTTTTCCTCTCCCTCCTTCCCTCTCCCTCTCCTTGCGATGTTCTTGTTTGATTCGGCCAAGTAAGACGAGAATATCTTTCGAATGAAATGCCCGATGATGGATGGTAATGAGATTTTAGTCTAGAGCGAAATAGAACTGATCCCTTGATGTATGCTTGGCAAGGAATTTCCCTCTATTTCCGGTTAAGAGCATAACAAATGCCCCGCTTTTTAAGACCCCTAGACAATCATTTTGGGGCCAAACAAAGTCAGTCATAGATATCTAGTGCTGTATATGTACTAGTCCTATAGAAACTCGTTTTGTTCTGTGTAAGATGATTTACGTTGATCAATATTTGCTGTGCTATCAAAGCTGACGCTTTTCTGGGCCGGTTAATCAAGTGTACTTCTATTCAAGTTGATCGACGCGAGTACGAGTTGAAGATGCAATTCGATGCATAGCTGAACACCATCAAATATTTGCCGACGTAGCTGCAGTATATTGGGTTTCATTCATAAAAGAAAAGCCCAATTATGTTGCAGATCAAACAGGAAAAAACAAAAAGAGGGTCGGGCCTGACCGGGATTTGAACCCGGGACCTCTCGCACCCAAAGCGAGAATCATACCCCTAGACCATCAGGCCGCTCATGTAAACCAAACGGCAGCTTGCGAACAGCTGATTTATTTTGCGAACCGGTTGACGACGCATGGTATGCTGTTGATTTTTGCTTTCGACACGTGCTTTTTTGTGCTTGACTTGTTCTACTTTGGTATTTTTTTATTCAACAGCTTACAAGATGGCGTCGATTAGAAGTAGGAAAAGAGTCAAATTCTTGCCATACAGTGCTCCTTGGTTGTATTCGAAAGGTAAACAGTTTTCAGGTATCTTACCCGGCTTGAACCAGCTCGATGAGTTCAGTCCACATTCTGGACTCGGAGAGGTTGGAGATGAAATATTCTATGAGATGAAGAGATGGACTACTATGACGATGGCTTTCTGGCCACTTCCGGTTCTGACGATGACCAGAGCGAGGACAATTTAGCGTTTGATTGGTTGGACGAGAAGTTGTTGACTTTTGATTATGATCGGGTTTACGACCACAAGGAACCAGTAATCAAGACAGTGTTCGGGGACCAAGATGGCGGACAGGCATCTGAAGCTGTGGAACTGTTTGCCGATCAGGATGCCAATGAAATCAAGACCATCAAGATTGACTCGATGCCACACTTGTGTCTCATCGTTGTCAACAATTCTGACGACGGCAATGTCGCCATCTTGAAAGGAACAGCAACAATCGAGCTCATTTACGGACAAGTGTCTCTCAATGGTTATGCAATGAAGCGACACAAACCGCTGAAAGTATCTGTGGGCCTCTCGGAGCAAGTCATCTTCATCACTGTCCCAGACAATGAGCGCCTATCTTCAGTTACAATACAGTCTTCAATCAGTCAGCTGTGTCTCGATGACGAGGTTACGAAACAAATAGTAAAGAAAATCAAAACATTCGGAAAGGATGTTGCAATCCTGCTTGCCAGCAAATTGAATTTGGATTCCATTGCTTGGATTGAATCGTTGACTTCGTGTAGTTCGGATGGTGCAAATTGGATTAAGCTTGCTTACAACAAAACCGGATTTCCGGTAAACAAGTCTTGGCAGACTGATATAAAGAAGATGGCCGAAAAAGTCCACAGTGATACTAGAATATTGATTGCTGGCCCTCGAAATTCGGGAAAGTCTTCCATACTGAAATTCATCATCAATCAGGTTACGGACAGATTTCAAGATGGCGTCATTTTTGTCGACGGTGACCCGGGACAAACAGAGTTCAGTGCTCCGGGTCAGCTGACTGCAGTCGTGGTCAAGGGTGCCTTGATATGTCCGTCCTATGTCAATGTGATCAGAGCCATAGAAGAAAAAAGTGTCATTGCCGCCATTTCGGTCGGCGCAGTGTCAATGGCCGAAAATGTTGACCTGTACTTGTCTTCATTCAAACAGCTGTGGGACAAAGTCAGTGAGATAGTCGAAGACAAGCCAATGCCCATCTTCATCAACACGATGGGCTGGACGAAAGGACGCGGAATCGACATACTTCAAGATATGTTCAAGACAACAAGAGCCAATGTGTTCATCGAACTGAAGGAGAACGCTGTCGCCGGAGTAAATGATATCTCGATTAATGTCGACGATCAGAGTGATGATGAGCTTGACGAAGAACCGATAAACAAGATACAAAATGGACGTACTGTTGACTTCCGGATGCTGTCGAGTGTTTACAGCTGTGACTACCATGCGCTTCTCTCGGACAAGCAACTGGACAACATGCATCTACGATCGGTCAAGAAATTGCGCAATTTAGCAATTTTAGCTCAAATCTCTCTGACGCCGAACATCAAGTTCAAACCATTACATGAATTGTCCGAAACTACGATGAGTCTCTCAGGAAAATATGTACACATTTCGTCCTCTTATCGTCTATCATCAGTATCGTCGTGTATCAAAGTTCTGGAAAACTCGTTGGTTCAGCTGTGTCGCAACAGTGACCTGCCTTTAACTGACGAGATAAAAGTAGTCGAAAGGATTGACGGCAATCAACTACTAGGCTGGGCTTATCTGATTAGAATCGAAGACGATACCGCTTATCTCATCTCTAATCTGAAGAGTGATTTTCTCAGTCAAGTGAATTTAATTGTTAGACCGAATGGTATATCACTCCCTCCGGAATTAGTTAATGCTCGCATTGACTGTGCCGTTGATGTCAAGAGTTTACCGTTCACGGCACTGTCGTCGTAGAAACTTGTTTCCTAGGAAACCAATTGAATAAATAGAATTGTTTCCGCGTTGAGCTTCGAATTCTACCGAATTTAGCGGCATCAGCTGAGCAGCGAGAATTTCTAGCGGCTTCCGATAGATGGCACTGGCAGCCGTAGTGGCGCTCAGCTTATAATTACGCAATCGTTGAACCACTCAGCTGCTTTCCTCACCATCACATGTAAATTGTAAAATGGCAAGTTCAAGATCCCTTCTACCTGTTGTGACACGAATAACGGCGAGGACAAGTGAGAATACAGCCAATGGATTCAATTTCAAAGAATACTTCGCCACACTGAAGTCAACCAGGTTAGGAAGCCATGTTGTATATCAACACACTATGCCGTCGACGCAATCAACCATTGAACAATTTACAAATCTAGACGGTGCAGTGGCAATTGCAAGGGAACAGACTGCAGGAAAAGGGAAGAAGTGGCAATGTTTGGACATCGCCTCCAGGCTGTGCAATGTTCAGCGTACATGTCAAAGTCAATTTAAGCTCGCCACTCGGCCGCCATCTTGGTTTCGTACAACATCTAGCTGCTCTAGCAATGTTACAGGCCATCAAAACCCATTCCACGTGTAGTCAACTAGGTGAGCAACTTACTGTACACTGAGAAACTTGATTCACTCCTGTTTCACAGACATCCGATTAAAATGGCCGAATGACATCTACTATTGCAAACGTATCAAGCTTGCTGGTCTCGTGGTTCAGTCAACTATGCTCGGACAAACTGTGCACTGTTTCATTGGCTGTGGCATGAATGTGTCCAACTCATCGCCAACGACTTGCTTGAACGACATCATCAGGAATGTTTCATCAGAAAATGGCGCCAAAGCAACTGAATTCACTGTGGAGTCTGTCATAGCTGAAACTTTAAACCAACTGGATGACCTACTGGTCAAGTTTGACCAAAATGGCGTCAGCTGGGCAAAGGATGCGTACAAGGCGAACTGGATGCACAACAATCAACATGTTAAATTGGCTAATGGTCAAGACGTCGTTGTTGATGGTGTTGATGACCAGGGATTTCTGACGGTAGTAAACAAGGAGACTGGCCAAGAGACAACTGTGTGTCCCGATGGCAATCGTTTCGACATGATGTCCAACATGATTGTCCTAAAACACTGAAGCTAAATTCCAAATCAAACATTGCCGCCCTTTGCCATCTACATGTCACTCAAGTTCTTTTCCAATCCTTTCATCAGATTTCGCTTCCTTTATCCGGTCGACAAAGAGCACCATAGCAAATTGAGAGGGCAGAGTTAAATTTGATTATGTTAATTATGCCATTCCTGTTACCCGGTTACACTTTACTGAAGTGAAGTGATAGACTTGCATCATTAATTGTTCACAATTGTCACGTTTAACATGTTATTTCACAGTTTAGTGCTCCGAAACCACGACTGCGCAGCCGCTGTTATAGAGTAATTAGCTCTAACCGGTCAGTCAGCTGCTACCGTTACAATAATTGCTGTCAGCGTTTTGCGGCTTCCCGCTAGATGGCGCTGAGTGGTGAGTTGCATGCACCGAGCAAACTAAATAACAATATCCATTCCACTGGGCATGCGCAGTTGCACTTTTCGCAGAGCTAACTTTCAATTCGGAGCACTCAGCTGCTTGCTTCTACAATTTCTTGTATTTGAAAATGGCAAGTATAAATTGTTGCTCGCTTTGAGGCCAGCTATATTTTCTACTGGCATAGTAGAAGCTAGTTGCTTATTATTGCTGAAGTGTTTACCAGTGTCGCATCTCTCTCTCCCTCTCCTCTCCCCTCTGTGCGTCTCCCTCTCGTCCTCTCGAAACGTAAACCGACGAGAGAGAGAGGAAGTCTAGTTTTTGCAATTGACACTGTTTACAGTTGATACTGTATTTTTATTGTCTTCCGTTCGCCAGTGTCTAGTTTTTTTTTCACGGTTGACACAAACACTTGAAATATAAGGCGTTCGTCGCCGTGTGCGCCATTTTGGATTTGCCTTTCTCAACAAGTATCAGGTATTTCCAGAGTGTCACCTAATCTCTCTGGAGAAGGCGTGACAGTGTGCGTGAGTGGCCGTGAAGTGTGGCGCCCGGAGAGGCATGGCCACCATCTACGTGCCCGATCTGACCCTTGACCAGGACCAGCTGATGGTGGGCGTTGACCGGCGGCCATCGCTAGAGCAGGACCGAATGATGCTGGAAAAACGTGGTCAAGTGACGTCACGTGACAGATTTACGAGACGAGGCTTGCACTCGTCGCTGCGCCTCAAGAAGTCTGCCACCAGTGCCAACATGGCGGCCGCCGACGGCTCTCTGGGCGCTGCTGGTCAGCGGGTCAAGTATGTCCAGGCCGCGGTGGCGGCCATGAACAACAACAACAACCTGTCGGCCAAAGTTTCGCGTAACCGGAGTTTCAACAGTGGCAAGCTGCGCCTCATTGATGGTCAAGCCCCGGCCGGCGCCCACTGGACGGGGACACCCATGAGGGGTGTGGTCAAGGGGGAGCCGCCTAATCCGATGGTCAGGCTGAGCTCGGTGCTCATTGAAGACACCAGTCCCCCGAGACGGCCCCGGGCTCTGGGCATTTTTTCGCCCTTCTCAAATTCTAGTCCAAAGTCCAAGTCAAAAAACCATGGCCACCATTTTGAAAAGAAGACTAAAAACATGGTCAGCTCACTGTCCTCCCTCTCCGGCTACGGGTCATCGGTCAGCGGGTCATCCTCGGACTGCCCTTCGCCGGTGACGCCCAAAGCGGGCCAAAGGCCCCGAAGCCGGACCACCCCGGAGAATGTTTCTAGTCCCCTGTTCACGAGCCCCAATGCCCCGGGCTACCCGAGGGCAGGCTTGGCCAGCCCGCACCGGGTGGTCAGCTTGCCCCGTGACATGAAGCTTGGCCTGGGGCTAAGTCTGGTCTCATCATCTTCCTCCTCATCATCATCATCCTTATCACCGTTGTCTGCAACTGCGGCCCGGTATGCCGCCATCATTGGCTCCCTGGACAAGGAGTCCCCTGCCGACCGGTGTGGTCAGCTGTATGCCGGTGACGCCATTCTCATGGTCAACGGGACCCCAGTGCCCCCTAGTGCCTCCCTGGGCGACGTGAGGAAGCTGATCAAGGAGGCGGGGCCTCGGGTCACTCTGTGTGTCAGACACTGTCGCAGCCCGGGTGGCCCGGAGGTGACTGGGGCAGCCGAGGGGACACGGGGCTGGTCAAGCCTGCCCGCCAGCTGTCTGCAGAGCCGCCTCGTGCAGCCCGATGACCCCTTGGCCGAAGGGTCCTTCTTGACCAACAGCGCTTCGCCCGCCTCGTCCATGGTCTCCCTGGCCAAGTCATCCTCGGCCGGGGGACGTTCCTTCATTGCCGAAATCAAGAAGATTCTGACCAGATGACGGCACCTGTCAAAGAGACGACCCCCTTACCACCGCAGACAGCTGGGGACCGCTAGGTAAGTTCCGATTCAAAGGTACACTTTCTGTGACTTCACCAAATGCAACACAAATGCCGCAAAATTAATTGACATATAATAAAAAGACAAGATGGCAAAATAATTACTCTTTTATTGTTTTTCTTTCCTTTTTGCTCATTTCTATGCATTTTCTTTCTTTTTTTATTTCTTTACAGACATATGACAAACCAAACCAGGAAACTGAAGTGATAGGGGTCACCCTGGGATATGCGTCACGTGACTTCAAGATGGTGGCCATAAATTATGTCATCGGAGAGAAAAAGTGAAGAGAAAGAAAAACTCCAAGCTGACAACAGCGAGCGAAAATAAATATAATAATATATAATTTTTTCTGCCATGACGATTTGAAATGCGGCAAAACTTGATCAATTTATTTGGGGATATTTATTTTTAGGGTTAAATTGCTTGACAGTTTTTGCCCTAAAGTTGCTGTTGAACAACAACTTTTCCCCCTCCGTCGTCTCGCTCTTTCCCTCTCTCCCTCTCGCTTTCCCTTCCGCTCTCCCTTGTAATATTACTTGTACAAAGTGAAAGTCAAATCATTATATAACATTTCGCATAATGACTGACAACTGAACAGCTGATTATGTAACAAACTCACTTAGCATCATGTATAATTAGCGTGAAAATAATGCAGTAAAAGAAAAAAATATGCGTGGTACGGGCCCGAGGCGCTCTCTCCCTCTCTTGCTCCCTCTCTCTCCTCCCTCTCTCGCTTCCCTCTCTCGCTCTTTTTGGTCTTTCCCATTTTTGGTTGCCATTCAAGTGCCACTCATTATCTCTTTTAAAGCATTTCGCCAATTTTTCGCTTGTCCAGTTGACATACATAAAATCGAGAGGGAAGGAGAGGAGAGAGAGAGAGGGAGAGAGACTTTTTGATAAGCTCTGAAAGGTAATTACCTAACTTTCAGGGCCACAGTTGCAACTGAATGGTGAAAAAAGGCTTACAATAGTAATGGTTGCCGAATTTTTTTTCATTTATACTTTTATATTATATTTCTATTATGTTGAGCAACACGTACACATACCTCAAATTTCTACCTTTGTACCTTTGCTATTGTTGTTTCATCATCAGTACACAAGAGCAAAGGCCGTCAAGGTGGCCGCCATCTTGGAAATTGCAGGCTGCAAATAGTGCCCTTCAGTGCGGAGAGAGGGGGAGAGGGAGAGAGGAGAGAGATACATGCTCGACCTAAAAATTTGTCCGTTGAAAAGCCTCTTTTCCGGTCAAGATAGTCAACTGCAAAAATTAGTGCTCCAGTAGTTCGAATTTTCCTCTCTCGCTGTCTCCTCTCCCTCTCCCCTCTCCATCTCTATCCATGGACACCGGAAACAGGAAATTGCATTCAACATTTTAACTGGCATTTAAGAGGCCAGGACACCATCAAAGGCACTCTCTGTCACCCACGAGCTCACTTCCTCTCGGCTCCCTCCCCTCTCGCGCTCTCCCTCTCTCTCTCCCTCTCTCCCTCTCTCACGAGCTACCTCATGCGTAACAGATGCAAGGCAACTGTCTCTCTTTCTGTGTTTCTAGTTTTCTAAACCATCACTCCAGTCAACTGTTCCACTCTCTGTTTTCTCTCCATTCGTCTTCTCATTAGAGATGGTCAAAGAGCTCACTCGGTTCGGCTAGAGGCTTTTCTGGCCGAGATGTAACTTGAGTGAACGAGCTGCTGAGCCGACTGAAACACTTCGGCTCACGATAGCTTTCAAGCTGACTCTTGAACGCTCGGGCTCGACATTCAGCTCGAGCCGATATCTTCTTGACCCAGAGCCGCTGAGCCCATTTTATATAAGGATCGGCTCTAACAGCTCAGCTCGAGCCGGCTCCTCGACGCCGAGCCTGCTGAGCCGACTGAATTTAAACGATTCGGCTCCACTGCATCAGCTTGTCTCGAGCCGACTCTCGAGCCGTCATGCTGAGCTCGTGTTCCATCCCTCGGCTCATCCGGTCGAGCCGGCTCAGCATGGCCATCTCTGGCTCTCCCTTTCCCTCTCCCCTCTCCTCTCCCTTTCTATTGCTTTAATTATACAAGAAACAGTAGGAAACAAGGACTGATTAATTGAGACGGAAATTGAATTCTCCCAAATTGTCCGGAAGTGGGCCATCTTGGCCCCAATTAAGTCACCGGGCAAGCAAAGTCATCGCCTTAATTGGACAATCTGGTAATTGCATTATAGAAGCACATCATTACGTAGTTGCTGAAAATCAATCACCCTTTTTTTATATCATATTATATTTTATGATTCGAAAGGAAACGTTGCTCACATTCGCATTTTTACGAATACATTTATAACTGCTCTCAACTCGTCGGCAAGCTTCTTAGAGAGCGAGAGGAGAGAGGGAGAGAGAAGAGAGAGGGGGAAGAAGAGGAGAGAGTGAGATTGAGAGGGAAGAGCGGAGGAGGAAAGAGAGGGAGATTATTATCGTCGCAAACGTATAAATGAGATTGAAGAGAAAATGATGCATTTTAAGGAGATTAATCACTATTGATAGAAACGTATTATAGGATATTTTTCTTTTATAGCCAATGGCGGCTGAATAGCAAGTAGATAAGGAAATTGCTTGTTTTCGCAGATCATGATTTAATGGTGTCCGCCATCTTGTTTTTATTTATGACGAACAACTTGTCCGACTTGTGAGGGCGGAAGGCATCCATCAAAGGCGGCCATCTTGGAATTAAGGTTTACATCTTGATCACGCAGCCCACTTGCAATGCACTTCCGGCAAACTCGACAGGGCCGGGCTTTCGGGCCAAACTGGCCCGTTCCCGGTTCCCTTTTGCGAATGGCATCGATTTTCGGTGTTTTCGCTACAAACACGAGGAGGACAGTTTACTTCGATACTGTCACTGAGCGCATGTTCTAGAACAAATGCAAAAGCGATCGAACTGAGGCGAACTTGAACAGTTCAGAGGAGGAGAGGGAGAGAGGAGAGCGAGCTCTCTCACTCCTCGCCTACGGCTTCCCAGTGTAGTGTCCTCGAGTTTGGCCTTTGGACTGTCAAGGTTGGCGCCGAGCGAGTGTGTATATATATACTTGCCATAGAACACAGTGAACATTTCGAGTCGCAATGTCCTAAAGCCAATGTTCTTGAAAAGACAATGATTGTCTTCGCTTGTCGCTGCAGTTCCAAGTGCGACACTGTCCACAGAACATGTACACACAGTTCGAACACTTGTCCACTTGTTCTGTCAGCCCTTGTCTGCCCTGATTGTGCAACTAATCAGCCCTAAATCACTCACTGTGATTAAGCGACAAAGCGGACCAATTATGACAATCTCGGTGAACTGTTCAGACTGCGAGTCGAACCAGGATGACAACGCAAATGTCCTAAACGTGGCCAATGGCCACAAAAGGAAGACGCTGGTCAAGTGTGTCCGCAAGGATGCGCACATCAAGTGTGCCCTCTTGACCATCATGGTGGCCAGCTGCATGGCCACCATTTTCTGGTGTCACGTGTCCACCATGACGCGCATAGTGGTCAACTTTGGCCACAGACCCATGACCATCAGGCAAACGGTGTCCCCTTGCGACAATGGCTACTACTATCTGCCTTTGGTTCTGTGGGTCTCGCTGTACCTATTGTACATTATCGAATGTTGGCGCTCAGCGTCCAAGTTCCCCTTCGAATGTCCACTCGGCATTCAGGACATTGGGCTCGAGCTGGACAAGCTCAGGGCCGCACTTCCGGTCATATGGTGGAAGTCGGTCTCCTATCACTATGTGCAGCGAACTAGACAGGTAAGGTTACCTGTGTGAAATATATATATGCTACTATACTTGGAATATATTTATATGGCATGCGAAGGTACAATGTGTGCCAACACGTTCTATTCGTGGCCTCGAACTGAACAGTTCTAACCTTCGAGCTTGTCTGCGTCAGTTTGACTGTTCGAAGGTCACTTCTCTTCTCGCTCTTGTCCTAGAACTTATTCAAAGTGGACATTTCTCTTTCGCTTTGTCCTCTTCCTCTCCCTCCCTCTCCCTCTCCCTCTCTTTATTGACACACCAATCAACCTTGACGCTCGGCAATCTACAATTGCCCCCTTTGTCCCCCCCAAGGTCACCCGGATAAGGAGCGGCATCGCGACCGCCATGACCCAGGTCTACTATGAGCGCATCAACTTGCCCCCTGTCTGTGGGTCATTCCAATATGGCGCCTGCGGGGTCAAGGACATCAGCAAGTCACTGACCAACCTGAGCGCCTTCGCGGCTTATCGCATCAAAGTCACCAAAGGTATTTACTTAACGACCCCTTAAACTTTGCTCAGAGGGTCATAACAATCTCGGCGCCTTTTTCGAGCCGACGGCTAGGAGAGGAAAGGAAGAAAGGGAGAGAGGAGAGGGAGAGCGGAGAGGAAGAGGGATGATTGAGTAATCGATAAATGTGCATAGTAATCGAATTATTTGCATAACTCAGCGAAAAAAAGTGTACAAGAGAGAGAGAGAGAGAAAAGAAAACAATTTGAAAAACATGTCTCTCAGACATTTTGAATTATGCAATACCTGTGTAGGTAGCGATAGGTGACGCAATTCGCAATCTAATCTAATCTCTCGGGGACACAGGTTTCGCATTTGCCAACCTTCAGGCAGCCACGGAATTCGAGGACCAGAGGGCGCACTTTTTCAGGGGTCAAGACGCCGTGGACGACAACATTGACATGCGCGAGGGACTCGATCTGATTGGCTGCGTGAGCTTCAGTCAGCTCAACTTCAACGTCACCAGGTCATCCAGGTCATGGCTGGTCAGCCCGGCCTTCTACTGGACACTGTCCCTCTTGCTACTGTCATGGCCGGCCAGGTTCATCATGGAGGCCAACATTTGTGACCTGGACTACAAGGTGACCAAGCTGTTCGGTTGCAATTACGTCAGAAACGGTCCCCTGTCCCATCGGTCCCTGGGGCCCGGTGGCGGCCACCAGGGGGCGCTGCTGGCCAACTGCTCACTGCCGCCATCTTACAGTCAGGTCCTCCGGGCCGATGACAGGGACAAGGTGGCCCGGACCAAGTGTTGTGTGCCCCCTTCCTACAGCGAGGCAGCCCTGATGGTCAAGGGTCACCCGGCAGCTGGTCAAGAGGACCAGCCAATGCGAGAGTCCATTTCCACGACCATCTTGTCCGATGGACAGATCGGTTATCTCGTCTCATCGTTGCCCGAAATTAGCAATCAAGATAACTATGACCACGGACAGTGTGCAGCTTACGTGACGTCACAATCAGGATCGAGATTACTTAATCTCTTGAGACTCAAGCGATCCTTTACTGATAAAGACTTCCACAGAATCGCAATCAAAAGCTCGCTATCTTTCAATCAAGATAAACCTGTACAACTTTGACTCTTGTGATATGTGATTAACGTTAACAATCAACTTTACTGATGTGAGAAAACGACAATGATAATGTCTTATCTTGTTTCAATAATGACTTTCAAAGATACAGAAATATATATATATATATAAATATATTCTATTGCATAGCGAGAACGACTAAAAAGGAACAAACACTAACGTGATTAAATCAAATTAATTAAGATTGAAATAACTTCACAACATTCTGAGACAGGAAACTAATTAAATGTCTTGATTAAAACTCACAATTTCAAGGGAATAAAAATTTCTTCTCTTCGCTTTCGCTGGAAAAATTCGTTTTCATTGCGCGCTAAGCGACATAAATTAACTGGGCCTTGATCCGGTTGACAGAGCAATTAATTCGGTTTGCTGTGTGCGTTCAGTAGGGCGCTGAACTGGAAGAGGACAAAATTCCACGGCGAACCATTCTTCTCTCTTCGCCTAACTGGAAGCAGCGATGAAAGGGAGAAAAAGGAGAATCAATTAATCAGTCTCGTCAATTAAGGGCAGTAAATTAATTACCTGGTCCCGTAATTCGACAATTTGTTGACTCAGTTGCGACACTAATCTCATTGCACCTTCCAGGCTGACTTGTAGGCTTTTAATTTCATTATTTTCATCTTCAGTATTATCATTAATGTCCAGGGACATTGTGCGCATGCGCGGAAACCAATCGTTATTTCGGTCCCTCACCAGGGACGCCACATACGACTCGGGGCCAGTAAATTCAGTGGGGTCCTTGACCTTGACCAGCACCACAAAGTACAGGTAGTGCCACATCTAGAAACGGGTGAAATTAAGAGACAGCCCCTTGGAACCAAATACAAACTTACATTGTGCTCAAGGGTGACGTGCTCTTCGAAGGAGATGGTCTTGTTGTCAAACGCGGCCCGCTCGAGCCCGCAAATGAAACAGCTGTTCTTCAGTATTTCCTCTTTTTGTTGCTTTTCACTTCTCAAGTCGGCAAAGGTGTCAATGATGACACCAAATATCAGATTGAGAATGATGATGATGACCACAAAGTAGAAAAGGAGGTCGTAGACGACTCTAGGAAGAAAGAGAGACTCCTCTGAAGATGGCGGCCGGAGGACGTCACCGATGCCGCCGCCATTACGGAGGCCCTGGTTGAGGGTGGTTATCATGCACATGCGCAAAGAGTCACAGGCTCGTTCGTTTCGCGTCTCCTCCCCGGCTTCCTCTTCCACATCTTCCACAGTGACTTCCCCATCACCGGCCAGCTGGTCAGTTCCGTTGACCATGTGGGACTTGGTGGCCGCCGATGTACAGTTGACGGAAGTGGAGTTGGCCGAGCAAGTGTTGGCCAAACTCGACTCAAGGGTGGCATTGATGGCTTCGAGGCCCGGTGGACTTAAGCTATTGGCAGCCGCCATCTTGGTGCTGCCCTTGCTGGCCCGCAGTGGGCTCACTTCCAGTATGAAGTCGTCACGGAAGAACATGTAGCCAAAGATGGAGAAGAGATAGATCAAAATGACCGCCAGGACGGCGGTCAAGATGATTGAGCGTCCATTTCGAGTCACCGACCTGATCACGTTGCGCAGAGTTTCCTCTTGATAGACAAGCGACAAGAGGAGCACCGAGTAGAAGAAGGGATGGGCACAGAGCCCGAGTATACAGAACCCCAGGTAGACCACATGGTACGCCACTTCGCCGTCCAGGACAATTCGGTACATTGACTTTGTAAAGGTGCCCCTGTTGCCCATTATGCTGACCAGGTGAATGGTGGTGGTCAGAACATTGACCACTCCCACCAAGCCCAGAGTGGGCTGGATGCCCACCGATATCAAGAGTCGCCATATGAGAAAACTGATAAATATTCGCCATCCTGCTCTGCGAGACACGGTAATGGCGTAGAGACCGGTGACAATGGTCACCATCCACAGCATCACATTGGCCATCGTGTCCAGCGAGATGCCGTCCGACGTTTCGAAGGGATAGAAGCAGGCCACGATGAGGTTGATTAAGACGGCAAAGTTGAATGACATTGACGCCCAGGTGGACATGTGGCTGGACACATAGTAGAGTAGAGACTGACCACGTAGCTTTTTCTGCCATTTCATTTCAGAGTACAGGTCTTCCGATTTGGCGAAAAAGTCGGACACCTTGGAACCCTGTTCATCGCGCTCGGAAGTGGTGAATATCTTGTACTTCGATTCGGTGGTCAGGTACTCGCATATTGGCGGAACCGGAAACACTATTCGTTCCATCGTTCTATCTTGCCGGACAATTTCAATCTGTGCAGTGTGCTTCCGGTAGTATTCGAGGGCAGTATCAAAGTTGGTCCATTCAGTTTGCGTTGCATCCTCATAGATGGCGCCGGGCTTCAAGTAGGCGGCCAATTCCTTGTTGTGCAGAGCCAGCTGGTGGCACAGAATGTAAATATTATGACCGACTTCCTTTGGCGTCACTTCGTACTCGTCGTCATCTTCGTCGTCAGTACCAAGGCTCGAATCAAATGACTCACTGTCTTCGGTGGCCATAGTTAAACTCTGGTGAAATGCAGAGCAGGCAACTTCAATCAGCTGTCTCGGAGACATGTTGTACATAATGCGCTCGGCGTTTCCAGAGTCGGCACGTGACTCCATTATGGCCAGTAATAGCTTCGATGCATTGTTTTTAAGCTCAAGAACCAGGTCCATGCGAGTTCGACCAAGTGGATTGATGTCGTTCAGAATCAGGGCAATGATGATATCAATGGCATTCGATTCGTGCATTGCAATGCAATTCTGGTTCTCGTGACACGGTCCCTGGCAATATTCGGTCAGCGTCTCAATGGTCTGATTGACCAACTGGACGTTCTTCTCATTAATGTACAAGCCAAGGAGACCAAGTCCACCGGTGGTGGAGCCACATATGCAGTCAAGAAACAGTAGAGTCTCACTGACCATGTTATAGTTGTTCTTGTTGTTCTGATAGCGCAAAAAGTTCTGCAGCGTCGAGTTGTGGTTTTCACACAGTAGCTGCAAGAACCGAAGTATTGGCTGCATGATGACCACTTCCGGCGGCAGTTTAGAGTCTTCTAGATCCAGGCCCACACCCACAGAGCCCTGTCCAGCACGGCTCTTCGAAGTGGTAACTGTACCGTCCGGCTTCACGATGACTTCCGGTTCGAAAGGCAGCTCGTCACATGCGTTACTCATAGTGGGAGTTGACCGTCCCATAAAGTCGATGTCACTAGTGGTTAGTTCGGGTTCACTGATTCTGATCAAAGTTTTCGGTCTTTCCGGCTTCTTTTTTGACTTCATCATGCAAGTGGCCACTGATTTAACCACTTCGTAGGCCTTTTTCGTGGCATTGTTAGCGCTCAAGAGCTGACCCTTTAAATCTTCAGTGAGAACAAGTCCAGTCGGCGAACGTTTCTGATTGGACATCTTCCCCTTCGGCTTTGAACTATCATTGTCGTCAGCCATAGACTCGTCCAGTTTCTTTTGACTGATCAGCTGGTCGCCAGTGGTCGCTGCCACAATGAGCCTAATTTCCTGCTGAGCGGCCACCATTTTCTGGTAGAAAATTCGAAAGAACTTTTCCGAATTGTTCTCTTCGGTCAACGTGTTCAGCATGGACTTTTGAGTGACCGGGTTTCCGCCTTCCAGTAAAGCAATGCCCAATTCAACGGACATTAGGAAAATGTTCTGATTTGGATTCTGAATGATTAGTTCGACGACTAGATTCGATGCACCTTGACGGTCAAGGTGACACTGCACCTCGTTCAAGGTCATGTCGGCACGTGACAGTATGATGGAACCCGGGCCCACTTGGTCCATGTGGGCCGCCTTTTTAATCATCTTGGCCAAGGGCCGTGAATTCATGGCCGAAACATCATTGGGTAAATTCGGATTAAATGGTGTCTTGATGGCGTTCTTGCCAAAGTAGCGATTTAGTAGTGATTGCCTTAAAGCTTCGCCCTGCAGACAAAAAAAAGATTAGTAGATGCTTCTTTCTGAAAGTGCGACAAGATGGAGAAAAGAGATACCTTCAGAGCGATAAGCAGTTCGCTCTCTGTCATAGGTATGACATCCTCTTGCTGAGTGGCAGCAATTTAGAGAACAGTGAGTAAGAGACAGAGCAGAGCAATTTCGATAAGCTGATGGCAATCAGTAGAAGCATTTCCGACTGTCATTGACGTAATAATTACCTTCTCTTCGTAATTAGGATCAAAGGCCATCATTTCCTTCAGCGTCTCAAGGATGCGGACGCACAGTTTGTCTTCCTTCTCTTCCAGTAGTCTTTCGGTGTGATTGATCAATTTACTAATGAAACCACCCCTTTCACAGCGGTGCCTGTCCTCGGTATTGGGCAGGAACAGGTGTTCAGGTCGGTACAGAATGTCCACTAGAACTGACAGTTCGGCCTGAACCAAGGGTCGCAGCTGTTCTTCCAGCAAGGCAACAATGTCCTGCAGGCCTTCGATGATAGTTCGGTCAGTTCTCTTGAAACTGGCCGCCGAAGATGGCGGCGTGGGCGACTGTGGAGACAGCTGGTTGTAGACACTGATACTCCGCCCAAGTGCAGGCTGGCCAGCTGGTTAATGACAACAACAATTAGCTAAATTAACTTGACAGGTAAGAGACACTCACTTCTAGCGGCAGTAAGCCAAGCTCGAGTGTGCTTAGATATGAGCGCCGACTTGCCGAACATTGACTGCACTTGATTCTCCAAATCAACGGGTATCACAATGTTCCGTGACTTGGCGATGTCGGCCAAAGACTTGATGCAATTTTCCACTGATATTCTTTGCTGTAGATTAAGCCAAGAGCACGTGCTCAACCGGAAGGCACCCTGAAGTAGACGAATGAAGACTGGATGATGATCCTAGAAGAGCGAGGAGGGAGAGAAAGATGCCGATTAATTAGAACCTCTCTTAATCACTTGATCACATTTAAGCAAAAAGCCAACAATCAGGAAACATCTTACATCTCGCAGATCAATACTCTTGAAAAAGTCCAGTGTCATTTCAACGGTTTCACTAAATTGCTGAGCGTCGACTAGTTCTCTCTGTAGACAAGGTTTCAGGACAAACAAGACAATGTATCAGTGGGACAACAAACAAATGGGACAAAATGGCGGACAAGAGGGGGAGTGGCTGTACAAACCTGAACCGACGAACTTTGGTCCGAAAAGGGAGAATTGAAGAAGGTGGTGATCAGGTTCATTATCGAATTACAAACATAATTTTCCAGAGCGAAGTCGGCCACTTGTCTTTCCTGAATCTTGTTACTTCCGGTCGCAATGGAGGCCATGTCGCCCAGAAAGTTTTCAAACAAGGTCCAAATGTGATTGCTGGTGTAAATTTCTTTCATTTCAACTTCCGTGTCAATGAAGCAGTGAGACAGGAAGTTGATGTACGCCTCCTTCACTTCCGGTATACAGTCGGGATGAGTGACCATCTTGATGATGTCATCCAAAGACAGTAGACTATGGCACTTGATTTCCGTGAACACATTCTTGCCCTCGGTGCAAGTGGCCAACAGCTTGACCAGGTTGACATGGTACTGAAGGGGACCAGACTCTAAGTTCCGCTGGTCAGGGGTCTTCATGAGCTCGACAAAGGCGTTGAACGAATTGCGGTCATTGTAGAAGAGCAAAGCGTCCTCACCAGCTGTCACCAGTTCCGTCATGACCATGTCCTGACCCTTCCTGATATACTGACCATCAGCCTTGACCACAGTTTGCAGAAACTTCAAGTAGGCAACCTGTTTCCCATGGGACTCAATGAAGCGAACAAAGTGCTGAATGACCCTTTCGTTGATCTCGTTGCAAAGGGTGACATTGTCTCGGAAGATACTGCGCAATGTCTGCGCTTCCAAGAGCCCAGGGTTCAAGAAGAGGTCAATGTGCTTGTGCATCAGCATCTGATTGTTCTGATTGCCAAGACAGAAAGCCTGGAGAAACTCGTGAGCCAATCGCATAATTTTGCGCATCTTATAATCGTCCTTATCATAGGGAATCTTGAGCAGGTCAACGACCACCTGGTGGGCACCCATGTTCCTCAGTAGTCTTTGCTCGTGCTTCCTGGGCTTCTTGAACACCCCTGGCTCGCGGCCCACCGATAGTGACGTGATGGCCGACGAGCCCGGAGTTTCCTTGACACAGAGCATGCGCAGTCGGCTCAAAATTTTCTGGATAGTCTTGTAATTCTTCAGATTGAGCGAAGCTTCAATTTCAATTGCTACATCAAGATAACCACCGTAAGACACTTGCGAGTGAATGTTTGGAAATGCCAGAGACTTGTTCAGACTGGGCTGTGGTGATACGGGCTTCCTTGGGACAGGGACACTATTGTCCGAAGAGCTTGGTCCATCCGCTTCCGGTTTGTCTTTAGAGACCCACAATTCAGATTTTTCCACCAGTAGGCGAAGCTCATCTAGGTCAGCTTTGATCTGCTTATAATTCTCAACGTCAGAAGGCGACACAAGCAACTGAACTTGGTTGAAGGCTTGAAGAACTTCCTGTCTCTGACAAAAATGGCGGAACAATAGTTGAAGCGAGCCGGAAACCAGGGGTGGGTAGTCGTGCATGGTCAGATGCAAGAGGACTCTGAGTAAAGTTCGGCCGCCATTTGAGTCTAGGTCAATATCGTCGGCGCCATCTTCGCCCCCGAAAACTCTCTCTGCTTCATTGCCAATGCGCTCTAGGTCAATGCCCTCCCTCTCGTCAACCGTCATGGCCGACTCTCCGTCCAGCGATCCTACAGAACTTTCCTTCTCATCGACTTCCCGCTTGAAGATGGTGAGCAATCCGGTGATACGATAGTCTAGTCGAACATTCAGAATGAACTGAAGAATTTCAATTATTTTCAACTTTGTATCCATGACCAGCGTGTCTTGTTCTGGACTCTGATTATTCTTTTTGGTTGCTTTACTGTCCGGCAGAGGGGGTATGAGAGGCGTGACTGAACCAGATATATGGGTCCCAAGGCTGGGAAAGACGACCCCTATGGAACTGGCGAGAGCAGCCTTCAGGTTGGCCGAGGTAACATCATGGCCGCCTTTGGTGTTCGGAACCGAAAGAGCGAAGGGCCGAGTCTGGGACACAGTCCAAAATGTTCAACAGAGTCTTGGTCAAGCGGAGCAGGTCACTGAAAGAATAAAAGCCAAAGTAGATCAGTTCTCGGGCCAGCTTGACCACCTCAAAGGTCAACTTGTTTCTCTCACAGTCCGAAAAGCTGGACACGTGGCCAACGACATTACACAGATAATCTTCTACAAAGCTGATGGTCTGAGAGAACTTCTTGTGAACGGCTTCCCTAGCCGACTTCGATTGTTGCACTGATTGCCGTAAATTGCTGTCATAATCGTTAATCGACAGCGCTTTCGGAATTTCAGACCACAATCGAGCATATTTGACTGGCGTAATCTGTTCTTGAGGGTCTCGGTCAACATGCATGTGCAACATTAGGCGACAAAAAGCGGCCCTCAGCTCGTACTTGAGTTGTTCGTTTTCCATACACCGCTGAATCAGTTCAATGTCCAAATGCGGCGAGAGGATGTTGATTGCAAGATACTGACGGTCAAGACACATGCCAGAGAAGAGGTCAAGCTGGTGGCGATAGTAGTCCAGTATGTGCCAGTCTTCGCGGTCGCCATTTGCAGCACCCAATGACAGGTCAGTGATGGACTTTGACTTGCGCCCATTGTCCCAGAAAAGAACGATATGCTCGACATCTTCAATGGTCACCATTTGTTCTATATGTCCAGTCTCAGGATTCTCGACTTCCAGTTCAACTTCTAATTGCGTTCTGACTATTCGAGTCTCGATGAGAATGTCCGAATTCTGAGGACTGAGGACAGACTTGCAGATAAGTTCTTGAGTAATAGGTATGGCAACCTTGTTGGATATGCACAGGTCACTCAGGTAGTCGAGGAAGCGTGACTCACGATTCTCACGCACCAGCTTCACGAAAGTTTCAATCTCTGCGCCAGTGATGTGCTTCTCCAACAGCTTCCGGTTCGAATGAAGTAAAGCAGTGACAGTATCTTCGGCAAGCACATCGTAACCAATTTGCTTTTGCATGAAACCAAACCATTTGGCAATATATTCTTGATTCTTTCTGTACTCTTGTTGCGACAGCTTCAGTATGCGATAGCAAAGGCGACAAATGTGCTTGTAGGGGGCGTGTCTTGGGTCGGACAATTCGTCCAGCTTGATCATTGGCCCATCTCCCGAGTCAGTGAAGGGTGCCTGGAGAATTTTGAACAGGTGCTTGAGCACATTTTGCTCTCGGAGTAGCTTTTGTCGCTCACGGTCAGCCTCCTTGACCACTAGTTGCAAGGGCTCAATACGCTTGGGGTCATTTTCCATATGGGCCAAAAAGTAGATGATTTCCTGGAGCAGCTGGATACAGCTCCGCCTTTCATTCTGAGTGATTTCACCATGTTCCAGTTTACTTGACATACCAATCAATACTTTACAGGCATCATTGGCAAAGTCCAGGTCACGCACCTCGGTCGCCGAGACAGGGACGATGGCGAAAGCTTCCTTGTCCTCCTTGATACGGGCAAGGCCCAGCTTGGACATCATGGGCTTATCATTTTCCTTGTCAATTGGAATGGTCGTCGAGTGGACCCAAGCCTCGGTGACAATGTGACGTAGACGGACGTAAGAACTCTGAGGGACCAGTTCATCATTTCGACTGGAAGTGGTGGGGTCTAGTTCAAAGAGTGACGACATGTCACTGGCATTGATGACGGAGCCCAGTGAGTAGACTGGAGCGTCTTCGCCTCCTCTCAGCTTGTCTCGGTTGACATCAGGTGTTGGGTCCGTGTCTTTTTCGGCAGCCAAGTACTGACCGGTGGCCAGGTGCTTGAACCGGTAGACTGAATTCCACTGGCCGACACCAGAGCGACAGGGGTCAGCCTTGACCACGTCCACTTCCCACAGTGCTTTAGAGCTGGTGGCCGAAGTGGCCGCAGCTCGGCCAGTGGACCGCAGGAAGACATATTGCTTTTTCCTGTACTCGTCCATGGTCAAGAATTTTTCCTGCTCGGCATGAAACAAGCGGACAACGTCACCACCCTTGAGGACATCTTCGACATTGTCCTTGTGGTCCAAGAAGAGGGATATCTTCCAGCTGGAGTCACCGTTGACCGCATTGACCTCATTGCAGCCTGGGTGGTCGGGCAGGACATAGGGCGAAGCGTGCAACGGTTGACCGGCTTGCACGGGCATGAGGATGACTTTGTCGCCGACGACAACCGAGTCGCCATTGGAGCGCAGCTTGTAAAAGGGTAGAATGTAGAACCAAGAGCCTTCGTTGCCATTGGCGTCCAGGATGACGCGCATAGAGTTCTTTTCCAGTAGGGCTGGCAACCGCTTGTTCACGGTCAAGAATTTGTTTGACTTGATATGCAACAGCTGAATCATGCAACCATATTCGATCACCTTGGACAGCATCTTTGTGTTCTCTGACTCATTTTGCTTCTTCTCCAGCTCGGCGGCATGCTGGGTTAACGTTTTGCCAGAACATTCGGTTAGAATACTCATTACAAATGTTGACATACACAGTGTGTATTACACACATGTCATCATACAACTTACGTGCAACTTTTTCAGCAATATGGCGTCCGTTGCATTGACGGCCGATGACTTGGCTGACTTCCAGAACTGCTTTTGAGCCGAATATCTGTTATTTGGGCACATTTTGAACAGACAGTCTGAAAAAGAAGAATTTCTCGGCAAATGGAATCAGGCCATTTTTAATTGCATTGGCACATACCTCTGAACTTGGTGGGAGGAATTAGTAAATTGCCGGCATCAGGGGCCACTATGCACCGGTCATCGACGAGACCCAGTGTGGAGAGGAAGCCAGAGACGCCGCCTTCGGCGTACAGTGAGATCACATCACCGAAGCGGAGGAAGGATGATGACGAACTTGAGTGTCCTGAGGAGATACTCTTGACCAGGGGTTTGTCACTATGGGCCATCTTTGTACACGTGACAGCTGTTATAGCCTTTTACTTGAAGGTTACCATTTAACACATTTGCACTCGAAGCTAACTGCTTGATTGCACCAAATTGCACATAGTTTAATTAACAGCTTTGCAGATTACTTGCTAATTAATGTTCACCGGGGAGAGCGGCATGCTTCTTCTCTTACTTGCTACTAAATTGCCACAGAGTCAACGACAAGGACACAGTTGTCTTCTAAAAAAATAAAATGGCGTCTTAATTGCACTTCCTTCCAGAATCCAGTGACGTCGCACTAATTAAAATGTCCACCGGAAGGAGGAGAGCAAGAGAGACACAGAGAGATTGATCACTCTTGATGAGCACCTGGACGTCAAAGCTTTTCGTGATCACCAGTGATTCTGTTGAGAAGGAAATCGTTAAACTGAATTGGCAACAAAATTAAGCACAAGGTCTTCTCTCTTCGAAACAAGACTCGGGGAGCATCTTCAAGCAAGACATTGACGGTTATGGTCCAGACTTGCAGTGCACTACTTTACCACTCTTGACAGAGTGACGGTGATGGTTCAACTGAATGACTAAAATGGCTTGTAATTTATAAATAGCTCTTCTCTATGCAACTCTTCCTCTTCTTGCTTCCAGTTTTTATGCTATGAGATACCAATCGAATCGAACGTGTATCTTGCACTTCCAAACCAATCAAAATGGAAAGCGTCAATGGAACAGAAACAATGAAGATTATAAGCGTGAACAGCGATTAAGGCAGCTTAACGGGCAAAATGAACAAGCCAACTGAATTAAGTAAACAAAAAAATTTAACGAGTGAAAGAAACCACTTGTTTTCACCAGAAGCTCAGTTTTATAATGAAACGGTCCCTCGAAGAATTATTGCAACTTGAAAGTCAAAACAAACTGTTGTCTTACGTAATGTTTGGATTATTTGCTTATCTGTCACGCTGATCTGCAATTGGATAACTATGTTTTTAAACAGCAATACACGTGTAGGTGTAACGGTAGTCAGAAAATGTCGTTGGCAAGCAGTGGTCACTGGATGTCGGTCGAATACTACGTCTAGTGAAGACGCTAAGCAAGAGAAGGTTTCAGATATTAAGCAAGCCATCCAAGATGGCCCCAGTTTAGGGGACTTCATTGCCGGGGTTGTCCCGAGAGGAGAGACGTGGACTGAATATGGCGGAAAGTTGAAGAGAGAAAAAGGCGAGAATGAGCGGTAAGCTTGCTGTGATGTAATGTGTTTCATCGTAATTCGAATTCTCACAGGCTCCGCCTACCGCCTTGGTTGAAGCGTGATATACCAACTGGTCCGAATTTTCACAAAATAAAAGAGAGTCTAAGGTCCCTTAACCTGCACACCGTTTGCGAAGAGGCCCGGTGCCCGAATATTGGTGATTGCTGGGGCGGTTCAGAGCATGGCACCGCCACGGCCACCATCATGTTACTCGGGGACACGTGCACGAGAGGATGTAAATTCTGTTCAGTCAAAACGTCCAGAGCGCCACCGCCACCTGACCCTAATGAGCCCGAGAACACTGGGAAAGCCATTGCCCAGTGGGGTCTTGACTATGTGGTTCTGACTTCCGTGGACAGGGACGATCTGCCGGATCAGGGGTCAGAGCACTTTGCAGCCACTGTTAGAGTTATCAAGAAGCACTCACCGGACATGATGGTCGAATGTCTGACCCCTGACTTCAGAGGTGACCTGGACGCAGTGGCCAGAGTGGCCTTGTCAGGTCTAGACGTCTACGCCCACAATGTTGAAACAGTTGAGCCGTACCAAAAATTTGTCCGTGATCGCCGGGCCAACTATGTTCAGTCACTGAATGTTCTCAAGCATGCCAAGAAAGTACGTGCCGAAGCGGGCGACGAAGTGATCACCAAGACGTCTCTAATGCTGGGCTTCGGTGAGACGGACGCCATGATAGTGAAGACCATGGAAGACTTGCGAGACGCCGGCGTAGACTGCTTGACCCTTGGTCAGTATATGCAGCCCACGAAGAAGCATCTCAAGGTGGTTGAGTATGTTACGCCGGAAAAGTTTCAGCATTGGGAAGAAGTGGGCAATAAGATGGGCTTCCTGTACACGGCCAGTGGGCCGCTGGTGCGCTCAAGCTACAAAGCGGGCGAGTTCTTTCTAAAGAACTTCATCAAAGTCAAGAAGTCAGCGAAAACATAGAATTAGAATGAGGTAAGATTTAATTCAATTCACTTTATATTCACCGGCAGCCGTTCCGCTTTCACAGCAAAGATCATCAGTGAATGCTTTTTAATCTGCCGCAGACAATTACAACAATCAGTTCACACAGCTGATTCCTGGTCACCTAGACCTAATTTAGTGAATCAAACTGCTTTTGCTGCTTGGGACAGAAAAACTTATTCGAAATGAAATCTAATCAATGTCTTTTCTTGCCAGATATACGCCACTAGGAGTTCTGAATGTTGTCAAGAAAATATGGAATAAAGTATTTTAAACGCTAGTCTCTGTGACTTCTTTTCGACTTTTTGCTCTTCTTTTTCTTGCTTTTCGAACTAGATGGCGTCAGTTTGTCAAGCTTCCTCAGCAGCTTCTTCTTTCTGCTTCTTGGTCAAGGTTCTCAGGTACGCCATCTCGGGGTCTTCCTCTTTCTCAGGAACCATCACCTGATTGGCTTGCGAACTGTCAAAAGCTTGTCCAATGAGAGACTTCTTCAAGGCCAGGCCATCTTCTTTCATGGCCTTCAGCAGCTCTTCCGGATTGGCCTTACTTGTGCCCGGAAGTAGTGAAGATGACTGACTATAGAGCTCGCACTCACGGTCCGTGTTCACGTGACCCCACTTGTGACACTTCAGGCATCGGACGTTTCGGACTTGTATGCCGAACGGCTGATCACGAATGTCCATGTTTCCTTTGGCGTAGCTCTCACGAGGAGCATGTCGTTGCCATTCAAATTTGTACTCTGGTTCATCGTCTTCCTTGACTCGTTCTGCAAGATTAGATAAAGTGAATCGATAAACGTTATCATCAGATTAAAGTCAGCTATATTTCGAATCAATCCTACCTTTGGTGGCGCCAACTGGAGCTTCGTACATGAAATTCAGCGACAGCTTGTCTTTGCTCTCGGTGGACACAAGCAATCGGTTGTTATACAGATCTTGCTCTTTCTCATACTGGATCCTCATCTCCTCTTCCTTCTTATTGTAATCCTCTGTCTTCTGTTGAGCCATCCATACCTGTATAAAAATTATTGCGTCATCAATTCGATTCGAAACGGAACAAATCTGAGATAAATATATGTCAGTTACTCTTGCTTACCCGCTTCAAGTTGTCTCGTGAGCCAGGATGGAAGGGCTTCTTCGACATGAAATTGTTATATCCTTTGCCCATGGTTGTTGGCGATCAGCTTCTCGTATCTAAATCAAAAATTTGATTCGAAATCCTGTCAATATGGCTGCCACAACAAATAATAAACGAAAACCAGGCGCGAGGGACCGTTTCAGTAGTGCGACAAGGAACTCACTACTCACTGCCCCTCTAGATGGCGCCACGAAGTAGCGGGAAACCCTTGACCACTTTTCGCAACTATTTATCTTCCGTCTATTTGTCTCTCTAGGCGGTACAATAAAAGTTTCTCCTCTCTCTCTCCCTCTCTCCTCTCCCTCTCCCGCTCTCTCCCTTCTCCCTGACAAGTGTCTTTCGGAGGTGGAGTTGCTCTTGGTAATGTCAGAGAAGAAGGTGGGCGGTGTCTATTCTATTCGACTAAAAGTAATTTGGGGTGCGAGTTTGAGTAGTGACTCTCTCTCTCCTCTCCCTCTCTCCCTCTCCCTCTCTCTCTCCTCTCGCGACTGACTGCGAGATGAGCATGTGTTCTATTAGGCGAAAAGTCTCCCCTCCCAGTCGACTAGGCTCGAAATATTCGGCCTCTCGGACTTAAACCTGCTCGAGTCTTGAGAGGGACAAGTTGTACAAGAAATATAACTTTTATAGGCCGTGACTGAGCTACAGCCAAGGTGGACATCTCTGTCATACCAGAGAATAGGAGTTTTTATAGGCCTGTCCTATAACGTGCCCTCTAGTGATTTTGTTTTAGTTTTATACACATTATCCTTTAGTGCTCGTCAAGAAAGGGAGAGAAGAGGGGAGAGGGAGAGAGCGAGAGGGAGAGAGAGAGAGGGAGCAAGTGACTCGGATGCACACTTATAGTGCAATGAGTTCGGAAAACTTCTCCAACGAATGGACACCGGTCAGCATGTTGTCCCATCATGGCGGCTACGGGGCCAGTTCCTTTGGGTCCTTCAGCCACCCCATGCCCGGCCACATGGGCGCCATGACGACGTACAGCGACTCCATGGCGTGCGCCTACTACCCCTACCACCATGCCAGCCCGTACGGCACGCCGCCCGACGGGCCGGAGCGAGGCGGCTCGGCCGACGGGCCGCCCATGGGAGTGGGCCACGAGGTGGACCACCGGCTCGCCATGCCGGCCCAGTACTCCCAGCTGATGGGCCACCACCTGGACCACCAGCAGGAGGCCTACTATGCCAAGACACCGGTGCACCAGCCGTCGGGCAGCCCGGTGGACACCAAGCCGCCGGTGATGCTGGACGGCGGCGGCCCCTCGCCCTCCACCTCGGGCGGCGCCAAGTCGGACGACGAGGGCATGGGCTCCGTCCTGTCCCGGCCCCAGATCGCCCGGTCGCCCTTTGAGTGGATGAAGAAGTCCTCCTACAACTCCCTACCTGCGCCAGGTAAGTCTTGCTGTCTCTCTTTTTCGGTATGTTGCAAACCTTGTTTACTCTGAAGGCGAGGGCGAGAGGAGAGAGGGAAGAGAGCAAGGGAGCGAAAGGGGTCGTCTCTGTAGTTAGCTTAGTGCTGGAAAGGCCTAATTAGTTCCACCTTTACAACCCAATACCTGACAGCGAGGGGCGGTAATTAATGGTCAAGGCTTGTCGCCAAGTCAACTGCGAGAGGCTAATGATGAAATATTTCTCTCTCTCTCTCTTCCCTCTCCCTCCTTGCTCTCCCTCTCCTCCCACCCTAACCCAATGTCCAGCTGGTAAAACGAGAACAAGGGACAAGTACCGGGTGGTCTACTCTGACCACCAGAGAACCGAACTGGAAAAGGAGTTTCTATTCGCCAAATATATCACCATCAAGAGGAAGTCAGAGCTTGCAAACATGCTACAGCTGTCGGAGAGACAGGTACGAAGTTATATTACGTCATATTTAGGGGTCGTCTCTAATTGCCTTCCGTCACAGGTGAAGATTTGGTTCCAGAACCGACGGGCCAAGGATAGGAAGCAACTGAAGCGGAAACTGGACTCGGGCAAGCCGGAGAAAGATGGCGGCCCGGGCAACATGGCGGCCATTTCCCTTGGTCACGAACATGGCCACCATCATCCAATGTCCTCCTCCAGTCTTCATCATCATCACCATCATCACGCCATGCACGCCCACCACATCATCAGTGCGCCCAGCTTCTCGCCCCAGCCCTCGGCCCTGCTGACGCCGGACAAGGAGATGACCAGTGGCAGTGGGCAGCTGGGCAACATGGCGCCCATGGGCCCGGCCGGGGTCCACCACCATCATGCCCACCACCATGCCCACCACTTGCTCATGGCCGCACCCGGCTATCCGGCCAACCAGACACCCCTACCACCGACTCACTCATCACCGCCGGCCCACCTGATGCAAGTGCCGGGCACGGGCGGCCACCCCTACTGACCCGGCCGCCATTTTGTTTTGCAAACCTTCGTGTAAATTGGCTTTCTACCTTCTTCCTGATATTGTGCAGTTCAAAAGAGACAACACCCCTGATTGTCGCCATTTTCCCCCTCTTCGTCGCCCTCGGACATAGTTGAGCTTGTTATATTAGATTTCGCAATGTATAAACGGTCCCTCATATTACAGTTGTATGCAGTTTAAAAGTTGATATATCTAAATACGAATTGTGAACACCATTGTAGAAAGTCGCGAAACATATGCGCTTGTTTGTACCGAGAGATATGTTCATCTAGTATAAAGTACATTGTCAACCCAGTGTTGTCTTGGCCTAATTAATTCGCCATTCAGACTCGGCTTCGACGAGAAGAGGGAAAGGGGAGAGAGAGAGGAAAGGAGGAGAGGAAGAGAGATACTGGAGTACCTTCCGGAGGGCGAAAGCCTTTGATGCCCGTGGCCCGTTTATGCTTTTTCCTATAGCAGACCTTTTATGGGCCAGTCTGCATCGTCTGCCGACTTGTCTCTCTCTCCCCTCTCCCTCTCCTCTCTCGCCCTCTCGCTATCTCTCTCTCTCCCTCTCCCTCTCTCAGAGTCGGCATCACTGATCTCTTGTCAAAGGCAAATCCCTGATGGTCATGGTAACGACACCATAAGCTAGACAGGATTTTCTATACATGCCGCCATTGCTTCGCGGTCTCTCTCTCTTCCTTTCCTCTCTCTTCCTCTCGCTCTCCTCCTCTCTTCCCCTCTCCCTCTCATGTTTGATTGTCTCACCCAATCTCTTGCCTTGAGGAACTTGTTACCGTTACCATGACCAGTATCGCCGACAATTGAATATCACCTCATGGTAAACAGGGTGGAACAGAGAGGGAGAGGGGGAGAGAGGAGAGGAGAGAGAGAGAGAAATTCAGGCCTGCATGTAAACAGAAAAGAGGCCGCCGCGATGAGTGAGCAAGAGAGGAGGAAAGAGCGAGAGAGAGAGAGAGAGAGAGATTGCCTTTCTCTCCTTTCGAAGGCAATTCTCTGCTTGCACACCTTTTAGCGAGAGAGCGACTTTATGGCTTTATGGCTTTTTATTGGCCCTCTGCAGAGACACAGAGTTTAAGAGAATACGAGAGAGGAGAGAGGGAGAGGGAGAGAGAGGGAGCGAGAGAGTCAGCAATGGGTCCAACCGGTGCCGCCCAGCGCCCAAACATCTCTCTCTCCCTCTCCCTCTCGGCTCTGAGAGCATCTGGCACAGAGTGCGGTGACACTGGGACACCACTTGTTGAGACTCCGGCGGAGAGAGGGAGAGGAAAGAGGGAGAGGGGAGAGAGAGAGAATGAATTATCAGCGACAATTGCAATTTGGCACACACACAAGGGCATCAAGAAAGTGACACAGGAAGAGAGCAAGAGGGAGAGAGGGAGAGGGAGAGAGATAAACAGAAATGTCTCGCGCCCGACGTCAGGGTCTGTCAGCGCGGTCAAGCCCACGACCACCCCGCAGGCCCGGGGGCACAGTGGCGGCCCAATAAGTGACCATGTCCCCAGAATCAATTACCACTTAGAGCCCCGGTGATGGCCGGAGTCACTCTGCTTGACCAGCTTCAGCCACTGACACCCCAACCGGGCGGCGGCATATTTCAATCAAGAGGGAGAGGGGAAGGGAGAGGGAAGAGGGGAAGAGAGGGAAGGAGAGGGAAGAGGGGACGAGAGGGTAATACGAGAGATGCATTTCAATTGCCGAGAAGCCAGAGTGCGGCCATTGCAATTTGGAGACCGTCCCTCGGCCTGCCTTTTTCAATTAGCGAGAGAGGCGGGAGGGAGAGGGGAGAGAGAGAGGGAGAGAGACAATCTTGGGGCAGTTAATGGTCAATGTGCTTCTTACTTGAGGGACTGTATATAAATTATTTGGTCCACACTTACGGACATTCTTCCTCTCTACCACTCACTGAGCCAATCATTGAATGAGAGGGAGAAGGAGGAGAGAGAGAGAGGGAGAGAGAAAGCTGCGTGACCCATGATTACGACCTAGGTCCAACTGGTCATCACTACTGTGGACAACTCTCTCTCTCCCTCTCCCTCTCCTCTTCGCCCTCCCCAATAAAAGGAGACAATCATGGTAAAGTAGAAGAGGAAGTACAGCGACACAAAAGAGAGGAAGAGTGAGGAGAGAGAGGGAGAGGGAGGGGGAGAGAGGGACAAAATTGTGTCTCATAACCAGCAGCGCAGTAAAGCCATTCAATTGGTCCTATAAAATTGTCCTATATCATTCGACACTTACTTGTATTATGCCATGTTGTTATATATATACAACACCCCCTAAAAGACATGCAAACGGTACACACAGGCTCCCAAATATATATGTATGTATATATATATGAGACACCAAAATTATATTACCAACAATCACCGGACCAGCCAATGGCATGGGCAATATTACGCAGAGTGTATATTTATATACGACCCCTAATTTAAAAAGGTGTACCATAGTTTCAGTTTCTCTCTCTCTCTCCCTCTCTCGCTCTCCCTCTCTCCCTCTTTGTCGCCAGCTCTTGGTGGTCAATATTCATCCAGTTGTCTCTCTGTTCTAAGCATAGTAAGTGCTTTACATTCTACACTCTCCTCTCTCCTCTTCGGCCCGAAAGAGAGGAGAGGGAGAGGAAGAGCAAGAGAGCAGTTTTTGCGTAGTTGTGTGAACATTGGTGAAAATTCGTGAACAGTTCGAATATATGCTTCGAACAGTTCGGTGACATGTTCTGATTGTTCTCTCGGCCGCCAATCTGAAGGGACCGATTCCAGGGGTCATGTAATCTCGTTTTTGCATTTGAACGTCCATCTTTGTTCTCTCCATGCAAGGCTCATGTTTGCGTGAATTGTGCGCCTCTCTCCCTCTCTCCTCTCTCCCTCCTTCCCTCTCTCCATCCTTTCTGCAAATGTCCTTGTCATGTTCTGTGTGAATGAGTGACAAGGGATTTGAATATGTTCCAAAAACCAATGTACAAATGTTCACGCATATTCTAGAGGATGAAGCCATCAACTATAGGACGACTGTGTGCTCTCTCTCTCTCCCTCTCGCCCTTTCCCTCTCTTCCTCTGGCTCTCTTGTCAATTCATGCTACGGAATATAATTTGTGTCTCAGTCATTTTCAGTGTCATCATTTTCTGTGTTTGGATAATGTGACCCAACTGTCCAGCAAAAATGGGCACTTTCATGCATAGAGGAAAGGCGAGAGAGGAAGAGCGAGAGGGGAAGAGGGAGAGAGAGAGGAAGAGATAGCAAGTGAGTGAAACCCTGAGAGGCCGATCGGCGCTTTCGGTTTCGGCATTGAACCTATATTGAATGCAGCCTTTCCTCATCTCTCTCTCCCTCTCCCTTTCTCTCTCCCCTTCTCCCTTTCTCTCCCTCTCCCTCTTCCCTCTCCCTCTCTCGCCTAAGTGCAAAGTGGCGTCACGTGCCCGGGTCCTGGCTGCCCTTGATGTTTGCCCTTTCGCTGGAAACACTCTTTATGCAATCAGCCAGAAATTTGTTAATTGTGTTAATGTTCAATTCTCTCTGCTAATTGTCACCGACGCCAGGCAACTGATCAAGACATGTTGAAAGGAGACATGTGGAGAGCGAGAGGGGAGAGAGAGCCTTCGAGGGAGAGAGGGAGAGAGAGAGAGATGTCCGCGGCGCCATGCTAGAATCAGGTCGTCCAAAGTCCCTCTCCCTCTCTTGCTCTCAGGATATCTTCCTCTAGTTCTTTCTGACTAACAAGACAATTAAATTTTATCCTGAAGCAAAGTGTACCCATGTCTGCAGCCAATCTCTCCCTCTTCTCTCTCCCTCTCTCTCCCCTTCGCTCTCGCTCTCCCGCCTCTAGCTCAAAGTAAAAATGTCTTCCTCTCCTTTCTAGTCGCCGCCCTTTCACTTCGCATGTTTTGTCCTCCAGTCTTTTTAATGTCTTCTTCTCTTTTCTAGCAAATGGCCGATCCTTGTCTCTCAATCTCTCCCTCTCTCTCTCCCTCTCTCCTTCTCTCTCTCCCTTTCTCTCGAGTAGTGACCCTTCTCCCAGCCCCGGGGCGGCCCGGTTCAGGGTGCCGTTGACACTCGTAAAACTGGAGCTAAGAAAAAAAAGGCAAACACGAGAGCACGTGAGAGAGGAGAGAGAGAGGAGAGAGAGAGGAGAGAGAGGGAGAGGAGAGAGGGAGGGGTCAGGTAATACAAGTCTCACGGTCAATTTCTGAGTCCACTGATACTCGTTACCGCGACCATCAGCAGCCAAGTCAAAAGCCTTTGACCATCGGTCACGATGCCGACAGTTGTCGGCCTACCTGGACACAGCCGTGGTGGGCCTCAAGGCTTGGCAGTAAAAGTTTCGTGCCAACGATACCCTTTGTCCTCTCTCTCTCTCTCTCCTCTCTCTCCCTCCCTCTCACTCTTCCTCTCCCTGACTCTATCTCTGTCCACCCAGAGAGACAAAGATGGCCGCTGGCAAGGGCTGCAGCTGCCCATGGGAGATGAGAAGAGGACACACTGGTTATATTTACTGTGTCGCCCGCTTTTGAGAGAGAGAGAGAGAAAGGGAGAGGGAGGGAGAGAGGAAAGGAGAGGAGAAAGGGAAGAGAAACCAGGTGCTCGGTCATGCTTTGACATGGTCAAGAAAAGGGAACTTCAATGGTCAACTAACACATATTAAGCTGTTACAATTGGCTTAGCAAAGGCTTATATTGTACCTGTGACATTGATAGCCCTCTCTGTCTCCCTTTCTTCCTCTCCCTCTCCCCTTCTCCCTCTCTGGATGCTGTTCACTCAGCTTACCGTTGCTGTCCTCTTATCACCGAGCACATAAAACCTGGACATTTTTATTTCAATGTCTTAATCACGTCACATTCTTCACTTTTATTGCACAACTGCACTCGCTCTACCTGGGAACCTTTTCCAGCGCCATCTATGTTTACCTGGAGATAATTCATTGAATAAATGTTCAAATAATGTATTCAAATAAAATAAAACAAAAATATCTCAAATACTTGGGCTCGACCTGGAATCCCAATACTGGAAGAATTGCAAAAAATCACCCAAAACTGCAAATACAAAATTAATGCTTAATAATGGAAACCAGTTTCAAGTTAATCCATCATATATGTCATTACTGTTCACCATTACTTTAATCTTGAAATTTTACGATTAATTTTATTGCATAACGCTTTTCACATCTTGGTTAGAGAAAAACAGTTTTGCACTAAATACTGCCTGCAGCTGAAGAGGTGAGGAATACGAAAGAGTTTTATAGATATTGAGGAATGATATTTATGCCGCATAATCAAGGTGAAAGGGAAAGCAAATGCCAGTGTTTTATGGCATGGTAAAACCGAATCAATAAATTGGTTTTTCGATTTCACCTGATTTGAAAATCGCGCTAAAAAGTGAGAGCCAATGAGAAGCGAGCATGCCTTTGAGTTTTGGAGGGAAATGCCATTTTCTGTTTATTAGATATTTCAAGCAACCGTTTACTGGTTTTACAACACTAGCTGTGTTTTGTGTAATACTTAATCGGTTCAGATATGTCGGCTATGCTTAGTGGTAATGTTCACTTTCTGTATTTGATTTTCATCCGCTAATTCGACTTGTATTGCAGAAAATGGCGATGACAACCAAGTCAACAATCAAGACAATCAGCAAGGAACTCATGACTTGTTGTCGCTGTACAAACGTTGCCTCAACGGCGAAACCTTGGACTTGTCCAGTGATGGCGAAGTGTCCGAATTCGAAATGTCCGACTTCGAGGAGACGCCAGCAAAGGTAGAAGCTAGCCGTTCAAGGAGAAGGACGTCACAAGCTAGACGGTCGTCACTTCCCTTTCAGATGATCTGTACTGATCAAGATAGACGTACTACTCTTCATCAAGTTGGTAAACTGCTAAAGAACTTTTACGGTGATGCTGAGGACACTATGCACGAATCGCAATCAGTCTTGATGCCCTACAAGATGTCAGACATGACGGAAGAGCAAGTGATGGACGCCATTTTGAAGGAGTACAATGAGTATGAGGAACTGAATCAGAGCTACCCTAGCAAGATGGCTGAGTATGCACGAAAAGAAATGGATGATCTGATCAGCATGCTGCAAGCTGAAGTGGACATGATTAAAACCCCTGTTACTGTCGAAGAGAAGAATCATTGCGATGTAGAGCTGAATGATCTTTTTTCAAACCTCAGAGCCACAATTAACGCAGTCAAGTTGAAGATGAAAAGTGTCAATGATAAGCTGAAGTCAGTGGATTTATTAAATTCAATTAAGTAACTCACTGTAGAGAGCATGCTGCAGTAAAACTAATACTAGATAAGTTACGATTCCCTTGCTGGTTAACTTTTGCTGATTCTGTGAATAAAACAGTTCTCTAATCTGTGGCAATTACTGATGAAGCGTAATTGTTTAAAATAGTCAATCGTTCGTAACGACTTTGTTATTCGAATCCAAGTATATCTTGTACTTGTATCCGAAAATACAACGGGTATCAAGCACAGTGATGTCGCCTGTGATGCATAAAATACAAGCGCCGGCTACAGCCGGCTCAAAAGTCGTTCTGCTTGAAGCCAAGGCTGCTTTTGGGCCGAAAGCTTGTATCACAACCTGTCTTCTGCCCATCACTGCCCCTCACTCAGTAGCTCACATTAGGCTCTTGTTTCTCTTTTCGTGATTCGACGGACACTTGTGTTTTTGCTGAGTGTTCTTTTTAACTAGAACTGAATCAAGTTAATTATTTGTTTACTACGAAACTGAACCCAGAGTTTACCCTGTCTATCAGTTATCTCTCTGCAAGTCAACCATAAAGACCAGCTTGTGCGACGCTCTGAGTGAAGTGAGAGGCGAAAACGTGTTGACTTTCGTTTCTGGAAAATAGAATTAAGTTAATGTTCATTGAATCATGATCATAGAAGATCCAGAAATCTTACGAACATGGTTAACATCATACCTAGAGCCACTGTAAGTCTTGAATGAGTCAAATTATGGTCATTATCTAATCGTTGTGATTGCCAGATGTGAAGCAGACCCGGAAGCACTGGCCAAGTACGTCTTGGCCCTGATTAAGAAAGACAAAGCGGAAGAGGAACTGAAAGGCATCTGTTTAGACCAATTAGAGGTGTTTCTGAATAAGGAAACGCAGCCATTTGTGAACGTGTTCTTTCAGAAGCTACACGACAAGTCGTACATTCGTGAGGTGCAAAACATCAAAGCTAAGACTCCGCCGGTGGTGCAAGTGGCGACGCTACCAATATCAACTGAAAGTACAACGTCTAGCCAGCCATTGAGTGTCCAAGTGCCACCAATCATACCCCAAGCAACTGACAAAGAGTTGGATTCATCGTTAGCTGAGCCCCATAGACGATCTCATTCACAGAATGGCAATAACAGGGAACCATCTTCACGGAAAAGATCCCGCTCACCCAGTCCACCAAGGTCGCCTAGGCGAGACCGAAAGATGGCCAGGAATGATGTGGACATGCGTGACCGCCAGCCACGTCCCGGTCAGTATCCGGTGGATGACAGGAATCGACGTGACGGCCAGAGAGGTGGCGCTGCTCGTAGGCGCCCTGCTGGTGGTCACAGGCGGCCCGATGAGAGGCGTCGAAGTTACTCACGAAGCCGATCACCTTCGCCATATGTTAGGTCACGATCTCGCAGCAAGGAAAGGCGACGAAGTGCTGGCCGTGAGAAGCCTAGATCACAGAGCCCCAGTAACCGGAGAAGAGAACGATGCCGTGACTTTGATGAAGTGGGCTTCTGTATGAAGGGCGAACTGTGTCCCTTTCGATCACGGCGTCGAGCCCATCGTACTGGACAACCCTTCATCACAGTCGTTGTCCTTGAGCCAGAATAGTCAGATTCCACTTCTACCTACTCCAAATGCTGGTCAGCCAGGAAATCAAAATTGGACCGAACCGTACAACCCTGAAGCTCCGGCCATTGACCGTAGGCCGCAGCTTCCGCCCCAACCCTCGGGACCTGTGCCTAGCTATCAACCGGACGCCCCTTACCCATGGGGCATGGTGAGGGCGCCACTGCCTCAGAGAGGTGGCCCGTTTCACGGTCAACCTCAGCCCAATGGACCAATGATGAACCGACCGCGCGAACTGTCCGTCATTACGCCCTCTGCCCATGAATCGGAAGAGCCGAGTCATCAACATCAGCGCATTGTCATTGACTCGGGAATGTCCTACCGAGGACGAGGTGGTGGCGGCGGTCGTGGCAGAGGCTTCGGTGGCCGAGGCAGGGGCCGAGGAGGAGGAGGCTATGGCAAGCGGCCCGGCATGCCGCATGACCAGCCTGACAAGTGTACCTTGGAAGTTCGCAAGCTGCCTCCCAACTTGAATAATATCAGCAATCTGAATGAGCACTTCTCCAAGTTCGGCACCATAGTCAACTTGCAAGTGAAGTTCGACGGCGACCCTGAGGCCGCTCTTGTACAGTTTACTAATCACTTTGAAGCCAAAGCTGCCCATCAGTCTACCGATGCTGTACTAAATAATCGTTTCATCAAAGTTTTCTGGCATTCTAAAGACAAGGACAATAGGGATCAACCGCAAGAGTCGACCGTCGGCGCCGACGGTCAAGCTGACAATGGTCAAGAGGAGTCGAGGCGACCTGTCAAGGAGCGTATAACGCCCAAGTTGGAGGAGGAGCCGCCGAAACCCAGGTCCATACCAGTGACTGACCCCAGTCTACTCAAGATGGACAACACGAAGAAGGAGCCAACCAAATCGAAGGGTGAACAGCGGAAGGAGAATGCTCTCAAGAAATTCGAACTGATCAAGAAGCGCCAAGAGCTGCTCATCATGTACATGACCATTCAAAAGGATTTACTTTCCAAGATGGATTCGTCCAAGAGTGAAGCCGAGCGCACTAGTATTCGAAATGACATCTTGGCACTAAACAAAAAGGTGAATGAACTGGAAGACCAGATTAAGAAGGACCGACTGACCGTGAAGGCCATGGCGTCGGCTCGTGGCGCGAACAAAGTTCTATCTGCTACCTCAGCCGGCAATGGCCCGGTCCAGCCCTTGGTCACTTCGGTGGACAGTTTGAACGAAAAGAATGTCCTGGACATGGACCTGGAAGTGTACAAGAACAATCGGAGTGACATTGACTAGATTGCACTGCATAAGCTTCATCCAGTAATGTAATCTACATTCGAATTTGTTTAAGAATGTCTCACACCGTCCCTCAGCTATGTGTCATGTTTTGGAATGGGGTGTGTTGCGAAATGATGGAGAGATGAAATGGAAGCCTGAGACGTAATCTATAAATGTTGAAACCGAAACACGAATACTACACGGTATATCAAGATGAAGAAGTATATTTAGCTTAATCTGTTTTTCCGCCAAGAAGCTTGAAAAGGGAATGTAATCCATTGTATTGACCATCGGTCACCTCTCACTCACTCTTTCCGACTCCTCTGAGAAACTAAAAATAGAATTGAGTCGATCAGGGACATTAAAGAACAACATTCTCGGAGTCGTAAAAAACGACAATTCTGAGAATTGATTTTACTGTTAATATTCCAATTTTGTCTATTACTTATTTAACGTAAAACTGCGAACGAAATGAGCAAAAATCGAATGACAACCACAGAATGACTTCATCGTGTTCAGCGCCATCTAGTGAGCATGCTGGACTGCGAGATGACTTTTCCATTTTGGGATTATTTTCAAAGGTTTATCCAAAGGGTTATTCTTATCGCCGCCATTGTTGAACACACTGTTGACCATGAATAAGCCTGACAACGTTACTTGGCTTGCGCAACAGGGTCGCGTGGCCCACAGTTGCTGTGATGGCTGCTTGGGACTCGAGCCCGACATTGCAACACTGGAAGCCCAGAAAGCTCAGGAGGAGAAGTTGGTGTCAACGTTCAAGACAATCATGTGAGCGAAAAGTGTGCTTTAACAGTAATTTACGCTTTAATTCGGTCATATAAAAAGTGTTACAAGTATGAAACAAAAATCAAGAATAAATTGTCAAAATCCATTGAGCAATTAAAAAGAAGGGTGATGTCAGGGAATGGTTTAGACTATGACGGGCTTGAAGAGAAACTTAACGGGTTGAAATGGTGTGATGTCACGTGACTTGCACACGGGACAACTGATTTTGCCGGAAATACACGGACGACAAACAATATGGCCGCAACGGATGGTGACGATGTCGCGAGTAGCGTGAACCTGGTGAATGTCCAGTAGACAGAGTGGACATTGCATGGTGAAGGTGGCCGAAGAGTGAGACGGCACCACTTTGACGCTCTCGTTTGATTTGGTACTTGGTCGACGCTCATTGGCTGCCGTTGACTTTTCGTAAAACGAGCCACCAATAGTGGACAAGCGTGTTGCGTGACCAGAGCCAGCGGCAAGTTCTGCTAGCCCGCGAACATATACGCTACGTAGACGGCGGCGGCGACCATCGTCCAAGCGTGACCTCGTGTGACTAACTGCAGCTGGCTTTGGTCGGCTCGCTTCCTTAGACAGCTCAGCATTAGCTTGATCCACTTCTATGCCTCGAATGCGCTGATCCAGTTTAGCTCTCTTAGAACGCTCACGTGCCCGGTGGCAGCGTGAGTGGTCCCTGCGTGAGCATGTTTCTGGGTCATTGCGATAGAGACACTTTGAACAACATGGCCGACTATTGTGGCGGCGCTTATTGTGGGCTTGGTTTCTTTGATGACGCAACTTGTCGCGCTCGTGGTCACGGTTCTCTTTGTCTCGACCTCTTGAATACGAACGCTGACGCTTCCTCTTGCCATGATGATCTTTGGCCACCTGATGACGGCGGCCAGCTATGTCACTGGATGCGGCCAATGGAATGAAATCCGGTGGCACCACGAGTCCAGCTGCCGGATCGACAAGTGGCGTCGTGAGCGGCTCCGTTAAATTACTTGGCAACAGCTGTTGATCGAACATCATTCTAATTGGCCCAGATTTACAGAACGTTGTATTCAATGCCACGGAAGAACACTGGTACTGAACGCCATTTTGGTTTCTGAGCGACGGCAAAACGGCCAGAACTTCTATACCTGGGCTCTCGAACACTTTACGCTCTTTCGGATCTGGAGTAACCATGGTGACATCTTGAACGGGTTGGGCTTCTTGGATAGCTGTAGCAACATCTTCGGTGACGAAACATTCAGAGACCGGAAGGACGTGTTCCGTAACTTCATTGGAATCAGGGACACTGTCGGCAAGATTGCGTAAGCAACGAATGCCTTCACATATTTCAGCATTCTCGACAAGTGCTTCCGGCTCCCGAAGAGTCACTGAATGGACATTCGGTGTCAGAGAAGGTCCAGGTAGAGAGGTGTCACAAACCGTCCCAACTACTTCAACCGGAGGTTCCAAGACTGGTCCTGGAATGTCCAGCTGGACGGCGTCTACCTTGACTGTTTCCGTATCACCGTTCTCGGCCACCTTGTCCCCTTTCTTGGCCTCGATTGACTTTACTTGAGCAGCCAGCTGAGAGCCATTCGTCTCCTTAATACCACTAGCGATGGGCTCTGCTTCTGGACAGCTGCTAGTTGGCCAAAAACCTTCAAGAAGCGGCCATGTTTCTTCTCGTTGGCTTCGAGTCCAGTACTCTGCCCATGGGCCAGTGAAGACACGCCAACCGAAGTCCCTCGGGTCACGTGAAGCATCTGTGGCCGTAGCCTTGCCATCATCAGGCCACTGGTCAGCCTTGTCCATGTCCGACAGTCTTGCGTCATCAAGCAGTGGCATCAAATTCTTCCGTGGACCATCTCTATTGACGATGACTCGGCGAGGTTTCTGAGCTCTGGTTCTGATCATCGCAAGGCTCACAGTAATGAATCCAACAAATCGCTTGCGGAAGTGTAACAGATTGAGCTTTTCCCTTTTTTCTGAATCAATCCCTAATCAGCTGGGCCAACTGTAGTGATGCCGCCAGTTCACTAGCGGCCATCTTGGGTATTGCCTTTGACCTCCAGGTCACTTGTAATCATGCCACACATAACCAGATCATAGATCTCGTGCAAATAGATTGCAATTTAGTTCACTTGACAATGAAAATTGGTGACCTTGACAAGTGCCAGCCTATGAGAATGCTATTTTTCGACCTTAAGCTCAAGGCCGATAAACATTTGACAGCTGTTCATGTGAATGTTTTCGACTATTTGCCTGGAAACGATTAAAGATTTGCTTGACGAACTTGTTTTCGCAGTTAATCAAACGAACAGAAGGCGTCACTCAACATTATGATTCTTTCGAAAATTGAATTTCGCGCCAACGTCTTGAGCGCTATCTGTTGTGCAATTCTGCATTCAATAATGACTCTGATGTAAATAAATCTGGTCATCAATTGCTTCTTGATTCTATGAGCGACTAAATATTACACGAACCTAAAATATCACATGATGATATGCAACCAGTGTACGTCACACGCTGAATGTTGACCCTCAAGGTCAGGAACTTTCCCAAGGGTTACTAACCGGAGATGCGTGAGATTTCCAATGTTTGTGTATCTCACTTGTGTATCTAAGTTCATCAGTCAACTGAATCAAGTTAATCTATTTCTCTTCTATTAGTTGATTAAGCGGTCCTGATTAGAACATGGACAAGAGTGACGAAAATCCAAAGCGACCAGCTGAAGACGAGCTGGACATCAAGGGGATGTCACCGGACATTGATGTCCAGCCTCCCGTACACGATGCCGATGGTAAGGAGCTCGACCAGACCTTTGCCGAAGTGAACAACTTTCCGGAAGTTCCGCCAGACATGGTGACGGCCGAAGCGGTGGCCAATGAGATGATACCACCGGAGGCGTCAGTGGCCGAAAATATCGAACTAATGGCTGAAGTGTCACCTTGACCACCGGTGACGCCCAGACCAATCCAGGAATAACTGAGTCACCCTTATCAAGGTGCCCGCTTTTCGAACAATCGCTAAATTTCCTTAACTATCATGGTGTAATCAGTGTCATTCAAATAAAGATTTGCATATCGGTCTTTGTTTTCTATGGAAACTTTGCTCGTGACGGCTAGAAAGGGGATGCTGCTCGTAGGCGGCCATCTTGGGTATTCCGTTTGACCTCCAGGACACTTGCATTCAGGACATTAAGATACAGACAATCAGAGTGCAAGTAAATTACAATTTAGTTCACTTGGCAGTGAAAATTGGTGACCTTGTTGTGTGACGAGTCAGCCTAAGCGAAAGTTATTTTTCGACCTCAAGCTCAAGGTCGCTAAACATTAGACAGCTGTTCATAGAGATGTTTTTGATATTATGTTTTCACCTTCTTTCCTGAACACGATCAACTATCAGATCAACAAACTTGTTTTTGCAATTGAGAAAACTAACAGAGAGCAACGCTCAACATTGTTACGACTCTTTCGCAAATAGAATTTCGCGCTACCGCTGTGAGCGCCATCTGTTGCCGAACATCTGTTTACACACTAAATGAATGCTACTGTAATTGTAAATCCATCTGGTTATTAATTGCTTCTTGATTTTATGAGACTAAGTTCAATAAGAATATGAAATTTAACCGATAATATGCAACTATTATTACGTCATTGACCGAATGTAGACCCTGAAGGTCAGGAACTTTCCAGGGGTTACTAGCCGTGACGGGTAAGAAAATTCCATTGTGTTTCCGAGTAGAATGCCTGAACTTGACCAGTTAGCTAAATCCAGTTAATCTCATTCTCTTGTCACAGTTGATCAAGTGGCCCTGACTGGAAGATGGACAAGCCTTTGCAAAGGCGAGAAGATGCTCCGAAGAGGGGCAACGGCGAGTTCCCATCCGGGGCTGATCCCCATCGTCCCGTGACGGATGCGGACGGCAAGGAGTTCGACTTGAACCTTTGCGGACTGGAGGACATTCCGCAGCGTTCGTCCATCATGGCGACCGGCGAAGCGGAGCTCGAGCCGCTGACAGAGGGCGTGGCCGAAAATCGCCAACCCAGGGCTCAAGGGTCACCTTGACCGGTTAGGCCCAGAGCAGGCCAGGAATAGCCGAACCACCCTTATCAAGGGCACCGCCCTCCCGAACAATCGCTAAATTTCCTTAACTATCACGGTGTAATCAGTGGCGCTCAAATAAAGATTTCCATATCGGTCTTTGTTTTCTGTGGAAATTTTACGCGACTTGACCATTGGTTCAAATGTTGACCAAGACAGACCTCAGAAAGGTCGCGTACATAAACGGAGTCACTCGAGACAATTCATTCAGTGATTAAATCGCCAGCAAGTGGCTGTCAACTCAATCTAGCAATTCGTTAATTGTGCTCAGTTTACTTCCGCCATAAAGATGAATAAAGACAGTGAAGACAAGAAGAAAATGGCCGCTGGTCAGGCTGACCGGAAGTCGAACGAGAAAACGTCCAACATCAATCCAACCAGTGACCAGTACAGTTCTGAACATTCGTCGGCCAATTACACACTTCTAAGGCAGCAATCGAAAGACGACTACAACCATCAAACTATAAACTAATTAGCCGCTAATCATCATTTGTCAACTAGCGACTCGATTAACTGGTGTGTCATGGAATCCAAAATGTCTGCGGCTGCGCAGTAGCGAAATAAAACTTTTCCATCTTCTTCCCGTACCTGACTTTCTTATTTTTCTACTCTCATCGTCTTCAAGTAACTCAGCACTGACAGTCGAGTCGAAACCGAATTTACTAATTGCTCTGCAACTGTTTCATGTTTAAACACTCCGTCTTTGACTATCTGCAAAAGGAAATGGATTACAGTTCAACCAACCAGCCGGAAGTGCAGGGCAACGTCTACGCCAACAACCCGGGCCAGAACCAGCCCAGTGCCGAGGACGCCAAGGCGCGGTCGGGCCAGCCGGGCGAGCCCACTGTGGCCCACGGGACGGACAAGTACGCGGCCCACCACAACATTGGCTTCGATCAAGGAATCCTGGACGAGGCCAACACTAAAAAGTAGCTAATTAACTTGATTGCTGATTGCGAATAAAGAATGTTTGTTTAGCGGAAAATTCCATGAAATATTTCTGCTTAGCTCAGTGGAAATTCACCCGCTCGCCCGGTTTTCGGGTCGCTAGCCTTTTCCAGGGGACTGTTTCCCTATAAAACTACGTCGCAAAGTGTTGACACAGAACAGTTCGTTTTCTGACGAAGTTTGAGCTGAACCTTTTTTGAAATACTATTTTGACAGAAATACATTATATTTCAGTGTGGTGAACATGAACCGAAAAGAACATGGCGGCCAGTCGGCCCTTCCTGGGTCCTTTTCTCAAAAGGACAACCCTGCCCTTGAGGTGGGCGACACCAGTGGCGGACCCACTGGCTTTCCGGACCTTGACTCGAAAGAACGGGCCAAAAAGTTTCAAAATATCGCCTATGATGCCGACGAACACCGCAAGGAGGCGCCATCGGGTTCTGAGAACAATGACCCTGACGATTTTCCGCCCCAACCGGAAGCCCAGGCTTAGATGGGCTACATAGGGTGGAAATTACCTGTAATATGACAGAAAAACATTGTAATAAAAGTAGAATGCTACTGAATTTAGTCAACTGTTCTCAAACATCTAGCTCGCCAGTTGATTCAGTTTGCAAGTGACAGTTGATCAGTTGATTTCAAGATGGAAGCTTCACGTGAACCTGATTTTCCACCTGACATACCTACAGAGTTTCCCCCTCAGATACCTCCAGAGATACCTGAGCCTGACTTACCTGAGTTCCCTGGGTTTCTTCATTAGAATCCGGAACGCCATCTGGTCAGTTTTTGAGTCACTGACACCCAAGATACGGAAACGGTCCCCTTATTATTTCCCAACAATTTGATTACTTGACAATAAACGGGATTTACTTGAATGTGTCAAAAGCAAACCCTTACTCGAAAAACCGGTGCCCATCAGTGGTGCAGTCTCAAGCAGCGTGACAGCTGAGCGCCGAGAAAACCCTGGAAAAGTCCTGGGCTGCACTTTGCTGTACTACGTTTAAACTGGTTCACTACTGAATTAGTTAGCGTCAGCAATTAGCAGCATTGAAATCAGTCAGAACTAGTTGATATCTGTTCAATTTAGTTTTTCTCATGAATAGAAAACTGTCTGATCATTGAGTGTCTACTCATCCCCATGAGCCCCGTTTCACGTGAGCGTGAGCAATTCCCTTCGTGACCAATTTCGTGACTGCCAGCCCTTGAAAACTTCACAACCGTGAAAGGCTAATAAAGTTTGGGACAATCGTGCAAATATTGATGTGATTTAGTCAATTCTAGCAGCCGGAAACGGAAAGTCGTTGAATTCGAAGACTTTGAACTGTTCTAAGGTCCAATTTAGCTTTTTCGGGTCGCTCACGTGCCCAATGGCGTCTTGAATGGTGGACGCGTGAGTACCTTGACAGGGAATCTTTGACCAACATGGCTGACCGTGATGGCGAGCACCGCAAGGGGGCGCTCTCTGGCGCTGACCAGGATGACCCTGGTGGCTTTCCACTCGAACCGGAAGCAGTGGATAGCCAGGGCATGTATGATTGCGGAAACAACCAACTGACTGTCTGAGGAAAACTTCCAACATAAACATACTTTCAGTTTAACTTTTCTCGGCCACCTCGCAATTAGTTGATTCAGTTTGCAAAGTGTGAATGACCAGTTGATTTTAAAAATGGCTTCCTATTCCGACGAGCCGGACGATGAAGACGAACCGTCCACAGATATGGATGACGTCACTGTGGAACCTGCGGACCCCGATTCGGGCTCGGGTCCGGGCACGGGCCGGGGTCGTGGTCGCTGACACCCCTGAAGTGAGTCCCAAGCATCTGTGGCACTGGAATCTGATTATTGGAAAACTAAAACCAATTAATCCGATTTTAATCCTCTGAGCAATTGAGCTCAACAATTTAATGTCTGAATATTAAACATTAATTGAATTTAATTGCACAATTTTGTTGACATTTTTTCATCAGCCCTAATTTAGTGGCGTCAACTGTACTTTCCCTACTTTTCCATTGGAAACTTTCTGCCCCTCGCAGTTGGAGCAAAACATGGCCGACCGTGAGATGGAGAAGACCTACCGCTAGGGGGACCCCTGACCATGATGACCCTGATGATTTTCCACCCAAACCGGAAGCCCGGGCTAAGAATAGCTAAACGTGCATAATTGCGGGAAACAGCTGATCGGACTTCTTGCGTTGAAAACTTCCGAAGTAAACATACCTTCAGAATGGAAACCCTTTCTCGGCCATCTTGTAGTTGGTTGATTCAGTTTGCCGATTGCGAGTGACCAGTTGATTGCAAAATGGGTTCCCACTGCGGCAAACCGGAAGATGATGAACGGCAGCGAGAAGAACCGGAAGCTCAGCGCCAGCCGGAAGTCCAACGTGAACCGGAAGTTCAACAAGAACCTCTCCATCAGCATGTGAGAACCAGCATGGCTTCCGGTTCGCCCACCATTACTTCCAGTGGCGGCATGGACCTCGGCGGTGGCATGAAGGCGGGCTGGGCCAAGAGCCGGGGTCCTCGCCGCTGACACTCCTGAAATGTGTCCCAGTCAGCTGTGATGCTGGAGTCTCACTATTCGATAACTTTTCAAATCAATTAATTTATTTAATCATGAAAAATGAGTTACAAATTGATTGTCTTAAAAATAAATATCCATTTGCAGTTTCGCCATTTTGAATACTTTCCCTTCCAAATTTCCTCCTGGTGTTCTTTTCCAGTGAAAACTTTCCTGCTTCACAGTGTGATATATAAAAGTAGAAGTGAGTCAACAGTTTCATTCCTTTTAAAAGTGTGTAGTGAAGATTCAAAATGAACAAAGGTTCTAAGAAACAAGACCAAGCGGAAACGGAAATCAGAGACCCGGTGCCGGAAGTGGTGTCCCGCACTGACCCGGAGACCGGTCAGCGGGAAATTGTGGACACTGGTAGCGACCTCTACAAGCAGTCGGAGCACATCGTTGACGAGAAGAAATCGTAAATTGTCTTAAATCGTGCTAATTGTTCGAAGTGAATAAAGCTTTCGAATATACATTTGTAAACTTGTTCTCTTAATCACCGGATACTCTGAGACAAAATGGCCGCCGGTGGGAGTTGGTCACTACCAGTTGAGCTGCAAGTGATAGTGCGAAACGATGTACTGGTTTACACATATTAACCAAGATTACCAGTGATTATCAACAGGGTCTGTTTAAACTGGATTCCCTACTGAATTAATTAGCAACAGCAATTAGTAGCATTGGAATCAGTTAAAACTAGTTGATCTCTGTTTAGTTGAGTTTCCGGTATAAATGAACGAAAGACTGGCCATTGAGTGCTCACTCACAAACCATGAGCCTTGTTTCACGTGACTGTCCACTCCGTGACCAAGTTCGTGACCACCAGGCCTTGGAAAACTACATCACGGTGAAAAGCATCGCCAAAGTTTGCGACAAGTGTGCAAGGGAATGCTACGATTTAGCTGATTTAGCTAGTTCTAACTAAAGGAAACGGAAGTTCAGTGAGCTGGACGACAACCTTGAACTGTTCTAAAGAATGGACTACACCTCGAAGGAACAGCGTGAGTTGCCAATTGGCCAGAATTATAGACCAAGCTCCAGGTCATCAAGTGGTCAAAAAGAGGAGCAGAACCTTGACCAGTCTGAGAAGCTGTACAAGTACATTGACCAAAATGGCGTCCTTCATGTGTCCCATGAACCGTTCAGCAAGTGACAGTGCATGTCATAACCTCGCTTACTAATTAACTTTTCGTATCAATGTTTGTCTACGCGTGAAAATAAAAGAAGTCTTTAGACATAATGTCACATTTTGTACTCATTAGAAATTAGGCGAAACACCGTTAGACATACCGGAATTGGCTAGCGGACTAATCACACACATTCGGCTATTCTGAGGACGTATACGCTGCATAGTCCATGCGTGATCCCGTGTGACTACACAGCTGTCTGAGAGCGTTTCGCTTCTTTGGAGACTATGATCTAGAGGATGAATCGGGTCGGGCACACTTCGGGCCCCGTTCCGCCCGCCCGATCCACCCGCGGGCGGGCGGGCACGGGTGGAGATCTCGTACCTTCCACTGTACTAATTTGCGCATGCGCAGTAGCAGAAATGACGTCATCGGGCGGGGTCGGGCCGCCCGATTGAAATTTTCACGGGTGCGGGCGGGTCGGGTGGTGAAAAAGCTGCCCGTTTCACCCTCTACTATGATCATGAGTGTGATAGTGAGTACCGCTAGGGGGCGCTCTGTTGCACTGACCATGATGACCGTGATGACTTTCTGCCCTTAACCGGAAGCCCGTGCTCAGAATAGCTGAACGTAGAATTGCGGAAACAGCTGACTGTGATTTTTGGAAAGGAAAAGTTTCCAGGTAAGTATACTTTTAGAACGAACTTTTCTAGGCCGACGTGTAGTTAGTTGATTCAGTTCGCCACTTGTGAGTGATCAGTTGGCTGCAAAATGGGTTTCCATTCCATTAAACCGGAAGAATATCCAAGGGGACAAGAAGAACCGGAAGTTCAAGACCAATCGTCCACTGGGAACCCCGGCCCAGGTCAGGGTGCGGCCACGGGCGCCGGGGCGGGAACGGCCGCCGGTGGGAGGTATGACCGCTAGTGCGGGCGCAACCACCGGTTGGGCCGATGGCCCGGGCAGGGGTCGTCATCGCCGACACCCCTGAAGGGATTCCCAGGACCTCTGGTGTTGGAATCTGACTCTCCGAAAACTTTGAAAGGCCAATCAAGTTTAAATCCTCTGAACAATTTATTTTTCCAACAATTAAGGGTTCTTAAACTTAAAATTAAACAATAACTTTCAATTCCGCCATTTTGAATTCGCCCTTCTTGATTTAGCGGTACCCATTGTACTTTCCCTTCCATATTTTCCACCGGTCTACTTTTCCGGTGGAACCTTTCTGCCCTTCGCCATAGAAAAGTACAAGTATTCTTTTTCATGTGAGTACTGAAAATTCAAAATGGCCGCCGGTTCGAAAGGAAGCGTGACCATGCGAAAGCGGAAATCAGGGACCTGGTACCGGAAGCGGTGTCCTGTACTGAGCCGGGACCAGTTGGCGGAAAATTGTGGACACTGGTGGCGACCTCTATGAGCAGTCCTTCAGTCTTACTAATTGTTGTCGCAAGCGTTCTTAAACAAAGCTTTCGAGCACATATTTGTAAACTTATCTGAATCACAAAATGGCGGCCGGTGGGAGTTGGTAACTACCGGTTTTTGTAGCTACAAGTGATACTGCAAAACAGTGTACCGGTTTAAACACATTAACCATGATTACCAGTGATTATCGTCGGGCTCTGTTTAAACTGGTTTCCCTACTGACTTGATTAGCGTCAGCAATTAGTGGATTAGAATCAGTAAAAACTAGTTCATTTCTGTTCAGTTCAGTATTCGGTATAAACGAGAAAAACACAGACCACTGAGTGACCACTTACTGACCATGAGCCTTGTTTCACCCGAGCGTGGAAAATGCGGTTTCCTGCGTGACCAAGTTCGTGACCAGCAATTGGAAAACTACATCAAGGTGAGCATTGTCACCTATGTTATAAAAGCCACCGAAGTTTGCAGCAAGTGCGCAATTGAATGTTTTGATTTAGCTAATTCAGCTAGTTCTCAAGACAGGAAACGGAAGTGCAGTGCTTTCGACGGAAACGAGGACTTTGAACTGTTCTGAAGTATGGAAGATACGTCGAAAAAAGAGCATGACTTGCGATTGGGACAGAATTATGGCCCAGAGTCATCAAGTGGTCAAAATCCCGACGGACCGGAAACGGTGTACAAGCTGTACATTGACCAAGATGGCAACCTTCATGTGTCCAGTGAACCGTACAGGAAGTGACCGTGTCATAATCTCATTTGCTAATTAAGTTTGCATCAATGTTGAGCTACGCGTGAAAATAAAAGAAGTCTTTAGACATAATGTCATATTTTGTAGTCATTCGAAATTCGGCGAAACACTGTTAGACAAAGTAAGACTGGCTTTCGGAAAAATGACACATGCCGTGCTATTCCGTGAACAGTAGCTTATGGTGGCGGTCATTGTCCGAGCGTGAGCTCGTGTGACTAATTACAGCTGACCTTGGGCGTGTCGCATCCTCAGACATTCAAGCCCCATGGCCGACTGTGGCGATGAACACCGCTAGGGGGCGCCCTGTGGCGCTGACAATTGTGACCCTGATGACTTTCCACCCGAAGTGGAAGCCTGTGCTCAGAATAGCTAAGTAGGCATAATTACGGAAACAGCTGACCGTAAGTTTTGAAAAGGAAAACTTCCGAGACAGGTCTACTTTAAGAAAGAACAACTTCTCTCGGCCATCCTGCAGTTAGTTGATTCAGTTTGCAGCTTGTGAGTGATCAGTGGACTTTCAAGATGGCTTTCCATTCCATCAAACCGGAAAAGGATGAAAGTGACGACGACCAACCGGAACTGGAAGACGTACCAGCCAGTGAACTGGAACCCGAGAACAACAGGTCGGGTCTGAGCGGCACCGGCTGGCGGGCTCAGAGATGGCGTAACTGGTTGGGCCGCTGACACCCCTGACTGGTGTCCCAAGCATCTGTGGTGCTGGGAGGCCGACCATTCGAAAGTTTGCAAAATCAGTTAATCCGATTTGAATTCTCTGAGCAATTGTTTTCTTTTTATGAATAAATACAGCTTTGGAACCTATATTTGTGAAATTATCATCTTATCCACCGGATTTGCGAGACAAAATGGCGGCCGGGCTGGGGGTTGGTCACTACCGAGGGTTTAAGCTGGGAGTGGTATTGCCAACAACGTACTGGTTTGAATATATTAGCCATGACGCTACTAATTATGACCAGGCACTGTTTAAACTGGTTTCCCTACTGAATTAATTAGCATCAGCAATCAGTAGCGTTAAAATCAGTTCAAACTAGTTGATCTCTGTTCAGTTGAGTTTTCTCTATAAATAACTGATTCACTGACCACTGAGTGTCCACTAACTCACCATGAGCCTTGTGTCATCTGAGCGTGAAAAATGCGGTTCACTTCGTGACCACCTTCGTGACCAAGTTCGTGACCACCAACCGCTGGAAAACTACACTACAGTGAAAAGTATTGCCAAAGTTATAGAAGCGACCAAAGTTTGCGACAAGTGCGCAAGTGAATGCTGCGATTTAGCTAATTTAGCTAGTTCTGGCTACAGGAAACGGAAGTTCAGTGAGTTCGACGACAACGAGGAGGACTTTGAACTGTTCTAAATTATGGACTGCACTTCGAAAGAACAGCGATAACTGGCAATGGGAGCGAATTATAGACCAATGTCATCAAGTGGTCAGGAAGAAGAGCAAAACCAAAATGGCGTCCAACATGTCTCCCATTAGCTGTTTAGCAAGTGACCAAATGCTTTCCGTAATTCACTAATTAAGTTTTTGCATCAATGTTCGCGTGAAAATAAAAGAAGTCTTTCGACATAATGTCACACCTTGTAGTCATACGACAAATTAGGCGAAAAACTGTTAGACAAAGTGAAACTAGCTTCTGGAATAATCGCGCTCAGTATTCGGAAGCGGGAAACTGTACGTCAGTGAAAAAACCGAGGCGCATGCGCAGAAAAGTCTGATATGTCACATAACACATTACTTCGCCCTTCATCCTTGCTCAAGGTCTCATAAGTCGTAAAACTTTCTAAATCTCTGATACGATTAGCATTATTATTTTATATTATCATCAAACCATTATTTCAAGTTGCGCAAGATGTCATATGACGAGAGTCACAACATTGACCAAGTGTACCATCCGGAAGCGGAAGGCAGTGAGCTGGACGCCAAGTTTGGCTTTGTGGACACCTATAGCGACTCCGACACTGACCCCACAATACCGGGGGTCGAGTCATCATTGCAGGAAGAAAAGGGGCTTCAGGCGGGCGAGAAGAACTACCAGGAGCCCGACTCCGCCCCGGGCGAGGGCTACCTTGACCAGCTGGACACTCACCAGTTCCGGGATGACCGCCATTGACCGTCAGTTTGGCTATTCATGAAATACTGTCTCTGATAAAATAATCTTTGTCTGTGTGAATAAACTGATATTTGCATATTATATGCTCATGGCTATATTTTAACATGTGTATATTTCAGCATGAAAGAAAAGCTACAATTTTCGCGTATTGCGCAATGGAATATTACTGGTGAAATTTTACCACAATGGTACAAATCCTTTCCCTAGCTTTATTCCAGACATTCACTCACTTGCAGTCCAGTAGGCAGCGATAGATATCTCTTATCTCAAGATGGACGACAAAGACAACACCGACCCCAATGACCAACCGGGTGAGCCGGGCGAACCGGGCAAGACTGGTGAGCCGGAAGAAGAAGACCAGGGCCCGCCCTACACGTTGCCCACCATGGCAATGGCACCCCAGAATGTGGACCTGCGCGCCGATGATCCCGACTACAAGTGCGCCCCACATGGTCAAGCGGGCCAGTCGGGCGGGCCAGTGAACTGTCGCGACTACTTCAAGCAGACCCCAGATTTGCCGGAAACTGTTTACTCGGTGAATGCAAGTCAACAACAGCACCCCTGACCATGACCATCAATCAAGGGAGAGGGAGAGGGAGAGAGGGAGAGTTAACCCCCTTGAAAAAGGACTATCTCTCTCTCTCTCTCCCTCACCCTCTCTCCTCTTTCCGACAAAACAACATTATCTCTTCTCATCCTTTTTTTGCTTCCAGTCACGTGACCAGAATGCTGGCAGTCACGTGACACCTTGTTTTGCTCTCGCTGAGCCTATAGGAAGCCGAGAAAAACAGTTCGTGAACCCTTGACCCAAATTTTTCTACTTTGTTACCTTGGTAAACAACTTTTCGCTAATAAACAAGTTGCGTCATCAAAGAGCAACTCTCGGCAAAGAAGAGGAGAGAGAGAGAGGAGGGAGAGAGCGCTTTGGAACGAAGGAGAAAGAGCTGGAGAGGGAGAGGGAGAGAGGGATGAACAGGTTTTGCCATTGTGGAAACTTTTTTACCGGTTCGGAAGCTGCTTCAGGTATATATAAGCAGCCAGCTCGCCATCTTTGCTTCATTCGTAAAACTCGCTCTGAACAGTTCACTCTGAGCAGCTACACTGTCAGTCCATAGAACAGTTATATCTTCCATAGAACAGTAATATTGAACCCGTTCACATCTTGACCATGTCCCAAGCCGACGAGTACGGTGTGTCGAGTACTACCGACGACTTTGGGTATCCGTGTTACCAACCTACGACCAGTTCGACGGCCAGTTCTAAGGGTGTCCAAGTGGACAGTACGACGCTACTGTACCAGGACAGTCGGCCATGTTTACCAAAGTACGACCGATACTATCGATCATCGACCGGACGGGATAACAAGTACGCCAGCGACTGCCACAGGCGGCCCGAAGATGTCCGGGGCTGAGCATGCTTCAACACCCCTTTGCCCCGACAACAGCTGGGCGAGGGACCGTTTGTAAATTATATTTATTGTGAATACAACCTTGACCATTTTGAAATACTGAAAATAGTGAAAATAAATGGAAATGTGAAAGAGAACTGGTTTCCCTTTTTCTCGGTACGTCGGAAGTTGCACTCGGGAAATATTCCTCCCACTAGTCAATATAGTACGCTTTCAGGGGTGCTGCTTGACCATTCTCATATCAGAGCCGACTCAACATGGACGAAGGAATATGTATTAAAGAAATGCCCCCTGGTCACTTCCCTGATGAAACCGTCCAACATAGGTATGAGCGACTGCGTGCAGCTGCTGAAGCCGAAGCTGCTGAAGCCGAAGCCGATAGAGCCGAAGCCGACAGAGCCGAGGCTGCTAGAGCCGAAGCCGGTCAGTCGTCCAGTGGAGCCCAAGGAGCCCAAGGAGCCCAAGGAGCCGAAAGTACGGCCGACAAGAAGAAAGATTACCAGGAAAAGTGATACGCTCTGTGTTTACTTGACAACCCCTAGACCATCACTATGACTTTTTGTGTTCATTGAAATAAACTGCAGTTCAAAAATCAAACTTGGCGCTCTTTTTTTGCCGAAAGTTACGCCACCTAGTGGCGCTATCTTGACCAACTGCTGTGATTGGGGTTCAAATTAACGGAGGAATTCTGTACTTCCTACCCGGTAAGAACTGCGAGGAGAGAAGATATGAAGGGAATATTCCAAGAGTTTCCAGCCTAGGCAGCAGTGAAAAAGCCCGCGAAATGTTGCAAATCAAAATACGGTTTGCAGTAGAGATGACTTTTAGGTTAAGGAGATTGGCTGTGGTGAGTAGGATTTTTGAGCTGGCCGTGCTCTGAATGTTCCCGAGCCTTACATTGAGAAATTCTTTGGAAGCTTAAACTACTGCTTGGAAGAATTCGAAGGACGAATTCCCCGGAAGATTGCCGTCCAGACCTAGTTGGGCAGCCTTAAATTGTGACAGCAAGCGAACACTGTTTGTCAGTTTTCTAGTGACAGTTGTTCGAAAATGGAGCCCAGTAAGTCTGGCCACAGTGCCGATGACCAGGTAAGTGGTCACCATGACAACGAACGCCATTACGTCCCTTCCAGGGTGACTGACGAGCAGGACAAGGAGGCGGACCAATGGGACACGTGAGCGGCGTGGAAAATGGAATGAGAATGTTTACACGACAACTGCAGCGAGAAACATTGTGTCGCAAGTTCCGAGACGAACATCCAAAGCAATTCGAAGACCTTGAAGCTCTGAAGTCCGTTACTGAGGAACTCAGAGAAATAGGAAAATAGAAACAAATCCAGTTAGTGACCACTAGTGACCAGAACAGGTAAACAATGGCCGAGAACAGCAAGTACAAGAAGTACAAGGACCGCCTGACTGACCACGACTGGAAGTTCGCTCCGGGCGAGCATGCCCGGGCCGCTGACGGCAACTACAAGGCCGGAAACTCGGCCACCAGCCCCAACATCAGTGCCCAGGACGTGTTCGACGAGACCTGCGAGGACAACGGACCCAACGTGTACGTTGAGCGCCACCTCATGACCGCGAGGCGCAACCTGGACGAGTATGAACGGGCCACCGGGCAAGTCAAGAAGCGTGAGGGTGATGAGTGACCGGTAACAAGATGGCGGCTGGCTTTTTCCGTTAACCGTCGCGCTATGCTATATAAAGGAACGCAATTGGAAATGTTTGCTCAATAAAGGTCTCTCTGTTCTGCTTGCAAGTGTATCAAGTGTGAAAGTTTTCAGCACGGTTCTGCAAAGTTCAAGAATGCCTCGTCGAACATTCGAACAGGTCCAGGCTCGTCTCCATGAGCGCAGCCCACCCAAGGACAAGTGGCCCACAAAGTGGACCTCGCATCCGTCCCACTACTCGGACGCCACCATCTACCATGTTGACCCAAGGGCTGACCAGCTGAAAGAACAGTTCGACTACTTGTGAACTCACTGAACGACCCCTTTCAGAAAATTTCCAAGCTCTGTAAATTTCCTCTCTCTTCTCTGATTGGCTCAGAAAATCGAGTACCTTCTCTCAGCGAGAACACTCACTCTGTCCTTCGATTACTTGCTGGTGGCCGAGTTCTTATCTCAGTTCACGATTTCGTTTCCCGACCCGTCGCAAATTTGGTTCCACTTTTCGCGCTCAAGGTCAAGTTCGCTAAATTGTTCCGCCGATCCCAGGTCACCATTGTCAACAAGCATGCCGAGGCGCACCAAGAGCCGCAGTGACTCGGACAAGAACGAGGGCCCGGTGACCAGGTCACATGACACGGACACTGGGCAGCCCGACTACACGGAGGAGAAGCATGACATGCTGTCGTCCGCCAGTGACAACTATGCCCGCGACCCGGCCGTAGATGTGGCCCACAATCAGTACGCCGGCATCCAGGGGCCCACCATGGGCTCCACCGGGAACCGTGACCCGTCGGGCACCACTGAGCGCTCGGCCAACATCAAATAATTCTCACGAGGACTCGGAGTCGTGTTTTATGATACTTCTCATTTTTATGATACTTTTTAATCGCTTTTCATAATACAATAAATGGTCACAGCAAGTGAATTTCCCGCATTTTGAATGTGTTTATTTCGAACACCGCTAGGTGGCGTTATCGGAAAGTGTATTTTTCCGCGCTCGAATCTGGAAAATTTGCATCAACAAGTCCTCTCTCGGGCATAACAGTGTGACTAGTTTTGTTTCCATTAACTTAATCTACTTGTTCAAGAAAAAACTGATTCGTTTCTTTCAATCGACAAAGATGGCGGCTGAGCGAAGTTGGAACAATTTGTTGCCCCTTGGTCATCACGTGGCCATGGGCGGTGCCGTCGACCCCGCTGGCGGCCATTTTGGACAGGAACCATTCAACTGGGACGCTGATGACCAGAACCTTGGTGTGGAACAAGCCAACCAGGGTCACTTTATGGCCCCGGGCTCGGCGGGCTTTTTCCAGGCCGCCACTGAGGAGAGGAGAAAAACAGCCCACCGGGGACGCCAATGACAATGGTGCCACATATTTCTGTACATCAAGTATATTCAGTGAAGTATGTCATATCACAACTGCAAGATTTATCTACTTTGAATAAAATCGTTCGTTCAACTTTCTGGTAGAAGTAATTTCGAACTGAATTAAAGGCCTCTGATTAGAAGTCCAGAGAAGCGGGAGTGGGCTCAGAGCGTTCTAGAACTTGACCATGCCCAAGAGGAAACGGGCAAGTCCCAGCAGCAAGTCGGCCATTGCCCACCGTCTCAGGTCAGGCCAACACACGCGGGCCACATGTAGGCCGGACGAGTCGCTGGACGATATGGACAAACAGACCACGCCCATAGAATATGTCCACGACTTGCCACATCCGTACACTGAAGAGAAGCATGGGACACTCTTGTCCTCGGCGGACAACTACTCGCGAGACCCGGCGGTGGACATTGCCCACAATCTGTACGCCGGCATCCAGGGGTCCTGCCATGGGCTCAGTGTGTCCGAAGCCCACCGGTGGGCACGGCCGAGTCAAGGCCGAAAAGAGCCGTCAAACGCCCACTCATTCAACCTAATTGGAATTCTCGAACCTTCCAGTTCATTTTCGAAAAACTCATTTTTCAAGCTACTCACAAAACAACTCAACTTGGCAACTTTTTACGTCCTTCCGTTTCCGCTTTCATCAACCGATTGTCGTCATCAGCTGTCTAAACCCATTTTCGAGTCAACTGTTCGACGTATTTAAGCCTCCGCAACTTTTCAGCCACTATCACAACAAGACAATGTTGCGCAACACATTCGACAGCTACACAAAAAGAGCCGCCTCTTCCCCTTTCAGCCATCTCTCGCTCTCCCCCTGCCCCTCCTTTTCCTCTCTCTCTCCCTCTCTCCCTTCGAAGGCTGAGACCTTTCCATGGCCAAAATTTTACCAGCGATAAAAAAACCCAAACTCAAGTGGGCCACTATTTTTTGCTTGCGGCCAAATGTACAAAAAGCAGTTTCGCTCCCGGCTCGAAAAGCATCACTTGACTCTGTGCTCAAAAACAAGAAATATAGAACAGTTCTGTCAGAACGTGTTTCGAACTCCATCAGTTTGCGAACTGCGCTAAATTGTCACCAATTAACGTTGTCTATTTAGCTCAAGGTTTGTTTTTGTCACTTTGGCCTGAAATTGTTCTCACATAATGTCTGCTTTCCCCCACAGAGACACCGCCCCCTCGCACCCTTGACCATGCCACGTCTCAGGTCAGGCCCACACACAAGGTCCACCTGTGGGCCGGACGAGCATGCCGTGGTGGCCCCGGAGTACCATTCGCCGAAGTCGTCGCCATCTTTGCCTCGGCGTCATCATATTCCTGGAACTGCGTCCACAATGAAACCCTTGACCATGGCCGCTGACCACTCGGGCCCACTGCAGCCCACAGTCCACTTTTCGGACGTCGTTGACGAGGTGGTCATCGAAGACAATGACATGGGCTTCCAAGAAGACCTTCGCGGCTGAAGTTCAGTAATCCGCATGAAAATTGATGATACATGTATTTTTGTACTAATTGATTTATATTAATTGATTCCATTGAACTTTTCTGAATAGAAAACAATAAACACTTTCTGTTAATATTTTACCAAATCGGTATCTTCGAAATTTAGTTCGGAGAATATGACGCCATGGCTTCCTAGGGGTCATCTCGGAAAATTGCTGGGAAAAAGCCCGGGACCACTTCAAAATAAAATACAGTTTGCAGTAGAGATGGCTTTTTGGTTCAGTAGCGTTGCCTGTAGTGAGTTGGATTTTGAGCTTTTCATGTTAGTTTCACTGCTTCGAGTTTTTCCACAGGTAATTACTGGAGTACCTTTAGAATTTCATTGAAAACTCGAATCTTCCATAGGAAGAATTCCTAGAACTAATTCTGCGAAAGACTGTTGCCCAGCCCTGGTTAGGCCGCTATAAATTGCGAACGCAAGCGAACACTGTCCACTCCTAGTGCATGTTGTGTCGAAAATGAAGCCCAGTGGGTTGATGTGCAGGCTCACTGGGAAGACCATTGGTAACCATGACGACAAACGCGATGTTCCCGGGAAGGTGACTGACGAGCAGGACAAGAAGAAGGACAGTGACCTTCATGTGGTCAAACTGAACGACATCGCCAACGAACTGCGTGACCAGCTCCTGTCCAGGCCGGCAAGGTCGGCACTAGATCCAGCAAACAGGCCACCAATTTAGCTAAATCCAGTTGGTGGCCAATGGCAAGGACGTAAAGGTATAGCGACCGCTTCACTGACTGTGACTAACCGTGACTGGGAGTCGCGGTTGAAACGGAATGATTCTCATGATAATGATGATAATCTGTTTTTATATTGATTGATTTTATTAACTGATGTCTATTATTTGGTTTTATGCAAATTTGGTAAATGTAATGACTCTTAATAATATTGGATGCAAGTAAAATATGTAAAACTCAGAGCAGTTTCAGAGGAGACATCTTCACATTAAATAACCAGTCGGGGTTTTTCCACTCCAGGGAATTTTCCGCAAAAAGTTGTGTTCATGTTTTGGCCAACGTTGGCCACTTAAAAGTTCGATAGTTGGCCGAACACTTGATGTAACGAGTGGCCATCGCTTGACCACTGGTCAACACTGTGCTACTTCTCAATATGTAGCACTAGAACAGCCACTACCAAGATAAAATGGCCACCAGGGGTCACCCCTGTCAGCTGACTTCACTGTTCCTGCTTCCCGCCAGGGGGACATCCGCCAGAGCCGGGGCTATTTTTCGCCCGGTGACATGCACCGATACTCCGGCAACACCGCTGGTCAGCTCCAAGGGTCAGTGGACGACCCCTTGGCCCAGGACATGCCCGGCCCACTGGACATTATCCCAGGAGACCCAAAGGCTGGCCGGCACGAGTGAGCGGCTCGCACTACAGAGACGGTCCCTCACCGATTACCACCTGGAAAGGCGTCATTCGGAGTTTCGAATTGACTTTTTGAGTCATTTCAGAACTAAATAAAGCTTACCATTTTCTAAAGGCATCTCTCTCTCTCTCTCTCTCTTTCTATTCATTAAGTTCGAAAAAGTTCTAGAACTTTGCGAAAAGAAAAAATAATCTCATTTATCAGGGAATATAATTCAATGTGCGGTCAGATAAGGAGCGGTATATGTTAGTTCATTGACATCGTTAGCCGTACGTGCTCTTATATGGCCGTTGAAGACATAAAAGGAGAAACGGCGAGAGCCGTCATGGGCAAGATGGAGAGGGGAGAGAGAGAGGGAGAGGGAGAGGAAGGGAGAGCCTTCTAATATCTGGCAATCGGATCAACGGACGTCTCTTTCATAGTTTAGGTATTGCTAACTGTCGCGTATTATATCGAATCATTCGCGTATCCAATGTGACCATTCACAGTGAGTGCTCGCAAATACATCTCTTATCTCTCGCTCTCCCTTTCCTCTCCCTCTCTCCGCTCTCCCTTCGCCCACAGATCAGTGACCGGTGGCGACAAGTTCAGTGTGAGTGAGCTTCCATATAAATGTAGGCACAGAACAGATTGCTCGAATTCTACTGGCAGTAAAGCGAACAGAGAGATAGCCGAGAGGGGAGAGGCAAAGCGATAGAGGTAGAGGGAAGAGAGGGAGAGAGGGAGAGGGAGAGAGAGGAGTAAATATAAATAGCAAGTGACCGAGGCCAATGTACTGAGCATCTTGCGTAGACACGTTTGCGAACTCTCATCGTCAATGTCTATAGAGGGCCATCAGTGGGATTAGAACTGTTCAGGGGTCACTGTCCAATTGTACGGCGAGAGGACGAAGGGCGAGAGGGAGAGGGCGAGAGAGGGAGAGCTAAAGAGAGAGCCCTGTGACTGATTACAGCTTTTGAGCAACCTTAAGGTACGACTTGTTTTTCAACAGCTTTCAGACAAGTTCGTATTTACTGCCGAGAAAAAGAGGGCGATAGAGGAGAAGGAGAGGACGAAGGGAGGAGAGAGGAAGAGAGCAGAGAGCGGCAGAGGGAGGAGAAGGTTTAGGTATTGTTGTCAAAGTATGAGGCATGAAGAAGGAAATTGCTGATTAACTCAATTGCATGACGCATTTCGACACTGGCGGCCATCTTGCTTTCCACTTATCTCCCCTTGCCATCAATTGGAAGCGTGACACGTGTTTCTCATCCAACGAGAGAGCGATCTTTCCTCTCTCCCTCTCCCTCTGTTTTTCTCGCTCTCTCATGCAGAGGCAAATAAATCACTCAAGAGGCATCCCTGTGGTACTTGAATTGCACTCCATATGCAAATAGTGACACAGATAACAGCTAATCACCATTTACCTGAGTGTATAAAATGTTTCGCAAGTTCTGCTAGGATTTTTTTCGTCTCTGTTCGATTCTCAGAACTTGACCTTAAGAGAGGGAGAGGGAGAGGAGAGAGGGAGAGACGATTTGTTCCCGTGGCCATCTATTTTACTGCCGGAAAAATTGTCAACCTGAAGAGACTTGACAAAAAAGCGGTATTTTATCTCTCTCCCTCTACTTGCTCTTTTTTGTCTGGCTTGCTCTCCTCTCTCCCTCTCCCTCTCCCTCTCGCTCTCCCTCTCTATCTGTACTTCCCGTACTCTGTCTGGCTCTGATCAGCTAGTGGATTTTTTATTTTGCAAAACACATAATCTCCGCATAAGCAAACTAAACACGACTTTGAAACTTTAAAGCGGTGAGAGGGAGAGGGAGAGGGAGAGAGGGAGAGAGAGAACTGTTGACGGAAATGATTCAACGGTGCTCATGATGACGCAACCAAAGTCGCTTTCTTCAGTAGTTCTAATCTCTATATCCTGTTTATTGACTTTCAAGAATATTGAGCTCGTGATAAAAAATCTCACTTAATGAATCAACAATAATAAAAATAAAGCGGACTTTAACAGCTGATTAACTGATAATATCACAATATTCGACACTATTGCGCAATGAATGCAACTTGAAGCAAAACAGTCCACTTACAAGCCATTCATATTTGCTTCCTTCGCAACATCATCATGTAACTTTTATGTTCCGGTCCCTGCTCTCTCCCTTTCTCCCTTTCCTCTCTTCAGATCCCTAGGAAAGCCAATGTCACGGCCACTTAGGACCATACGCAGAGAGGAGAGAGACATCTCTCCCTCTCTCCCTCTCGTTTCCTCTCTCGTTCTGTCTCTGAAGTTCAAGATCGCAGTTGTCGGCATGTGTAGTGGAGGGCGATCGATGCCATGGACCCAGAGAGGGAGAGGGAGAGCGAGAGAGACAAAATTACATCAGCAACAGCGCAGGAGGGAGAGGGAGAGAGAGAGAGGGAGAGAGAGAGAGGAGAGAGCCAGACAGCTAGAACGTGAACTGCGCCAGCGCCACCTGGCGGCCGAAGGAGTCAGCAAGCATCTATAAAGTGTCGATCCGTTATTCGCTGGAAGCCAGAAAGCAGTCAGCTCTCAGTACCGTCTTGAGTTCTCTCTCTCTCCTCTCTCTCCCTCTCTCTCTCTGTGAGTGCAATTTAAAGCCCATTTCCCTCTTGACGGTCAGCCACTGTGTGTTGACAGCTTGATTTGGTTCTAGTGTGTTGAACTTGAAGAGAGAGACAATTTACTTAATTCAACTCGAGTCTCAGAGAGACACAGCGTGCTCTCAGAGAAAACGAATTTCTGTAATATTTCTATAATATTGTGACATCAGCGAAAAGAAAATCTCAAGAAAATCCTATTACTCATATAACCGAAGACAAGTTGAACCGACTTTCAAATATTCAAAATGGCGTCCATGGAAGTGCTGAGGACGTCGAGTCACTTCGGCCGAAGGCAGTCCTCGCCGGACACACTGTCCATGAGCCGCATGATACCGGAAGTCAAGGAGTCGAACGTCATCATGTCCGGCATCCTGGAGGTGGACGGGCTGACCAACATGGCGGACAGCATTACCACCAGCTCGGCGGGCGTGCACCTGAGACGGGCCCACCGGCTGGCCAATGGGTGTCAAAAGGTGATTGTGTGCGTGTACCTGACGTCACGTGAGCACTTTGCCGTCGTGTATCCGCTGAAGATGATGATATCGGCTCGGCGGCCAATCATATCCATTAACCTGCGGACGTCTAGCGTATTCAAGATGGCCGACAACGAGGGCTTCCGGGTGGAGCTGCAAAAGGAGAAGCGACTCTGCTCGTCCCTGTCCTCCGGGGACCGGCTGTGCTTTCGCATCAACGCGGCCCACCGCCTCTCGCCCGACTCGCCCGTCGAGCTGGACCGCTGGGTCGAGGCCTTCACGCGCTCCAGCTGTGGCCGCAGGTCGCCCACCGAGAGTGTCACCTCGAGGGCAGCCCCGGCCACCTATGTGCCCGTCATGGCCACGGTGGCGGAAACGGAAGCTGATGAGTAGATTTGTGAAACCGCCGTTTCGTGCGAATGTTTGCCTGGGATGCTGTCTCTCTCTCTCTCTCTCCTCTTCCCTCTCTCGCTCTCTCTCTCTCTCTCGTCTCTCTTTTTATCTGAAGATGACACAGAATCACTCAACTGTCGATTGATGTTAATGGAAAAATATCACATTATGATTGTGTAAATATTTCTCTCTTATACTTCTCGGAAAGTATGTTATATAGTCATGCATTTTTGTATATTTGATCCTCTCTCTCTCGCCCTCTCCCTCTCCCCCTCTCACTCACTACTCGCATCTCTTCCATCCACTGTTTGTCTCATATTGTTCTCAGAAAATTAACTGACCATGAGAAAAATGTTAATAACAATAAAAAATCCTTTGTTTTGAAAACTGAATTTGTGCACAAATATAATAATAATATTAGAGAAAATATATGAAATATATGTCTCGACTCCGTTTTGGTTTCTTTGAGTTTCTACTTATAGAATAAGAGAAAAACACGACATTGCACGAAAGACTGCAAAAACAATGGAAAATAATACCGTAAAATATAAACCCAAATTACATGCTGTAATAAAGTGATGTTTATTGTATATAATTTGTATTTAACAATAAACAAAACAAAACGATCTTTTTTTCGCTTCATTTCTCATTCATACCTAAAGTGATAAAGTAATATTTGGTCAACATCCTTGAATACTAATACATATTACAGGATCACCTTGTATGTATATGACATATGAGAAGTGTGATATATTTCGTACCTGGGCAACCTTGTCCTGGTCCATACATCATGTACAGTACATTTGGTAAGTTTACCTGTCTAATAAAAAATGGCCGAGGGGGTGAATCATTAATTGCCCAGATATTCAACTTAATTGCAACTTGATTGTGTAAGAGACACTTTAGTTTGAGAGAGGGAGGGAGAGAGAGAGAGACGAAAAATTCTAATTTCAAACTGAGGACGAAATTTGTAAATTGTGTTTCTTTTTGTGTGGCATACCAGTTAATTGTAATCCAACATGGCGCCTAAATTGCTGCCAGGTTCTCAGCTAATTAAGTACAAGTTCAGCTGATTAGCAATTGTCTCCCTCATTGACAATTAGAATGGAATGCTTCACATCAGCATAATTCGTCTCGCCTTCGCGTCTCTCTCCTTCCCCTCTCCTTCCTTCTCAAGTGTCTGCCGCTCTCTCTCCCTCTCCCTCTCCTCTCTCTCTCCCTCTCTAATTGTAATACAGGTGTACCAGTTACCTGTAGCATCTATGTCCTGAAACCCACTTCAGGATGAGATATGTAAGTCATCAGTGCGAACCGCAAGCTTGAAGCAAATGAAGGCAAAAAAAGTTGAAGTGCTCGCAATCAAGATTTGCAATTTAGACAATTAAGACAATTAAGCCAAGTCTAGACCGATTAAGGGGGAGCTCGCCTTTCTTCTCCCCTTTTTCCTCTCTTCTCCTTCTTCTTCTCCTCCCTCCTTGCCGCCGTTCGGCACATTTTCGAACTCATCAGTTATTTGTCACGTGCTCATGTGACAGCCATGATTGCAGGGAGAGGGAGAGAGGAGGAGAGGGAGAGAGATTGCTTCAGAGAGGGAGAGGGAGAGATAGAGAGACAAACTTATAAACAGAATCATGCTCGTACTTGAGCACTGATGATGAACCATTTTTCCTGTTTGCACAAACTCAATTATATCTGTCCTCTCCTCTCTCCCTCTCTCTCCTCCCTCTCTCTCTCTCTCTCTCCTCTCTCGGTCTCCCTTTCGTGCTCTGTGTGTGAGCTTAAAGAGTCACATGATTAACTGTAATCGGTGACTTGACGGAGAACAATTAACTAATTTCAAATATATGTAACCAGTTAAAACCAGTTCTCACTCGGGTTCAGCTGGAGAGCGAGAGCGGGAGGGAGAGAGAGAAATATCTGAGCTCCATATTTGACATAGCTGATATATAATATTTCATACTATACTTGGTCACACATACATTCCACATATGTACGTATATAACAAGCAATTCAAGCCCAAGATTGAGAAGCCTAATCTATTTCTCTATTTTCCCTAATCTCACTTTCCCTCTCTCCCTCTCGCTCTCTCAATTTCAACGCAGTCATTCGAGACGAAATCTAGGCCGAGAGACGAAGAGGGAGAGGGAGAGAGAGAGGAAAGGGAGAGAGGGAAAGTGTTTCCAGATATGGCGAATATTGACAAGCATGGATAAACAACGTTGTCAAACAGAGTCAACTTGAGATGTGTGTTCTGTGCTCTTGTTAGTGTGACGAAATTACGTTCCATGTTTCCTTGTGCGTGGGAGGAGAGAGGGAGAGAGGGAGAGGGAGGGAGAGAGAAGGAGAGAGAGGGAGACTGAGAGACGACATGCCCTGCAGTGCAATCTGATAGCTTTTATTATGTGTATGAAGAGGCCGTATATTAACGGATTAAAGCATGGTGAATTAGAAAGGGGAGAGGGGGAGAGAGAGGGAGAGAGAGAGAGAGAGGAGCGAGAGAATTTGAGAGCGAGAGAGAAAGTGTTTGTATGAGAGGGGGAGAGAGAGTCATCTTCCTTTCTCCGAAATGAGCTCAACTGAGTTTTTTCTCCTCTCTTTCTCTCTCTCTCTCCCTCTCTCTCTCTCTCCCCTCTTCCTCCCTCTCCATCTATTTTCACACCAGTTGCCAAAGAAATATTATTTTACTCCAGAAATGCAAGTGTTTCAAGGAAATTGAGCAACAAAGTGTGACACAGAGAGCAAAAAGAGAGCGAGAGGGAGAGAGCGAGAGACAGGGAGCAAAATAACAAACACGTTCAGTATGTTACGTAGTCGGCAAGTGATGAGGAAAAACTAATTATTATTTCCTCTTTCGCTCTCTGCCTCTCGGCTCTCGTGTCAAAAGAGCGAAATTTTGCACAACAACATGTTTATCACATAGGGAGCGAGAGGAGAGAGAGAGAGAGAGAGAGAGCGAGAGGGAGAGAGATAACTTATCATCTCATTATCATTTCAAGACCGGAAGGATAATGAGGTTGCAAAGAAATTTGCATAAATCCAATATTTACTCGACGAGCTTGGAAAACATACTTGACACAAGAGGGAGCGAGACCGAGAGGGGAAAGAGAGGAGAGGGAGAGGAGAGAGCGAAAGTTTCCAGTTTAGAACATTGCTCTAGAACTCGACAAGGTCCTTGGACAAGTGGGCTCTGTGTACTTGGTCCGTAGCCTCGAGAGTGAGATTTAGTACATTCAAGAAACGAAAGAACATTGCAAGTTCGAGCCTTCCAGTATGTACAGAGTATGTACAGAGGCATGTTCATGAAAAATACACGAGAGAGCGAGAGGGAGAGGGAGAGAGAGGAGAGAAAACTCGATAGCAATTCAAGGTTAGATCTTGGTCTGAACTGTTCAAGGAGTGCATTTTTCATGGTCTAGATTGAGCGCATGCGCACCAGCGGCAACTCCAACCTGAAGGTCAATGTCGCTCGATACTTGTTTTGTTCAGAAATGTTCTAACGTCGTCCTAAATATAAATACATTCGCCGAAACAAGTACACGTACTTGCTCTCTCTCTCGCTCTCCTCTCTCCCTTTATCTCTCTCCCTCTCCCTCCTTCGCTCTCCTCCCTCTCTTTCGTCTTGATTGACTGAGAGCAAAGTTCGCTCATTGGACAAATGTATAAATTTCGCTACATCAGCAAAGATTGAGAGGGGAGAGAGAGAGAGGAGAGAGGGAAATAAAAAAGTTAGGGGGCCGTGCTGATATTGCAGGAAGGAAATTGCAATTGGCATTATTGACCATAAAAATGGCGGAAGGTAGTTGACCGTGAACCGAAATACTTCCGCAATTGACACTTTGTTTCATTACGCAACACTGCGCCATGATTGTCATTTGTTTCGCTTCCTCTCCCTCTTCTCTCTCTCCCCTTTGTCGCATCAATTATGCAATAGCAGCCTACGGTGGAGATATATTTTATTCCATGGTGTAAAACTTGCGAAATATTTCCTGAAGCTATACGAAAACAAAGTTGCAAGTGACAATAATTGCACAACATACAGCTTCGTGTTCGATTAGAAATACTTAATTCATGACACCAGTGTTTTCGCAATTTGTGGGCCGCCGGCCCACTGTTCGGCCCACTGGCTTGGCCCACTGGCCGGCTGGCCCACTGGGTGAAAGTTGGCTGGCTTTAGTCGGTGATGTAGGCGGTACGAGCAAGTGTCCAGATGCTTCCAAAAATAGTTCCGATTAAAGGCGAGACACAGGATGTAGGAAGAGTGAAAGAGGGGCGAGAGGGAAAGGGAGAGAGGGAGAGGAAGAGAGGGAGAGGGAAATAGACGGCGACAGGAGACGAAATGCATTGACGTTGCGTATTTAGCGGAAAACAGTGATAACAGCAAAGAGGAATCTTGTCTTCAGTCTAGACATTGGATTTTTCTGTCTCCTCTTCCATCTCTCTCCTCTCCCTCTCTCTCCCTCTCCTCTCCCTCTTCCCTCTCTCCTATTCGAGTCCCTTCTGATACTTTAAGGATGTAGGACATGTCTCCCCTTAAAGCCTCTAATGATGCTTCAATGGTTCACACCCTGGTGACTGTCGCTTATTGATCATTTGCAGATTCGCCCGTTTCGCCCGCTAGCTACGAAAGCATGAAACTGGACTAGAGCGTGTGAGGCGGCAGAGAGGAGGAGGGGAAGAGGGCTAGAGGGAGAGAGGAAAAAATAATCCATATAATCTCCAAGACACGTGGAGACACTGCATGAAATTCGATTAGTTCTAGAATGAACGTATCTGACTACTTTCAAAGAGAAAATATATTTCAAAATATGACCTTAAAGCTGACAAGCTGCTCAAGATATGAATATATGAAAATATGAAACTTTGGCGGAAAGCTACAAAGCATGCCTGACAAAAAAATTCGTATCTGTATAATCTATGTGCGCACTCTTTGAAATGCATGACTTCCGTTTCCTTTCATGTATGGAACATATAATGATACGAAATGAAAAGTACCTTTGGTCCCATTGTTGGCATACATGTATATATCGTATCTCAAGGTCGCCATCTTTGTTTGGTGACTCACTGAAAGCTGCAACATGATTTTGCTATGTAGACTGAAATATGATGATTAATATTCGGATAGAACACAGTGTGCACTGAACAGATTGCAAAACTTTTAATACCATGAAAGGGAAAACAAAATTACATAATCCATTGCGTAATATATTGCTTGAATTAACGGGAATAATAAAAAATATATATTGTCAAGGTCAAGACCATTGTCGTCATCCTAGACTTGGACGAAAGCCAAGATAAACGTGATCACACACTCTGTGTTGCTCACTTTCTTGGAAATGCAAAGATGAGCCATAATATTTTTGCCAGTACAGTGTGACTTGGTCACGTGACCACGTTCGAGCCTGCGTGACGTCAGTATGGTGTTCCCTCAGCACTGTAAAACTAGAAATTAAGGAAACACCGTGAGTGGTTATCAAGGTTGATTAGTGACATGTAACAGATTCTATGGCTGACTCAAGGTAAGCTACTTATCTACGTAATAAGAAAAAGCCGGCTACATGAAAAGGCACTCTAGTACTATTCAAGATGGCCGCCGGGCTTACCTCGTCGTTGATGTGTCCCACCACGTTGCCAGCTATGCGGATGATATGTTCGACAAAGGTTCGCACTTCGGCCGAGAAGCGCTTAACTTCCTCCCGCAGCTTGCCCTTGAAGTCGTCCGAGAAAATGGCGGCCTTGACCAGACCCAGGGTCCGGATTACATTCTCATGGTCAAGCAGGAAGCCCAGTTCACTTGGGTCACGTGACTGACCACTAACGGCTGTGCCATAGCTCTGAGGTACACTGGCTACAAGTACCAAAATTCCCAGCACGTGTACAAGTTTCATGGTCAAGAGTGGTACAAAAAGAAAATGGCGTACTTTGAGTCCCCTAATGGCGCACTATATATATATATATGTCCCAGTGGTCACTCCCTTGAATCTGAACAACACCCATGGGACACATTTTACTTTTATGCACTTTTTGACATATCTCGACTGCTCTCAGCTGACCATACAAAGCGAAATATTCTTTTATGCAATGTAGAAAAGTGTTGGCAAAATTACATACATTTTCACATTCCAATGCCCATAATTTGGCTCCACTCGAGGGACCGTCTCATTGATTCTTTTCGGCACACTGCAAATTTCCTTTGTGATGGTAGTAAAAAAAAGTAAACAAAATATATAACGGAAATAATTCCATATTTTTGTGTTATTGTAAAAAAGACCTTTACAGGCTGCACTTTAGACACCGTCCCTGACCTTGACGCTCGAGTCCTTCTTCACTGGGGTGATGTCGTTCTCTGACTGCGAAGCTTGGTCAAGTAGGGTAGAGGTTGGGTCAACTGGGGTGGTCTGAGTGACAGTGGCGCCACCACGGCGGATAAAGGCGTCCGGATTGGGTGGCGGTGAGTAGGCGCCCTCTGGTGCTCGCCCGTCGCTCTGGTTGCCGAAGAGTCGGGTGAAAAACTTGCCCACAGCCTTGGCAGCGTTGCCTAGTCTTTCTGCCGAGAGAGACACATGGTCAAGGGTCAAGGGGGTGGTCTCCCAAGTGCAACCACTTACTCAGAACGTCGCTGAACCATTTCTGGACACTTGTCCACCATTGGTCAGCTTGCTGGTCAGTCATCGGTTTCCCATTGGCTGTCTCGACCAACTTCTTATACTGGTCGTCCGTCATACCAGCTGGTCGCTTGAATCTGGGGTCATCCTCACCCTGAGCCGACTGGAGCACAGTGGCGCCAAACAAAAATATCACCACCAGGAGGCCGAGGGACAGTTTGGTCATTGTTAATTTGATTCACAGTCAACTTAATTGGCGATGCGCTTAAAAGAGAGCGATAGCGACGGTTAGTAACTGAGGTGCTGCTAATGCATCAATGTGTGCCAGTGGAATATGTCATATTTGCACAGCCGCCATTTTGGAATGTATGCATAATTTTGTTGCGTCGTTCGTGCGTCATCTCTTTTTTCAGCCAAAGTGTTCACCAGATTATATATTTGCTCTTCATGTTATACAAACTCTTCATTGGTCACAAATCATGGTCAGCAGGAAAGGATTTAGTGAGCAGAGGCGCCACCTACCGAGTTAAAAAGGTGACAACAATTTGCGTTTGTACATTCCGCTGAGATACGTGGCTTATATTTGCTATACACTTTCATCTATGATAAATCTTGTAGTAAATATTACGAGTATTTATTACACTTGCAATTAGCAAACATAAAGTCAATTAACTGTTCACTTTTCTATGGCATCGAATGCTACAAGGCAATTAGCGAAACATTTCATATTGTTTGAAACAAGATGGCGCTCATTGCCTACCACTTAGCTGTTTATAATTGTGCTCCTGTTTTTGTATTAGTTTATGATGGCGGGCCGATCCCGGAGGTAGTGCAATACCGGGCCAACCCTTGTGGCGGTCAAGGCAAGCCTTGGGTCCGCCACCCTGTTCAAAAATTAGATGAATATCATAAGGGACAATGTCCCTATAAAAGATATTACACTTTTAAGAACAGATACTACACTTTGATCTTAGCCAAAAGGCCGAGAAGCGATACCTAATATTCCAAATATAGCTGAATATGAGCGACATGCGCGCTTTGCGTTTTACGGTTGCTGTTTTAGAATCTATGTTGTATAGCATTTGTGACATGAAGATTGTAGTATTTTGATGCTGATCAGTTTTATCATATGAACTAGAAAAAGTTTGATGATTCGAAATATGTATTTCACTTCACAAACAACGAAAATTGGACCATTTCGTAGACAAGCGAAGAACGTCAACAGCGCACCGAACAGCTGTTCGTGTTTTGTCGCCGGAGGCGCCACCTGCTGAGGACACTCGGCTTCACACGATTAATGTCCTTTTTTAGTTTATTGCTTTTCGACGATACCTTGAAGTAATTAAAAGTAGGAAGGTGACAAAATGGCGAAGGTCTTCTTAGAATGCGCATTTTAATTTGAAAGTTGACGCAAACAAATCGTATTACTGGCTATTTATATCAATTAGCACTTAAATATTAAACAATTTGTTAATATGTAAGTCACGGATGAAAAGAGCAACAAAAACAAAGACAAACATGATAAACATGACGCTTATGGGCTTTCTTATCGTTTTCTTTTCATTTCCCACTAATTGAGATATAGAAATACAAGATGGCGGTCATCAAGGAAGCCACTGTGCCAGCAAACATGGTCAACAAGCGTCATGTGATCTGACGCTATTTTCTCTTCTCACCACTAGGGCTTCAGTGGTCAAGGCAGTGGACCTGGCAGGCCAGCCGGGCGGCCATTTTACCCCTTGGTCAGCAGCCGGGGTCATCTTCTCCTGTACCACCTCCCTGACGGTTGACCAAGATAAGGGAACACAAATATATATTTCTCCTTTATGTACAATCACCAGTAGCCGTAATATTTAGTTGTAAACAAGTAATCCTTGACTGGGTCGTCCCCTGATGCGAGAGGGACCAATTATTAATCTACATGTCTGGCACGAATTCTTGTTTCTCTTTAACACTTTTCCTTTTCGTCTTCTATTACTTGACCCTAATCATACATTATGAGGCTTTGCCTGAACTTTGCATCGGGCAAATATTTCACCCGAAAATGAAGAAGCCAAAGAATAGCAAGCGCGCTGATGATTGCTATCTCTTATCTGAATCAATCTTCACAATTAACACTACATGCTCCAGTGGATTAGCCTAAATTGTATCACATTATCTAAATGGAGGAAATCTTTTTATCTTGTCATCAGATTAACGGATTCCGCTTCCTTTCCACTTGCCGCCATCTTGCTTTTCAGATACATCCTATATTGGGCAGCTTGACCACTATAGACTTTGATCCAGATTATTTGGTATATAAAGTGACCAAAGATGGCGAATTAGGCATCAGTTCTTCTCCAGCCATCTCAGGGACCGTCTCAACATATTCGACTTCTTGAATTTTAGAATTGATCTACAGAATTTAGCCATGATGTTCGTACTTCTATCCGCCATCTTGGTCAGCACGGTGGTAGCCCATGAGCCCCACTATCCAGATCTGTCCCATTACGCGGCGCCAGTGGTCAAGGCTGTCGGGCCAGTTTATCCGTCATATGGGCCTTACCTTGGTCAACATCACGCCAATGACCACTATGGCTACTATCCTCATGGGTCAAGTTACGGGCATGCCCACCATGGCCCACATCTCGAAGACTACAGCCCATCATTTGGCCCAGTGGTCAAGGACCACCTGCCCAGCTTTGCTTCATACCCTCATGGTCAAGCTTATGTCCACTCGTACGGCCATCTTCCAGTCTATTCAGCCTACCATTGAAATGTCCACTGCGCATGCCCTCGAGTTAGTGATATTTGTGACACTTTTATTAGTCTAAAAAATCCATTTCTCAAAGATTAGGATTTAACATTGAATATTTTCAGACAAGTAGATATAATTAATTCAAAGAAACCTTTAAATATCTTAAAAATAAAGATGAAAATTGTCTTGATGAATCATGCTCACTTTATGGTAATTGGACACTAAATTAAATTAATTCGGATATATTTTAATAGTTTCAACATGACATTGAAGATTGTGATCTACTTGAGGAGCAGAGTAGAAATATTATAGAAAAACTTTACAGTTTCAAATGCGAAATACAGTTTTTCAAGAGAAAAGAAGACGATTTCTACTCAGAGGTGAAAGTGTGACAGAAATATAATTAATTCATTTAAAATAATTAAACAAGGCCTTTAATCACGATCACCCTTGAGGTGTAAAACACTTGACATGACGCATATGGTCTGCATTATATATATTTCAAATTAGAATACGGTCCCTGGGACATGATTTAATGATGATGCGCAACTTTGCAGACAATTAACTTTTTTGGTAAGTGATTATTGGGAAAATTGGGAAAATAAGATTCAAGTTGAGTTTTGAAAAGAAACAATTTTAAATCGGTCGTTAATAATGGAGAAATCATTAATATGCTAGTATGCAATAGTTAAGACGTATATCACACCATAAAGGCTTGAAGAGAAACAAGTGAAAGGAAGAGAGCGAGAGGGGAGAGAGGAGAGAGGGGGGGAGAGAGAGACATGTATCATGTTGTCATTGGGCTCTCTTGCTCCTTAGGCTAGAAAGACAATATTCAAGTTAATCCAGCTCGCTGCGTGCTGCTCATCTCTCTCTCTCCCTTTCTCTCTATCCCTCTCCCTCTCTCTCCCTCTTTCTCTCCTCAATGCCTCCCTCTCCTTAGACAAGATCATCCCTTTCCCTACTTTCCAGACAGCTTGGTCAAGAGAGAAAGAGAAGTAAATCAAGTATACAGAATATCCTTCGCTTTCACTCTCTCCCGCTCATCTCGTCCCTCTCTCTCTCTCCTCTCCCCTCTCTCCCTTCTCTCTCCCAATATGTCGCATTTTTTCTTACGCAAGCCGAAAGGTACGGGAAGAATGTGTGTCCTTACAGTAATATTCATATAAAAGGGAAAGATCTTCTTCCAAGAAAATCACAACCAGCCATCTCTTCTCTCAGTGAACATCAAAGTATCAACTTATCTTCTCCGACATACATATATATTACAAATATATTCAGCTAAATATGCTCAAAGTGAGAAACTTTCATATTTCAGAAATATATTCCCTCTCCCAGCCAACTTGCCTCTAACCGCCGCGACCGCCATTTTGTTTTCCAGTTTGTCGCCCTTGCCCTAGTGGCCGCAGTGGTCAATGGTCAGCTGAACAGCATCGGTGGCGGCCGCCGGCCCGGCCTCGACCAGCCCGGAGAGGGCGAGGAGGGCCCCTACCCGCCGCAGCCCTATGAGTTCCAGTACACCAACACGGCCGAAGATGGTACCATCACCAGCCGCCAGGAGAAGTCGGACGGCACCACGGTGACCGGTTACTATGGCTACAAGACCTCAGAGGGCGTCTACCGGGAGGTGGAGTACATCTCGGACAAGGACGGCTACCGGGTCACCAGCCTGAACACCAATGAGCCCGGCGTGGGCCGCAATGAGGAGATCGGTGACCCCGCCGACACCGGCCGCTGGAACATCCAGCCCGCCCCGGCTGGCGTAGTCGAGCGATGGGAGTCCCAGAGGCAGCAACAGGCCACCTTCCGGTCTGCCCCGGCCCCGGCGCCACAGGCCCCTCAGCCCCAGTCAGCGCCCCTGCCACAGGCCCAGGCCCAGCGGGCCCCTCAGCCCTTCGTCCTGACCCGTAGTCAGCTGAGCCAGCAGTAAATCTGATTCATATCGCCCCTCTCCCCTCTCTTCCTCTCCTCTCTCCCCCTCTTACTCTCTTTTCTGTCCCATATACTCCCAGAAAAACAGTCAAAATGCGCACGCTCTAAACTTACCTTCAGCCAAGTCATCCGCCATCTTGGTTTTTCTACCCCTCTATTGACCGCAGTGCCAAACTTGTGACAAAAAAATAGTCAAGGGACCGTCAACTCAGTTCGAGCCGAAATTCCGAAACTATCCCTCTCTTTCTCTCTTTCCTGGACAGCCATTTTTCTAATGCAGAAAAAAAGAAATCTTCCATTTTGTTTTTTCAAACAAGAAGTCAAAAAATAATCCAAATTTATTATGAAAAATAACCTTTCTCTCTTAGAATATTACCAAATAAACTGAAACTGTTTAGCGTGCAAATTCAATTCAATTCTGAGTTAATTCAATTCTATCGCACATTTAATCTAATTTGCCATTAATTACTTCGCCAATTCTAACTCCCTCTCTCCTCTCCCCTCTCACCCTTTCTCTCCCTCACCTTAATCTCAAGGCTTTGATAATATTATAGAAAAGGCAAACAATGGCGCGTGCTCAGCAAACACGTGTTCAAAATTTGAACCAAATTAATTTACAATTAGAAATTTAATAATACAAATATTTTCAGTGCTAAAAAGTCAACCCCAACATAGCCCTGTAGGTTGACTTTTCATTATGTTGAAACGACCCCCAACTTTCGCTCCTTTCATGAAGGGGTGTAGAGATAAGAATAAAAAGTAATATAGATCAACAACAGCTGTTTGAAGGGCTTTAAAAAGTTGCAAAACACAATACAAAGTAGCGAACAAGTTGACCAGTTCCTATCGGCACTTTTGATACAGTCCCCACCTTAACTTTTCTGGTCAATGGTCAACTATATAAGGCGGAGAAAGTTGCTCGAATATTATCACTTCTACTTCCAGCTTCCAGTTCAGACATACCTAAAAAGTTCTCATTTCAAAATGAATACCTTTACCATTGCTGCCTTCGCCGCCATCTTGGCTGTGGCCACCTGCGACCTCGAGCTGGCCAGTCCATATGGCTACGGCCACGGCCACTTGGCTGCACCGGTCATCGCCAAAGCAGCCATCGCCGCCCCAGTCGGTTACCATGGATACCCCGGCTACGGATACGCTGCTCCTTACGGTGCCCACTATGGTGCCCACCACGGTGCCCACCATGGAGCTCACTATGGTGCCCACTACGCTGCTCCAGTCATCGCCAAAGCCGTTGCCCCAGTGGTCGCCAAAGCGTACGCCGCTCCCCTAGCTGCCCCATACTACGGCCAGTACGCTGCCCCTTACTACGGTCAATATGCCGCCCACGCCCCGGCCCACTACGGTTACGGCTATGCCCCGTACGCAGCCCCAGTTGTCGCCAAGGCCGCCATCGCCGCTCCAGTCATCGCTAAGGCCGTCGCCCCAGTTGTCCCCTATGCCCAATACCCATACGGTGCTGCCCCCTACGCTGCCCCATACGCTGGTCACTATGGAGCCCCAGTGGTCGCCAAGGCCATCGCTGCCCCCATTCTGTCCCATGGCGGCTATGGTCACTATGCTTCCCCAATCTACGGCTACAAGGCATAAAACCTTCCGCAACAATATCATAGAAACCAAATATGACCAAAAAGACAACACTAGTTAGTCGAAAATGTTACACATTTTAATGCAAAATAAAAGTTTTTTTATCTGATGAAAAAGCTCGCTAAATCAACTCAAAGTCGGCCATTTCTATTTCCGGGGGATCTACTTCCTCAAAGGATTTCTTGATGAAGTCAGTCACAAAGGTGCGCTTAAAGTAATTGGGAACAATTAGTAAAATGTGATGAGCGATTTCACTGAAATCAGTCGGATGTTTGACTCCAAACACAAACAGGGGTGACTTTTCGTAATTAATGGAACTAATTAGCGTCCGCTTCAGCTTCATGTTGACCAGCATGCTGTAGTTGATGTCCACTGACTCGGTGGACATTCCGAACAGTTCCCACGAGTGGTGGACATTGGTTAAATTGTTGTCGGCCTGAGTGTCGAAATTAAGGGAACAATTTATGAACAGATAGGGAAACCGAAGCAGACCGCTGGCTTTTATGAGGAAACGGTCCCCGCGCATGTGCGGGGCACTGGGTTGCATCAGGTCATCCATGCCGTACAGGCGGCAGTGGTCAAGGGTGATCCCGGTGGTCATCCTGGGCGAGGACACGGCGTTGAATTCAATGGCCTCTAGGGACGGAAGGGGCAAAGAGGACATTTCCGGGTGCTTCTTGCGCATGCTCTGTATGAAGCGGCCAATGTAGGTCGAAGCCGACCTCAGGGACCCCTTTTCCCGGCCACTGGGCCTGGGTGGGCCTTCTCGTTCAAGCCGTTCGGGCAATAGGGCCGGAATAGGGGTCACTGTGTCCGCCAGTCGGTGATGGTTGTTGTTGTGATTGAAGTGCTGATAATAGTAACGCAATGGCGACACTGTAGGTGGCGCTGCTGTAGTGGGCACATTTTTGCGCGACGGCCCATGGCTGTAATGGTCGTGATGATGGTCCCTGTATAGCTGGGGACCGGCCATAAATTGCATTGTCGGCCTGACTGTGGCTGTCTCTACCAGTGGCGCCAAAGTGGACATGGAGTGGGCGTGGCCTAAAAGTTGACCCTCATGAAGGCCAGAGTGAGTGGACTGGTCAACTAGGTTACTGCGATCACCGTCAGCCCTTAATGAACACTGACCGCTGATCACGTTTAAGGCAAATGACATCACAACGAGAACTCTTAACATGATTAATGAGCAGCTGATCGCCGTCTAATCATGATTCCAGGACAAGTTAACAAATTGCATTTTTGATGGAAAAAGGCCATTTTCAATACTTCCTCAAAGATTCGCTTTTTTGCCATTATGAAGAAATGAATACAAGAAAACTTAATCTTCGCTTTGGTTCAGGTAATTAACTAAACGACTATTTAGTATGCAACGAAACAAAAGCTGTACCCATCACGAGGAAACAATTTATTAATTTATTGCCTAAATTTTCTTCCTAAATCCAGTTTTATTCAATTTTTTGCTCATCACGTGACTTGCTGCTTCTAAATTTCCTTTCAGCTTTTTCTTTACAACAAACTGGATTTAACTTCTAGTCATAGTTGCGATTCCTAATTTCCAGTATCAGCTCTTCGGGCGGATGCTTGGTGAAACTGTCCACCGGATGTTGCAGGAAATAGCCACCGCGTTCCGACATCCGGTCAAAGATGACCTTGTTGAAGACGTCAATTTTGAGCACGTCGACGGTTTCCACTTCGTCCAGAACCATTTTGGACATTCTCAGCGACTCTTCGGACATCAGGATGGCCAGGTTGCAGTCAATGTCACTGTTGCGCAACGTCTCAGTGTGTGACCTCGAGGCCCGGGCGGTCACTGCGGTCAACTTGAACACCTCGATTGCAAACGTGGCCAAGCGGTCAAGGTCTGACTGTCGATTAGCTTGCAGCTGTGATCAGAGAAATGAGTCAATTAAATTGTCACAATTTAGAGTCGGCCAAAGTAGTTCTCACCGAACCCCAGCGACCGAGGGTGACTTCAGTGGCGTACTCCAGTCGCCTAGTGATTCGCTCCAGGGCCTCAGCTGGCGTTTGCAGACCCGGGTGAAGGTAGCCCTGTAAGTCCATCACCAGCCGCTGGGAGTCTACCATGCTCTTCTTGAATTTCAAACTGAAATTGCTCTTCAGCGGATTCGCATATGCTCCCTTCTTCAAGCGGGAAACTAATCTGGACTTCTTTTCGGCCACATATTCCATTCCTTGGTAGCCAATAAGGAGGCGACTGCGCATGGAACTTTCAATTAGGTTGTCTATGATGCAAAGCATGTCGTCCAGGGGTGACGTGGTGACCATCTTGGTGCCATAGATTTGCTGGAGTGTCTTATTGAACTCGCGGCCATATTCAACGGCCAAAATTTTCACAATGGAAGCCTCCAAGTGCACTTCCGGGTTCGCTTTAGTCTCAAACGAATCAAACATGGCGGCCGCCATGTACAGCGTCGACTCCAAGGCATACACTTGATGGGTCATTCGGGCCAACAATTCACCAATCAGTTCACAACTAAGAAGAGCCACCTTTTCCGTCAAAAGGTGAAGGTACACTTGTTCCATGGAAGTCTTCATTTGACCCAAGATGTAAGCCGAGAGTCCCAACTGGCCCAAGCCTTTGAAGTTGGCCGCCCGAACGCCATCTACCTGGGCAGGTATCACCTCAAACTGTTCCCTGGACAACATGATATCTTGAATTTCAATTCTCTGATAGCTGACGCCATTTTCTGTGTACACCTCAGTGACAGCAATCTGCTCCTTTGGAACTAAAATGGTCACCATGCCTTCGTAAGGGGTCGTTTGTTCTAAGAGGAAACCCGGTTGCTCTGGCTTCTCTATGCCACTGTCGTCCGGGTAGTCGCTGGTTCTGGCGAAGACAAGATAGAAGTCATAGTCTTCATTGATTATGTTCGACTTGGAACCAGAGACCACCCAATACTTCTTGTCATTCGTTACTTGAGCATGTGTCTTCCAGTCGAGGCAAGGGTTCACCGAGAACTTGTCCAAGTCTTCAGACCAAGCGAAAGCGACCTTTAAATTTGGTTTCTGATTCAAATCAGAATATATTCGTCTCTTCAGCTCCATGTTGTCAGTGGAGTTAATCGTGCCAACGGCAGTGTTGCACATGATTAGACTCAGAATGGTTTGCTGGGTGGCCGCTTCGAATATGGGATGACAAGATGGCCGATTGAAGTAGTCGATGGGACTCTTGTCTACATTGTACTTCATGTTTTCCGGTTTAACAGACATGGCATGGCCGACTGATTCAATGACATTGATCATTTCCGTTTTAGTCAAGAACCAAAGTGAGTCGAACCCGAATCCCCGGAAGTTGTCTTTCGGATTCCTCATGACTAGACCCTTGAAATATTTATTGATTGTGGTTTGCTGCTTGACCAACTCCAGAAACTGATGGCGACTGCGCAGTATTTCCGGGTATGATAGGAAATCCTTGTCATATTCGCCGAGAAACAGATTTCTAACGAAAGAGCCTTCTTTGTACACTTTCTGAATCTTGTCACTTAATTTCAAGTTTCTCAACGGCTCAGGCTGATTAATGGCCGGCAGGTCATATTCTTTGTAATGATGCAATCGCTCGGCTTCTACTAACTCTGAATAGGGAATATAATCTTTCTTCTCTTCGCCATGTTGGTTAGTTTGCTGCTCATTCTCATTGGACTTCTTTTCGCCGGCGCCAGATTTCTCCTTATCTTCATCATTATCACTTTGTTTCCTTACATTTTCGGATGAAGTGTTCTGAGAAGATAATGTTCTAGTAGACAGGAAGCCACTGATTTGTCTTAATTTGTTCCTACTGACGGTTAATCGAGAAAAAGTTAGAAATGCCTTGCAGTTGATCATGTTTGTTTATGCACTGCGTGCGCTCAGGGACCGTTCCATTAGTGCAATATGGAAGACAAGTTTTCAACCAGCTTTTTTATTTTAATTAAAATAGAGAAGAATTCATGTCAAAACACAATTAGTCAGCCCAATTAAGAGCCCTAACTGTTCTCTTTCATCCTCGCGCCAATCCAGGCAAGAAAGGAGGAGATTCGAGTATAGACACCAGGGTAGCCTCGCTCATTGCAGCCCTTGCCGAAGGACACGGCTCCGAACAGGTAGTACTTGCCATCGTCACTATTCAGCCACACCATGGGCCCACCGGAGTCACCGGAACACGAGTCCCGGCCATTTCCGCCGGCACAGAACTGGGTGTCCAGCATGCCCTTGGGGTAGGCGTAGCCGGCGTCACTTAGCTTGCAGTAGGCCCGGGTGCACACGCCATTGCAGAGAATGGGCACAGTGGCCTTCCGGAGCAGGTTGCTCTCGGGCCCAGTTTCGCCCGTTTGACCCCAGCCCGTCACGACCATGTCGTAGCCTTCGTAGTAGGAAATGTCCATGGCCGCAGCTGGGCAGGCAGGCCGGCTTGAGCTGGTCACTGAACACCACGTCCTTGGCCAGCTTGAGCAGGACAATGTCATTGTAGCGACTCTTGCGCACATAGTCGTAGTTTTTGTGTATGATAATTTTCGACAGGGCCACTACTTCGCCATCTTTGGCCGCATCGTAGGCGCCCACTAGCAGAAAGTGGTCCTGAGGGTCGGCCTCGTGGCTCTCGAAACAGTGGGCCGCCGTGATGGCGAAGCGCTTGTGGATAATGGTCGCCCCACAGCTGATGCCCCGGCTTCCGGGGCCGAACACCAGCCCGGCCTGCCAGGGGTACTCATATGGCTGAGTTACTTCGCCATTGACTATTCGGCTTCCGCTTCCCTTTGTACCACAGACTAATCAGGGGTCATTAGTCGAAATGAGATATAGCGAAGGTCGGACTTACTTGGGTCATTGGGTGGCGGACTGACCTGGTCAAGGGGGCTGGCTGGGCAACACACCCGGTAGCCCTCTAGTGAGGTGTCCCGATTACGGGGGCAATCTTTCAGGTCACAGCTGTCCACTTGGTTGCCCTTCAAGAGGCACGCTTCCGGTGGCACGCACTGACCCATTCGTTCGTCTCTAGCCCGACAGGAAGGGTACGACAGGACATTGTTGGGACCGTCACGGTGGCCCAGTGGCCCACTTCCGGTCGACCCGTTGACCCCTGAAATGCCTGGATTCGGAGCAATGGTGTGTGCCGACACTAATGCCATCAAGCAAGGTAGTGACAACAAGATGGCCACAACTTTGTGGTCAAGTGCAATGTTGGCCATACTTTACTACTTGGTACACGTTTGATTGCTATTACATAAGCTTATATATATACACGTATACCTGTTCGCAAGTCACAACAGCGCATATCCGTCATGTCGGTTACAGTTTACAGGTACCCAGTAAGAGCACAGTAAATCACTACCATGACAGCGACAACTAGTCGCCACCTGGTGGCATAAATATTTGCTTCCAACCGGGCAGGTATTTTACCGGAAGTACAACTAAAACCCAATCAAGACCACACAAACTTTTTACAGCTATGTACTAAGTCACTGAAATGTACATCTACATGTAAAAAAGTGTCACGTGATTGGCGAACATACATTGTATGACAGGTATTGTCTCTAGAATAGCTGAAATATTGCAAGAAATATTGCATCACAACTACATCAAGCTCGATATGAATTATATCACATGACTGAGAAAACGGATGTTTCAATATGAAACCAGTTAGAACTGGTCATCAAAGGGTCGACATGTTGAAACTTTCCCACTCAAAATGCTATGTTCCAGTCACGTGACCAGAGATGCGAGTGAGTGGGCGTGAGACATGTCATTTGTTCTGTATGATCCCTGTTCGGCAAGAACTTGTAGAACATTCCGCAGAACATTGGGTCGAGTTTGACATTCCTCTCGAGTGAGTTCACATTAGTTTCGCTTGTTATCAGCTTAGTTTCAAGCGAACGCTTCGAATAGAACTATTCTAGAACAAGAACGTATTTTCGGCCTGTCTCTCTCCCTCTCTCCCTCCCTTCCTCTCGCTCTTTTCCTTCTTTATATTGTTGACTATGTAACTAATTGTGTTAATTATAGCTTAAATTTTATACTCAAGGGCTTATGGTATGTGCACGAAAACGAGAGGGGAAAAGGGAGAGGGAGAGAGAGGGCGCTAGAGATATTTATGTTCAAGCTGGGTGCCCAGATTTTATCTCTCGCTTTCTCTCTCCCTCTCCCTCTCTCGCTCTACATCCCTCTTTCTCTCCTCTTATATGATAACTTGCTTTTCTTGTATCCTTGTCCCGAAATCTGAGCCTCAGAACAGCAAAAATTTACCCTAATTACATACTTGCACATATTCGCCATATGAGAGAGCCAGCAAGAGGGGGGGGGCAGGGAAGAGGGAGAGGAAGAGCCAAAGAGGTGCCTCATAAAAAGTAACGATTCATATATCTACGTTATGTCATATCTGTAGACTGGAATACACTTCAAGCGATAGACAGCTATTTACTGCCTTCATTGTCTGAGAGCGGAAGAGACAAAGATTTTACCGTCTACTTATATATTTGTCACATAAGTGGTTCATGGAGTGCGAGAGGGAGAGAGAGGAAGAGGAGAGAAAGGAAGAGGGAGAGCAAAAGGCTGCGCACTGACATATGCGCACAGGGGTGTCGGGTTTCGCATTGACCGAGTGCCGAGGGATAGAATGTCTGGAATCAAGGTCACTGTCAGATACTCTGATATGAAAGCTTTCCAATCCCTTGGAGTCGAAAAGCAAAACATAGCTCAATTGGCATATTTGAGCAGTCTTTGCCCATCACTACACCTTGACTACGCTTCCCTTATCGGCAACTTCAAATAGAAAAACAGAACTCAACATTCTCATCGTCAACAGTTTATAAATTATCCTTAATCTTTCTACCAATCCAGGTAAGGTACGCCGACACTCGGGTATAGACACCGGGCCAGTCGGGCTCGTCGCAGGTCTTGCCAAATGACGTCACGCCAAACAGGTACCAGCGCTTGTCACTGGTGGGCTGCAGCACCATGGGCCCACCAGAGTCGCCGGAACAGGTGTCATGGCCGGCCTCGCCGGCGCACCACTGGGTGTGCAGTGTCCCGTACGGGTAGGCCGTGTCTCGGTCACTTAGGCGGACAGTAGGCCTTTGTGCACACCTCGTTGTCCTTGATGGGCACCTGCGTCTCCTTCAGGTTGTTGTCCTTGCGGCCGCCACTCTTGTCCTCGGTGCCCCAGCCCGTCACAGTGGCCCGCCGGCCCACGTAAGTGGGCTCGTCCATTTCCTTGGTGGGCAAACAAGCGGGCTTCACTGTGGACCCATAGCTCACATTCCGGGACAGCTTCATGATGGTGATGTCATTGTAACGGCTCTCCTGCCTGTAGTTCTCGTGGCTCATCACCTTGACCACGCCCACAAACCGGCCGTCCGTCTTGGAGTTGTGGGCGCCCACCAGGACGTAGAAGTCCTGGGGTCCTCTGTCGCGGATACAGTGGGCTGCGGTCAGTATGAAGCGCCGGTGAATGATTGTACCGCCGCATATTAGTGACCCACGACCTTGACCATGATTGACAAACAGGCCCACTTGCCAGGGGTAGGCATGGGCAGCGACTTCCGTGCCACCAATGATGCGCGTAGCAGTGCCAGGTTTACCACAAGCTAGCAAGTGACAAGAACCAGATTAGAAGCAACCTTGACCATCAGCGACTGCTTACCCCTCTCATTCGGTGGCGGATACGTTTCCGCTGCACTGGGACAACAAACCATGCGCTGGCCACCAGAGGCCACCTGCGTGCCGCACTTGGGTTCCGGGTTACAAGGGTCAACCTTGTTGTCCTTGAGGCCACAAGTGGTGGGCGGCTTGCACAGACCACTTTGACCATCTCTGGCGGTGCAAAGGCCACTCTGGGTATTCTGAACATTGTTCTGACGGTCCGGCTCGCTGATGGGCTCGTCCAAGTGGTGGGGCTCAGTGGGCAAGTCGTACCTGACCGTGTCCGACTCGTCGGCGTCCCATGTCTTGTTGGCCGCAAGGGCCGGTGGCGTGATTGCCAGCAAGGAGAGGAAAATCAGCTTCATGGTGACACGTCCGCATGTATGTGACACACATTGTGATACTTCATGGTGACATAGTATGATACAAGTTGTGTAACATCTGTAAAGCTAGATGTAGCTTGATTTATTACGATTTACAAAATATTCTGCATGTAGATGAACGTATAAGAACGCATTAGTCTTCTTTCTTAACGGAACCAAACTTGAAGCCTTTGGACTGCAAATCAGACTTCGCTTCCTTGATTTGTCGCCTCAGCTCTTCGGCCGCTTCGGGGCAGTCATTGAACGTGGCCACTCGGTACGCCACTACGGAAGCTGATGCCAAGCCAAACAGAACTATAGCATAGATCGGAAGTAGTAGAACATGTGTCTCATAGTCTTTCGGAACTTGCACAACGGTCCCCTTGACCAGAATCAACCAGATAGCGACAAATGTCGAAATGAGCGACAGCCACTCAGTGAGCTTCGTCATCTCTTAATTGTTTCTTGATCACGTTTCACGGCCAGTCTCACAGTTAAGGGTTCTACTTGATTGTAAACGAAGCGATTGTGTGATGTGTGTTGAAACTCTTTATTGCCTGCCACAAAAAAAAAGAGGAGACCGAGATAGAGGCGTAAATTACTTGCCAGGGACAATTTGATTCGGGAAAAAGAAGGCACAAATTGCAAGGAATCAGCGATCAGCTGGCGCACGTGGACGCTGGCCGCCAGATGGCGCGCAGGCGCAGCGCAGCACTGATGTTTTATGGGCCACGTTTTAGCTGGTGTTCTTCCTTTTCATTGCAAACAGTGTAATAATATGCCTTCGTGACCAATTGCGTGACCAGTTGCCATCATGCAAGCTCATCTTCGACAAAGGGCTTCGGCCAGTTCTGTCAGAACCATTTTAGGTCTGTGCCTTGTCGGACGCTAATTCTTTCCGCATGTCCTGTCTCTCTCTCTCCCTCTCTCTCTTCCCTCTTTTTGCCTTCCCCTCTCGCTCTTTTCGCTCTCCCTCTTTTCCTCTTCCCTCGGCTCCGCTGTATTGCGCACCATGTTAGCGCATCGGGCAAGCTGAAAGTCGGTTTAGCTGTGCTTCTCTCCCCTCCTCCTCTCCCCTTTCCCTCTCACACTCTCTCTCTCTATCTGTATCTCTCCCTCTCCCTGCCTCTTCTACAATCTCTCGTGAGAGAGGGAAGAGAGGTAGCGATAGATTACTGCAAACACTCATATGTTCTATATATTGTGTTCTCTCTCTCTCCTCTCTCTCTCTCCTTCTCTCGGGGAGCCCACAAAGTTCGAAGGTCCCGGAACGAGAAGAGCTAGAATAAGATTAGAACACACTCTAAAGGTGTACAGTATTTTTTGCTGAATGTCTCTTCCTCTCTCTCTCTCCCTCTCTCTATCTCCTTCGCTTCCCTCGTTGGCACTCGACTTGAATTTTCGCTCTCCCTCTCTCGCTCTCGCTTCTCTCCCTCCTATTCGAAGGTCTCACTCGGACCGTTTTTAGAACTGATCTGAAAGCCAACAAGCGTTCTTTTCTAGTTCGAACTTCTAAGTGGAACTTCTATCTGTTCTAAAGTGTACGTGCGTCATACAATTTTCTCTCTTCTCCTTTCTCTTCCCTCTCTCTCCCTCTCTCCCTCTAGTTCTCTCGTTTTTTCCTTCATGCCAGTTGTCTCTTGTCTCATACGCTCTCCTTCCTCTCTCTCTCTCTCCTCTCTTCCTCTCCTTATGAACAGTTCAAAACTGAAAACGTAACCGGAATCAAGTGTTATTTAGTTCGCTGCAAGTGAAAAGAGCAAGAACACAGCTGCAAGTTCGACGAGACCGAAAATGTTCTGAAAAGAAGGATTATCTGTCGTGTTATTCTATCCTGAAACTCCATTTTAGTTCGAACCCGTCGAACACAGTTCTGTGTGTTGTTTACCTTTGCCTGGCCTGATGAAGACAATGTTCTACAGACAAGAACTTTACTGCACTATGGTCTCTGTGATTTGAAATTCGAACCTCATAAGTGTTCTGAAGCTTGACAAGTTTGCTTCGAGTCTCTCTCTCTCTCCCTCTCTCGCCGAAACGTTGAGTTCTTTTTGGGTTCTGTTTCCGGAAGACACTTCTTGGTGAGAAGAAGGGGGTCGTCGCTAAAGTTCTGTCCCCAGACTTGGATGGCAGACAACTTGAATCTTGGACATCATCTCATACCATTTAGTAGTTCTTGCGTAGACTTCGACCCTTCGAATGTGGACATTTCGTCGCTGCCCAGCTTTGAAGGCATTGATATGGAACAACTCTTGTCAGACATAGAACTGCATGTTGCCCGAGAGACTGGTGGCGCCATTGGCGGCCACACTGACCACCAGCAAAGGAACAGTCACCAGCGGCCCGACGGTGGTCACACGCCGGTGGACAGTTCAAAGGGTTCGCCCGACGACGAAGTGATAACTGGTGACGACTGTGAACTCGACTCTGGCTTCAGCTCGGACTCTGTGGCCACGCCTCCAAGTTCAGCTTCCTCGGACGACTTTGACCAGGGTCCCTTTGCCGGCCACCATTTTGCCAGTCGGCCCAAGATGTCGCGAGGCAGCTCATTGTCGTCCAACGGCTCCACCTCCTCCTCGTCGGACATGTGCACGAGTCCGGTGCCCGACTCGGATCCGAGCACCAGTGGGGACAATGCCTCGTGTCGCCCATCACCATCCGTCTCACCGCCCCTCAATTCTGACCCATTCCTCTCCTTTACCGGAAGCTCCCTGCTGGACACCTTTGGCTGCGGCCACGGCTCTGACCACGCGGCGGACTCCATCATGGCGTCCAGTCAGTCAATGGAAGTTGACCTCAGGGCCCACTTGTCCCAAACTGGCCACTGTTCGGTCTGGGACTCACCGCCATCTAGTTCAACCAATTCGTTTGACGAGGCCCTCGAGCTGTCGGACACAATTAACGGGCCGGCGGCGGCCATGATGGACGACACGGACGACTTTCCCCTCCTTTCGGACGACTCCATCTGGGACACCTTCATCAATTCGAAACCTGTGCGACATCATCAACGGGGACAACTTCCTGCAAAATGGCGACACTGGGCTCTGCTTGAAGTCTGTCCTAGCCAGTGACCTGCTGCTGGGCTCGAGTCAAAATGGCGCCCTGTCGTCCAGGGTGCAGCTGCCGCCTCCGCTACCGCTCAACTCAAGTCTGGCCACTTTGTTGCAACAGAAAACGCTGCCCGTGGCCAAGGGTCACCTGGCGAAGCCAGCTGTCGTGAAGACGAGCACAAGCAACGCCGCCACCAAGGGCAACATGGCGGCTCCCAACAAGGTGACCCACATGATTTCCGCCACGGGCCACCTGTGTGGGCCCAATGGTCAGGTGGGCCGAAAGATCACCCTGGGCAACTTGTCCACGTCATCCCTGTCGTCTCTGTCATCGCACAACAACAAAAGCAACACCCTGATGGTCGGCACTTCTACTACGGTCCCCTTCACCATTAACAGGAAGCCTCTGGTCACTCATTCCACCCTTTCACTTGGCAACGGCACGAAAACGGGTACCGCCGGTTGCTCCCTGAACAGTTCTAACGGCAGCTCCAACACCCCTTCGAACACAGTGTCACCCACAGCAACAACGACTAACCTCCTAGTACAAAATGGCGTCCGTCATACCTTGCGCCTGAATGGCAGCACCATTGCCCTGACTCCCGTGTCTAAAGGGGTCCTCCGAGGCGGCCGGCGGTGGCGGCTCCGTTGCCAACCAGCTCATTTTCACCGGAAACGGCAAGATTGCCAGCCTCAGTGGTGGCCACTTGGCCGGAAACGGCTCTAGAACGGCCAGCCTGGGCGCCAATCATATTATTATCAACTACAGTGATCTCGGCGTTACTTCCTCAAAGAATGGCCAGGTTACCCTGTCCACGGCTTCCGGCAAGAATCTGGTTCTGACCACGTCGAGTTCGGCCCTGAAGCGCCCTCTCACCATTGGCTCGGCGTCCCTGGTGACCGGCGGTGCCCCCGGTGGCGGCACTCTATCAACGGTCCCCTCTGGCTCTGTGCCCTCCTCCGTCCTGCCGAATGCCAAGAGACTCAAGGACTCGAATGGTTTGCCGGCCACAATTAGGCCACTAAGTTCGACAACGGGTGAGTCCTCTCTCTCCCTTTCTCTCTTCCTCTCGGCAAGGAATGTACACTTCAGAACTCATTGGCCTTTCGCCTTCTCTCTCTCTCTCTCTCTCTCTCTCTCGGTTCTGCGGAGTGCTTGTCAAAGTGGGAAAGAGAATTATCGAAAAAGTTGTTTCGAGTAAGAGAAGGAGTTGTTCTAAGGTTCTAGAATAGCTTTAAGGGGAAAGGAAAGAGGAGTGCAGAGAGGGAGAGAGAGAGAGGGAGAGCGAGAGCAAAAGTGAAGGAAAGAGAAAGCAAATGTTCGACCCATAATGAGAGGCTGAGCTCAGCATAGGCTCAGTGAATGAGAAAGCAGAGAAGAAATAGAGGGAGAGAGAAGGGGGAGAGAGACGAAGAGATTGTTCAGGATATGCTTTCTATGGTAACTTCCGCTCGACAGGCTAATTAGATCAGCGGCTAGAACATTTTGATCGTTTCGATTTGGACCTAATGCTCTTGCCCATTGCTTAATGTTCCCTTTCGCTCCCATGGGATTCTTTTTTATTGTCTTTCTCTCTCTCTTCTCCCCCTCTATCACTCCTCTCTATCTCTGCTCTCTATCTGGACCAATAAAATGTAGTCCTGAAGCCACCAGCTGTGCCAGGTTCTGGTTCCGTTCTAATGAACCTGCTGGTCAACGGTGAAGATGTGGTCAACGGTTACACTCGACCCCAGATGAGCAGTTTTTCGAGTTTGAACAGTTCACGGCAAGCGACATGCGGTGCCGTTGGCAACATGCATGGCAATCAGCGGCCCAGCGGTGGCCCGCACTACCGGCTGACCGGTGGCCACGACTCTGGGTCAACCGGAAGTGCAAAGTTTGGCAGCCATGTGCTCAACGGCAAGAGCAAGACCAACAATGGCGGCTGCGTCCTGTCGGACATGTTCACCTCTTCGTCGAGTTCTACGGTCACGACGGACCCTTTGTACTCAATGTCCTGCTCGAACGACTCGCTGGCCATTGGCGTGAGTCCCTTTGGCGATATTCGCTGACTCTGGTGACACACTTTAGAACTGTTCTGAGCCTCTCGCTCGGCTCGAACCGACACATTAGAACTCGCGACGTCAATCAGTTTTTCTTCTTGTCATTGTGCTTCGAAGTGAAAGAACCGAAAAATTCGAAAAATCGAACACCACGAAGAGAACATTTGTGTTGTTGTTTGCTTTCGAACCACTGAGTTCTGAAGAGAATGTTCAGTGTTCTTGTAATTAGCGAAAAAAGAAGAAACCGGAAATGAGATAATCAAGTAAGCCGCAAGTCCTTCAAATAATTCTAAAAACGCAGTTCCTGTTTCGTCGCTTGCATATTTGTGAAAAAAAAGTTCTAAGCCGTCTATTGTCAGAGAAAAATCAAGAATCGAAATGTCCAAGTTCGCAAGATAAGCTCAAGTTCTGAAAAAAATCTGTACACCTGAATGTTTCATTGGTTGGCCGCCTAGTTTTTCCCCCTTTATGGGCCGAGAGAAGGAAGTAAATCAAGAGTGAAGCTCATTAACTTTGGAGGAGAAGAGGAGACACTAAGCTCGGGTGAGAGGGAGAGGGGAGAAAAAGAGGAAAAGAGCAAAATAGAGTGAAAGTTCTACTACCACTATATTCGAGAAAAAGTTCGAACTGTCATGTGTTCTGAATGACTAGTTCTTTCTGTGCGTTGGTCTCTCTTTTTGCTTCCCTCTCCTCTCCTCTCTCCTACTCTCTCGCCCTGGTTGGAACTTTTTCTACTTTGGACCTTTCGATTTTTCTGGGCTCCTACTCTCGTCGCTCTCCCTCTTTCTCTCCCTCTTTCCCTCTGTCTCTCCCTCTGTCTCTCCCTTCGCCTCTTTTTGATGGATCACATTTTACGTAAAAATGTCCACCAAGTCGTTAATTATGACTGGATTTATCTCTTCCTCGTTCTCTCGCCCTATCTATACCTTCCTCTGTTTCGCTCTCTTCCTCTTCCCTCTCCCCCTCTCCCCTCTCTCTTCGGCTCCGAAAGAGGAAGACACCGGTGGGCCCAATCAAAGAAGGGAGCTCTGCTCTCTTCCTCTCTCCCCTCTCCTCCTAATTGACTCGAAAAGTTCGAAGCTCAAGACAATGTCAACGTTCGAAGTCATCTGAACCATTTTTGAACATTACGAGCTTCACATGTTTCAACCCCTTAATGGGACATATTAATGGAAAAGGGAGAAGAAATGGAAGGAAGTCTTTGTTGACAAGAAATATGGAAATTTTCGCTAATGTGTCGAACTGTGTATATAGAAAAATGGTACAATTCAAGATGGCGACCGGAAAAGACGTCAAGTTATATATAGAGATAATTATATATGAGAGAGATTATATATATACCATATATAGTGAGTATGACGTGAACGCAAAGTTTCCACGTGACTTGCACATATAGTTCAGATATGATACATATTATTATTATGATTAATATACATAATAGTTTTAGCTGCCAATGTTATTTACACGCTATGCCACAGAGACAGAGCGATAGAGAGGGAGAGCGAGAGGGAGAGAGGGTTCTTGAAAGTGAAAAGAAAAAGAGGCCTTGAAGTTGAAGTATGCGATAAGATTAGAGATGACGTAGAAATATATATATGGTGAGAAATATGAGACGAGAGATACGACAGAGATATTTGATACCTTGATTGACCATTGTTTTCAGTTCAGGTGACACTTCGAACCGTAAGCTAATGTACAAGAAATGTTCTAGAACGTCCACGCATACACACGTACACACACTCACACTCGCACCATGTGATGCTCAGAGCAGATTGTCTTGAGTTTGTCTTTCTGGGTCTCTCTCCCTCTTCCCTCTCTCTCTCTCCCTTTCCCTCTTCCCTCTCGTGCTCTCTCGTGACTACCACGCCCGATGAGCAGGAAAGGGAGAGGGAAGAGAGCAGATAGACACCATCACGGAAGGGAGAGACTTGCCTTCCGCTCTCATGTCCTACCCAAGTCTCGAACAATGTTCTGGTCGGTTTAGAACATAGTGCATTTAGTGTGGGAGAGGGGAGAGAGAGGGAGAGGAAAGGAGAGGGAGAGGAGGAGAGAGAGAGAGAGACAGAGTGCTGACGTCTTTGAAAAGTGTATAAGCATTCTGTGAGCGCTTTGGACATTTCGAGGACAAGGACTTGATGATGACAATTTGATGATGATGAGAAAAGGGAACGTCAAGAGCGAGAGGGAGAGCGAGAAAGAGGGAAAGGGTGCCGAGGAGATTGAACACTTTTCTCTCTTTCTCCCTCTCCTCCCCTCTCTTCTCGGCAAGAGGGAAAAGCTGTCTCTCAATCTCTTTTCTTGATTATCTCATAGCCGGGCTGATCATGATTAAAAAACTAAATTCATGTGCCAATCAAAGGATTTAGAGAATAATGAGCAAAAAGAGGAAAACTAATGTAGAATCATTAATCATTTAATTGTATATTATCAGAGCGAAAAAAAACTTGATACTGCCTAATTACACTTTTGATGCTTAATGAACATCAAACACATACACAATTAATTACACTTTTTTCGCTGCAATCGTCGTCATTTACTAATTGTACAATAATTATCTTTTCTAGATTAGACGTCTTTCTCTCTCTCTCTCCTCTCAATCTCTCCTCTATATCTCTTTTTGTCTCAATCACCATTATATAACATAGATTGTAGAGAAAACAGTGCACATATTACACGTCAACACACACTCACATAGAAGAGAAATATAGAAAGAAAAAAGAAGTGAATCCGTCACACAGAGCAATCACGCAAACTCACGCAGAGTGAGGAGCAAGAGAGAAGAATGCTTCAAATATTTACCATTTAATTGTTTTCCTTTTTTTCTGGTTGCCATAGAAACTCAAGATTTTTTTGCAAATGGAAAATGATTGATTATTATGAAAGAATAACGTTTACCATTGACATTGTTAAGTTTACCGTCTCTTCCCCCCTTTTTTGTAGATTTTTGTTGAACTTGAAAAAGATTTTGAGAAAAATATTAGAAATTAATTCGAAAATGAGAAGAAAGCCGCTTATTTGCGGAAAAGTTTGATGAGATTAATTTTTTTGGTTTTTCATGGTTTCGAAAAAAACGAGACACCGCTGAGTTTTGAAATTGATTAATTTTTGTGAAATTAATTTCAATGTTTGGCAATTATTTCTCTCTCAATTTCTACGCCAAGCTGTTAATTTGCACCATGATAGTGAAAAATGCTAAAATCGATAAGATAAGATATAAGATAAGATGAAAACTGATAGTGAAAAAAACTACTGAAAAAGTCTACTAAAGTATATAACAAAGAGAGCATATATATATTTTTGATCACAGAATCATTATATGTATAAAGGTATATTAATGGAGTTGACAAAAATGATCTATGTATAAAAAATATGGCAATAGATAAACGATCCCTCGGACAAAAAAAATGGTTGACTTGCGTGCTTTTTCGTGAGTCACGTGACTGAAGGCAAGACCTTATCAGGGGTGGCTCCTGTTTGCCACAACCGCCGCCATTGACGTGCTCCATACTATTTCTATTCATTGCACACCTCTTTCCCTCTCCCTCTCCCCTCTCCCTCTCTCTCTCTCGTACGCGTTTTGTGAAACTGCATGTGCTACGTCAAAGAATAACGAAAGAGCAAGAGAGCGCGAGAGGGAGAGAGAGAGAGAGATAAAAACAATTTTAACAAAGAATCAACTCACGCTGACTTGGCATTACATTTCTCTCTCTCTCTCCCTCTCCTCTCTCCCTCTCTCGCTCTTTCGATGTATTCACTGCAGTCAAAAGAAACAGAATGATTGCGGCCGTAATTAAGTTAATTGTATTCTAAGAGGCACGGAAGCAGAGAAGCAAAGAGAGGGAGAGAGAGGGAGAGAAGAGAGGGAGAGAGGAGAGGGAGAGAGGAGAGGGAGAGAGGGAGAGAGGATGACTCCACTGTACGCACTTCTTATATGAGCGCCTTTATCTACGTGCACACTTTCACATTGTGTCGAATCATAATTGTGATACGAGTGGTTGCATGTTGCGATAATACTACTTTCCCATTTGCCATTCACTTGTTCCCATCAAGGTAAGCAGCTCTCCCTCTCGCTCTCTCCCTCCTCTCCTCTCTCCCTTCCTCCCGTCAAAGGGCGGACGGCGGAGTGTCATCTCCTAATTTAAGAGGACTATTTTTTGTCGACACTGTAAACAACTGGAAAGAATTTCTCGCGAGGTTATTAGACCTATAAGTGGAACGCCTACGTTGACTTGCACAATTTTCGGGAGAGGGAGAGGAGGAGAGGGAGAGAGACAGCTCTCTTGACTCTCGTTTTTTGGCTTTCAGCTCTCACCGCATGGCAATTATTGCAAAATGGTCTATTATGTAAACAGTTCTAGAACATTGCTCTCGAATATTCCGAGTAATGGAGGCTGAAGCACAATGAACGAGCGATGGTTTCGCAATCTCTCCTCTCCCTCTCTCCTCTCCCTCTCCCTCTCTCCCTCTTTATTTGTCGGGTTTCCTTTCAAGGTCCCATTTGCATACAGCAAGCCTTAAATAATTCATATCACAAACAACACGTGCCATTAATTACTCCGACTACTCAATTACAAATTCGCTCTAATTGGTCGACAGTAATTGAGCTTCGACTTGACTTGTGTGTCACTCAAAATGTCAACACACTCAATATTAGCATAGCTCAGCTTTTTATCGTGATACGGCTTCAGTTTTAGTCATATTAGAGATACTAAATGACATGCGCATAATATATCGATTTAATAGAAAAATATACTGAAATAAAACCAAGTCGTGATGTGTTGCTTAAAGTGCACAAAAACAAAAACTATGGAAACATTTCATGACGGAGCCGATATTGGGAAGCCAGTTCGGACTTTAAGATATATGATAAGGGTCAAACTGTCAGAAAGAAAAAATAAATATAATAAATAAATCTCTCATATTAATATAATTCGGGTCCGGATTAAAAAATATCAAAAACACGAAGTTTCATTTCGACAGCAATCGAGTTGAAAACCAGTCGCACTACAGAAACGGTCCCTGGTTTCCGAGCGTGTTTTCTGGTTCACGTTTGCTCAGTTAGAAAACAGTGTTTTTCATAACTTGCCTGGAACCGGATTTGCACCTTTGTTGTCAACAATTAAGCGCCAACCATGGTCAATTTAACCAACTTTCTGTGCAAGTACATGCCGTCATGGCTGCCCAGGGGCGAAGGGGCCAACGTTGTGTCCCATGTGTCCACTCGAATGTGGCTCAAGAAGCACCAAATGTTCAAGTTGACCCGATTCTTTGTCCATCGGCGGCGTAATTGTTACAATTTAGCGCGAAAGAACTTCCTCAAGTCGATGCAGTTCTCAATGAAGTGCCGCAAGGACAAGGCGGGCGTCATGCGTGACATTTTCAGCCAGCGAATTTGGTCGGCGTGCCATGAGCACCGCTTCCCGTACAAGTACTTGATGGGCACTCTGCCCCAGATGGGCATTGAGCTGGACCGGAAGTCGCTGGCCAACTTGGCCATCTGGGAACCTAGGACCTTTGAGTCGCTGGTACAGCTGTGCAAGGCCAAGGTGGCCGAACATCCCGTCGGTGAGGCGGCAGAACAGCTGGAAGTACCGCCCGGCGTCATAACTCGTGGAATGCTGTAAAGGTTCGAGAGATATTAGAGTCTAGATTTAAATAAAATGTACATTTAGTGAAACACTTGTCCTGTGAAATGTGTCAGTTTTAATTTTTGAAAAACGATTTTCTAGTTGCAAGTATAATAGAGTTGCTGCTTGCATCGAGTGTGAAAATTAATCAAGTATTTATCGAGTTCATTTGAGACAGCTCGAGTCTACAGTTCGCATTCATTCCTATTCGTTTGTCTCAGTGTTCTAGAATATGTTCAAAAATTGAAGTTCCTCATTGCAAAATTGTAGTTCGCTAAATTAGAAAGTATTTCGAAGCTATTTAGATGGGGACTAAAGTTGATCGCGACGTGGACGCCATCTTGGGTTACTCTTAACTGGCCGCCCGTGACTGGCTAGCTACGACAGACAAAATGTTCAGACTGGACATAACAGCTGGACTTCGAATGGTGGTCAAGCACATCGGGCTACTGGCAGTTGCGACTGTCGAACTACTGGAAGGTTCAGATGAAGCGGGAACCTTGGCCACCATTTGTGGCCACAAAGAGGACGAGGAGGAAGCGGTCGATGACAAGAGAGCGCCACTGGTGACCAGTGTAGTCGTGGCCACAGCTGAGCCGGAGCCACTACTTCGGGCGACCGACGAACTGTTCAAGATCAATCTGGTCGGACTAACTGAACCAGAACTGCCGGCCGACAGCTCGCTGTTCTTCTTTGCCTGATTATGCAACGTCACAGCCCACTGTTCGGCTTGAACAGTGTCCACCACTTGAGCTCGCGTCCGAAGGTACTGAAGCAACTTGATTCTCTTGGTGATGAATTCGCGCCTTCGCTTCTCACGCTCCCTGTAGTTCTTCGAGTCACGTCTAGCTTGCAGTCGCTTCCGCTCCTTCTTTTCCTCTACATTCTCGGCCTCCTTGCGCTTCACTCGCTTCTCAGTCTTCTCGGGCAACAGCTCCACCAGCTCGTGCTTCACGTACAGGTCGTCCAGTGTCATCGTCCATTTTGTATTTGCAACATACTCAGCCTCCAGCTGTGCCAGTAGAACGTCCTCCTCCTGGTGCTGTTGCCGCTGTCGGTTGCGAAACTCCTTGACCGGATTGTAGGGGGCTTCGGTTCCCTCGGGTCTCGGATACTTGAGGCGACGGTTCGACTTCTTGTTCACTCGGTAGCTTGAGTTGGAGTCGGATCCGTCGTCATCTTCGTCCTGACTTGAATTGCCACTCGAAGTGGACGGCCGACAGTCGTCCAGGGATGAGGTAGTGGAGCCTTGAGACAGAAAAGAACTGCTCGAACCTTGGGTACAGAAGCGCTCCGGGCCGGTTAACAGTTGCGACGTTGCCGCTTGAACCAAGGCGGACAGTTTACTGTTGTTTGAATTGTGGTCCGAGGTTGACGCAATCTCGGCCAGAGCTGACAATTTACTCTGGCTACAGCTGGAGCTGGTTCCTGCTATGGATGCCATGGGAGCAGTGGTATGCGTCAGCCCAGTGGGCAAGTTGATGGTCATCGCCGGCAGGCTGGCCACATAGGTTCCGTTGGCTTGGAACAAGATTCTGGTCGAGCCACCGTTCTCAAATTTGGCAACATTGTTAGCTTGACCATTGGCACCGGCGTCGGCACTGGTTCTCAGAGGTAGATCCTTGACCACCTTGATTAGTTGGTTATATGGAAGTGATGAGTTGGTTTCTATGCGATGTACGGCCACAATCTTGGTTAGCTGGCCATTGGCCACTCGATACGTATTGAAATTGCCGCCGCCATTGGGTATTTGAACAACTTGGGCATTCTGGACTTTGGGTATACTTGTCGTACTGGTTGGCGTCCACGACGTAGACGTCACACACTGGGCCACTGGTTTGCCCTTGTTATCGTTCGACGAGCCGGCCAACATGAGCAACGTCGCCGCAGCTTCGTCTTCCAACTGACTTCCGGGCAGTGCTTCGTCATCAAGGGCGCCATTGGCCACCAACGGGCCACCATTCGCCATTTCCGTTTTGACTGGCGGCATCCCCAACGCCCCAGCGTTGGCCAGAGCCAGTGAACCATTCGCCAAATCTAGTTCCGGGTCAATTTTGAACTTCTTCACCAGTGGGCCGTCCATGGGGTCAATAATGTTCAGCTTAACGGGACCAATGGCGGCCGGATAATGTGCCGAACAATTAACACTGTCTGATGAAAGACGCACCGCAGCTCGCTTCAGGGACGACATGTTGGTTTGCTGGTGAAAACGGTGCGGAAAGCGAGAGGGAGAGAGAGAAAGCAGAGCTCAGCGTGATCCTCTCTCTCTCTCTCCCTCTCTCACTCCCTGTCTTTCGTTAGAATGGCTGCGCACATGCGCACTAGCCTTCAGCCAGAGCCTCTTTTTCGGCCGTCTCTCTCTCTGCTGCAGTGCACGCGGTTGTCGTCTATATCGTGAGGGAGAAGACGGAGAGGAAAGAGAGAGAGAGGGAGAAGAGGGAGCAAGGGAGACAGAGAGACGCGCGCATCGTCGTTCGTTTCGTTCGCTTTGTTGCTTCATTTTTGAATTGGCTGACGAACCGGCCTCTGCTCATTGGCTGAACACTCACACACGACTCACGTGACTCCACGAGGATAAGAGTCACGCTGGGAGCGTCTCTCTCCCTCTCTCCTCTCCCTCTCCCTCTCCCTTCTGCTATTTTTGTTTGTCTCGAAATTGTTTGCAAGTTTTTTGTTTACTCCACGAAACCGAGATTGATTATCTCATTTGCTCTCGAAAAATTTCAAATTTCGCGCCCAGCTGATCAAGTCAACCTTATTGGTTAAACTGGAAACATCTCAATGATTTGCGAATTCGAATTTCCCGCCTTTCCTAATGACCATAATTTGTATCATAATTAAAGTCGTCTCGAACTGCTCGAGGCGACCATCTTCTCAAGGTCTCTGGGTCATCTAGAGACCGAGAGGGAGAGGGAGAGAGGGAAAGAGATAACCGGTTTAAAAGAGTCACCTTTCTCAGGTTGACATCAACTGAGCACATTAATGGTTTGCGCTAATTGCGTCCGAATTTAATGCAGAACTGAATCAAAGCTGAAACATTTCAACAGATTACACGTGATATATGAAAAACAATCAAGCACGCGTCCACTTGTTTGTCAAGAGCTATAGCATCTGTCATACAAGTAGATGACTCATATGGTGAAGTCACTTTGATCTATGTTTAGCAATACTTATACCTCTACATTGGTAAAAAATACTGGCCAACCAATGACACGTATGAGAGAAGAAGCTCCGCCCACCGAACAAGTGTACCAAAGCCCAGGTAGGCTAGTAACCAAGGGGTGCTCGTGTATATAAGAAGGTACGACCATGGTCAACTCTAATCCACACGAAGGCCAGATGTCTGCCATGGATGACTTGATTTTGTATTTCAGTATTTTACTCCTGTGCACATGCGCAGTCCAGGGAAAAGTCTACTCCAGGTGCGCACTTGCCAAAGAACTTCAGACCAAGTACAAGCTCAATCGCCGTATCGTGCCGTCCATTTTGTGCCTATCCAAGTTTGGCGCCAAATATGACACGTCATCGCTGTCCAATCACACCCTTGACGGCTCTAGAGACCATGGACTGTTTCAGGTTTGTCGCCACTCTCCCTAGATGGCGCTCGTGCTCAGTGGTAGCTCTTTCTGTGTCTTGCAGATAAACGATGGCCGCTGGTGTTCGAGTGACGATGTTGATGATAAGGATGGCGATAATGAGTGCAACATACCTTGTCACAAGCTTCGTGACCACAACATTGACGACGATGTCCGCTGTCTGAGACGCATCATGGCGTCACGTGGCTTCCCAGCATGGGCCACTTGGAATGATATGTGCAAAGGAACTTATATGCTTCACTATCTGCAAGGATGTTGATTGTAATATTATTGTAATATTCACGTCGATAAGTTTTCAATCTCGACAGATTAAACAAACTTTCGCATTGGAATTCTACTTTCATTGACATCCATAGAATTTTTCAAGTTGACCGGAAACAGTCAGCTTCTCAAAATGTCCGCAAGGTGTCACCCTTTGAAGATGGCGACTCGTGGAAATAGCTCCACTACCACTAGCGCCACTGGCGGCAGTTCTGAAAACTTTTGAACAATTCATCCACTTACTCTGGGTTTAGTCACTTGAACACTCAAATCATGTGATTCCGTTGAAAATTTATTAAACATGCTCGTTAACTAGCAGTGCTCGCTTAAAATAGTCTTTGAAAGCTGCACTTATCGGTTAAAATGACATCATGATTTATAAAATAGTCGAGTTATGTAACGCATCGTTCTGGGAAATGAACATAATCATCGCATTTCAAACTAATTGAAAAATAGTAAACAGTGAAAGATTAAACTTTGATTTGTTCAATGGAACCATAATCGGCCGACTTGTCGGTGGCGTCAATGGCCGACGTATCTGTGATATTTGAAGCTTCAGTGATGGCCTTTGACTCGGAAGTAGCTGGTATGTCGGATATCTCGCTCAGGTCGTCGCGACACAGGTGACCGATGACAGCTGAGCCAATGCTGTCGCCCAGGACATTGATGGCCGTCCGGAAGCGGTCAAGCATCCAGTCCACCACATAGATGAGGGCCACGTCCTCGGCCGGCAGGCCGACCGCGTTCAGCACAATCACCATGGTAACCAGGCCGGCCTGGGGAATGCCCGCCGCGCCCACCGAGGCGGCGGTGGACGTGATGCTGATGATTATGAGCTTGACCAGCGTCAGGTCGACGCCGCGAGACTGGGCAATGAAAATGGCCGCCACCGCCTCGTAGAGGGCAGTGCCGTCCATGTTGATGGTTGCCCCGATGGGCACCAGAAAGCGCACCACCCGGGAGTCCAGTTGCACCTTCCGCTCCAGGCACTGAATGGTCACGGGCAGGGTGGCCGAGGACGAGCCCGTGCCAAAGGCCGTCATGAGGGCGGGGCTTATCTGGGCCATGAAGTGGTATGGGTTCCTCCGGGTGACCACGTAGTAGAAGGCGGGCAGTATGAGGAAGCCGTGAATGAAGAGGCCGAGGAGGACGGTGAAGGTGTACCAGCCCACTCCGCCCAGCATTTGCTGGACATCCTCCACGCCCACAATGCGGGGCACTATGAGAAACATCACGCCCACCGGGGTCATCAGGATGACCAGAGAGGTGATCTTCATGGACGCCTCCAGTAGGCTGTTGAAGAAGTCCAGCAGCGGCTTGCCCTTCTCGCCCGACCGGGACAGAATGATGCCCAGTAGAATGCTGAAGGCCACCAGGCCGATAATGTTGGTGCCCGAGGACTGCGAGCTGGTGATGGTCCACTTTGACAGGTCAGTCTCGTTGGGACTACCTTCGGGGACCGTCAGCAAAGTGCTATACTGCACGGTGCAGGCCTCAATCAAATTTGGCGGGAAAATGTTTCGAATCAGGTCAAGCACGGTGTCCGCCGTGGTCACCACCCGAGTCTTGGGTCCCTTCACCTCCGTGCCCACCACCGAGGGGCCACCAGGGTGCACCACCGACACCAGGACAATGCCCAAGAAAATGGCCGTCAGCGTGGACGCCAGGTAGTACATGATGGCCCGCGAGCCAATCTTGCCCGAAAGGGCAGCGTCCAGGTTGCCCAGAGATGATATGAGGCTGGACACAATGAGCGGCAGTATGAGGCACTTGAGGGCCCGCAGAAATATTTCGCCCGGAAACTCCAGGTACATGAGGTCCCGCTTGGACCAGGGGTCAGTTGTCTGGCGCAAAATGAGCCCCAGCAAAATGGCCGCCACTACGGCCACAATGGTCAAGATGATGTTCAGGTGCTCTCGGGCCACGGTGGCCCATGACCCCTTCTTCTCTGTGGTCAACATGGCGGACCAGGGGTGTGTTTGCTTTTTGTAATATACTTATAATATTCTTCAGTATCACAGCACACAAGTCAGCGTCAACTTTCTCTCTGTCATATGATATTAGAGAAATGTTTCACGTAGCGAAGTTATTCGGGAACTAAATTGCACTTTCTCTAGTGCAATAAAAAAACCTGAAGCTGCAAAGAGCTGATAAACTCATAAAAAACTATTATAATAATAAAACGGTGATGAGCAGTTGTATTATTATGTAAATACAATCAACTTGATTCAAGGCGTCAGTTCGAGTGTCCCGAAGAGTAGGCGGTGAATGCAATTAGCGTAAATCACTCATCAATGGGTAAATCGAGATTTGCTGAACTGAATTAACTCGACTCGGTCTGGAGAGTTTATTGTTGCCGACACGGGGAGCAATTTAAACTAAATCCAGTTCCAGGGAATGTGCACAAACACTTGTTTTTGAGAAAAGCGCAATCTGAATTAAGTTCACAAGAGAAATGTGTCTTTCTGAGAGACAGAGGGAGAGGGGGAGAGAGAGGGAGAGAGAGGGAGAGAGAGAGTAAAGAAACAAATTAGAGAAAAAGGTGAAACCGGATAAACTTGTTCACGACATGCCATACATACTGATACTAATATTGGTTGATTATTAGGTTAATTGAGAACATGACCACAGGTAACAGTTTTCGTGATAGCGGGAAATAGGTATGCGAAGAGGGAGAGGGAGAGGGGGAGAGAGCCGACCGAAGGAGGGCGAGATAGGGAGCGAGAGAGGAGAGACAGCTCTCCGGTTTGCTTTGACGGCAGTAAACTTACGATTAACGTTTCAACTAGCCGTAAAGTTTCTATGGCTTTTCCAAATGAAACGAACATGACGAGAGGGGATGGAGAGAGGGAGAGGGAGAAGGGGAGAGAGAGAGCGAAAAGGAACGAAAATAGTTGCTGGGTCAGTTTGCAGTTATTTATCTCCTCTCCCCTCTCCCTCGTCTCTCTCTCCTCTCTCGCTCTCCTCGCTACCTACTGAGCTCTCGGCGTGCACGTGATCATTGTTCAGACTCATCGCATTCATCGTCATGTTGTCAAACTTTTTCAGATTTGAATGCAAATTTTCAGATAGTTCTATAATGACCTTAAAAAGCCTTCGCAAAGATAAAGTTTAGCAAAAAACAAAAAAGTCACTTTAGAGACGCGCCCTTGAAAACGGATCTCTCTCTCTCCCTCTCGCTCTTCTCCTCTCGGCACCCAAGTTCCGCATCCATGGTCACGATTGTTCTTTTTTTGCAACGCACACTTGATCATTTCATTGTCAGCTTTGGAATATGGTAAAGTTGGCACTTCGCCAGCAACAAGCATGGTCAACAAAGGCAGGGACCGTCTCCAAAACGGCGACATTTTATTCCTTTCCAGTCACAAAGCTTGCTTATAAATTGCACATGGCTACTATTAAATCGGATATGCATAGTGACGTCCGTCTCTTCTCAGGTGCGCTTCACTTTGTTCTTCTTGTTCCGCAGCTCAGTTTCCGGTGAACTGCCACGTGACCCTTGACCAGACTGCGAGCGAGCCACGAGAGACTGCGCAGACTCGTAGGCAGTTTGCACATATGGCTGCAACTGGGCCCAGTTGTAGAAGATGAGACCAATGAGAAGGAAGAGCGGCAGGGTGTAGACATTGCCTCCGTACGTTCCGTCCGCTTCGATGCTCGAGTCGCCGAGCGAACTTCCGGTTCCCATTTTGAGCTTGGGATAAAATTCAAACTGGAAATGGTCATAGCTCTTGTTGGCCTGGAAACTAATTTCCTGTACGGTGAAGTCGTACAGAGTGCGAGCCAGAGTGGTTTCCAGTCGAAGCACGTACGTTCTAGAACTGTCCAGAGGAATGCTCGGCATAGTGAAGAAGGCAGAAACGGAGCTGAGTTGATTCGAAGAGACCAGCTGCTCAGTGCCAAGAATGTACAAATTGATCTTGACCGAGTTCAAGTGTTCATAGTGCGAGGTCAGGACGTCACCAGTGATGTCCATGTGAGTGGCCTTGCGAAAGGCAATCAGCTGAACATTTCGAACATCGTCATCAGTCACTTGAACCTTCTCCTCGGCGGGCACAGTTCGCGAAATGACAACATTCCGGTCATCATTAGTCTTGATGCGAACATAGTAGAAGCACTTTGGCTTCAAGCCACGAATTCTAAACGAGCCCTGCTCATCGGCAACGGCCTCCTCGGCATGCAATTTGGAACAGTCCCCTTGACCATCAAGGCGGTCGGGAATGGCTTCAATGACGGCCCCGGCTTCGGGTTCGCCGCTTAATGATGCAATCGACCCAAAGACGCTGAACGCCGTGCGCTTGCCAACTATGTCAACGTCTTCCGTTTGTCCTTCGCGAACTTCAATCATCTTGGAACTCGGTTCAAAGGCATACTCCTTCATCATGGACTTCAGATAGTAGTGACCTGGGCTGAGGCCCACAAAGGTCAGCCCACCGCTAGCCGGAGTGACCAGGTTTCGGCGGTAGTTGTCACTGCCGCCGGACAGCGAGATGAGGACATCTCGAAGCGGTTTCTTGTCTTCGCCCAGAACTTTCACACTGACGCCAGCCAACTTCTTGGCCAAGAACTGGCCCAGTTTGTCGAGAGCGCCATCTGTCCAAGCTTTGTCCATAATGTAACCATCCTTCTCGGCGGAGATTTCAAGCTCACGGCCGTCATCCGAAGCAACGTCAAACGGTCCAGCGAGATAATTACCTTGTCCATCAGTTGATGAACTTATAGTGAGACATCACCTTCGGCATTGGTTTGCTTGATTGTGATTTCGACGCCTTCTAGCGCAGGTCGAACCGAGCCTCGGACGAAAAGTCCGGCCTTTCCGGTGAAGAGAAGTTCTCGAGGACATTCGTTTTGAATGCGAACAGAATGATTGGGTGGCTTTAGGAGCAGTGAACTTGAGGTCGCAGTTACATGAACATCCGTTTCCGGTTCAACGTAAAGCGAAGCTCGATAGTTGTCGGCAGCGGCGCCATCTCTGTTCTGGACCAGATTTATCGTTTTCTGAGAAACCTTGCCATTGGAAGACTCAAGGGATATTACCAAGACTAAATCGGTGACATTTTCCTTCGAGTTCACAACAATGTCCAATTTATGCTTGGCAGCGCTCAACTTGAGTTCACTTTTAGAATTCGTGTCCAACATGAAAACTTCCGGTGTGGCGTCTTCCGTTTCCAGTTTAAACTTGTGGCAACTCACAGGTTCCACAGTGTAAACTCCAGCTTCCGGGAGACAATGTTTGTGTAATCGGTTAACCTTCAGTTCTTCAGATCTACCGCTAGGGGATCGCAGTTTCAGATTGACTAAATGTGACGTTTGAAAGATTCCAACGAAACCCTTTTGCTTAAAGGTCAACCCAGTGACGTCAGCGCCGTTGACGACTACATCCAGTTGGTCATTTTCCCAGCACCAGTCGGCCGAGGAGGTGTGGTCTTTGCTGATGGTCAACTTGTACTTTCCATTGACCACATGACTAAATTCAAATGTATTCCAGTTTTGACCCTGGGTCGCCGTCCAGGTAGACTCCTGGCCGCCATTTTCTCTGGATAGACGAATGGTCAACTTTTCAAACTCGTTTCCGATCAACGAGACTTTCCCTGAAATTTTCGCAGCGAACTGATCGAACTTGACGTCAAGGATGGGACTCTCCGCCAACTTGACATCTACTGAGGCAGGCTTGAAGGTCATCAGGTCATCAGCTCTACCTTCAGGGGTGATCTTATAAGTTCCAGACTTAAGGAATGTACAAAATGAGCCGTCCGAGCCGATGTCAGTCAAGACGTCGGGACCATGGTTAGAACCAAAGCGAACTCTGTTCCCCAGAGAGGGAGACACAAAGTTCACCTTGCCACAGACTCTGAAAGCTGCGACATGAACATCCGGAACCTTAGAGGAAGACGGCGATATTTTTATGGTCAGTGACTCAAACTTCCGGTTCTCAGAGTTCACTTCAAGAGTGTACGTGCCAGCTCGGACATTGTCAATGTAATAAACACCGTTTCCATCGGTTCTTGCTTTCTTAGTGCCAGTTGTCTTAGATGTGAGCAGAACTTCGGCATTGGCCACACCTTGACCATTTGCTCGACCTAGTATGCGTCCACTAATGCCAAAGCCCTCAACCTGAAATGTTGGCTGAAGGTTGACACTGTCGTGCTTGACCACAAAGTCGACTTCAGCGGGTTTCACGTCGAACTGAATCGAACTGCCTTTGTAGAATGGCACTAGCTTGTAGTCACCTGGTGGTAGTGATTTGAATGAAAAGGTTCCATCAGCGCCGGAGACAGCATGGCATAAGTAGTTGAGTCCGTTGTTTGGTTGATTTTTGTAAGGTATGGACGCTTCATTGCAGTTGCCGATGTCTTTGGGATTCAGACCCTTAATTCTACTGAACAGTCCAAACTGAACACCCTTGATAGCTTCGCCATCACCTTCAACGGCACCAGATACATCAAATCCCTGGATAGTGATGGCTTCAGAGATGATTTCAGGGTTCAAGACAACATTCTCTTCATGAACTTTCACAAGCAGTGAATTCTTTCCCTTGAATTGCCATTTAGGATGACTTGCAGATACTTCATACAAGCCAGGGAGAACTTCTTCGAAAGAGTAGTCTCCGTGAACTCCAGTAACCAGCGACTTAATCAACTGATTCGTTTTCTTGTCCTTCAGAGACACAGTTACACCACTTGGTCCACTGAGTAAACCATTGCTCAGAACCTTTCCACTTATACTGAAACCTTTAAAGATGAAGTTCACGTCTTCGCCTCTGGAACACGGGTCTGACTGGCCATCAATCTTGATAGTCACCTCGTTCGGCTCAAAAACCCAACCTTCCGGTGGCTCGACACGAAGTACATGGTCACCTTTACCTTCCAAAGGCAAGAAGTAGTAACCATTATTGGGTGCACAATCAGTTGATTCTTTGAGTGATCCACTAGCCGTATACCTTGAGTAGGACAATAGAGATTAAGTTACAGATATATTGGCGACATTTTGTTTTAACCTACAGCTTGATGGACACTTTCGAGTAGTCGATGTTTACCGGTGATTTTACGAAACCACCGCAGCCAAGTATGTCATTTGCCTGGCAGTAATTTGAGAGTGTGAGCAGTAGAACACAAAGTAAACTGCAATTGAATCTAAGAGGATTCCGTAACTGCATCTTAATTGTATTTATTATAATCTGCCGGCTCAGTAATAACACATGAGTCGGTAAAATTGGTAAGACTAAGATCGTATCAAATCCCAGATACCACAAGATGTATAAGAGCAAGCCAAGGATGGAAAACCATTAGGACTAAGAGTGCGCAGCAGCGCCATCTAGGTCGAGAAATATGCTTATTCCTGGTCACTTCGAACTTAAACAACGCTCGACAGCTTTCTTCCAGCGTTCAAACGACTCCTTGTAGATTATGAAATTGTCAACATCCGGTTCGAATATTCTGTCTCCCTTCCTTAATGACTTAAGCTCATTCTTGTCCTTCCACATCCCGACACTGAGACCAGCAAGCACAGCGGCACCTAGCGACGACATTTCGCGATGCTCATTGCGGTAAACTCTTTTCCCGCTTAGATCAGCTATGAATTGACATAAAAAATCGTTATTTGAAACTCCACCGTCAACCCTAGACGTAAGAACAACATGGGAAATATTAGTGTCATATCTCATCAGTATTCGTATACTAACTTGAATGATCTGATATTTAGACCAAGTTCGTCATTCGCGATGTCAAACAGCTGTTTAATTCGGAACCCAATGGACTCCAGTATTGCTCTGGTCATGTGACCTTTGGTAGTGCTGGGCTCAATACCAATGAAACCGGCAACTGCGTACACGTCATTGTAGGGCGCTTGAAGGCCGCTGAAAGCCGGCACAAAATAACAATTCGCATTCGGCACAGTTTGTGCCAAATCACTTGATTCGGATGGATTATCGAATAAGCCAATGGAACGAGCCCATTCCACGGATGTTCCAGTGTCCGCCGACGACCCCTCTACCAGATATGTGGCCTGGGTTTCATCAATCAGTTTCCAGCCAACCACCGGATACAAGCCAGCGAAGGAAGCGTGTGGTCTGGAAGCAGTGTTGACGTTAACAAACGACCCCGTGCCGAGTGTAACCTTAACTTGGCCAGGCTCTAAGCAGTTTTCGGCAAACATGGCGGCTTGCTGGTCGCCTACGGAAGCCCTGATGGGTATGCTTGAGCCAAATAATTCGGGCAATGTGTCCCCAAAGTGGTCATTTGTGTCAAGAACAGTGGGAAACATTCTGGACGGCAGCTTGAAGAGATGGATGGCCCATGAGGCCCACTTGAGCTCGAACGGGTCATACATGCCAGATACGCATGCGCTTGACGGCTCTGTCACATGCACTTGACCACCGGTTAGCTTCCAGATCAAAAAGGTATCAATGGTACCATAGAGAGCTTCTCCCGACTGAGCGTCCATCCTTACATCCTTGAACTGTTCTAAAACCCAAAGTAGTCGCATAACTACCATCTGGTTAGTAAATCTAAGTAGGCGTGCCGCAAGAAACCTTTTCTTCCGAGTAACAAAATGGAGGACTTTGCCGAACAAGCGAATCAGACCAACCTAAGGACGACAGTTCAGTCGAGGATACGCTTGCTATCGAATTAGTATACCTTGAATGAAGCGTTCCATTGATTGCAAAGAGATTCGCTGCGAGTATCTTTCCATGTGATGAAGTTATGATAAGGTTCACCGGTAGTCTTGTTCCAAATGGTAAAAGTATTGCGTTGACTTGAAATGCCAATCGAAGCGATGTCACTTGCTTCTAATTTGGCGCCTAGTTAACACACTGATTAAGCAATCTGCATCATGAAGCCTCATGCGCAGCCATATTACTTTTAATTGCTCGTCTACATACGGAAAGCGTAGAACTCCATAGTGAACCGGGACAGATTTCCACTTGATCATGATTAGGGTAAATTAGTTGAACCGGTTCCGACGCCTCGCCAATGATGACAGTTTCACAGTTATAGATATGGCAGCGAATACTGGTCGTTCCAACGTCGATGGCAAGTACGAACTTATCTCCGCCATCGGTAGCCATGTTTGAGGAAAGAGAATAGAAAAAATATTTTGAATAATAATCTTTAATGACTACATTGTCTCTGAAATTATAATTGAAAACGTAAACATCACCGCAAACTGAGGGACCGTTTCCTTAGCTCACAAAGTTAGAATTTAAGGCTCAAACGCAAGTCAACTTTCAAGTTGACATAATGACGCCATTTTGATCACCAAAGGGACTCGGACATTTTTCAAACTGCGCATGCGTCTACAGTCAACAGTGATAAACGAAGTTGAACTCTGTTAGAAGCAATTTTATTCCATCTTAACTACTTCCTGGGGACGACAATTGGGCTGAAATTTAATCTTAAATTGTTTCACCTTCAGCGTCACAAGCAAATCTTTGCTCATATCAAGAGAAAACAATTCTTTGGACAGCTGGACAGAACATTTCTTGTCGGGCACAAATTCGCACGGCAACCGTCTTTGTCCATATGACGTCATCGTTGGAATTGCAAACAGAGAAGTAGAAGATGAGCTTCACCTTTGTCCCCTGATGAGCTTCGCCATTGAGTGACAGCGAGATGTCCAAGTGGTCATCCTTGTCCCACAGTGACATGTACCAGGCGCCATTTTTGTTGCCCCGGACCTGGAACTCGGGTGACGACAGCTCGCAATCTCGGCTCCAGTCTCGCTTGATTGTCCACTGATAAGACAGCTCCTTGGGCGACACGTTTCCGGTAGACTTGCGCGACACTGCTAGACCCTTGATGTCATGTGATATCGCATCGATGGACATTGTTTCCGACATAGTTGCATATGAGAGACTGAGATGGAAAGAAAGTCAAAATGGCGTCTTTTCAAAGAAAACAGTCAGTTGTTCAGTAATCGGTGAACTAAGTTCAAATGGCACGTGTCTACTTTTTTTTCTTACTTTTAGGCATTTTCGATTGTATCGAAAAGTCGAAGGGAAACACTGCCATCTAGAGTTAGAAGCAGGAAGTTAATGACCGGAAACACGGGGTGACGTTCTGGCAGTTATGTTTCGTCGCCATTGTGCTAGTCAACACTGGGAGTAGAAATACTTGAACGAATTGCAGTCTAGTAGACTTGTGGAAAGTTATACATTGTACCATTTACACTGTAAAAGAATATAACTTCTAAATGCCTCAGCAATTCCGTATTTGACAACGTAGCTACACGGCTGAGTAAATAGCCATTATGACTCAAGGTTGCACTATGTTAGCACTGCACAGATTTCATCCTTGTCGACAACTGAAATCTGATGATGACGAGATCCAACTGATCGCTCATATTACACTTTTATACTTTGATTTAGAATCAGTTACGCTCAGCTGTTGATTGTTCCACAAAGCAAATTGAAAGTGCTAGAAACCCGCTTTTAATGTGGAAATCAATACCATTCCATTAATAGTGCTATTAGGAGTCATATTAAATATCACAATTACAGTATACCGTCAGCTATGACTGAAAAAACTGTCACATGGGACCTTCCTGCAATATGGGGCTTCTTCAAGACCTTGACCATCGAGCCCTTTTTCTTCTTGGCCATCTTGTCGTGCTTCCTCAAGAATTCAGTATCTGGTCAGCTGACCCAAGACAAGATCTGCATGAACGATCTGAACCTGTCCCAAGCTATCTGCTTTAACGTCACGTCCGACGGCTCAGTGGGCTACGAGACGGCCAAGGACCACATTCTGAAGACGTCGACCAGCTATGGCCTATATAGTCTTTTCATCAGCTCGTTTCCAAGTCTTGTCTACGCCCTCTTCCTTGGGTCTTGGATGGATAAGTTTCCTATGGGCAGAAAGATTATCATGATTGGCGCATGTCTCGGAATATTACTGGACCTTATCATCGACATGGTCATATCGATTCTCTTTGAAATACCGACCCCTTACATACTATTGTCTTCGGTACCTTCGACACTGTTTGGCGGCATCTTCTCCCTCTTCACGGCCATCTACAGCCACGTGGTCAAGACCACTACCCCTGACATGATGGTCATCCGGTTCGCCTCGCTGGAAGTCATCATGAGCATATCTGGCCCACTGGCCACCTTTCTGCCCGGGCGAATGTTGACCATGACCCCTTGGTTCTTTCCGGACAAAATTCGCAACTATGTGGGCGTCTACACGGTGACCATCGTTGTCCTGATTCCGGCCATTGTCTTGGCCTACTTTCTGGTCAATGTCAAAGATGACCAAGAAGATTCCAAGAAAGTCACCAATGAGCAAGAGATGACCAATGCAGCGGGAGCGCCCCCTGGCGAAGTGACGGAAACGAAACCCATCGAGGTGGCCGAGCAGCCATGGTATTCATCCTTGAAGAATGTATTCGATTTGCAAAACGTCAAGACAATGTACGTCACATTCATGAAACCAAGACCCGACAATGGCCACCATCTTTTATGGCTGGTCACCTTTGGGCGCTCTGTGAGCATGTTCGCCGGCATGGGTGAACATATGGTACAATATCAATTTTGCCAGAAACACTTCAACTGGACATTCACTCAACATAGCGACGTCGCGACACTGTTTTCCGTCTTGAAGATATTCGTGCCTCTCGTCATACTTCCCTTTCTGGTCAAGGTCCTGAAGATGTCGCTACCTGTCTTAGGCATGCTTGGCTGTGTACTTTGGATGGCATCCCTGCTGGTCAAGGGACTGGTCATCACGGAATACGGCTTCTATGCTTCCATGATACTACACCTACCATCGTCCATAGCTGGAACAGCTGTTGGCACTTACTCGACTACTCTCGTGAGCCCCCAAGAGATTGGGTCCATCATGGCCTTCACAGGGGTCATTCTGGCCGTGATGCCCTTGGGTGCCAGTATATTCTTCACTATGATATTTCAAGCAACTATGAACAGTTCACCGGGACTCATATTTTTACTAGACGCATTTTTCGTACTCATGTTTCTAGGTGTTCTAGTGTATCTCTATGTTGTCGACAAGAGGAAAGCCAAGAAAGTCAAGAAGTAGATTAGATTGAGCATGTTACGAATACATAAATATATGAATCTTAGCTGCAAGACAAAGTTAACCGAGATAGCCAATAGAGGATGAATCGGGCCTCTTTTTCTTGGCCCGAGCCCGCCCGGGCCCGAGAGGATTGTCATCGGGCCGCCCGAGACCGCCCGATGACGTCATTGAGGCTATTGCGCAAGCGCGATTTAGTACAGTGGAAGCTGCAGACTCTTTACAACAGACGGCCCGAGCCTGCCCGCCCGCGGGCTGAACGGGCGGGCCGATCAGGGCCCGTAGTCAGCCCGACCCGATTCAGCCTCTAATAGCCAACATGGCGAAAATTCCATGCAGTGATGGGCGGGGTCAGTTTGGTGACAAAGTTGTCATGGTCACTTGAGTTCTTGTACTTGACCAGTTCCCAATGTTCGGCAATTTGAAAAAAGCTGTAGCTTCCACTGTACTAGATGGCGCATGCGCAGTACGGCAAGTGACGTCACCGGGCGGGTAAGGGTCACCCGATTGAAAACTTCACGGGTTTAGGCGGGGCCGAAAGGCGAAAAAGCCGCCCGTTTCACCCACTAGTGACTAGCTACTAGACATGTGCAAAGACTGAAACCCTTCGAGCCGCATCTAAGTCGTAGAGACCGGCGCGGGCCAGGCCGTTTCGGGTGGGCTGACAGGGCACCCGTCGACAAGCGGGTCGGGCCGACCTAGCATGATTTTCACGAGCCGCGCTCGGACCAGTGCCTGCATCTACTCGGTCGCCCATCACTACTCGCCACCAAACTATCCGAGTGGCGCTCTCCAGCTGTTTTGACTCTGAGCAAGAGAGTTGCGAGACCTCACCTTTTCAAGTTGACAAAAACTCTCGCACCAGCTGGAATTTTCCACTGAAATACAAGTAATACGTCAAATCCCATGTGGCGCGATATTGTGATCCGCGAAGGAGTGCATGGCCTCCACTGGTGTGGCGGCCATTTTAACTTTGAACTAGTCAGTGCATGTTGTCCAATTTATTATATTCATAGTAACATTTCCAGCTTCAAGGTGGCGCCACCTGTACTCTTGCCGTCACCCGTTTTCACGTGACCGCTTCGCCTCTTGGTACCTGGCATGGGCCAGCTTGTAGTGGAAAGAGTCAGTGTTCGGCGCACGTTTCATGGCCAGAATCTGGGCATACTTGGCCACTCGGGCCGCCCTGGGGACAAGGAAGTCGTATTGCTGCCCTTGAAAATAGGTGCCCTTCCATGGTACGCCACAAACACAGTTGTCAATGAAGAAGTCACCCCTGATGCAGCCAGTGTTGCCTGAGGCGTCTAAGGATAAGGGGGCACAGAACAGCTGGTGAGTACTTCTAGTCGCGATATAAAAAGTCACATTTGCTGTCGCGCATGCGCCATACCGTCGGCTAAAAAGTAGTTGGACTTGTACTTGTAGCAAGCCAGGGCACATGCAGTCTCTTCGCGGTCACGTTGCTCGGGGTCCGTCACGCTGGGGTCACATGAGAGGTTGTAAAATCGCAGCTGTTGTGCACACATACAGGTCAGATGTTTGAACATCAAGATGGCGGTGTCGACTCACGCAGTTGATCAGGTAGGGCTGGTAGGCGTCCTTGATGCTGAAAAGACAAGCATCGGGTGCCTGGGCAGCCAAGGGGCGAAGGGCACACATACATGCCAGGATAAACCAAAATGGCGCCATCAGGGGACTGACGTGTAGTGAGCGCTGAGCTCAACGAAGCTAGGCGAGGGAAGACTGGTATCAGCGGTTCCCTGAGAAAAGAAAGCGGAGCCGAGTCATGGTAACGGATCCGGTGTCATGGAAACGGATCCGATGACTAGACACAATGTCTTCGTCGACGGCAATTTATTTCACGAGGTCACACTGAGTCTAGAGAAAGATATCACATGATGTAAAACACGTCATGCACTTGGCAAGCAGGTGGCAAGCCCTTGTGAGCCCGTGCCCTTTCGGCCTGACATTGCTTCGCTTCGGCCACTTTTCGGTCATAGTTGTCAGTGTCGCGCGTCATTTCAAGCATCCTGAAGACCTGGGCGTACTTGACCTTGCGATAGTCTTTGTCTTTCAAGAAATCTGCCATCAGGCCTTCGGCGAGGGTGCCCTTCAACGGTACGCCACAGACGCAAGCATCGTCGAAATCTTCGTCAGATGCGCAGCCCGTGTTGCCCGGTGCATCTAGAGAGCATAAATTTCAGCAATGCGCATGCGCATAAAAGTCAGCTGACCAAATATGGTAGCTGGAATACAGTTTTACCGCTGGCAAGCAAAAAATCCGGCTTGTACTTGTAGCAGGCAAGTGCGCAATGGGTCTCTTGAAGGTCTTGCTTTTCGGGGTCCTTTTCCTGGGCATTGCACGTATCGTTGAACATGGACGCCAGCTGGGCTCAGGGGTCATAGGGGTGTCATTCGAAAAGGCAAAATGGCAACTCGATTGACTCACGCACTGCAAGAGAAAAGGACTCCTTGTTTGGTTTATGGAGTGTTGGCATTCATACGAGATCCCTGACCTTCCGGTGGACCAGTTGTTTGCGTCTTGTCCAGTGGGCGCCCACTCGCGGCCCACTAGGTCTGCCAATAGCCGCAGGCTCGAGGCCACAATGTCCAGAACGTGGATTCCAGTGGTCAGGTGACCCTTGAGACAGTTTGACATGTAGCAGAGCATGAGCACACTGTAGAGCTTCATGACTAGCTACACGTCGACGAGATGCAAGTGTAGTAAGAATCGTAATATGCAAAGTATGTCATGTTTTCTGTACCTGCACATGTGCACAACAGAGGGAGCCGGCAGCTTGTTAGCCATTTCCGGTCTTGAATTGGTTCGAGTGCCACCAGTCGAAGCTCTGGACGTAGACGTAAACATCAGAGCTATAAACAGAGACTGAAAGACATGGCCATGATCACTTAGCCGTTGCTTGTTCTCAAACTTAATTCCAGATCATGGCGTCGACACTTTCATGCACGATGAAAGTCACACAGGCATCAGTTCGTGACCATTAATTAGAGGAGCTGGTGATTCAGCACAAATTGCGAAACACTTCAGATGCCAAGGCTAGTTAACTTCGGTCAAATGAATCTGGTTGATGGCTGTGATCAGTTGACAATGTTTCAATTACTTTTTGTGCTGCTCACAATTAGGACGATCAGTGCAATTGAGGACGAGTGGTCACCAGTGCAACTCATTCCCGTCGACTATGACCGCACAAAGGCGCCACCTGTCGGCACCAGCGGCCCACTCAACATCAGCCTGTCGGTCAGCATTATCCAGCTGATGGGCATCAATGAGGCCGAGCAGTCCATGACCATTGACATCATGTACCATCAAAGGTGGACAGATAGACGATTGTTCTTTCCGAGACACAATCATGAGGTCATCTCTTTGGACATGTCGCTCAGAGCCAAGCTATGGATGCCCGATGTCTACGTCATCAACTCCTTGTCCCCAGGGGTCGTCCAGTTAGTTCCGTTGTACATGGAGTTGGAATCGAATACTTCGCAGCTGGTGATAACGTCTAGACAAACCGTGAAACTCAGATGTCCGATGGACTTGTTCAACTTTCCTCAGGACACTCAAAAGTGCGACATTGAATTGTCACTCAGTGAGTAAGCTGGTCATTTCAAAATGGCGCCTGAACATAATGGATTTCTTGTCAGTGACGACTCCTTCTTCGAAAGCATCGCTGGTCTGGGAAAGCTTCGGCCTCAACCCGAAAAGATGGTTTCCCAATTTTCACGTAATCAATTCCAAGGTCGCTGATTGCGAGTCTGTGCGAGGACCGTCGTATTCTTGCATCAAGGGTCAAATCAAGTTGTTCAGAAATGTGTCGTACTACATGATTCGCATCTACGGCCCGTCTTTCCTGATGGTCATCACTTCCTTTGTCGGCTTTTGGGTTCCTCCCTGTGGCTATCCGGGTCGGGTAAGTAGTGTCCAGGAACCGTAACCCTGTCACCTTGCTCATGCTGGAGTCACACAGATTGCTCTGGCACTCACGCCACTGCTCACACTGGTCACGCAGGAAAACCAGGTCAACAGCGAGGTCAATGTTTCCTACGTGGTAGCCCTTCACATATGGATGATATTCAGCTTGTTCTTTGTTTTATGACCCTCATCGAATATGCAGCTGTCATGGTGTACTGTCACGTGGTTGACGACAAGAAAACGGTGAGTGTCACTAGAACCCAGGTCATCAGAAAAGCTACATTTGTCTTAACTCGCAACAGTATCAGAGTCGCGATCCGATTGGCTTTAGTTTCACACAGTCACCCACTCGATTGTCTCACTGGATTAAGAGTGTTCTGTACAAAGTCTACGGACACGTGGACTTCACGAAGAATCCACTAGATCGAAACAAGGTTGATTATGTCTGTCGCATTGTCTTTCCGATAACTTACCTGATCTTCATCATCGTTTACATGTGCATTTTCCTATTTCCTTGGCTTGCTTCTAGATATGATTTGTACTAATTATACTGTTTAACGTTCGTAACGGAATCGGAAGAATAAAAAATTCAGTCCCAAATAGCCGATAAAAAGAACTTTTCATCTTTTTCTTTTCTCAGCAAATTGAAGGGACCGTTTCATTAGAGCTTCCGAATGTTTTACGATCTGATTTTTAAGCAGTTCCTTTAGCATTTATTTAGATTGCATTTTATTTGTCAAATTGGATACAGATCTTCTTGGTGCTCAATGAGAATATTTTCACTTAACAACTGCGTTACTGCTGAGAAGGAAATCAAGGTTTATCTAACCGAATTAGGCGATAATAAATAAAATACATACCAACAAAAAGCTAATCTGTCTTATACTCTAGTAACTTGGTATTATGTCTTTAATTACTCATGAATTGATTCTATTCTTTAAACGTTTTCCTCACTATATGTACAAGGCGAAAAGCCAAACTTTGAAATAAAAAGGAACTCTCCTCAGCGACGAAAATGATGTTCAGTTGGTTTCCTCAGGTTTCAACTCTTCCGTTGCTTTTTGGCTAGAATGTCAAAGGCTTCTTTGAACAACAATGGCCGCTTGAATAAATGCTTCGTCCAGCCTTCGCTAGTTGACACTTCGTCAGGATTGGTGGCAGTATATTCCAGGGCAGCCATCTTCAGCTTCTTAGCATTGGCCATGTCAGCGCATGCCAGTATCTTGCCAATGTCGGGAGATTTAAGATTTTCTATGAGGTGATCTTCGCACTCCATCTTGAGACGCTGCAAGTTAAATCTGTCGGCCACTATGAGCAGGTCGTAAGCAAATTCGCTCATCTTTGGAATCTTGTCAGTGTAGATGAATTTAAGCATCTCTTTGATTACTGTCTCGTCAATGTCGTCCAGCTTGACTTCATTATTGATCTTTTCCAGAGTTGGATGGTCAGCAATCATAACTTCGAATACATCTGACCTTGCGATGAGCACGGCCTTGTGACAGGGTATCTTGATGTCACCTTTGCTCACGATGGTAAAATCACAGAGCTTCTTCTTTTCAAACAATGAAGCGAAGCCAGAGGCCACACCATAACGGTTGAGATCTTTCTCGACATATGGTCTATATTTGGGGTCCAGAGATGGGTTATGGGCCTTGACTTCTCCGAATACTGTGACTTCTACTCGAATATTTAGACTCTGGTCCTCACCAAGTAGACGATTTTCTGACCTTAGTATGTTTTCTCTCGGACACAGCAACTTGTACCCATGGCCTTCGGTACCCGATTTGAATACACGACCCTCTGGCTTAGAACACTCTCCAGTGTACCTCTTATTGCCCATGGCGTCCAGCACTGATATTGTGTAATGCGCTCTCACTTCTTTCTTCTTGTCTCCAGACTCACGCAGGAAAAGATGAACGCCGATGTACTCTTGAGATACAACTTGGTCATCTACTTCCTCTACTGCTCTTAATCTTAGCTTCAAGAACCAAAGGTCCTTAGGATTGTTGGGAGGACTGAAATGAGGTGAACAGAGCCGATCAACCGGTTCAACTGGAATGAGCGGGAACTGCTTAATGGTCCAGAGATGGGAAAATTTCGTCATGGTCAGTTCACTGACTGAATGTGAGTTTGCCTTCAACAGGCTGCCGACAACGGTAGCACTACCCTGCACAGCTGGTACATTGTTGTTGGGAGTACCTTGACCAGCGATGGCCGCCATTTTTCAACCGTTACACGAGACGCTTACACTGTCAACCTGAAAGTACGTATCTGTCAAAAAGCAAAATACAGCGTTTTCAGTTTGGCGTTCGACAAAGCGATGCTTAGCATTTGGTAAACAACTTACCTTTCCTTAAACAGGTCTGTATATACTAATGATACGACGCTAATAGTAAACCAATGAACGACAATTTAACGCCAAAATAGATTGTGATTAACAAGCTGACGACTTCTGTGTAAATCGAGAGACAGAGAAAGCAGAGAGAAAGCTATTTGTGGGCGGAGCTCACTTTCATTGCAAATCTCGGACGCAGCGACATCTAGTGTCTTCACGACTAGCGGCGGAATGAATTTTGAAAAACAATAACAAATCTGTTCATTCGAAAACGGGAATAAGTTTGATTCTCTTTCAGTAAACAATGAGATAAAGAATTTAGCAACTATTTTTTACGCAATATTTTGAGCTTCTGAAGAGCTCCGTGTATTCTCAGGTGAACGAGAGATTCGATGAGAAATCCGGAATAAGAGTCTCGTGCCTTCTCTAGCCAACTCTTTGACTCATCATAGTTGCCAAGGTCGATATGTGTCATACCAAGTTCAAAGGCGGCATGAGGAGGTACATAGTTTTCCGTGATACTGTCTTGGTTTGAGATGATGTCCGTGAAGCATAGCAGGGCTTCCTGTGGACGTTTAGCGTTCCGAAGGCAAACACCTTTCAACAATAGTAAGACATGATAGTGCTTAGTGTTCTTAACTAATTCCATCTTTGCTTCTATTCGTTCTAGTAATGGCGTCATCAAGTCGGGACGTTCTGTGGAGTAATTGTACACATTCCATATGTAGAAGAGAACAAGCGCAGGCAGGACGAGCTCAGTGTCGCCGCCATTGTACGCTTCGGCCACAGATATGGCGAACTTTTCCGGCGGAATGGTCTTGCCCAGAAACCTTTGCCTCAGCTTGGGCACCTCTAGCATGGTCTGGTCAATGAGGTCACGCAGTTCCGGTTGGCTTTCCTCCTCCATTTTCATGTACATGAAGCAAGCATACTGATAAGCATTGGAAGCCGGCGACCACATGCAGTTGTCCTTGAGCACCAGGGCACAGTCGGCCGCTTTGGTCCAGTCGCCCTTCAATCTGGAGCAGAGAGGGAACGTTTCACAATCTAGAATAAGGTTGCCTTGTCACGAACTGAGAAACTCACGCATAACACCACAGCATGTCCCACTTGCAGGGATAGTGCATTTGCTTGACATAGTCCTGGGACTTGATTGCCCTATCGAACAGCTCAATGGCCTCCTCAATGTGACCAGTCAGCTGTTTCAACCTGGCTGACCAGAACAAATCGAAAGCAGCCATTAGGATACCTGGCCAAGGTGTCCCTAGTGACATTCTTCATCCATGGTATGTCGGCTTCGCCAATGCCAAAGAATTGCTCAAGATAGAAGGAGTACATGCACACCATGAAGCAAGTGATCTTCCATTCATGCGTATCTTTATACTGGTCGGTCACGGTGTGCAAGTGGTCAAGGCCCACACCTCGGTTGCCCACGAAGCCCACTAGCGATATAATTTTCAGCACCCTGGCCGGCAAGTGGGACATGACTAAGTTTTCCATTCCATATCCGCTGCACGTGAGTGAGTTGAATTCTCTTTCCGCTTTCTCAGTACTCCAGTTTGTTTTTGACTTCATAATTTCCACACATGTCTTGTAGGAATAATGGCTGACCAGCAGGTTCTTGACCACTCGCACCATGGCCATGAGGGACTGGTCGCCCAAAAAGGTCAAGATGGTGATCATGGTGTTCAGTTTAGCGTGCAGTACTTCAGCGAAGGCCTCGTCTACATCCGGAAGATTAGAAAGGTTCTCACCATCAAAGCTCACCGTCAGTGTAGTCATTGTAATCAGTCTTGGCAAACCATCCGGACAAGGTTTCCGTGATGCTGTTCACTTTGCGCTTAGTTTGACAGTAGTCGAGTGCAATTTTGCTCTTCTCAAGACCCTTCATCAAGAGTGGCTAATGACGCAAGCAAACAATGTCTCATTAGTGACCCATGAAGCACTAATGACTGTCGCTCACCTTTTCGATGGTCATGACGGCGAAGCACATTGCCTGATTGGCGTCCTCCATCTTGTACAGCAGCGAGTGGTCAATATGGCGCTCCAGAGTCTTGGCGGACTCTTCGAACTTGTTCTCAAAGAACAGTTCCAGAACATGCTGAACACCGTCAATGGCGTCCTCAAGGGTCAGAGATGGGGCTGCAAAAGGAAAGGAACACGTGTCACTGTGAATGCTAAATTCAGTTGGCGTATCTACACGTGCTGAAAGCGAAACCAAATCAAGGGAGATATCACACACATACCATCAACATCGCCCTCCTCCATCTTGGGTGACATGGCGCTCGGTTGAAATCAATGTACAAACTGCCGTTATAGCTGTCAATCACTTTGACCTATAATTTGGAGCCGATGAACTGGAAATGAAAATAACTTGAAGATAACAAAACTACGGAAATGGATGGAACAAAACGTAGACCAATATGTGGAGAAATCGAAAAAAGTATTTCACTGGACGAAAATATATTTCGGGCGAAATATTTTCCTGCTACAGTCCAACTCGGTTTGCTATTCTAATTACATTCACAAGATGAGAAAGAGCAAAAAGCAAGATTTAAGCTCGTGCTGGACTGAGCATGTCTCTCTCCCTCTCCTCTCCCCTCCCTCTGCCTCGCACTTGCTCTGCCAACCTATATTCAAGGGCGACAGCGCAACATAACAGGTTTCCCTGCGTATATCGAGTTTTACAAGTGTCATCTACTACATGTACTTCAGCCAAAGTATGAAGAATAACGAAGTCATCAAGTTTGATTCGAAAAAAAAATACTTTTATTCCAGAATAGAAAAGAGTAAAAAATATTAGCGACGTCAGTGTCTCAACGGTGAAGGGAATTTTGCATATTGCATAATTGAAAAAGATAAAATTGGAAGAATAGCTACTCATGTTAAGAAGAAGAGAAAACGTCTACTATGATCAACAAGTTTCAAGTTGACTCACTAGTCATGGTCACCGGTCTGTTTACACTCACTTCGCTGGCCCTGAGCGCCTTGAGTTTATTTAGGGCGCCGTGAATCCTGAGGTGGACAAGACTCTCGACCAGGAAGTTCTTGTACTTATCTCTGGCCTTCTCGAGCCAAGCTTTGGCATCGTCGTGCTGACTGACATCCATGTAGGACAAGCCCACCTCAAAGGCGGCGTGTGGCGCAATGTACTTATCTCTGACTATTTCCGGTTCGTTTTTGAGTATTTCCTGGAAGCAACCGATGGCCTCTTGTGGTCTCTTCATGTTGCGCAACACGACACCCTTGACCAGGAGTAGACTATAATAGTCGTCACCGGTGGTCAGTTTTGTCTTGGCCTTAATCTTGGCCAAGATGGGCTCCAGCAGGTCCGGCCGCTGGGCCGAGTTGCCGTATATGTTCCATATGTAGAACAACATCAGCGCCGGAAGTACGAGCTCAGTTTCACCGCTGTTGTATCTTTCCGCCATGATTATGGCATACTTTTCCGGTGGAATGGTTTTACCGCCATATCGCATGCGCAGCTTTGGCACCTCCGCCATGGCTCGGTCCACTTCCGGTCTCAGGTCAGGTCGGTCTTCCTCTTCCATGATCATGTAGAGGAAACAGGCATACTGGTAGCAATTTGTCGCCGGCGACCACTGGCAGCCATCTTGTAATTGCTTTGCACAGTCGGCGGCTTGCTTCCAGTCACACTTGATGCTAAAGAACAAGCAATTAGAAGACGGTCCCTCGTACTCACGTAACACTCACGCATATGACCAGAGCAAGTCCCAGCGGCAGACATTGTGCATTTGCTTAAACTCACTCTGCGACCTGATTGACCTCTGGAAGAAATCAATGGCCACTTCCGTTTCCCCCTTGAGCTGGTGAAGCCGAGCTGACCAGAAAAGATCAAAGGCGCCGCCAGGGTAAGCTTTGAGCCCTTCGTCGGTGATATCTTGCACCCAAGGTATGTCGGCCTCGCCCAGCCCGAAAAACTGCTCCAGGTAGAAGGAGTACAGGCAGACCAGGAAGCCGGCCAACTTTGACCGGAAGAGGCCGCTCTTGTCATAGGTGGCGCTCTTGAGCAGGCTCAACGCCAGGGCCCGGTCAGCTGAGAAGCCGGCAAAGGCCAGCAGCTTGATGACCCGGGCGGGCAAGTGGGAGAACATGAGGTTGAGGAAGCCGAAGCCCACCTCGACGCCACAGTCAAAGTGGACCTTGACCTTATCACTTGACCAGTTGGTCTTGGCCTTCATTATTTCATTGCAAAGCCTGAGAAAGGTCAGGTATTGGTTAATTACAAGGACACAGGTATGAAGGTAAGCTTACTTGACTGACGAGTGACAAGAAAAAAATCGCCTAGCGGCTCTTATCATAGATAGGAAGGACTGGTCACTGAAGAAGGTCAACATCATGACCATGAAGTTGAGCTCGCTGCAGCACATCTCGGCATGGGCTTCCTCTATGGAGAAGACGAATATTAGCGTTATATTATCAGGTAATATCATAAAATTAACATGTAGCTCATTTAGAGATACGTACCATCGGTGTAGTCGTTGTAATCCGTTTTCGTGAACAGTCCCGTTATTGAAGACCCGAAGCCCGATTTTTTGCGTCTAGCTTCAATCATGGCCGCCGTTTGCTTGGACTGTTCCATGGCCTCTTCGATGTTGTCCTAGACGACAAGAGGTCGATGATCGATAGTCGATTATATCTTTAGCTCAATAACTCACCTTTTCCATTGTGAACAGTGCATAGCAAACGGAATGATAAAGGGCAGCGACTGAATGATACAGAGACTTATCGCGATTATCGACGAGATGTCGCTTTGATAAGTCGAACTTGTTTTCGAAAAATAGATGAAGAGTATAACCAACGGCATCAAGCGTCGACTCAAGAGATAAGTCCATCTTATCGTCCACTAATAGACGAGAAGTTGTCATCTCACAGTCAGCTGATTGGTATTGCGAACGGTTCACTCACCATTGTTGTTGACGAGCGCCATGTCGGCTTGTTTTATATTATACTATTAGTATGCAGATGGTATGATTGAACTTTCCTATGACTGACAATGAACTGAAGTTGTCTATAGACCAGCGAAATTTCGTCTATGTAACTCATATAACGTGTTTATGCACACAGGAAGAGCATGTCACGTGACACGGAAAGTTGAATGACTGTGGCTAGCTCTAGGGAAGTTTTCACCTACATAGGCAACATCTATGTCATGAGATAAAAAAACTTCACAGACATATTCCAGTCACGTAGCTCGAAATGTCCATCACGGTGATCACTGTTCCAGCTCAACAGGTATCAACGGTATACTGAGAAAGTATGTCTGAAAAGAAGGTAATATTTCGGAAAAGTCTTCATGTTTTTACTTTACAATAGCATTGGTGGCCTGAGAGCAATTAATAACCGGTCCCTCAAGGAGAACCACTTTCCTCAATTTTAAGCCTCAGGCCTTCCAACTTAAGTCCACCGCTAGATGGCGCGCAAAGCCGCAAAGATTCCGGCATTAAGCAACCTCAGAGCGGTAAATTATGCAAATGAGCTCCGAGTTGCGATATGAGTGATTTATTATATTATATTCTATTGTATTTACACAAAGTCTAAACGTTCTTCGTCTCCTTGAGCTTGTTGAGTGCGCCATGAATTCGCAAGTGGACCAGAGTTTCCACCAGGAAGCCCGAATACGAGTCCCGGGCATCGGTGAGCCAGGTCTTGGCGTTGTCCAGGTCGCCCATGTCCTTGTAGGCCATGCCCAGCTCGAAGGCGGCATGAGGTGGGACATAGTTGTCCTTCCGGATGTCCGCCTTTGCGTTGATGATCTCATGGAAGCATTCTATCGACTCAGCTGTTCGCTTCATGTTGCGCAAGCAAACGCCTTTGAGCAGAGTGAGCACATAGTAGTTGTCATCTATGGTATTGCGACTGCGCAGTGTGTCGACGATGCGACTGAGCAGTGGGTCCAGCACTTCCGGTCTCTCGGTGCTGTTTCCGTAGATGTTCCATATGTAGAAGAGCACAAAGGCGGGCAACACCAGGTCCGTGTCGCCCTCGTTGTAACGGGTTGCCATGACGACGGCGAACTTTTCCGGCGGCAGCGTCTTGCCGCCGTACCGTTTGCGCAGGTCAATGACCTTGCCCATTGCCTGGTCCACTTCGTGGGCCAACTCTGGGCGACTCTCGTCCACCATAATCATGTGCATGAAGCAGGCATACTGGTAGCAATTAGTGGCCGGTGACCAGAGACACGTGTCCTGGAGTACTTTAGCGCAATCGGCGGCTTTCCGCCAATCACAGTTGATGCTGATTGGAAGAGAAGATTAACAGGCTGATAAGACAAGATAAGATGAGATAAGAGAGATACTCACGCATAGCACCACAACAGGTCCCACCGGCACACATTGTGCATCTGGGGAAACTCGTCCTGGACACTGATACACCTTTCGTACATCATGGCCGCCGCGTCCGAGTGACCCTTGAGCTGTTCAAACTTGGCCGACCAATAGAGGTCGAAGGCGCCATCTGGGAACGCCTCCAGTCCCCTCTGGGTGATCTGCTTTATCCAATGGGCGTCGAGTTCGCCGACGCCAAAAAATTGCTCCAGATAGAAGGAGTACATGCAGAATAGAAAGGACGATATCTTGTTTCTCACACAGTCCGTCATATCTAAGGTGGCTATTCTCAGCGACTTGAGCGCCACCTCGCGGTCGCCCGTGAAACCGACGATGGATATTATCCTCAGCACTCGGGCCGGTAGGTGCGAGAAGACCAAGTTGAAGCAACCCATGCCCATGTGTACTCCGCACTCGAAGTTTCGCCGACCGAATTCACTTTCCCATTGCGTCTTCTCTTCCAGTATCTTGAAGCCTATTCTGTCATATGACGAAAATATTACTCTTGTCGTATCTCATCTCTACCTACTTGGCGGCTGAATGGCAAGCCAGGAAACACTTGGCTCCCCTTATCAGGGACCGGAAGCTGGGGTCACACACAAATGACAGTATCATGGTCAAGAAGTTGGCTTCGGCGTGGCACAGCTCAGCGTGGGCTTCCTCTGATAAGCAGATAAGGTATGTTGATAAGATAAACTGGAAATATTACTAATCACTCACCGTCAGTATAATCAGCGTAATTGGTTTTCGAAAATAGTCCAGATAAGGTTTCCTTCATGGAATTTTTCTTCCGCTTACTATTTGCTAATTTGATTGAGTCTTGGCAAGCTATCAGCGCTTCGTCAACGAGAGGCTGATGAGATAAAGCTAAGCCTTAGAAAGTATCTCGAAATGGTTGTCTTACTTTTTCCATTGTGAAAATTGCATAACACAAATGATGAATGCTGTAGCCAATGGAATGAATTAGCGACGTATCTTTGCCGGGATACATCTTCTTCTTCGACTCATCAAACTTATTGGTGAAAAATAGCCCGAGAGCGTCATATATCTCATGCAGTGACTTATCTAGATCTGACTCTATGTGTCGGATGGGAAATACAGATCATGGATTCATATAACAATGACAACAAAAGGAACTTACCTTCATGATTGGCATTTGTGACTCTCAGTACGTCGGGCGCCATTTTTACTGAGATGTCCCCTTAAGAGTATGTTGCAAATGGCAAAAATTCGCCCTAATATTTTGTAATATTCTGTGCACAGGTGAAATGATATAACCACTTTCTTTTAATGAAACATACAGACAGCGAAAAAAGCCAGTACGTAGCTGAGTAAGACGATATTCCGGTTTTAGCATTGAAGGTTCAACCCGTGGAGCCATTTTGGGAACTGTAGCTACCTTTCTCTCTCATATGTGGTAATCTTGCATCAGCTGTATGACCATGGTGACTCTGACTGATGTATGTGCCGCGGGCAAACTCAAGGCCAATGGTGAAATTATAAATTAATATACTTTCTTGTCTCTCTTTCCCGCTCAGAAAATCTACATAACTAAATTAAGCAGTTTAAAATATGTAGTCACCGTTAATAGCTATTAATTTTTCCTGATTTTTATGGAATCATTCGAGACTTGATGAGCGTACTGAAAAGTTTGAAATATTTCATAAAAAATAACTTGCATTCTTAATTATTATTTTTATTCAAGTTTTGAGCAGGACTATTTTGCTATGACGAAGTACATCAAGCGCCATATTGGATATGAAAAAACAGTAGAAGTTGTTTGCGAACGAAGTTACTAAACATGTATCTGTCCCATTCCGTATAAGGTGTGGAATATTATGGATCCAGTTCTACTCGCCCGATTTTTCGGCCTCTTTGATCTTGGAGAGGGCGCCATGTATGCGGAGGTGGACAATGGTCTCAACCAGAAAGCCAGTATAGGAATCCCGGGCCTTGGTCAGCCATTTCTTGGCTTCGTCAAAGTTTCCCATAGCTTTGTAGGTCATACCTAGCTCGAAGGCAGCATGTGGTGGTACGTAGGTCTCTTTTTTGATTTTATCTTCGTCATGTAATATTTCGACGAAGCAGTCATATGCCTCGTCAAGTCGCTTCATGAAACGGAGGCAAACGCCTCTCAGTAATATCAGGACATACCTTGACTCTTGAGGTATGTCGTCCCTCAACTTCCGGTCTATCCTATCCATCAATGGCTGCAGCACTTCCGGTTTCTCGGCCGAATTTTCGTACACATTCCAGATATAAAACAACATGAAGGCAGGAAGCACTAAGTCAGTTTCACCATTGTTGTACCTCTCGGCCATTGTGACGGCAAACTTTTCCGGCGGCAGAGTTTTTCCGACGTATCTCTTTCTCAGCTCCGACACTTGTCTCATAGCTTGGTCCACTTTCTCCCTCAGCTCTGGACGATTGTCATCTTCCATCATCATGTATGTGAAGCAAGCATACTGGTAAGTATTAGTACACGGCGACCATTTGCATTCTTCGCGCAACATGTCCGCCAGCTGAATGGCACGTGACCACTCGGATTTCACCCTGATTTCGAGACCAATGCAATTCAAATATATCACACATACATGTATCTACTCATCTACTCACGCATGGCACCACAACAGGTCCCACCGGCACACATTGTGAATGGCGGGAAAATCTTTTTGGACTTCGATACTTCGATTGAACAGTTCGATTGCTCGATCAGTGTGACCACGCAGCTGGTGGGTCTTGGCTGCCCAATACAAGTCAAGGGATCCGTCAGGATAGTCCCTCAGACCCTCGTCGGTCAAAGCAGTCAGCCATTTGTAATCCAAGTCACCGACACCTATGGGTCATAAATAAGAGTTGCGATGGAAATATAAGCCTTCGAATAGTCGTACCTAACATCTGTTCGAAATAGTATGACGCGAAACAAACTCCAAAGGGTCCCAGCTTATAAATGGACGCCGACTTCAGTTCGTCGCTTGTCGCCCTCTTCAAGGCGGCTATAGCCTCCAACCGATTGATGCCAGGAATGCCCAAGAAGGTCATCAACTTGATCACCCTGGCGGGCAAGTGGGACAACACTAAATTCCGAACTCCCCAACACAGCGATACTCCAAACTCAAAGTTGATACTGTAGATATCGTGCTCCCAGTTTGTTTTCTTGGCTATCATCTCGTGACAAAATCTGTATTATGAACATTAATCACGTCAGTGCTTCCATGAGATACAACATACTTTAGCGCTGAGTTGAGTTCCATGGAACTCCGGGCCGCTTTCAAGACCGACATCATGGACTGGTCTGATATCACTGATAGCAGCAAATAGAAACATCTCATGCACGCGTGTATCCCTTCAGCCAGAGCTTCAGCTGTGTCAACATTCAGATATGATCAGGATACATTTAGCTGACACCAAAACCCACCATCAGTGTATTGATTGTGGTCAGTTTTCCGGAACAAGCCTGAGATGGCGCCACTGATTGAGCTGGGTTTCCGTACAGAGCTCAGTAGCTTGTCTGTCTTGGCTATTGATTGCAAGGCATCTTCTATCAAGTCCTGTGATGGCAGAGATAAGATAAGTTTCAAGGTAACATGGCATCATTCACCTTTTCCATGGTGAAGAAAGCGTAACAGAATTTTATCGTAGTAACACCAGCTGAATGTATGAAGTTTGAGTCAGCTGTTGGCTCCAGATATGCTCGAGATTCTTTGAACTGATTTCTGAAGAAAAATTCAGTTGCATTTTTGATTTGTTCCAGTGATTCAACCATATCAATGTTCTCGGCAGCTAGTTTTGAAAACAAAATATGAGGAAATGAATAATATAACTTTGACATCTTTCTTACAGCTGATATTATTGTTCTCAGAACCACTGGACGCCATCTTTGAAGTCGAAGAAAGAGAACCTATCACCTTAAAGCTCTATATTACAACTTCTATCTCGCAGAGTCACACTAAAAATGACTCTGAGATACAGCCATAGAATATTCAAGCAGGAAAGATACGTGACTAGCTATGAGACTAAATACGCCCGAGGCAACAAAGCGTGCGGAAAATGTCTGGTTACACTATTCTAAATATACATAATGGCGGCTATAATTCAAAGGCCTTGAAACACCTTTTCAAGATGCACTAATCACACAAACTGAGCTCTGGTGTCACCAATGCATAAAACTAAATAGCTGTCCAGAGTTTAAAATACATATTCGTTCGCGGATCCTGAAACTATTTGTCAGTGCTTCCGGTACAACCGGAAGTTCTTTCAAAGCTCGCTTTTCAAATCATTGGGAAATGACAGTTTTATTAAAAGGCAATGTATTCCAAGCTGTGAGTGCTGATATTACGTAAATCTGTCGCATGTATTGTCGTTATTTTAACGGGTTCGCCAACCCACAGAATTTTGTTTCACAGAACACTACCGTGAATTTATATTGATTACCATATCTGAGAAGTATATAACTTCACCTATTCGGCCAGTTTTTCGGCCTCTTTGATCTTGGAGAGGGCGCCATGTATGCGGAGGTGGACAATGGTCTCAACCAGGAAGCCAGTATAGGAATCCCGGGCCTTGGTCAGCCATTTCTTGGCTTCGTCAAAGTTTCCCATGGCTTTATAGGTCATACCTAGCTCGAAGGCAGCATGTGGTGGTACATATGTTTCCTTTGTTATACTATCTTCGTCGTTCAATATTTCGACAAAGCAATCATAGGCCTCTTCCAGTCGCTTCATGAAACGTAAACAAACACCCCTGAGTAGTATGAGGACATATCTTGACTCTCCGGGTATGTCATCCTTCAGCTTCCTGTCTATGCGGTCCAGCAATGGCGTAAGCACTTCCGGTGTCTCGGCGGAATTTTCGTAAATGTTCCAAATATAGAACAAGGTAAAGGCTGGTAGCACGAGGTCAGTTTCACCATTGTTGTACCTTTCCGCCATTGTGACGGCGAACTTTTCCGGCGGCAGAGTTTTGCCGACGTATCTCTTTCTGAGGTCAGATACTTGTTTCATGGCTTCGTCTACTTTCTCTCGCAGCTCTGGACGATTTTCGTCTTCCATCATCATGTACATGAAGCAAGCATACTGGTACGTATTTGTACACGGCGACCATTTGCATTCTTCGCGCAACATGTCCGCCAGCTGGGCAGCACGTGACCACTCAGATTTCACCCTGATTTCCAGACAAATGCAATTCTTACATGTTACACACGGATGAGCATCTACTCACGCATAGCACCACAACAGGTCCCACCGACATACATTGTGAATGGCGGGAAAATCGTTCTGGACTTCGATACTTCGATTGAACAGTTCAATAGCTCGATCAGTGTGACCACGTAGCTGATGGGTCTTGGCCGTGAAATACAAGTCTAGGGACCCGTCAGGGTATTCCCTCAGACCTTCGTCGGTCAAAGCTGTCAGCCATTTGTAATCCAAGTCACCGACACCGAGCATCTGTTCGAAATAGTATGAAGCAAAGCAAACTCCAAAGGGACCCAGCTTATAAATGGCGGCCGATTTCAAATCGTCACTCATGGCTCGCTTCAAGGCGGCTACAGCCTCCAGTCTATTGATGCCAGGAATGCCGAAGAAGGTCATCAACTTGATCACCCTAGCGGGCAAGTAGGACAACAGTAGATTCCTGAGTCCCCAGTTTAGCAATATTGCAAAGTTGAAGTTGATCTTGTAGATATCGTGTTCCCAGTTCGTTTTCTTCTCCATTATTTCGTGACACAACCTGTGTGATACAAGTAAGCCATACTAGTAAGTTCAGGAAGTAGGAACATACTTGAGCGCCGAGTTGAGTTCCATAGAATTGCGGGCTGATTTCAAGACAGATAGCATGGACTGGTCTGACAACACTGTCATCAGCACACTGTACAATCTCATGGAAACGTGTAGCCATTCAGCCAGAGCTTCAGCTATAGAACAATCAAGATAAGGTCATGCTATGCTAAGCGGAAACGGAAATTCACCATCAGTGTACTGATTGTAGTCAGTCTTCCGGAACAAGCCCGAGATGGCGCCACTAATGGAACTTGGCTTGCGCACGGCACTCAGTAGCTTGTCAGTCTTGGCTATAGATTGCATAGCTTCTTCCATCAAGTCCTATGATTGCAAAGATACCATGGATTTGAATATAACATAATATCACCCACCTTTTCCATGGTGAAGAAAGCGTAAGAGGTTTTTATCGTAGTGACACCAGTTGAATGCATGAAATTTGAGTCAGCTGTTGGCTCCATATATGCTAGAGATTCCTTAAACTGATTTCTGAAGAACAGTTCAGTTGCATGTTTGATGTCGCTCAGTGATTTAACCATATCTATATCTCCAGGAACTGAATTTAAAAGTTAGACGTTAAAAAATGGCTGCTATCTTAGTCAAGACCGTCTTACCGCTTATATTATTGTTGTCCGGAATTTTGGGCGCCATCTTTGAAACCGAGGAAAGATTACTCACAGTAACAAACGAGCTGTGTTTCAACTGGTATCTCTGAGATTCAAGCTAGGAGTGACTCTGAAACAGAATCATGGTATATTTAAGCAGGAAAGATACATGCGCAGGTACGACACTGATCACGTATCAAGCGACATAGAATACAGTTTGAATCTGAGTGCTTGTTTCTATATATAAAGCTATACATACAGGTTTAACTCGGTGACCATGAAACACTCTTTTTAAAGTCTTACTAACCACATACACTGAGCGTTGATGTCGTCAGTGTTTAAATCTAAATACTGATTGGAGTTATAAGGTTTCGAATCGAAACAAAGGCTCACCGATGCTAAACATACTTGCCAAGACTGCATTTCCGGTAAAACCGGAAGTCCTTGTTGAGTTTGTTGTTCAATCAATGTGACACGACACTTTCTTATAGCTAATTTATTTGAAGTTACACGGAAATAACGTAAATTCTGTCCTATAATAGCAATAACTTTTCGGCCACTCCAATCTACCCGAGACCGACCGATGACGTCAGTTTAGCTACTGCGCATGCGCCACTTAGTACAGTGGAAGGTAGAGCTTGTCCGAGCCCTGAGTCGGTCGTGCGACGGATATGCTCACGTGATTATAGTAGGCCACGCCTTCTCGGCCAACGTTGTTCCAGCTTTCCGGAACCAATCAAGATATGATGCGAAAAAAGGAAATGATGTCTCAGAATGAAGAATTTGTGATAATGATGATTATTGTTATATACTTCAGGTTTTAAGGGGAGCTAAGCATTTTACTCTACTATGAGCAAGTGCAACAAGCGACATATTCAGTTCGAAAGTATTGCGACAATTATGACAGCTGTTTATAGATGAGGAAACTAGACAGGCTTCATGCTCACTAAGCACAAGGTCGGGAATATCAGGAATCAGTTTTTACAATAATATCATATCTGAGAATTATACAGCTTCACTTATTCGGCCAACCTTTCGGCCTCTTTGATCTTGCAGAGGGCGCCATGTATGCGAAGATGGACAATAGTCTCAACCAGGAAGCCAGTATAGGAATCCCGGGCCTTGGTCAGCCATTTCTTGGCTTCCTCAAAATTTCCCATAGCTTTATAGGTCATACCTAGCTCGAAGGCAGCGTGTGGTGGTACATATGTCTCTTTTTTGATATTGTCCTCGTCATTCAATATTTCTATAAAGCAATCATAGGCCTCGTCGAGCCGTTTCATGAAGCGTAGACAAACACCTCTCAGTAATATGAGAACATATCTCGACTCTTCAGGTATGTCGTCCTTCAACTTCCGGTCTATGCGATCTAGTAATGGCTGCAGCACTTCCGGCGTCTCGGCTGAATTTTCGTACACATTCCAAATATAGAACAAGGTGAAGGCTGGTAGCACGAGGTCAGTTTCACCACTGTTGTACCTTTCGGCCATTGTGACGGCAAACTTTTCCGGCGGCAGAGTTTTTCCGACGTATCTCTTCCTGAGCTCAGACACTTGTCTCATAGCTTCGTCTACTTTCTCCCTCAGCTCTGGACGATTATCATCTTCCATCATCATGTACATGAAGCAAGCATACTGGTAAGTATTTGTACACGGCGACCATTTGCATTCTTCGCGCAACTTGTCGGCCAACTCGGCAGCACGTGACCACTCGGATTTTACCCTAGTTATCAGATAAACGCAAATATAGTTTAGAAATACTGTTCGTGCAATAGTAGCTCGACTCACGCATAGCACCACAACAGGTCCCACCGGCACACATTGTGAATGGCGGGAAAATCGTTCTGGACTTCGATGCTTCGATTGAACAGTTCAATGGCTCGATCAGTGTGACCACGTAGCTGATGAGTCTTGGCCGTCCAGTACAAGTCCAGAGACCCGTCAGGGTATTCCCTCAGACCTTCGTCGGTCAAAGCAGTCAGCCATTTGTAGTCCAAGTCACCGACACCTATGGGTCATAAATGTGAGTTGAGATGGAAATATAAAAATATGAATAGTCGCACCTAGCATCTGTTCGAAATAGTATGACACGAAACAAATCCCAAAGGGTCCCAGCTTATAAATGGACGCCGATTTCAATTCGTCGCTTGTAGCTCGCTTCAAGGCGGCTATAGCCTCTAGTCGATTGATGCCAGGTATGCCCAAGAAGGTCATCAGCTTGATCACTCTGGCGGGCAAGTGGGACAACACTAAATTCCTGAGTCCCCAGCATAGCAGTATTCCAAAGTCAAAGTTGATTTTGTAGACGTCTAGTTCCCAGTTTGTTTTCTTCTCCATTATTTCGTGACATAATCTGTGTGACGAAGGTTAGTATCACAAGGCGCTCTATGAGTTAGAACATACTTGAGCGTCGAGTTGAGTTCCATAGAGCTCCGGGCTGCCTTCAAGATGGACATCATGGACTGGTCTGATATTACTACTATGAGCATGTAGAAACATCTCATGAACCCGTGTAATCCTTCAGCCAGAGCTTCAGCTATGTCACAATCGAGATAAGGTCATGGTACGTTCAGCGGAAACGGAAACTCACCATCAGTGTAATGATTGTAGTCAGTCTTCCTGAACCAGCCTGAGATGGCGCCACTGATTGAACCGGGCTTACGAACAGTGCTCAGCAGCTTGTCGGTCTTGGCTATAGATTGCATTGCTTCCTCCATCAAGTCCTATGATTGCAGAGATAAGATAGATTTCAAGATATCGAAACATCACCTACAGCTTCCATCGTGAAGAAAGCGTAACAGCTTTTTATTGCCGTGAGAGAAGCTGAGTGTATGAAATTGGAATCAGCTGTTTTCTCCAGATATGCCCGAGATTCTTTGAACTGATTTTTGAAAAATAAATCAGTTGTATATCTGACTTGCTTCAGGGATTCAACCATATCAATATCTCCAGGAGCTAAATGGGAACAAATGGAACAAGAAAATGCAAAATATTCCATTCAATGTGTTCTTACCACTGATATTATTGTTCTGGGACATCTTGGACGCCATCTTGGACAGCGTGGAAAGAAAAAGTATCACCGTAAACGATCTGTTTTATAACTGGTATGTCTTACAAATTCAAACTAGAAGTGACTCTGAAACAGAACCATGGGATTTTCAAGCAGGAAAGATACGTGCGCAGGTATGAGAGTAAAAAACGCCTCCAGCAACATAGAATACAGCTTGAATCTAATTATGTTATTCTATATATATATAACGGCTGCTATAACTCAGTGGCCATGAAACACCTTTTCAAGATGGCACTGATCATACACGCTGAGCTTTGATGTCACCAGTGCATAAATCTACATAACTGTCTAGGTTTGGAAAAAGGTTCACCGTTGCTAGAATTAGTTCCGTGAACTGTGCTTCCGGTACAACCGGAAGTCCTGGTTAGGTTCGTTCTACGGACCGATGTGACACGAAACATTCACGAACTGCAAATCATAGTATATTTTATACTCTGAATGCGGATATTACGTAAATTTAGTTGCATAACGTCTTGTTATGTCACGGGTCGTCAACCAGCTCGTCATTCGATATATTTCAAAAAGTGAAACGGGCGACCGCTGAGCCCCCGACCCGCTATATTTCAGAGCTATTAGGTCACTGTGGACTCTGCGCATGCGCCATTTAGTGAAGTGGAAGGTAGTTCTCTAGAGACCCTGATTCGTTCTCTACCGGATTTCTCAAGTCGCTTCTACTGAACTCAGGTCCGCCCGATCCACTAGCGGGCCGGCGGGCACGGGTTGACAAGCTGCAGCTTCCACTGTACTAAATGGTGCATGCGCAGTAAGGGTTGTGACGTCATCGGACGGGTACGGGCCGCTCGATTGAAAATTTCACGGGTGCGGGCGGGCTGGGTGGCGAAAAAGTAGCCCGGTTCACCCTCTAATATACTGATCGTAAAATATGACTGGTCGAGGCATAAAAATTGATATTGTTTCAGTGACACCTCTATAATATTCCCGCAATACCTATTGCGATTAGCAACATTCATGATATGTTCAACAAATACACCGTTGTTTAGAAATACACAAAAATACTACTCGTCAACGCAAATCGAGTGCCGGGCAAGAGGGCACACAGGGCTCAGTGGCGGTTCACTTGTCGGCCTGCTCTGCCCTCTTGGCCTGAGCTGCCTTGGCCTCGTCCACCTTCCTGTCATAGTCGGCGCTGTTTGTCTTCTTCTCCTTCTTGACCACTGCCCTATAGCTGTCTTCGCGCATGCTCTTGTCCCTGAGAAAGTCATACTTGACCCCCTGATAGGCAGTCCCCGTCCAGGGGACGCCACATACGCAAAAGTCGTCGTACTGGTCGGTGGGGTCGATGCCACATCCGGTGTTGCCCTTGGCATCTGCAAGAAGAGAACATTTGTGCCGAAAATCGAAAACGGGCCAAACGGGCCCGACCATGAGACTCTAGCTTACCGTCGAGCAGGAAAAAGTTGGGCTTGAGACGATAGCAAAATCGGGCGCAACGGGCTTCCTGTTTCCTCTGCTCGGCAACGTCAGTAACATCGCCGTCGCAAAAAATTTCAGCTCTCGGGTACAGCTTCAAATATTATGAAATATGAATGGTATGTTTGAATATAGAAAACAGCACACTCACGCACTGGGCCAGGAAGGGCGTGTCCTTCTCGGCTTTGGACTTCTCGCATGCTGCGCCAGCGTAGTACCGGCCACTCGACTGGCCCGGGCCCTGGCTGGTCCCCAGCTGCCCTTGGCCGCCAAGCAGGGAGAAAAGTGCACCCATGAGGTCCAAGATGGCCGCTATGAAGCTAAAGTCAACGGCTTGGGCGTGGCCTTGAAAATAGATGAGACCCAGAGACAGTAGCAAGAGCAGCTTGACCATCTTCCCTACTCAATAGTACAATGAAAGGTAACTGAATGTCATCCAAACATATATATTTAGTTGTCGGTTTTAGTATAACAATAGCTTCGTGAGCAAAATATGATTCACACAGAACATGTGTTTGTCATATACAGGGACCATAGAGAGGGAAAACATATGCCACAAAGCTGGCGTATATTCAATGTGATTGATCGACATTCAGATATTGCTATGAAGGCACGATATGTCATAGGCTACGATATCACGAAAGCCACATAGCTTGCGTCTTTCTGGAATGGCACATGTATATCAAACATACAACAAACATACTAAAGTCAGTGCTGAAACAACGTGAAGCAGCTTTATATCTTTTCAGTAACCTAGTTGAACAATCAGTTATAATATTTAGGTGAACGAATCGCATATGAGGCGCAAATGTATTTGGTATTTCGTGTTCTCACACCCATGGGACAGCTGTTTCGCACCCCAGCGGGCTCGGAGGGGACGGACACACATATATAGTGGTCAATGGTACACTCCTAGTATGTCATTTGCGCAATTCACGTATTCTACTGAGGGCGCCGTGAATGCGCATGTGCATGAACGCCTCAGCCAGGAAGCCCGTATACGAGTCCCGGGACCGTGTCAGCCACTCCTTGGCTTGGTCATAGTCACCCATAGCTTTAAAGGTCATACCGAGCTCGAAGGCAGCTTGGGGTGGAACATAGGTCTCGACAATTATGTCCTCTTCGGCTTCCAAGATGGCGGTGAAACAGTCATAGGCTTCCTCTAATTTGCTCATACTTCTCAAGCAGGCGCCCTTGATTAATAATAGTACGTATCGCGACTCAGTCAGGTTTGATTGTTCCAATTTCTTGTCGATACGTTCTATGACAGGCATCAAGACGTCAGGGGTGTCGAGACAATTTTCAAGTACATTCCAAATGTAGAAGAGCATGAGCACGGGCAGGACTAGGTCGGTTTCACCATTGTTGTACCTTTCGGCCATTGTGACGGCAAACTTTTCAGGTGGCAATGTTTTACCGATGTACCTCTTGCGCAGTTCGCACACTTGTTTCATGGCTTTGTCAACTTCCTGTCGTAGCTCGGGCCTATTTTCGTCCTCCATGCGCATGTACATGAAACAGGCATATTGATATGTGTTTGTGCATGGCGACCATTTGCACTGACTGCGCAAGTGGTCAGCTATGACTGAGGCGTTGACCCAGTCAAATTGTATCCTGAAGTATGACAAAATTGGAATATATTACAGAACTAATAATACAGATATGACTCACGCATGACACCATAACATGTCCCAACGAGATGCATTGTGCATGGCTTTGAACTCATTCTGTGACGTAATACTGCGATTGAACAGTTCTATGGCCTTGTCGTAGTTTCCAGCCATCTGGTAAGCTCTGGCCGACCAGTGCAAGTCGAAGGCGCCATCTGGGAACTGTTTGAGTCCCTCTTCCGTTATTCGCCTAATTCGGTCCAAGTTGGGTTGACCAACGCCTTCAAGTATGACAGATTTACTACATACTGCTATATATATACTGCACTCCTTACCCAACATCTGTTCAGCGTAGAAGGTCTGGAAGCAAACATAGAGGCACGCCATTTTGTATAGCATGGTGTCCCTCATGGTTGCACTGGTTGCCCTTTCAATGAACTCAAGCCCTTGGCGACGATCTGACGTCAAGCCCGCCAAGAACAGCACCTTGGTCATCATTCCCGGCAAATGGTGGAACACCAGGTTCATCATGCCCCAGCACAAGAGGGCGCCACAGTCGAAGTTGGACTTGACGGATTCGGACTCCCAGCGAGTCTTGTGCAGCAGCAGCTGATGGCAGAGTCTACAGAGAAGAGCCAGTGATGGTAATCAGTCTCACAGGGGGCGTGGCTTACTTGGCCGAAGACTGGGCAGAGTAGAAACATTTGATACCTCTTATCAGTGACGTAAGCGACTGCTCAGATAAGAATGATGCCAATGGCGTGAAGAAATTCATCACCAGAGAAAGTAGCTCGGCATGGGCTTCCACTGAGAATAGTAATATTGCTTTACTTGACCTATATCGCACGTCCACCTACCATCTGAGTACTCATTGTAATCTGTCTTTGTGAACCATCCCGAGATGGCGCCAGTGATAGATGCTGGCTTTCGATAGGTTTCGCATAGCTGGGCGCACTTGCGGATGGATATGAGGGCATCTTTCAACAATGGCTAAATTCATGCAATCAAAGGTAAAGCAATATCACGTGAGATGAACAAACTACTCACCTTTTCCATTGTGAAGCACGCATGCGCGCCTTTAATCATGGTCAGGCCAGCTGAGTGGTAGATGTCGTGATGGGACTTCGGCTCCAGCCTTGAAGCCGCCTCGTTGAAGTGATTAGCGAAAAAGAGGTGCATGGCCTCATTAACTTCCTCCAGAGACGACTGCAGGTGGAAACCTGCTAATTAGCGCAAGACAATGCTTAATTGCACTGGAACTGACTTGCAGTTGATCTAATCCAACTCACCATCGTTGCCATTCACATCCTTCACAGTTGGCGCCATCTTTCTCTGTGGTGTCAGCTTGGTTGGAGAGCAGAGAGGGAGAGGGAAAGGAGAGCGAGAGGGAGATACGAGCGAGAGACTAGTTTGTGAGTTGTGGTATAACTTGCTTCGCTCGCAGCTACGTTTGAGTTAATTCTAGACTATGTGTCGCCTTTTTGCTCGTATAAAAATATATGGAAAACTGCTTCCAGCTCAGTGATGAAGTTCAACTTAAGTAGTGAAGGTCATACTTCTCAGAAAGCCAATAATGAGAGCCAGAGAGGAAGAGAGGAGAGCGAGAGCGGGAAAGGGAGAGCGAGAGACGTGAGAAATACAAAAAACTTTTTTTTCCTGAAAATTTAATCGCGTCGTCATGTGACTATCAAAATAAATATGTTATTGTTTGGGACAGATAATTGGATCCTGGTAAAATTTTATTTCCATTTCGCCAATAATTGATATTTCGAAATGCGAAAATGCGTCAAGAGAGCCGGAAACTCATTACACAAGTCTCACTTTACATTTATTTCCTTGTGAACAGCTGACCCAGAGAGCGCCACCTGACGGGCAAAAAAGTAACCAAAAAAAGATTCCTATATTCAAGCCTTCTCCATGTCCTTGATCTTGCCGAGAGCGCCGTGAATACGTAGATGGACAAGGGTCTCAATAAGGAAGCCCGTGTACGTATCTCGGGCCTTGACCAGCCAGTCCTTGGCGTCGGCGAAGTTGCCCATAGACTTGTACGTCATGCCCAGCTCGAAGGCGGCATGCGGTGGTACGTAGTTCTCCTTCTTTATCTTGTCCTCGGCATGTAGTATCTCGACGAAGCAATCGTAGGCCTCCTCCAGTCGCATCATGTTGCGCAAGCACACGCCCTTCAGGAGGAGGAGCACGTAGCGCGACTCGTCCCTGTCGCTCACGTGCTGCAGCTTCTTCTCGATGCGCACGAGCAGGGGTTCCAGGACTTCCGGTCGCTCCACCGAGTTGTCGTATACGTTCCAAATGTAGAACAACATGAGGGCCGGAAGTACGAGCTCGGTCTCGCCATTGTTGTACCTTTCCGCCATTGTGATGGCGAACTTCTCCGGGGGCAGCGTCTTGCCGGCGTAGCGTTTGCGCAGCTCGGCCACCTGGGCCATGGCGGCGTCTATTTCCGGCCTGAGCTCGGGTCGGTTTTGCTCCTCCATGATCATGTAGAGGAAACAGGCATACTGGTACGAGTTGGTACACGGGGACCAGCTGCAGTCGCCGCGCAATACGTTGGCCAGGTCGGCCGCACTCTGCCAGTCGAACTGCACTCTGTAATATTGGCGAATAGAAGGGTTATATTACTAATATTACTGGCTCATATCACGGCCGGGCCACTCACGCATGACACCAGAGCATGTCCCAGCGACATGCGCTGTGGATGGGCTTGAACTCTTGCTGGGAGTCGATGCTTTTCTGGTACAGGTCAATGGCCTTATCACAGTGGCCACGTAGCTGGTATGTCTTGGCCGCCCAGTACAGGTCAAAGGCGCCGTCGGGGAAGTGTCGCAGCCCGTCGTCCGTCAGCTTCTTGATCCACTCAATGTCCAGCTGGCCGACACCTGGTGGCCAGGTAATTTATATTAGGGTCATGATTCGTAAGACAAACAAAAATGGCTGACCTAGCATCTGTTCCAGATAGAAGGAGTACATGCAGACATAGAAGGAGGCCATCTTGTGCCTCATGGTGCTGACCATGTCGTCGTCGGTGGCCTTCTTCATGCACTCCAGCCCCTCGTCCCGGTTGCCCGGCAGGCCCACCAGGGAGATGATCTTGACCACCCGGGCCGGCAGGTGGGAGAAGAGCAAGTTCATCATGCCCCAGCACACTAGTGACCCGACGTCGAAGTTTCGTTTTATCATATCCGACTCCCAGTTGGTTTTCTGTGTCATCAGCTGGTAGCACAGCCTGAGGTGGGCCCGGTGGGCGTGGTCAGGAAAGGGGTGAAGGTCATGACTTTCACTTACTTGGCTGACGAGTGGGCTGACATTGACGAGCGGGCCGCCTTGAAGAGTGACGTGAAACTTTGCTCGGACATGAACGATAGGACTGTGTAGAGAAAGTTCATCTCTAGCGATAACAGCTCGGCATGGGCTTCAACTATAAGATAAGGAGTTATAGGATGAGATAAGGCAATCTTTAGTGTCTGAAGAATAGCGCCATCTATCGTCATCGAACTGACTTCCTGTGGTACTTGAACAGATTCTAGCCGATGAACTCAACTCACCGTCGGTATAGTCATTATAGTTGGTCTTCGTAAACCACTTAGAGATGGCGCCACTTATCGAGCCGGGCTTCCGCAAGGGATCGACTATCTTAAGCGTATTGTTGACAGCTTCAAGGGCTTCCTCTATCAATGGCTGCCATATTTGGTCATTCATCACACCAGCTAATCAGCCATTTTTGTACAACATACCTTCTCCATGGTGAAAAATGCATGAGCAACGTGAAGCATAGCTAGTCCAGTGGCACTGTAGGGGTCGTGTCCGCAGTTTATCTCGTACAAAGCCTTGGCATCTTGGAATTGGTTGCGGAAGAAAAGGTGCATACCATCCGTAGCTAGCTTGAGCGAAACGTCAAGGCTGAGAGCTATATTGCAGAAAAACAGTCTATAGGTCACAAAAAGCTACCGAATATTTCAAAGTTACCTTCATTCTGATTCGCATCCTTCTTTCCGGGCGCCATTTTGGATATGTGTAAAAAGCAACGACTAAGCTCTCAAGGTACTAATCGTCAAGTGACGGGCAAACTTTGCTCGCTGATTAAGCAGACAGATTGCCTCGCGTTCTATGTACACAATATTATTAGAGGCAGTAGTACAAGCTAAATATAAATACCTGTCTACAGCTCTATCTACCTGTTCTCGCTTCACTACTCCACTGAACTTGAGAAGGTATAATGAGCGATTACCATGCAATTTTTGAGGACGTCACCCTTCACTGAACATCCTTAGGCTTAGAACGACTTTCACTCTTTTTTCGAGCATAGAAACCTGTTTATCATATGATATCTCTCTCTCCCTCTCGTCTCTCCCTCTTCCCTCTAACTCTTCCCTTTAACTAGCCACAAATGAGAGTTGAATAAATTATCGTGTCACGTGATCGACATATGGCTAGGAAATCCTTGGACGGTCGTTAGTGACGTCAGCTCACATCCGAGCCATGGAACAGCCATATAATATTATTGAACCTAGACATTGTAGAATTTTACTTTCCTCTCGCAAACTAGTATTATTATCTGCGGCGAAAAAAATTGACTCGTGCAAGTCAACGTACTCTCGCGCCCATAATTTTTTATGATGGTACGTGGAAGTCATTAGCGAGATATACTAACAAGAATGGCACAGAAAATTTTTATTCTGAAATATTCCAAGTTCAGCGACATTTCTACTACTTACTCCTCTGTATCTCCTTGATTTTCTGCATAGCAGTGTGTATTCTAAAGTGTACCAGAGTTTCCACTAGAAAGCCCGTATAGTCGCTGCGAGCCTTCTCCAGCCATATCTTGGCATTGTCATAGTCAGCCATATCCTTGTACGTCATGCCCAGCTCGAAGGCGGCTTGAGGTGGCAGATAAGTGTCCTTGTCTATCTGGGCTTCACTGATTAGAATTTCTTGGAAACATTCAAGGGCTTGGTTGAAGTTTTTGCGATATCTCAGGACGACCCCTTTCAGGAAGAGAAGGGCGTAATGGCTGTCGCCACTCGAGTGGCGTGACAGCTGATTCTCAATTCTGGCCAAGATGGGCTCCAGAAGCTTGGGTGTCTCGGACGAATTGCCAAATATGTTCCAGATGTAGAACAAATTGTAGGCCGGAAGGGCAAGGTCAGTTTCGCCATTGTTGTACCTTTCGGCCATGACAATTGCATACTTTTCCGGTGGTATAGTCTTACCGGCGAACCGGTGGCGCAGCTTGGGCACTTCGGCCATTGCGCGGTCAACAATGGCCCGAATTTCGGGCCTCTTGTCTTCGTCCATCAGCATGTACATGAAACAAGCATACTGGTAACAGTTGGTCGACGGTGACCATGCGCAGTCCAGCTGCAGTCTCTTGGCATACTCGGCCGCCTTTTCCCATTCGCCGTTCATTCTGTTCCAGAGTATATTAGAGGTTACAAAATGGCGAACACGGCATATGTGTGGGACCACTCACGCGTGACACCAGCTCAGGTCCCAGAAAAGGACATTGTGTAGCTGCTTGAACTCTGACTGCGAGCTGAGACTGCGATTAAGGTACTCGATTGCCTGATCATTCTCCCCCTTCAGCTGGTGCACCTTGGCGGCCCAGTAGAGGTCAAAGGCCCCGCCCGGAAAGCGGGCCAGTCCCTTCTTGGTCAAGGCCACGCACCAGTCGATGTCAGCGCCACCTGCGCCGAAAAACTGCTCCCAGTAGAAGGAGTAGAAGCAGGCCAGGAAGCTGGATATCTTGGACCTGACCATGCCCACCATGTCGTCGGCGGCAATGTGCAGGCTCTTGAGCCCCTCGTCCCGGGACGCCGACAGGCCCACAATGGCGCCCAGCTTCAGGACACGGGCCGGCAAGTGGGACAGCACCAGGTTGTAGTAGCCCCAGCCGTTGTGACATGCGCACTCAAAGTTCTGCTTGACGTACTCCGAGTCCCAGTTCTTCTTGCCCAGCATCAGGGCATGTGACAGTCTTGGGAGAGAGGGAGAGAGAGAGAGAGAGGGAGGGAGAGATTAGATAAACCTGATACCATCACGCCATTTGCACTAACTTGATGGCCGCATGCGCTGTCATCATATTCCGAACACCCCTGACGATTGACAGGAAGGACTGGTCAGCTGTGAAGTTGCAGAACACCATCATGAAGGACAGCTCGGCGTAGCAGATCTCGGCATGGGCTTCCTCTGAAAAACGAGATATGATATGATATGATTAGATTGTGATTCACGAGTTTCCTCATCATACCATCTGTGTACTCATTGAAGTCTTGCTTCGAGAAGAGATTAGATAAGGTTTGCTTGATACTGTTCACCTTGCGCTTCTTCTCGCACAACTTGAGGGCACCTGTCAACACGTCTCTAGCCTCTTCAATCAGCGGCTAATTGCGCAGAGAGTTACATCACAAATCAGTCACTGACAAGCAATCACGCAAATCGTAGTTACCTTTTCACAGGTGAAGATTGCATAGCAAATTAGGTAATAGCTGAGACCCACGGCATGATACAGTGACGTGTCCCTGTGCTCTGAGAGCAGTTGCTTCGAATCGATGAACTTGTTTTCGAAAAATAAATCCAGTCCTCTGATTGCCGAATCAAGTCCTTGCTGAAGTGTCACCACTTTGCCACCACTTTCAACTGCAATTAGTCACACCAAATTAGACAACATTCACACCATTGCCAGCAATTTGGCTAACTCACCATTCTCATTCTGGTCGACAGCCTTAGGCTTGGACGCCATCTTGGTCAGATATATTTTCACAGTATGCCACCATTAAAACAAAAGCAAAGCAAATTAACAGTTGTCACGAACGGTGGTTAAGACGACTACTTGAGTGATACAAGGTTTAAGTCGCCATCTTTGCGACAAGGAAGCTTTCCTTACCAGGTATTCGGTTACGCAAGCCTCATGAAAAAATGGCTACATGTAGACCTGGCCTCAAGGTCAGCGAGTTGATACAACAGGTAAGGGATGGAATATACGCCGATTAATGGCGGCAGTTGTAGAAGCAGTGAAACTGTTCACTGATCGTAGACACAAATCCGATTGCAATTCGCTAACCTCAAAACGCCGGTCAGAGCTGTCAATCATTTTGTTGGCTTCGTCCCCCTCTCTCCCTCTCCCTCTCTCTCCTCTCGCACCTACTTTTCCTTTCTACATTTTACAGCTCAGTGTGTATGACAATGGTAAAAAGTAGGACAAGTAAGAAGTGACCAAGTAAGCGTAAAACAGGTTTTCGTTGCGTTCACTTTGTTTTTATTCGCAACAAGTTCACTTGATCTCCGCTAGATGGCACTCTGACGAAAGTGCGCCAGATTCAAAAAATTATCACTGCGGTTAAAATGCTACTGAAACCCAATATCACATTTTCTTCAAGGCTGCCTTCATATTTGCAAGTGCGCCATGTATTCTCAGTTGAACGACAGCTTCTACCAAAAAACCCGAATACTTGTCTCTGGCCTTCTCAAGCCAAGACTTGGCATCGTCATATTTCTCGAGATCCTTGTACGTCATGCCCATCTCGAAAGCTGCATGTGGAGGTACGTAGTTTTCCTTCCTGATATCACCTTCATTCTCAAATATCTCAGTGAAACATTTCAGCGCTTCATCCGACTTTTTCATATTTCTCAAGCAAACGCCTTTGAGTAGTAATACAAGATAGTAGCTATCGCCTTGGACTTCTTTTATCTTCTTGTTGATACGGTCCAGTATCGGTTGCAGAGTTCTTTCCTTTCCGGCAGCATTGCCGTAGATATTCCAAATGTAGAACAGAACCAGAGCCGGAAGTACGAGGTCAGTTTCACCCTTGTTGTATCTGTCGGCCATGATGATGGCGAACTTTTCAGGGGGCAAAGTCTTGCCGGCAATCTTGCGCCTCAAGTCGACAATTGTCAACATGGCGGCGTCGACTTCCTTCCTCAGCTCTGGTCTGTTCTCTTCAGTCATGATCATGTATTGGAAACAAGCATACTGATAGGCATTGGTCGCCTTGGACCAGTTGCAAGACTCTTGCAGCTGTTTGGCACAGATGGCAGCATTGTTCCAGTCACACTGAATCCTACAGTATTACAAGAATGGTGGGACACGTCAACCCTGAGATTCGCGGTACTCACGCATATGACCACAGCATGTCCCAGCGACACACGTTGTGCATTTGCTTGAACTCATCCTGGACACTGATGCACCGTTTGAACAGTTCAACGGCCTTCTCGGGCTGGCCGGTCAGCTGGTGGGCCCGGCCCGACCAGAACAGGTCGAAGGCGCCATCTGGGAAGTCAGCCAGTCCCTTGTCAGTGATGCGCTTAACCCATTCCAGGTCCGCCTCGCCAGCTCCTGCGAGAAGAACGCATGTTATTAAAAGGGGACCATCTCTGAAGTGCAATCTCGACAACTGACCGAAAAACTGCTCCATGTAGAAGGAGTAGAAGCACACCAGTAGGCGCACAATGGGGCTCTTGGAGCAATCGTCCAGTTCGTCGGTCGCCTTGTGCAGATAAGCCAGGCCAAGCTCTTGGTCGGCGTGAATGCCAACTATGGATATCAGTCTCATGAGACGATTAGGTAGATGCGAGAATATTAGATTGATGAAGCCAAAGCTCATGCGCACACCGCACTCGAAGTCCCTTCAAGGAAGTCACTTGTCCAGTTTGTCTTGTTGTTCATTATCTCGTTGCACAACCTGAGATGATTCAATCACATTTGATGAAAGCATATCTTAGTATGACGGTCGAGTCATGTAAGCGTAATATTCTCACTTGAGCGACGAGTTGCAGGACAAAAACTTAGCAGCCCCCTTGACCAGCGATAGTAGACTCTGGTCTCCAAGGAATTGCAACATCATTTGCATGAACATTATCTCGCCATGTGACACTTCGGCGTGCGCTTCCACTGGATAATATGACAATATTCACAGCTGATATTGCTTACATATGTTCCTACTCACTGTCGGTGTAGCCATTGTAGTCAACCTTGGAAAACCACCCAGATATGATTGATTGTTTCTTGCGCATCGGACTTATCACCTTGAGCGCCTTTGCGCAACATATGGTAGACCTTTCGATTTGATCCTGATTGCATTTAGACAAGATTAGATTAGGCCAAGATAAGCAGTATCTAGATATGTTACCTTTTCCATCGTGAATACGGCATAGATGAAAGAATGATAACAGGTTCCAATTGCATGATACAGCAGCTTATCACAGTGCTCGACGCAATCTTCGAATGCCTTATCGAACTGATTGCGAAAAAAGCTGGCCATGACGCCGACGCAAACTTTGAGATCTTCTTCCAGAGTCATTATCGGAACCAGCTGTTTTTTGTCTAGATAAGATCAGACAATGTTGAGAGTGATGGTGAGATACAGAGCTGTGAAGAGTATAACAGGAATATACCATTGTTGTTTTCGGTCGGAGCCATATTGGCTGGAACGTGGTGTGATATCGCTGACTGGCGTGGCTGATTAGCTGGCATATATGACTGAAAAATATATAAAATAATATAAACTTCCGGAAATATAGTCGATTTCCGGTCGAAAATTTGTATGAAAGGATCTTTGTTTCTATAAAACTAGTGCGAAAAACAACTCAAAACAAAAATTCACACTATGCGCACACTTGAAAAACTGCACAATGGTGTATGAATCTAAACTCTAGAATGAAGCCCGAAAGGCAATGAGCTACTCATGGTCAACTGGTGTATGTTCACCCTCTCGCTTCCTTCCCCCCTCTCTCTTTCCCCTCTCTCTCTTTATCCTCTTTCGTTCTTTCAAGGTGGATTGGAATCATTCTGTGCCTTGGGCATTGTCAGATGTTTGTTTCTTGGAATGTACGCCATTATTAATACCACAGAGATGGCAATCGCAGTATTGGAGGAAATTAGTTAGCCTATGCGCGGCTTTAAATTGGCGCATGCGCAGTGGGAAAATGACTCGGCTCTGACAACTGATGCGACAATTTTTATGTCTTCTAGGCGAAGTTGTCTTGTAAGGCAGGGAACGCTGCTGACCTTTCATGGAAGTATTCTTTAATATTGAAATTCAGTCATTCGTTCAACACTAATATCAGTCTAGAAGGAAGAAACTTATCTGTTTAGAGATATTATTATTATTATATTTAGCGCTCAAGATGAGTAGCAGTTCAAGCTTCAGATAGAATCTCTCAGTGATGCCGAGATGTTTTTGCTCAGCGTATCTCATGTTTCTGTCTACAGCTCAGCAGAGCCAGGTCTAGATAGACTTGGCAGATATATTATTAGTATTTTTCGTTTACGAGAGAATAGTTTTTTTATTTTCGTCCTCTACCTTTCTCAGTGGTTATACCTTTCAACATTAAACAGCGAAAACCATAAGAATGGTGAAAAGAATGACAAACCGATGACGAAGCTTGTGTAAAGAGATCTTGGCTGCTTTCGCTTTGTTCTTATTCACTTCCAGTTCACTCGATCTCCGCTAGATGGCACTCTGATGAGAATGCACCAGATTAAATCATTCTCGCTTCGGCCGAATGTTACTGAAAATAATTAGCACTTTTTCTTTATTGCTTTCATATTTGCAAGCGCGCCATGTATTCTCAGTTGAACAACAGCTTCTACCAGAAAACCCGAATATTTGTCCCTCGCATTCTCAAGCCAAGACTTGGCATCGTCATACTTTCCAAGATCCTTGTACGTCATGCCTATCTCAAAAGCAGCGTGAGGAGGTACATAGTTTTCTTTTACAATTTCATCTTCATTTTCAATTATCTCACTGAAACATTTTAACGCCTCATCCGATTTTTTCATATTTCTCAAGCAAACGCCTTTGAGTAGTAATACAAGATAGTAGCCATCGCCTTGAACATCTTCCAGCTTCTTGTTGATGCGGTCAAGTATAGGTTGAAGGGTTCGTTCACTTCCGGCAGCATTGCCATAAATATTCCAAATGTAGAACAGAACTAGAGCCGGAAGTACGAGGTCAGTTTCCCCCCTGTTGTATCTGTCGGCCATGATGATGGCGAACTTTTCCGGTGGTAATGTCTTGCCGGCAATCTTGCGCCTCAGGGTGGACACTTCCAACATGGCGGCGTCAACTTCCTTTCTGAGCTCTGGCCGATTTTCTTCTACCATTATCGTATATTGGAAACAAGCATACTGATAGGCATTGGTAGCCGGAGACCAGTTACATGACTCTTGAAGCTGCTGAGCACAGATGGCAGCATTGTTCCAGTCACACTGAATACTACAATATTACAGAAATCATGACGTCTCTTGACATCTAAGGTCACGAAACTCACGCATATGACCACAGCATGTCCCAGCGACACACGTTATGCATTTGCTTGAACTCATCTTGCACACTGATGCACTTTTCGAACAGTTCAACGGCCTTCTCAGGGTTTCCGGTCAGCTGGTGGGCACGGGCCGACCAGAACAGGTCGAAGGCGCCATCTGGGAAGTCGGCCAGTCCCTTGTCAGTGATGCGCTTAACCCATACAAGGTCCGCCTCGCCAGAACCTGGTCGTGAAGATATAATTGATAAGGGGACCGTCTCATGAGTGCATTTTGCAAACTGACCGAAAAACTGCTCCATGTAGAAGGAGTAGAAGCAAACCAGTAGGCGCACAACAGGAGCCTTTGCGCAATCGTCCAGTTCATCGGTCGCCTTGTGCAGATAAGATAGGCCAAGCTGTCTGTCGGAGTGGATGCCAACTATTGATATAAGTTTCATGAGACGACTAGGTAAGTGAGAGAAGACTAGATTGATGAAGCCATAGCTCATGCGCACAGAATTCTCAAAGTTCCTGTCAAGCACGTCACTGGCCCAGTTTGTCTTGTTGTTCATTATCTCGTTGCACAACCTGAGATGAGACAGTGCCGTAAGATGAAAGCATATCTCAGTATGACGGTAAACTCATGTAAGTGTAATATCTCACTTGAGCGACGAATTGCAGGACAAGAATTTAGTGGCACCCTTGACCAGCGATAGCAGGCTCTGGTCGCCAAGGAATTGCATCATCATTTGCATGAACATCAGCTCGCCGTATGACACTTCGGCATGAGCTTCCACTAGATGATGAGGATGACGATGATGATGATCAGATTAAGTAGTTAGACTTTCTTACTCTCTGTGTAGTCGTTGTAGTCGGTCTTGGAAAACCAACCAGATACTATCGACTGGCGCTTGCGCAGAGGGTTTATCAGCGTCAAGGCGTTCGCGCAACATATGGTCGCCTTTTCAATTTGGTCCTGATTGCAAAGAAGCCAAGATTAGATTGCCCAACGATTAGTAATTTCATATTATCACCTTCTCCATCGTGAATATAGCATAAACAAAGGAATGATAGCAAGTGCCGACGGCGTGGTACATCAGCGTATCGCAGTGCTCGGCAACGTCATTGAACGCCTTATCAAACTGATTGCGGAAAAAGCTGGCCAAGATACTGGCTACCACTTGGTGATCTTCTTCCAGAGTCATCAGCGGACTCGATGATTTCTTATCTAGATAAGAGTCTTTGTGTAGCAAGATCATGAGATACTGAGCTGTGAAGAAAATGTTAATGTAATTATATGAGTATACCGTTGTTGTTTTCGGTTGTAGCCATGTTGACTCGAAAGTGATGCAACAACGTTGAGCGACGTATCTGATATGTATGACAACACAGTTTACGGAAATGTCTGGAAGTATAATCGGTTGCCGGCTCGCTGTCAATATGGAAGTCCCTATAGGGAAAAATGTATTATGAAAAAAATCAACTTGAAACAGTGATACTACACGATGCTCAGACTTGCCAAACTAAAGAAATGTATGTATATCTCAGCTCTAGCATCAAGTTCTACATGAAAGGCAACGAGCTACCCATGGTCAACTGGTGCATTTTCACCCTCTCGCTCTCCCTCTCTCTCTCTCCCTCTCTCGAGAGCTCGCTCTATCCTCTTCGACTCTTTCAAGGTTGACGTGCCTTGGGCATTAGCAACTTTTTTGTACCGAGATTGTTCCCGTAATTAATACCATAGACATATGACTCCATAGTATGAGCGAAAATTATTTAGTCCATTAGCGACTTTGAATTCGCTCATGCGCAGTACAGAAAGCGCTCTTCTCTCTGACCGTAGATGCTTGAGTGTTGCAAAATTTTCCCCCTTTCGTGACAACAAGGCTGTTCAGATTGGCCCGCGAAGGCTGTCTACCTGTTATAAAAGTATTATATAATATTGAAATTTAGCCAATTGCTCATGCATTGCGCTCATTCTGCCAGAACTGATGCAATAGTGTAAAGAAATACATACAAATAGTTGTATATTTGGTTGGGAGTGGACAATTTGTCAAAGTTCTTTTACTTAGATATAACCTTCGGCGAACTTATTATAACGATTACTATTCGCTATGACGTCAATGAAGTTCTCGGATTATTGCCAGAAAAAAGTTTATATGTGATACCACTTTCAGTTACTCAGTGAGCTTAGTTAAAGTAACAAGTATCTATATCTATATTCCGCAACTGAATCGCCCTCAGCTATTGATTAGCTTAAACAGCTTTCTTATTTTTCTGTATCTTTAATGTAACAATTTTCAAGTCGCAGCGCCATCTATCGAGCTTTGCTATCATTTTCTAATTTGAAAAGTCTTTCTAATCTAAAAATCTATCTAAGATTGCGGTTTGAAATGTAAAATATTTTCTCTCACTTTTTATTTTAGACGTTGTATTCCTTGAATCTATTTTCTCGAAATACAGCGACGGCAATGCAAGTTCCATGAATATTGCGTCAATATGACTCTACAAAGTATACAAGTATGTTTAGTAAGTTTTCTTCTCCGTAAGATTAATGACACTATTATTTTTTTCGAGCCAGTATTATGCTCACAGCTAAAGTAATTATTTCTAAAATACCAATTGTTTCCGCGTGACAACAATTGCGCAATGCGTGAAGTGAGTAGATATGATTTTCTATTATTACTGAAATAAGTGCTGAGCTCGAAGGCAAAGTCACTCATACATGACCACAATGATACGCTGACTCAAATGACAGGTCTCTCCCCTCTCCCCCACACTCTCTCTCCCTCCCTCTCCCCTCTTTCCCTTTCACTCTGCTTCGCCCCTCCCACTGCCGTATATTGAAACCAGTTTTTTCACCATACTCAAATACTTTCCGGCTTTCACTTTTCAAAAGGTATCTTTTCCATAACACTTTCCTGTGAAACCAGCGACAACTTGCTACTAATATTCCAGATTTCCAGTGGCGACTGTAATATCACCAGTGTATCCTGTCCTATGACCTCGGATTCAAGATGGCGTTTCTGAAGTTTCGCAAGCTACCCTGTCTGCCCAGTAGTCCGACGGCGGGGACAATGTATCTCATGTCAAAGTTGCTCCTACTGACCCTCTTCAGTGCCGTGTTCTGTCTCGTGGTGTACCATGACACCGTCAATATGTCGCATTTCAAGGGTCTCATAACTTCCGGCCTGTCAAGGTCCAAGAAGCAAGTGTACCAGAACCATGTCCACTTTTTCCTCTTCACCTGTGTGTGGATGCTAGTGGGCCAAGTGATAGGCCTGTGGGCCATCATCATGGAATTCGTGCCCGTCATGGTGGCGTACACCTTCATCATAGGGGCGGGCCTGGTCTTCCAGCTCTTGGGCGCTTGGCAGTCACATGACAACGACGTCCTCTACGGTCAGCTGATCGGAGCTGTGCCCTTTCCCATCATGATAGTGCTCATACTGACCTTTGCCCACTATACCAAAAAATCGCAAAGCCATCTAGCGTCGTTGCCCTTGTATAGAAGAACGGTGGTTGAGTCACGAAGACAGAGCTTGGCTGAGATCATCGACGGCGATATCACCCGACCCAGGGTCGATAGTATCGATTCCTACAATCCTCAGGGCAAGATGGCCGTCAAGTCGGCCGGTTTAACGTTAGATGTACCGGTTTTTAAATAGAGCTTGTTTGAGTAAAATCATGAACTCTCTGGGTCGCTCACAGATGGCGCCACAGAAATTGTAAAAAGTAAAGTTTTTTCGCTCTTCAAAAAAGTATTGCTTAGACCTGTGTCTTGATATTATCAGACGCCAATAAAAGTTATACTTTAAGCAATATTGACAGAGGGAGCTCTTTAGAGTGAGAGATAGAAAGTTAAGATACAGTTGCCGATTCAAAAAATATTATCTCGGTGCCCCAAAGAACTCCGTGATGCTTCACTGAGATATTCGAAAATGGACGTAATATCGAAAAGGAAAATTACGTACCTCCACACGCAGCTTTCAATATGGGCACGACATACAAAGATGTGGGGAGATATGACGATACCAAGTCTTGGTTTGAGAATACAAGAAACAAATCTTTAGTATTTTGGTGGAAGGTGTCGTTCAACTAAAAATAAAAATAAGCTATTTTCAGTAATATAGAATAGAATAATTGGATATCAAGATTTGATTTTTTTGTATTGAGCTTGCCCAGCCATTGAACTCATATACAGTAAATGTGGCACCACATGTGTTCCTGACAGGAACCAGGAACTGTTTGAATTTAAAGGCAACCGGAAACAGAATGAACCACTTCCGGCTTTTTATTTCATATAACGCGTGCACATCTCTATGTAATGCGTAACAGTATTTTTCTTTTTTACTTTCATCCTGTAATACAGATTACATCGTAGCGATGGCCGCAAGTGAAAACAAAGGTACGTTGTAAATGTAGAGAAATACTTTCCAGAGATATCATTCAATTACATAATTCAGATATGGCGACGATGAAGCCGATAATGACGCTGGAAGAAGATCTCAAAGTATTCAGTGCTTTGTTGATTGAGTTTTTCCACAATAAATTTGATATGGTATTCGAAGAGTGCATCAAGCACTCGGATTCGCTGATGTATCATGCCCTCGGGGCTTGCTACCATTCCTTCACATATGCCATATTTACCATGGAGAAGGTGACTTGAGCTGCGCTTATCATATCATATCATGCAATCTCTTATCGCAATCAGGATCAAATTGAAAAGGCTACCAAGTGTTGCGAAGACGCTCTCAAGGTGATAATGCCATTACGTAAGCAACAATCACTCGTAGCTGGCTGGTTTTCCAAGACTGACTACAACGACTTCACCGACAGTGAGTAGCCATTTTGTCTGAGTAGCGCCAGCTGTAATATTGGTCACATTTCCCAGTGGAAGCTCACGCTGAGGTGTCATATGGTGACATCGTGTTCATGTTGATGATGTTGAACTTCTTCGGCGACCAGAGCTTGCTATCGTTGGTCAAGGGAGCCACTAAGTTTCTATCTTGTAATTCGGCTTTCAGGTAATATTATTTTTATATACGCCCCTTAGTATCAATATGACTCTCTCATCTTAGATTGTCCAACGAGATAATGAAAAATAAGACAAACTGGACCAGTGAATATCTTTGCAAAGAGTTTGAGAGCGAAGTCTTCATGAGCTATGGCTTCAACAACCTTGTCTTCTCACACCTACCTAGTCGTCTCATAAAACTTATATCGATAGTTGGCATCAATTCGGACCGAGAGCTTGGCCTATCTTATCTTCACCGGGCCACGGACAGCAAGAGCGCCAAGATATCCATTATTAGGCTACTGGTTTGCTTCTACTCCTTCTACTTGGAGCAGTTTTTCGGTCAGTTGTCGAGACTGCACTTCAGAGATGGTCCCCCTTAATAACATGCTTCTTCTCGTAGGTGCCGGCGAGGCGGACCTAGACTGGGTCAAGAGCATCACTACGCAAGGATTGGCTGAATTCCCCAATGGCGCCTTTGACCTGTTCTGGTCTGCCCGGGCCCACCAGCTGACCGGCCAGCCCGAGAAGGCCGTTGAACTGTTCAAGCGGTGTATCAGTGTCCAGGACGAGTTCAAGCAATTGCACAACGTTTGCCGCTGGGACATGCTGTGGTCATATGCGTGAGTTTCGTGAGCTTACATGTCCTGTTAATTCATCTTGAAATATAGCATTCAGTGCGACTGGAACAGTGCCGCCATCTGTGCCAAACAGCTGCAAGAGTCGAGCAACTGGTCTCCGGCTACAAATGCCTATCAGTATGCTTGTTTTCAATACATGATCATGACTGAAGAGAATAGACCAGAGCTGAGAAAGGAAGTCGACGCCGCCATGTTGACAGTGGCTGACCTCAGGCGCAAAATCGCCGGCAAGACGCTGCCCCCTGAAAAGTTCGCCGTCACCATGGCTGACAGATACAACAAGGGTGAAACTGACCTCGTACTTCCCGCCTTGGTCTTGTTCTATATTTGGAATATTTATGGCAGTGCGGCTGGAAATGAGCTCATCCTTTATCCCATACTTGAGCGCATTAACAAGAAGCTGAAAGACGTACAAGGCGATAGCTACTATCTTGTGATATTGCTCAAAGGTGTTTGCCTGAGAAATATGAAAAGGTCGGACGAAGCCCTGGAATGCTTTTCTGCAATTATTGAAAACGAAGATGATATCACTGTCGAGAACTATGTACCTCCTCATGCTGCTTTCGAGATAGGCATGACGTACAAGGATCTCAAGATGTTCGACGACGCCAAGTCTTGGCTTGAAAAGGCACGAGATTCGTATTCAGGATTTCTGGTCGAAGCTCTCGTTCAACTGAGAATACATGGCGCACTGGCGAATATAAAGTCGATGACGAAAACAAAACGATGAGTTTCAATGGTACCTTTTAGTAGCGCCTGGGAGCACTAGAATATGTTGTATCTGACTTGAGTATGCAAATAAACGCGTCCAATCAACGAACCTCTTTTCCAATCTGATTAGTTCCATTCAACAAGATAGTTGTTTGCTACGTAGCAGGTTTCGCTCTTGCTAGTATTCGAGTTTCTTCGGGTTTTCACGCAGTTAGCGGTAGAGATTGCTTCTTCTACTGTCCGATTCGGAGTGAAATAACATGGGCAGTATCTAGTCACAACTTGAGTTAAGTAAGGTAAGTAACTTACAGTGTCTTGAAGACAACTGAATGGTGAAAAAGCCACAACTCGCGGCCGTCAGGAGCCTAGTGGCCTGAACGATACTGAGAGCAATATGTTATCGTTAGTGAGGTCGCAAGGCACAAGCTACCGCAACTGCCTGTGTGGAACGTAACGAACCTCGGGATGGGGGCTTGGTGGGGCACCACAGCTCCCCGGCTTGTGATTCGGTCGTTTCGGAGGACATTGATGATGAATGGAAAGTCTGTTTCTTACGGAGAAAATTAGAACATCCACTCGGAGGAAAGAATTGTCATGACTCGGATTTGACTTTTCCTGGGGGGTTGTTTTTCAGCTCCCTTCTTGTCACATCTACCGCAGCGGCTCTGCTGGTGTCGTCACGATTTCGACTACTGCTCTCCCCACGTAAGGCCACCTTTCGGTGCCGTTCGCGGCCGACAATGGCGTCTAGGCTTCGGCTTGGTTGCTTTGTCGGCTCGCTCCGGTAATTGGCTCGTTACCTCTTTCGGCGCTCTGCGGTGTGCTCTTCTCCGGCGTTTCTGGAATCACGTCAACCCGACTAACCTTTTTCTCGATGGGTGATGCTTGCTGGTCACAATGGGACAAGCTTCGGTGCGGGAACGACTTCGTTACTTTATCGACGTCGCACGAATGTTCGACAAATTCTGTTCCTTTTCGCAACCGCTCTAGATGATTGTTTTGATCCCGCGCATCTCTTCTTGTTCTTCCTCACAAAGCAGCTATGTGCGTTACTTTGTGCTGAAAAAGTTTACAGGGATTATGCTGCTCGGTGTCGGGCATGACATTCTCGACTCTTCGGCGTTAGGTCCTGGAGCATGGATAACAAAGTCTCGAAGTAACACACGACACATTATCGACACGCTTACACCAGCTTTAACGGATTACGTTTTGTCCTCAAATTTTCAGGCAACGGCCGTCCCACTTGTTGCTGACCTCCAGCATCTTTTCAGTCTTCGTTGACATCGGAGCGTATTTGAGAAGAGACACCTCTGTCAACTCTCCGCCAGCATACAAGTCTGTTTTTGGTTTTTCGAACCAACGGATCTAAGCAGCTCGTCGTTTACACGGACAGTCTTCTTAAAATTTTCGAATCTGTGGAGTTTTCTCCACAGAAAATTGAATTGTCGTTGTCCACAAGCTTATCGAAGTTTTGTCCAATATCTCCGAGCATATTTCTTCACATTTCTTTGACTTGAATGCGAGAATTTCTAATTGTCTGTGGTCATCAAGTTTTGCATGACCCGCTGTACGGCAATAACGAAAACTTACTTGAAATCGGAAAATTTCTCGTCTTGAATAAAAGCTCTGTCCCTCGTTCAGCTTCGCCACTTCCGGCTCACCGTTGAACATGGTGATGATGTCTTCGATCGCTGGCCAAAGTGGTTATTGTCCGCAAACCAGTGTCCGGGCGCAAACTTGTTCCACTTGATTGGCTGTTCGAGAAGCCTGAATTTAGCTTGTTGACCAGGAAGTACTGGTTGTGGTAGACTTTTTTAAGTCCGCAATTACTAATGTTGCAGAATTCTGCATTTTGCTGGCATACTCAAACTTGTTTATGCTGTTGGAAACCTCGTTTGCTTGTTTTTCAGCAAATTCTTTTTCGGAATGGTTAGTTTTTTCAATGGAAAATGGTGGAACAATTGCGTCCCGTCTGACGTCGGCCGGAAAAACTAGGATCAAACCGCAAAACCAATCATTTCATGGCTTCATGTCGTTCATTGTCGCTGGTACTTCATGTTGCAGACACGATAGGAATAATCCGGAGCCTCGGAAATATGTCGCGTGAGTCGCAGCCGTGTTGTCATTGTATGGTTCAGCCACAGACAACGAACGAAGCTATACAAATCGGTCACACAGAATCGCTGGAGTCAAACACGATCTGATGTCTAGATTCGTTCCGTACGTCTATGTGAATATCCTCGTCCAGAAGAAGCTTCCATCGATCGTGCTTGTTAAATTAAAAGTCGATATGTTGAGAATCGAGTAACTCGGATTTCAGAACGAAATTCGTTTTTCTGGTTCTTCTGGCAGAGCATATCCATCGTGGTTCCGTTTTGAGATCATATCCATAAAAACCAGCCAACAACTGACCAGTAACCGGTTGGTCACGGGTTTTAGCAATTAGTACATGTTTTTATTGTCTTAGATTAATCAGCGATTTCAAGGGTTTTTTCTGTAGTAAATTGACGGTCTCTCGATATCTTACTACTGGATATTCTTCAAATTGTTAAAATCAATGACGTCATAGACATTTTCATTAGCATTCGAATAACGGTCTCGCAGTTCCATGGTTTTGAAGTTCACGTCACTTTTGACATGACGGCGATATTTCAGCTTTACCTTCAAAGTAGACACCTGTTTCTTGGCATATATTACATTAGCGAAGAGCATAACAAGTACGACGACGAGAGCTACGACTAATGTTTGAACGATGATATTAAGATTCCTGGTTAGCCTTGGCTGGTGATCATCATTCTTGTACATGCAAATAGCATAGAACTTTTCTCCGGAGCAAACGAATTCCCAGGAATTATTTTGATTGCAGATTACATTAATCTGAGAGCAAGTTTTTGCATACTTTGGGCTCAGATATGACGGTGGTTGTTCAGAGGCTTTGTACGATACTTGATCGCCGTTCAGCCAAGTCGCACTTGTCAAAGTATTGCCAGTTGTATCGATTCCAAGCCAGTAGTCGTATTTTAATTCAAGGACTTCACTAAGCCACCATTGTTCATCATATGTCAAGATTGGCAGCGAAGCATTGTGACTGTAGCAAAGCTGAACCGCATCATGGTACGACCGTTTGTGTGCCAAGAAATACTTGTTTCCAGTCAGTGGTGACGTCATCAAGGTCGACCGACAGTCTCGCTCGTCAGAACCATCGTCACAATCTTTAAGTCCATCGCATCGCTTCTCAAGACTCACAGCTTGTGTCGACTTACACTGGAAATATTCGCAATCCGAAACTGAGTGACGACTCAAACTCTTACGGTCCTCTTCTCACAGAGCGTCATTATTCCAAGATGGCTGGTCTCGCAGTCGGTGACATTCCATTCTGTGCCATTGACATAAGCGCACTGGAAACTGCCAGTGGAACGAGCGGGCGAGTAAGCCCACTGGGCTGTGTAGTTCATCATTGTTTTGTCAAACCAAGTTTTCGCTGAGTGCACATCACGACCGTACAGCCCAATCCAAAATGGCGTCTTGCGAAACTTGTTAAACAGCTGAGTTTGGTGATGATTATTCGATAAAGTTGGCAGATAGGCGCCATGTTGGCGGCAGAGTTGCATGGCTTCGAAAGCACTGGCCTTCCTTTCCATCACATACTTCCTGCCGAAGACTTGTCGCATCTTGTTTTTCCCCAGCTGGTCAACATTTTGAGTCCTGCATATCACATTGGTTTCCGAACAACAACGCTCACAAGCACACCAAGACCAACTATCGTCATTGGCTTGAAGGGCGTGGCAGGTAGAGTACTGGAAATCGTATTCGTCATCCGAAGGTTTAATGTATCCCAGAATGACGCCATTTTTCCACTCCTTGAAGCTGGTCGTACTTGAAGACGAGTCAAGCCAGAAAAAGCTGTTCCTGTCGGCGAGATTGTCTTGGAGCCATTTTCGTTCCCTTTTCGACGATGGCGCAGGTAGTGTTGCATTGTACAACTCACACTTACTTGAAGCCTGGTCATAGGAGCCCTCGCCCACCCGGAAGAACCATCGACCGGAAATGGGTGACTTCAAATATACCGGCTTCATTTCACAATCGAAGTGGTCAATACCGTCGCACTTCACGTTCTGGGCTATACATCGCTGGCTATAGCCACATGAACGCTGTAATATGTCATACTGGGTCGCTGATGATGGTCTTTGAAGTCCGACATAAAGGAAGCCAAATATAAATATGTTAGCTGACATCGTCCCTATTCGTTCACTATTCAACTGGAGCACCGATAATCTGTACTTGCTATATGCAACTTCAGTTGGTAATATTTTCTACTTTACTTCAAGCAGTAGAGCATTTCTGTCGTACATCACTTATATTTCGATACTTCAATCTGATCAACTCTAGTCATCAAGATGGAGACTCTGACTGTAGCGCAGGCTTGCGGACATGATTCAAGCTGTAGATAATTAGTCATCACTCATATGAAGAATGTTTCCCATTTATTAGTTAACTGGTATTGCAGTCTCAATGCGGAATATTAGTAGAGCGCTTTGCAGAATATCTCTTCCTGGATCTGGAGCGAGCAGCAACTGAACCATAATTTCGACAGCTGCAACAACAGCGCCATCTGTATTGGATTAGAAACAACTTCTCGCTCCTAACGCCATCTGGCGCTAGAATGAGAGATTGTGGTGGACGAAGGGTGGTCAAAGATCTTGTTGGCGTTGCTGCGGTAACGACAGTTCCCGCTCGTGTGGTGGCAGCAGTAATGACGCTTCCTGCTCGAGTGGTGGCAGCACTGGTCGCTGCCGGTACACCTGTTGCCCTGGTAGAAGTACCTGAAACGGGTGCTCCGGTCACCCCGGCCCCGGTGGTGGCAGAACTGGTGGCTGCCGGAACACCTGTTGCCCTGGCTGTAGAGGTGCCTGGAACGGGTGCACCGGTTATCCCGGCCCTGGTTGTGCCGATAGTTGCACCGCCGGTTACGGCTGGAGATGACGGCCTGGTGCCAGTAGTGGTGGCAGCACTTATCCCTGTAGCCGCTGGTGATCGGGTTGTACCAGCTGACGTGGCAGCGCCGGAACTTGTAGCGCTTGCGCCTGTGGGCGCTGATGTGGGCGCCGAGGCGGTGGCCCTGGACGTGGTCATGGTTGCGGATGAACTGGTTACCGCTGTTGCCGGAGCCGACCCGGTGGTCATCGCTGATGCCACAGCTGTGGCTGAGCCTGATGTCGTGGCCATTGCAGTGGGCAGCGGTGGGGCCGTCGGTGGGCTGGTGGTCACTGTGGTCCGTCGCCGTATGCAGCGGACTGGACAACGTACCATGATAATCTTAATTGTTCGCTTCACTCTTACGTCGGCCATGATGGTCAAGATGAATAGCATCACCAAGATGGCGACCTGGGGCAACAGTTTCATCATATTCGATACTTAAATTTGCTGACTGAATTTTACAGTTACAAATCTCAGAGTTATCAAGGTTATGAATGACAAAAGAAAATGTACTCATTGTTTTTATTTTGCGGCTAATTAAACATCAGAGACAAAGTTACTCGATCAACCGCTAGATGGCGAGCGAGTGGTCCTAAGGGTTGTCCTTGCTGTTTTAGGCCTTCTAGGTGTCTTAGATGTCCTCGCTCTCCCACCGCCATTTTGAATCTGTGACAATCTGCGCAATCTACTTGTCAGGCTAAAGTTCACATTAGTTCCACTATTAGCGTTATTAGAGTTGCAATTAGCGCTACAGCACGAAGATATGACATAGATGGGCTGCTGGTACGGACTTGTCCCATAGCCATAGTTGTAGCCAGTGTAGCCATAACCAGTATTTCCGTATCCGTACGTGACTCCGCCAGATCCGGTGCTTACCGGATATATGTAATATTGGTTCGAACTTGTAACCGCCTTGTCGGCCGGTCTAGTATTTCTTATCATTATAGCATCTTGAAGGCTTTGAGGCAGTGTTTCTTGAGATGTCACGACACTGAAGGAGCAAAAAAATAATACACATTCAATATTCCTCATCATTTTCGCCAACCTTCAAATATTGCAAAACTGAGGCAATGATATTAATATTCTCACGAAGGCTGAATCAGATAACCTTGCGTCACCATTTGTTTACACGATCATTGTGTCAAAACTTCTCTGCTACGTGACTTAACGAAAAGCTTTTATACTTGTGGCGCCATCTAGGGTGTAACTTTTTCATGAACTATATGTGAAAATTCAAATACAGTGCAAAGCATGAGAGTTCGTAGTTTTCCTCTTATATTTCGCATGTGAAAAAACGTGTTTGAATCGCAATGTATATTGAAAGTTTGATTGATTCGCTTTATTATATATCTTAGATATGACTTAGATATTTTATTAAAATAACATAGTCAAGTCTTTATCCTCGATACACAATTTGATTATACTGATTAGTGCTGCCCCTTGTCGGCCTTTGTCTGACCCTTGAAGGCTGGACACGTCGGTATCTACCGATTCGGGGGTCGTACATATAAGTCCCACCGTCATCTACATCTACATTGATAGTACCATCAGTAGTGGTGGTAGTGATTGTACCACAATTAGGGGCGCAGCTAGATTGGATGATGATAGGTGGTGGCTGATAGTTGTAAGATGGCGGATATACCATGGCATAGGCGCTTGATCCTGAGCTGTAGAAGGAGCCACTTGTACCAACACAGGACCTGTCGAACTTGGATACCTTGTCTGACGGTCGACTTGACCTAAGACGCAAGGCTTCAATCAAAGATGGCGTCTCGGATCGGGTCAAAGTTGTTAAACATATTGAAACCAAAAAATAGTAGGAGAAGAAATATTTGACTTCCATCGCTGGCTTTGAAGGGATGATACTGATTCTACGATCAATATCTCTGCAAAAATATTTCTGACAAGCATCCTTCAATGACATTTGTTTATAAAAGTTGTTGACAAATATGAAAAACAATAATAAGGCCTTCATATATTTTCATTGTTTCAAAGATATCAAAAACCTTGAGAAAGACAACAAGGTCAGTTGCAGTCGTAGCCATAGTTGCCATAGCCACCGCCACCAAAGGCTCCGCAGCACCCTTGACCATACCGGGCCCGTCTAGGGCGACGCCCACCGCCCTGTCTTCCTCCGACTCTGTTGAAGCGGTTGTTGTTGAAAATATTGAACGGGCCAGCACTGAAGTTTTGCTGGCCCGACTTGGCTTGACCATCTCCAGGTCGAGTATTCCTAGTCTCCATTGCTATGACCAGTGATTCCGACATATTGAAATATTCAGTCGCCTTTGTCCCTGGAATGAGACATAAGGAGAGTAATATTATAAGAAGCATGTCTGCAGAAAAGTCATGCGAGTATTCGAGAAAAGTTGTCGTTTATAGACTTCCTTTGATCAGCTGGGAATCTAAATATGCGATGAAATACATTTCCGTGACAAAGTATAATGCTAATATTTGCCTTAATGACAAAAGCAAGACGACCCGTGGATCACGGTCACGTGATCACCATGGTTACACTGTCTATGAATTTCAGATTCACTGTTGCAGCTTTCGCTCTCAAATATTCGCCATTGTGTCCTTCATTTGCATTGTATATTCGAAAACACAAATATACCATACGTACCGTCGTCACACAATGTCAGTGCTTGAATTGACCGAAAAGTCGGCCTTGGAAGACATTCAAGACAACAATGTAGGGAAACTGATTGTGATTGACTTTTTCGCCACCTGGTGCGGTCCGTGTAAGCAGGTGGCGCCACATGTGCCCATCTTGGCTGAAGAGTATCCGGGAGTGATATTCATCAAGGTGGACGTCGACGAAGCCGACGACTTGAGCGAAGAGTACCAGGTGACCGCCATGCCCACTTTTATCTTCATCAAAGATGGCGCCAAGGTGGCCAACTATACCGGGACCGATGCTGAAGCCATTCGCAAGATAATCAATGAACACAACGACTAATTGACATTGATTTTCTGTCGCCGTTAATTCAGTTATCGTTGACCTTCATTCGGTTTTGAGGTCAATCGAATCAAGCGACTGATTTGAATTGAAATATTCACTGCTGGAGTTTTAGCTGAGTGAAATATAACTGTTTTATTCGTCTATGTTTATGTAAGTAGAAACTTTGCTCATAGTTTTAACAAGTGTACGTTCAACGATTGTTTAGCGACATATCACTCTTAGTCATGCTTTGCTCTCATATTATAGCTTTCATATTAAAGATATAGTGTGAGCCAATCAGTGATCATATCATGTGAGTATCTTCGAATAGTGGGCCGGCCCACTTGACAGTGGTCCTGGGCCCATGTCAGACATAGTTGACGGGGTGCTCGTGGCGGTGCTTCCGCAGCAGCTGTTTCTCCACCATGACCAGGACCAGGTAGAGGAAGGTCAAGGTGACGATGACAATCGAAGTGCCGATAGTTCGATGGTTACTATCGATGTAATCGTTGCACAGACAAATGATGATCTCCATGTCCATGAGGAAGAGGAAGCACGTGACCAGGTACAGATTGTCGTCCAGGATGCCGATGATGCCGATGATGACGAAGATGGTCATGTAGATGAGCACGAGCCAGAGGAAGAGGGTGACCGTTTCCATGGAAACGTTGCCAAGGTCACCATATGGCTTCCTGTGGAAGAACAGCCAAGGTATGAGGACAAACTTCAGGAAGAGCTTGACCAATAGGATGGAGAGATAAGAGCAGCGAATGATCAGCAAGACGATGGACACGAGGCGACACCTGTCGGACGAGTGGCTGGACACGGAGTTTGTGGGCGAGCCGTTTGACAGCAGGGGTGACGAGGGCCGGTGGGCATAGAAGGGCCCACTGGCGGGCCCGGCCGAGGGCAGCGAGGACACATAGTAGGCCAAGGCTGCGTCCTGGTCACGGCCGGACAGCTGACTCGAGGCTTGGCTGGTCATCACGGTGGGCTGCGTGCCCATCAGTTGTGGGCCATGTCTGAATCACCTGACTCGGGGGCTAGATTTGACAAATGGCACATGGCGTCAGCTGAGATACGAGCAGAGTGCACTTCATGACAGAAATACGGAGACAACATATCAAAACATAGCTGCAGCACTTGATGAAACCGATGGCCAGCGATGAACTGAGTCAAGTACCTTTCGAGGCCAGTTACAATGTACTAATGTACACGACCACTGAGACCAGGAAAGCTGCATTCTGGTCTTGTAATGGAAATACTTGAGCATCCTTGAAAATGAAAGGGGGAAAGAGGGAGAGGGGGAGAGAGAGAGGGAAGAGGAAGAGAGGAAAGGGAGAGAGAAAAAGGCGTTTGCGCATTATATTTCAAGTTGCTAGTCCTGCTCATCGCTACAAAACTTCTTTCGAGGACAAGCGGAAGCGAGAGAAAAGAGGGGAAGAGAGGGAGGGAGAGGGAGAGCGAGAGGGGAGAGGGAGAGAGGAACAGAGGCAGCCAAAGAGGACTGCCGATCGATAGGCGACAAAACGGCGCCACTGTCATCGATGAGTTACGCAGCTGAGAGCGACCTTGGATCGAATGTTCTACGAGTACATTCTGAAATGGCACAGAGAGGGAGAGAGAGAGGAGCGAGAGAGGGAGAGCGAAAGGAATCTAAGTCGAGTCGTGTTCAGTCAAGAACTTTTTCACAACCATTTCCAAGGACACTCATCCATCTATTTCCGGTTTTTTTCGTGCCTTGTCGATTTAAGCGAAGCACTTGGCCTTCATCATAAATGGAAGTAAATCTGATAAAACGCTTTCAAACTTGCGCTATAAATCTACTTTCCAGGCCTTTAGAAATATTACAAAGCTTTTTATCGATGTCAGCTAAGTCTGAGATTGAAATAGAATGTATCTCAGGAGATACACGAACGGATTTAGAATATGTTTCGGAAATTCTTCACAGTCAAGCCCACTTTCTTGAGTGTATCACCGATAAGGTTCATCTTGGTCTTGATCAAGCCAGGTTTGGGAGATTTCGTAACCTTGAACTGTTCAAAGGGGTCGTCGGCCAGAGTGGCCAATCTAATCGTACCAGCGAACTCCTTGGAGGTGAGCACTGACGTCAGTATGTCAGGTCGATTGGTTATCATGCCGTCAACTCCCAATCTGATAAGACGCCTCTGATCGTGAGGTATGTCATATGTCCAAGCGTATACTTTTCTTGGAAACTTGCCATCGTTGCGATAAGCCAGAGCTTGGTTGATCTTAATGTCGCTCTTGCTGTAGCTCAGACAATTTGTGATTCCGACGCTCTGCCAAGCTTGGGTCAAGAAGGGATACGTCTTGAATATGTCGTCAATTTCGTTGATTTGATTGAAGACACCAATATCGTAGCCAATCTGGTCCCATTGACGCCACATCTCCTTTGAAGCCAACTCTATGTACAGCTGTTCCAAGAAAATGACCGCCCGGGCTTCTTCCATGCTGAAGATAATCTTGAACTTAGTTGGCTCTTTCAAAATGGTGGACGACAGCCTCTGTACCATGTCAATGGCGGCCGTCTTCAGGGCTTTTTTGTCCAGTTTCTTCGACTTGATGTCAAGTACAATGAGAGCTAAGCCAGGTTCGAATTTCTCACTCCCTAGACATATCATTGTCAGTTCAAGATTGTTTCATATAACAAACATACCAGGATTTATCAACGATGCCAAATGAAGTAAGAAATCGTTAATGTCTTCCTTCTTATTGCAGTTGCGCAAACAATCACACGGAAACCCATGGAATGTGGACACAGCTTGACCATTGTCAGCAAAGGTAATATCCGTCTCAATGGCATTGGCGCCAAGACGAAGGTAGCGGTCGATCTGGTCAATGGAGTTCACCATATGGGCGATATTGTAGAAAGGTCTACGAAGGTCTTCGGCTAGAGCTATTGTGACCAGTGACAAAATGGCCGCGTAGAAAATCACGACATGAAACTTGTCCGTCATGTTGGCTGATGTCTTCGTCAAACTGGAAATAAATGTCAAGGATATCTGCTATTTATACTGAGCATGAAGGATGTATTTTCATTTTTGAAAAGGATATAGAACGACGGAATTCAAAACATTCTAGTAAGTTTATCTCAAAAATAGACGACGCATTCCGTTTCAAACTAACCCAGATTGAAAACAAGCAGTAAAACAGCTGGTGACAAAACTGACTCAGTTACGAACTCACCCGCTAGGGGAGTAATTTTTAATTTTTCAGGCTCCTCTCGACGGTAGACATCAAGATACAAGATCAACACTCGACAAGATAGTCGACAAAGAGAAGACAAGGTCTGGCATAATTATCTTCCTGTCAAACGTCAACCAAAGTCCTCCTCTTCTTCCGGAAGCAGCAATGAAATGCCAGACAAGACAAAACTGCCAAAATGGCTGAAGCAGGGATGCAATATAAGAAAGCAGGATAAAGCATGAGAAGGCACTCCCGTGAATAGATAGTATAGTTAGTACAGTTCTTGGCTTCCTCCAAGTATTCCCACATGTGAGAACGTATATCGAGCTGGGAGCTGGGACACCATCTTGCGATCATACGTTCCATACAATATTCGAAGTCAACATGGCGGCAACATTTTGATTCCTGGTCCTCAGTTGAAGGTGTCCGTTTTACATCAGCACATTTTTTGCTTATCTCGAAGATACAGTTGAAGTAATTCCATCGCCATGAGCCCATTCCCACACTGACCAAGAATAGTGTTAGCAAGATTTGCAGCATAAGGATACGAGCAGAGGCCATCTTGAATATTTTCCACCGTCAGACAGTCTTCTCGCTGCTTCTCTGCTCCCAGCTGAGTGCCGGCTGCTTGAGTTGACCACCTGTACCGCGGTACGGAATTCCAATTATTTGCTCACTGAACACAGCGCTGTCGTAAAAAATAGCTTTACTGATTTCAGTCACTAGAGGACGCCACAGGTGGCTTCAAAAGGCTCTTTCGCTGCGAATTGAAACGAGCGGTAACAGCTGACAACGAGACTGGCTCTCTTTCTAGCTTCCAACTCTCTCCGCTAGGGACTTGTTGTTCCACTCTTTGCTTTTGCTCAGTCTATTTCGAAGCTGAACATCAAGATACTTTGTCTAAACACCAAGAATATCAGCAGCAAAGAAACGACAACGACTGGCTTGTATTTTTAATTTTAAATGCAGTCAAAGTAATCTCCTTAGTTTAGGCAAACAGAAGTAGCAAACATGAAAGACAAAGAATAAAATGGCTGTTGCAACGATGGCATATTGTAGACCAGTGAAGTAGATGGGCGTGAAGTATTCATATTGTAGAAAGGTGTACTAAGATCTTCGGCGAGAGCTAGTGTGACCAGGGATAACATGGCCGCGTAGAAAATCATAACGACACGAAACTTGTCCGTCATGTTGGCAAGTTAGTACAGTGGAAGGTACGAGATCTCTACCCGTGCCCGCCCGCCCGCGGCTGGATCGGGCGGGCGGAACGGGGCCCGACGTGTGCCCGACCCGATTCACCCTCTAGTACTGAGCATGGAGAATATATTTTCATTTTTGAAAAGGATAGAAAACGACGGAATTCAAAACATTCTAGTAAGTTCATCTCAAAAGTAGACACATTCCGTTTCAAACTAACGCAAAAACAAGCAGTATAACAGCTGGCGACAAAACTGACTCAGTTACGAACTCACCCGCTAGGGGAGTAATTTTTATTTTTTTTTTCAGGCTCCTCTCGACGGTAGACATCAAGATACAAGATCAACACTTCACAAGATAGTCGACAAAGAAAAGACAGGTCTGGCATAATTGTCTTCCTGTCAAACGTCAACCAAAGTCCTCCTCTTCTTCCGGAAACAGCAATGAAATGCCAGACAAGACAAAACTGCCAAAATGGCTGAAGCAGTGATGGAATATACTGACGTGGTTCGGAATTGATCAGACAAGAATCCTCAGGTGTCTAGGGATGATTTGTGTAGAGAATAAAGGAAAGATTCTCAGGCTCTGAACTCGAAGATGATCTGGAATCTTCGAGAACCTGGTACTGGACCTGAGACTCGAACTTCTATTCTGGAGCTGATTAGAGAGTGAATACGATGAGATACTCGCCGGATAGCTCGGATGCTGGTGAACTTGAGTGGTGGTGGATGCGAATCCGAGGCCAAGAATCTTGGCCTATAAAGGCGGGCGTCGGCCGACAGACTCGAGCAGAAAAGATTCACTGAAGCACTTAGTTGATATAGGTTTAATAAATGTGTACTGGATAAAGACGGATACAATATAAGGTAAGAATACTACAGTAGTGATAAAAAAGTAAGACGGACTATACGGTAAGTAAAACGACTATACTCGCAGAGAGACGGACGGCAACTACGAGGGAACTGGCCAGAACCCCGAGTGAGCAGCAGCGGGCCCTCTTATACTGGGCCGGCGTAGCTGTCACGTGACGGGGCTCTACGCGTTCCTATTGGTGGGAGGAAAGTTCTCTCTATAAATAGAGTGGCCGCTCGAGCAGGACATAACTGTCAAGCTCGAGCAAGATTGATGTTGCATTCCTTTATATTCCCTTGCTCTCGAGCAGCTGCATTGTGACTCATTGAATGGGAATTCAAGGAGTCACAAAGGCAGCTGGTTCTTTAATAGAACTCCTTATATGGTAATGTTAAAAAGAGCGGCTAGTTGGTATTACTTTTCGGTAAAAGATAGAGCTAGAGGAAATTACACACATCAATACGAAAGCAGGATATCGCATGAGAAGGCACTCGCGTGAATAGATAGTATAGTTGGTACAGTTCTTGGCTTCCTCCAAGTAGCCCTTCATGCGATGACGAACTTCGAGCCGGGAGCTGGGACACCATCTTGCGATGATACGTTCCATACAATATTCGAAGTCAACATGCCGGCAACATTTTGATTCCTGGTCTTCAGTTGAAAGTGACCATTTTACATCACACTTTCTGTCTATCTCGATCATGCAGCTTAAGAGTTCCCATAGCGTTGGTTCCACTTCCACACTGACCAAGAGTAGTGTTAGCAAGATTTGCAGTAAAAAGATACGAGCAGAGGCCATCTTGAATATTTTCCACCGTCAGACAGTCTTCTCGCTGCTTCTCTACTTCCAGCTGATGGCCGGCTAAGTCAGTTGACCGCCTGTAGCACGATACGGAACTCGGATACAATGCACGACTTGTTCTTCAGTTTCGACAAACAGTGGGATTTATTTGCTCACTAAACACAGCGGTGTCGTAAAAATAGCTTTACTGATTTCAGTCACTAGAGCGCGCCACCGGTAGCTTCAAAAGGCTCTCTCGCTGCGAACGTAGATTGGAACGAGCGGTAGCAGCTGATAATGAGACTGACTCCCTCTATAGCTTCCAACTCTCTCCGCTAGGGGCTGATATCTCACTCTCTGCTTTTTCTCAGTCGATTCCGAAGCTGAACATCAAGATACTTTGTCTACGCACCAAGAATATCAGCAGCGAAGGAAAGACAACAGCTGGCTTATCTTTTTAATTTGAAATGCAGTCAAAGTGTTCCCTTAGTTTAGACACACAGATGTAGCAAACAAGAAAGACAAGGAATACAATGGCTGTTGCAACGATGGCATATTGTAGACCAGTGTAGTAGACAGGGTCGAAGCACTCAGGTGACTTGAGAGTGTAGTTGACGCAAGCTCCGCTGTCGGCCGAAGCTCTGCCATCCATGAGATAACTGGCGGGCGAGTCGGGGCAGTATTTCTTGGCCGCATTCTGGACACATTGCTCGTACTCCAAGAATGTACAACACTGGGATCGTTCGTAGTTCCCGTCCAGGTCAGTTGATCGCTTGTATTCACAGTCTCCGGCAATCTTGATCAGACAGCTGAGAGAGCCAGTGATGGCGCCCAGAGGGTCGCCATTTGCATTTCTAACACCGACCAACGCTAGGGCTAGCAGGATGTCAAACAGGATGAAATGACGGGATGCCATCTTGGACCTGTTGCTCGTCGTTTACTACACTGTATACTCTTCTTTTTATCTCGACTAGTTGAATGTTCTAACGAATGCAGTGATCACAACTCATTAAGTACGATCGGCTAGATGAGAACTGAATCACTAGGTATTTTGTTGATATAGACAAACCATGTGCACAGGAAAGCGGATACATTGTACGTTTTTTAAGTATACACACTCAAGAGCTGCCTGCAGACAAAACACAGTCGAGACTAACGATGGGCGAGAGAACCAGTGAGAGCCAGGGATTCTCATTTTGTCAGCTTGCAGATACGTCACTGAAGATAAACTCGAGAGAAGACAATGACTGGCTTCATCTTCTTCCGATCAAACATCAACCAGTCTTCTTCTCACAAACACGTTACTGTCATCATAAATAGCTTCACTGATTTCCGTCACTAGAGCGCGCCACCGGTAGTTTCGGAAAGGCTCCCTTTGGGCTAACCCAGGTTGAAACAAGCAGCAACAGCTTCCAACTCAATCCGCTAGGGAATCAACATTTCATTTCTTATTTTCGCTCAGCGTATTTCGATCCTTAACATCAAAACACATCATCAACACACTATAAGATAATCAGCGAATGGAAGACAACCACTGGCTTGTCTTTCTTTATTTCAATTGCCAGTCAAGCCCTTACTTGCGCATACAGAAAAAGTAGCTAAGACAGAAAACAGCTGCTACAATGGCCGTCGCAGCGATGGAATATTGTAGACCAGAGTACGAAGAGATAGGTATGAGGCAATCAGCTGACACGAGAGGATAGTCGGCGCAGACTTCGTCATCGAATCCATTCAAGGCAGGGTGAGCAGTCACGCGGGACTCGTTGCAGGACTTGAACGTATCTGTGAAACACTTGACTAGCTTGCGATACTTGCAGCACATATCTCGCGTCCAGTCAGCGACTCCGGGCTCCAGCTCACTTACCAGCTGGTGTTCACGGCAGACTTTCCGTACATTCAACATGCAACCATAGTCGACGTCAGGAACTCCAATAAATGGAATACGCATATTAGATTTTGTTTCTTGTTGAATAGTCTTCCTGTTGCTTGTCAAGCTTCGGTTGAGCACCTGTAGACACGATACTTGAATGGAATGTACGACGTGTTCTTCAGTTTCGGAAAACTGTAGTATTAAGGACCACACACCTTGCAGGAATGCTCAACACATGCCGTCTTGATGGCTAGTCTGATTTTAGTCACTAGAGGGTGCCACCAATAGCTTTGAAAATGCCCTCACGATTATCGAGACACATTCTTCATCGATGTATCGAACATCGAAGCGTTCGTTGTGAATTAAATGCAAAAAGGAATGTTTTCAAAACTCGAGAGTGCAAGTTTGTTGCATTTTTAGCTGTAATCATCCCTCAGAGTAATATTGGTATTCAATCAATATCAACTTTTTGTGCACATGTTCATGTGACTCTAATCACATGTTTGTTTACGCATACCTTTCAAACTCTCGCCATTCCATAACATGTCTCGTAGAAGATATATCAATAATTATCTGAAAACACATGATCATGTAAATCTAAATATATATTTCTGTTTACACAGCTCTACAGCTTCATGCCATTTCATTCCACAATCGCTTTTTAGATCTCATGAACCTTGTTAGAACTGTTCAAGCTATTTTGATAGAAAATCTTGCTACTGTATCTGAACGCTACCGTCAACTGTTTAGCACTACTGACCGCGGGTACCGGTGAGGTATCCGACCCAAAATAATCCGACGGTAGACACCTGCAATATCTGAAAAGGAGCAATATGTTGAGCGAAACGTTGTTAAAAATGCCAGTAGTCGTAGACCGTAAGTTTAGTATCACACTGCGACCGGTAAGAATCCGCTGGACGGCAGATTTTGTGTCACGTGGCTTCCGCATAGAAGAGTATGTTTCATCGCTATGCGCTGCAGCGTTGGCGTTTTCGACTTATCCGCAAATCGGTTTTACTGCGTTTCCTGTCGAGATACGTCGGAAAAAGCCCGACAGTAGCCAGATACTGGTCAACCATGCCTACCGCTACCGTTCTGGCTATATCGCTACTGAACCCTACCCGGTATCCACGGTACAAATATGTCGGCTATCCGAGACGCTACCAACCGCGCCCACCTCTACAGTTCACAACCGGTGATACCATCTAGCGGAAGGGGAAGCAACCCAAAGTCCGTGGCCAGAGGACCTTAATCACGGCCTCTCTTATACACGTCCTATATACAAGTTGGCCGGAAGTATTTCGTTACAAATTAGGTCATAGATATTAGTCAGCTGATTCATCAATTTATTCTAGAAGGTTCCATCCTATTCGGATGTTGCAATACATAAAGGAAACCTACACTGGCTTTCCTAAGCATACAAATTGTGTAAATCAACAACCAAGTCACCACTGATTCAGTTCTCATCCAACCCATCAAGCTGACTGTGTTTAACTAATCGTGTTCACATCCAAATTCAAGATGGCCTCCAGTCGCTTCATGGTGTTAGGCGTCCGAGTCACCCTGGCGGTGGTCAGTGTGCAAATGGCGACGTGTATGGCGCCATCAGCGGTACGCTCAGCTGTCCGAGCAAGAATGCCGAGGACTGCGAGTACAAGCAATCAACTGACCTGGACGAGAACGACAAGCGGGCCAAGTGTTGTACATATGCAAAGTACGAGCGCTGTGTCCAGAATTCGGCCGAAAAGCACTGCCCCGGCTCGCCCATCAGCGGGCTGGTAAACACTGTCGCTTCGGCCGACTGGAGTCTGTGGCGACTACAGTTTCTGGTCACCTGAGTGCATTTACTATGATTACTTTCTCCTCCTAATTGGCACCACCACTGAACTAATTGTCTTGGGTGTCGCTGCTTGTCTTTTCTGCTATTGCTGTAAGTATTAGAAATGGGAAACGATTCGACTCGACTTTGAAAAAATCAGAGTCGAGTCCTCTGCCTGGTCTTCGAGTCAAGTTGCGCTCGAGTCTACAGAGTCTAGACTCGAATCTTCTACCTTGCGCATGCGCAGTTTGTTTAAGGCACCATATGTTTAGGCTCAGTTCTAGGGACAATTTCTTGACCACCCAGTTGATCGCTGTTAGCATTTCAGCTTGATTATTAGAAACTAAGGTCCTACGGCAGTCAGACACTAAAATAATCAAATGCCCATCTCTATTTCTGACTCTTAAAATAGACAGATTACTTTTTTCACAATCGCTTTCCAGATCTCATGAACCTTGTTAGAACAGTTCAAGAAGCTATTTTTCAGCTCAAAGTGAACCAGTTCACAACCAGTGATACCATCTAGCGGAAGTGGAAGCAACCCAAAGTCCGTGGCAAGAGGAGGCTCATCACGTGCTCTTAAAATAGACAGTCTACTTTTTTCCGTGTCACAGTCATTAAGACTAATTACCGAAATCACCGTTTAGTCTTCGCCCCCTTCATTTAATCTTTACGGCCGACACGCAGACAATTTGTAACGCATTTTATTTGTTCTATTCGGATTTCCCTTGTATACATTTCCGGTGTGGTTTGATTTGGTTGGTTTAAATATGGTAGAAATAATTGAGCCACATTCATAAATCGGTTTAGAAAAAAGAGGTTTAGACAACAATGAGCTAAATGAATGAAAACAAAACATTTCAATTCTACGGCAAATAAGAAAACCTAATTCGAAAGACTTGTGCAACACACTGCGAAGACTTGTCTGCAGCAAAGAAAGAGAGTGAGCAAAAAGACAAAGACTCGCCTGTCTACCGTCTTCCACCTGTCAACTAAAATAGTCTCCCTCTGCCCTACTTACGGCAACAGCAATAGCAGAAAAGACAAGCAGCGACACCCAAGACAATTAGTCCAGTAGTGGTGCCAATTAGGAGGAGAAAGTAATTAGAGTAAATGCACTCAGGTGACCAGAAAGTGTAGTCGCCGCAGGCTCCGGAGTCGGCCGAGGCGACGGCATTGACCAGCCCGCTGACGGGCGAGCCGGGGCAGTGTTTTTCGGCCGAGTTCTGGACACAGCGCTCGTACTTTGCATATGTACAACACTTGGCCCGCTTGTCGTTCTCGTCCAGGTCAGTTGATTGCTTGTACTCGCAGTCCTCGGCAATCTTGCTCGGACAGCTGAGCGTACCGCTGATGGCGCCAAACACGTCGCCATTTGCAATTTGCACACTGACCACCGCCAGGGTGACTAGGACGCCGAACACCATGAAGCGACTGGAGGCCATCTTGAATTTGGTTTGTTCGTTTAGTCGTTACTGTTCGTCTTCCGGATAATTGAGTGTGATGAGAGGATGGTTCAGCGAAGGATGTGAACACGATTAGTTAAACACAATCAGCTTGATGGGTTGAATGAGAACTGAATCAGTGGTGACTTTGTTGTTGAGCTACACAAACTGTATGCTCAGGAAAGCGGATCTAGCGTAGGCTTTTTTTATGTATACACTCAAGGGCTGCCTGCAGACAAAACAGTGTATCACTAGGGAGACCGACAATAGAAGGGAGAGAGAGAAACCGTGAGAGCGAGAGGGAGAGAGGGGAAGGGAGAGAGAGAGAACGCTATGCAACACGGTTACCAGTACGGTTGCGTGCTTACATCATAGGCGTGGCTTTGGCGCCACTGTCGTTTTGTTGTATAAATAAATTCGCAGCTCAGAAGCCGAGTAGCGGTGACCTTCGCATCTCTCTCTCCCTTTCGCTCTCTCCCTCTCCCTCTCCTCTCGTGCATTCTCTATTTGTCTTTCGTTGCATGGTCAGCCATCATTGCAAGAGCAGTAATAATGCATCAAGAATTTCGCTTTTTTGTATTAAAAAAATGCGCACTAGAGGAGGAGAAGGTGAGAGGAAGAGAGGGAGAGAGGAAGGGAGAGAGAGAGAGAGAGGGAATTTCATGATCTCATAGCTGATAGTCGGGCCCACTTGTCAGAAAGTGCTTGTATGATACAAGGCCGACTCATTACTTTTTCAAAAGCAACATTCAAAGGGAATGATAGGCAAAGGAGAGAAGGGGAGAGAGAGGGAGAGAGAGAGAGGGAGAGGGAGAGAGGGAAAAAAGAAAAGAAAAAGCGCTTTGTGTGCTCTTTCTCAAGCAAGCTCATTGTTGGCTCTGGAATCACTTTTATTATGCGCTCCCTTAAAGGACATCGTTTAGTACTGTGAATTCGCAAACATATTTCATTCACGGTCAGCTGTGCAATGTCATGGCAACGACCATCGTAGCTGAACATAATCGTAAACGATGTAAATGGCAGTTCAGGGGTGTCATCTACAACAGGGGTGTTGTTCGCCCGTCGTACAGCTGTTCTCGGCGCAAGTAGAAGCTGAACCAGCCAAAGACAACTGACAAGATGAACTCAATCATGATGGTCACGATGACGTGGACGTATTCGCAGACCAGGAAGAGGCCGATGGTGACCATGACCATGGTCAAGGAAAAGATGGCCGACTTGATGAAGGACTCATCGTAGGCAGCTGAGAGGCCGAAAAAGAGAAGGAGAAGATGCGCTATTTGTCCGCCGGCCACGATTGAATAAGACCAGGGGTTGTATATGACGGCGCCATCTTGCGGATAGGCATTGCCGTAGATGTCCGACACAAGGGTCACCCAACAGGGGACACAGACCAGAGATATGAGCAAGCTGATGGTGAGGCACGAGTAGAGGGCGTACTTGAATATCTGCACATTCTCGCCAGCTGGTCGTCTACTTGCCTCTCGCTTCATATTATGTGACAAATTATATGACACAATGTAGAGATGATACAACTGCAAAGTTGTTGGGTGAACTTGACAACGTGTTGTGTTTCATGTAAATAAGACGGTGTCACCAAGGAGAAGATATGTCGAGTAGAAAGTGGAAGTATTTTTAGGGGCTTTGCCATTGAACGTGCTCCAGAAAAATGGCGTCCCGGTGCCAAGAAATGTTCGATTCCAAGGCCAAGGTATGGATGATTCGTCACTCATGGTCGAAATCTGTCAAGTAGACAAATTCAGCTTTCGCGCATGCGCAGTCGTCAGTTGATGGGAAGTTGTTAAGCACTCGGTCAGCAACGAGTCCAAAGTTTTCCGCTCTTAAATTAGTTCGATTTCTGCTAATTGCTGATTGCCATTTTGAAATAAGTTTAGCGGAGAGGTGTCAACTCGAGCGCATTCCTTTCGGAATTATCTGTTGCGCATGCGCTGTAAGAAGCTGGGAAGAGACCCCGGCTTGACCTCTTGGAATATTAATTAAAGGTGGTGCCAATTATGAGGGGAAAGTAATTAGAATAATTGATATGGCTACACAAGCAGCTTTCTTTTAAATTTAGCCAATCTAGATATATCAGTGGTCCCTACTCGGACTCGATCCGGTTCCATGATCCGAAAGTCAATAATTTGCTCGTGTCTGTAGACGAATTCCACTGCTTCGCGCATGCGCATCCGTCAGTTGATACATTTGGCAAATATTTGCCCAAGGATCTTCCATTTAATTTTTCATTATAGCTACACATTATACTTCCACAATTGCATCACGGAACACAGTGATGCCAATCAACAAAGTACACAAAACTGTGGTCAAGCAGTCCAAGGGCTGACCACTGGTCAGTGTGTCTCTTGACCAGCTATGTTTGAGTCGCTATCCCAGAAACTCAAGGCTCTAAAATGGCTGATGGCCATGATAATCGTCATCTTGTTGGCCAAGAACTTCCGACGTCTCAAGCGCTTCGTCGACGACTTCCTGTCCGACAATGTCGAGTATAAATTCAGTACCGTGGTTGTCTTTCGTCTCCTATCGGTGGCCATCGCCGTTATATGGATCAACATGGCCATCTTGTTTCTGATTACCATGAAGAAGAACAGGGAGTCGACGGCCATCGCCTTGACCATTGTCCAGTTTATGGTCATCGTCACCAAAATTGTTTACCTGATGATTACGTTCGCCGACAAGACATCCAGGTATTCGGTGGTACGATGGACGATACATATATTCTTCTATGTCTTGGACTTGACGTTGCCCATCTTGTTGTACATGTACCTGAAGATAGTGCGACAGATGCGCTGCGAAGATGTCATCAGTTGTCCATGACGAGACGATATGATGCAGTGTTTACTGCTTAAACGTCCCGCTACGCTACTTGAATAATGATTATGTAGATGGCGCTCAATGTCGCTCGCTGTTTAAACTCTGTTGAGTTTATTAAAGGTTTGTCACGTGATACGTTTCGTTAATTGATCGTCAAATCGAGTCAATCTAATGACTTATGACAGCTAAAACTATACTACTCTTGGTCAAGTATTGATAAATAGCATATGGAAGAAACTCCAACGGGGAAGTTTTTTTATGTTCGGTAGATGGCGCGCAAAGCGTGAACAGCAGGTGTTTATGCAAATGTGACAGTTAGGATTTTCCTTCAGGATTAACCTAAGATTAATAGCTGGGTTTTTGTTTCTATGACATAATAGCAATGAATATATCTCAGACAGACAAAATCTTTAAAAGGCAAACTGTATTATCAGCTGAAAAAGGCTGATCGTATCTGAGCAAGGCAATATAGCACATATGGGCCCCTTTCGGCCGGATTTCGTCTATGTGCATGATAAGTACCACATATAAGTCAGCCCGGTTTCGGAAGAGCTCGTGATTTGTATTCAGCTGCTATGCTCGTAACATACATAGCTGCAAGTAGCAGCTATGCCGAGCTATGTCGAAGCTAGACATCATGCGACTGTATGGAAAAAGAGGCGCCATCACAAGGTCGCCCGCATATGCGGTAAAGTTTCACCAATGTGGACTGCGACAGTCTTTTAATTTAGCTCTTCAAACATATCACTTCTATTGAGATATATTTCTTATTAGAGCTCCATTTCTACCTCGTACCAAAAATGATCCCATGGGCGCTTATCAAGAATGCATCTCACTATATTTTGTGCAACTGGTTGATAGCGCTATCTCTGTGCGCCAGTATTTCAATCTACGGGTCCAAGTTGTCCTATCATATCAGCTCGCCCGCCGCCAACTCGAGTGACCCGGTCAGGGTGGAAAATGGAACCGAGAGCGACGGCTTTGACTTTGTTTCAAAGTACAAACCCTTCTACATCAGCTGTGTGTCCGCTTTTCTGGTCATAGCTGTCACTGGCATATATTCGGCTCTCATGAACAACGTCAAGCCCGTCATAATAGCCCTCGTATCTCAAGCTGTCCTGTGTGCCTTGGGCGCCATTAATGTTGCACTGCTCGACGAGCCGCCATTTTATCTCCTCCTAGAAGCCCTGCCACTGGTGTGCTTTGGCGCCAGCTTCAAAAGATTCAAAACCATGGCCACGGGGACGCCATCTTTGATTGCTCAAAACATCAACCTACGACTACTCAAGTGGATTGTGTCAATAACCCTGATAATCAGTTTGATACCAAACATCGCCAAGTTTGTGGACATGGTCCAGGATTTGGTCCAGAGCCTCAACGGCGACTACTCATGGGCAAAGGTCTACGAGATCGGCTACAACATCTTCCTGTCCAGCTCCATTGCCCTGCTGGCCGCAGGGGTGTGGGGTGCTCTGAATGCCAATGTGCGCCTCATCTATGCCGTCATCATTGACGAAGGGGTCATGGTCATGTCCGACATTGCCAACGTGGCCGTCCTTGACCGCAGCCCCCTGGCGGCTGCCCTGCAACTCATACCACTGGCCTTCGCCTTGACCTATGTGCGGTCCATCAAGAAGTGCCAACTGAAGCCGCTAGAGGAGCTGTCCAAGCTGGCCGACAAGGCCTTGGACTTGATACCGACGGACGTCTTGTCAACTGTCCCTCTCACTGACGCTCTGCCGAAAATTAGCATCATTCCTAAATTAGGGAGTGATTAAAAACTAATTAAGGCGCAAATAAAATCCCCGGTGCTGAAGTTCGCAAACATGAAGTTTTGTAGTTCGCGCTAAAAACCTGCGCATGCGCACACGCTGTAAGCGTCGTGACATAATTCGGTTTTTCGCAATGTTCTATTTATAGCCGCGGTCGCAGCTGCGCAGACTCGACTGTTGTTCGAAAAAAGGCGAACAGTTCACGAGCAGTTGCATGTCGTGTCGCAACGACATACAACTCTCGGAATGTGGTGCTCACATCTGACCCCATTTCCCGGCGCCATCTTTGTTTCCATCCAAAGTTCATCTCCTTGAATGTTCCTCATCATAGATACATCGCCTAACCATCATGCCCTTCAAACTAGATTAGCTAATCCAGTGAACCACAATGAACTCTCACTCTGTCCAGCGTGTCCTGCCAACTGACCACCGGGTGACCAATCACCGGACACTCATATTGACCTTCAAGTACATACTGGTCTTTGTACTCTTTCTGCAGCTATGCTTGAACTCTCTGCAATCGTATCTCGTCTTTGAGAACGTCATACTTTATCGCAATCAAGACTACGATCAATCGTACGGACAACTGGGCAAGCCTTCGGACCAATCGGACGACATTCTCATTGTGGACAAATATTTGCAATATTTTCTATACCTGTACAGCCTGATCTTGGTCACGTGGACAATGGCGTCCTTTTTCGCTATCTTATCAGTTTGCGTCGAGATAGCTTGTCCTATACTGTTTCTGGCCATAATGCAATCTCTGATTGTCTTCATCAAAGTCATTTTCTATCTCTGGCCCGAATCGAATTTAAGGATCGAACTGATTGTTATCAAGGGTCTGATTGCAGTTGCCTTGTTTTATTATGTTCACTTGATAAAAGATGAACAGTCACGTGATTACCTTGCTCACCAACACTGTGTTGCTCTCTGAAGATTAAAAGACTAAAACTTATATAGATGATGAGAAAGATAGCGCCTTATCATTGCACTGAGCATGCGTGAGCTCATCTCCTCTGGTCGGCTCTGCGTGAACCGTTTCCCGCGTGACACTCGCCGCGGGACCGTGCGTGACACTAGCCGCGGGACTGTGCGTGACACTTGGCGCGGGACCAGCCGTGACTCTTCCGAGTCGGTGTCACTAGTGATGGCCCCTCGCTGTTCGGCTTCCATTCGGTTCAAAGCTGATCTAATTCGCTGGTAATTAGAAGAACCGTCACTGTCTTGTTCCTGTTCTTGCTCTTCTTCGTTGTCATCCATTGTAAACTGATTAGATTGACTCGTTGGCTGGCTTAAAAAAGTATTATAAAACTGGTCCTGGCCCTGATCTTGACCCTGGTCCTCTTGCTCCTCCTCCACCAGCTGCTGGCCGCCATTTTGAAAGGAACCCTCGCCGTCGTCCTCGACTTCCTCCGTCTCCACTTCGCCATCTTGGAACTGACCATCACCTGGCTGGCCTTCGTCTACAATCTGACTATTTCCGTCAAAGTCTTCCAGCTCTTCGCCATCTTCGACAAGTTGACCACTGGCAGCAAATATGAGACAAAATATCACAAAACACTTCACACTAATCGCAAACATTTCCAATACTGAAATGAGTCACATTTTTGCAAATATATCGAGCAAAATGCAAGACCCAGAAAAAAGGGAATTTTGTGGGACAACAAACTTACTTTTTCCATCAGGAAGACAATTATATAATACATATATTATATATAACTAAGCCGAAAATAAAACAGATTCGCTTTCGGATGAGTAAGTTTAAAAGTAATTGTGACACTGATTGTCGCAAAAATGACGCCAAGCGTCTCGCCGTTTAGTTTTCCCGGAGTTTTGCTTCAGTTCGACGCCAGCGCCACCTGTGGGCAACTTTTGTAACCACCTATTCGGGTCATAAAGAAGAGAAGACAGTAACAAGATAGAAATAGAATGATGATGGCTTAGAAAAATAAATATGAAATAAACATTAAAAAGAGGAAAAGAGATAAAAGCTTCAAATGGTTAGTTTATTATTCTCGAAATATGCTTCCAACGTTGTCCTTGGCTTGACGGAGACTGTCTAGCACTTTTTGCGGCAAGGGAGAGGAGGAGGGGAGGAGGAGAGAGGGAGAGGGAAGAGCACGTACAGTAGTCAGGACAGAGGGAGAGGGGAGAGGGAGCTGTGTTCTCTGTCGGCGTCCCTGTGGCGCCATATTGAAAGGTCCCAAGGCCAGTCCTTGAGTTTCGCTGACTGAAAGCAGCGCACAGTGAGAGCGCAAGAAAGAGGGAGAGGAAGAGAGACGAAGGGAGAGAGGGAGAGCTCTTTCAGCTGAACACGCATCGCATCGCAAGTGCAACACAGTTACACGTTTTGTGTCATAAAAATATTTCGAATTTCTCGTGCCGTCGCAAAGCCAACACCTTGCCGCCAAGATGTTCCAAGTGGTCAAGGTGGTCCTCATCATCCTCCTCCTCATCCTCATCTTCTACAACACCTTCAAGCTGACAGTGGGCGGCATCACGCTGTTCGTCATCACTGTGGCCAAGAACGACTCGTCCATTGTGGGCAATGTGACCCAATCGCTGCAAGAGGGCTACGACAAGACGGGCAGCAATGAGACGGCCACGGACGCGGACACGTACGCCATTTTCTCCTACGGGGCCACCTTGACCAAGTACTACTGTGCCCTGCTGCTGGTCTGGCTGGCCTCGGCCATCACTGCCCTCTGCAGCGCCTACTGCAACCATTTCTGGCCCATGGCCGTCTACGGCGTGGCCGAGGTGGTCAACTGTCTGGTCATCCTCTTCGGCACCGGCATCCTCTTCTTCCTGGACATACTGGACTTCGTCATCCTGGTGCCCCTGTTCCTGTATTTGCGCGAAGTTCAAAAGGTGGTCAAGAATGGCGTCGTCTAGAGGCCACGCCCTCACCCCGCCTTGCCCAGCTCTCTGTTGATTCAAATTTGCAACTTTCGAACAAACAAGCCCGATGAAAAAAAAATCAAAATGGCGTCCAAGTTACGAAGCTAAAGACGAAGCTCTGGTGTGGCTGAAGCTTAAACATAGATTATATTTCTAAATCGAAACCAATTTGAGATTTTGCCTTTTTGCGTCCATTGTGATGAAGCATTAATTGTGTAGCATTGAAATTCAAGCCGTAATATTATAAAAGATGAAAGTGACATCCTGGAAGCTTGTTTTCATACTTTCAGCTTCCATATTTAGGCTCATAAGTGTTTTTCTAGCCGTCTCTAGCCATCAACACCAGGTGGCGCTGAGAGCGTGCGCATTCTTGCACAGCTGGCACCGTTTGCATACCGCCATTAAAGGCTTTAATCACCCCCAGGGATCGCGTGGTAATCTTGCAAAGTACATAAGCCGGTTATAGGGGACCGCACGTCAATTGCAAATGAAAGCGCTAAAAAGAGAGGAAGAGGGAAAAGAGAGGGAGGGGGAGAGAGTGGGAGTATCTCTTCGCTCTCAATTTTCAGTATCGCGTGCCTATCGTTTATCACTTGATTGCCATGCAGTGAAGTCGCCGTGAAGGGAAAAGTGAGCCACACCTGAAAAGTGTCATGCGACCTTTTAAACTTCGCTCCTCTTTGTCTCTCGCCCTTTTCGCCCCCTCTTCTTTCCCCCCTTTTTGGCGCATTGTGGACAGTTCTAGAACTCGACGCATGACAGCCACGACCATGAGGGTAATTTAGGTTAGGTCAGTTTGTGGAATCATCATTAAGAGAGCGACTTTATGTACTTCGTAGATGAGCTCCGGGTTCACGATGCGAAACTAATCTGCCTCTCGGTCGCCGCTCTCCCTCTCTCTCTCCTCTCTCCTCTCTCCTCCTCTCTTTCCCCCTTTTACGGCAAATCAATGGTATATCCATAACAACCGGAGCCCGAGTTATATAACAACAAACATATAAAAGTTTCACTCTGGTTTGCCTCAGTGTTGAGCATGAGTGTGAACAGTGAGCAACTGATAAGCTGATAGACATGAAGCCCAAGGAACAGCTGACCGAGAAGCGACTCAAAGTCACTGTCAAGCTTATCATATTTGTTATCAGTGGCTATCTAGCGATAGCAATCAGCCAAGTGGACACGTATGCAAGTTTCCACATAATATGTGCCCCGAAAAATTTCACCTTCTCTCTGGACGACAATCAGCTGCAAGAGGACGTCGTCAACTACACCTTATCTTTCCCCTTTGATAACGCCGACAATCAGTCAATCACTGTGCGACATGAGTGTGATAGCGCCGAGAAGACAGATTCGTATCCCGTGTCTCGCGACTCGTACCAAGATGTAGCTTACACAATATTCAGCTTCGCAATCCTATCAGCTGTCTACAGCTCTGCCAGCCTGGTCTTCTATGTGCGCAAGGATGCAAGATGGCGCCTGACCATTGTCACCGACATGGCCATCGTCATATCTCTGGCCCTGACGTGGATCGGGCTGAGCATGTGGTGGACCCTGTCGGTGGCCGACATGAAGTACGACATCAACTATCTCATGTACTTTGTGCACATATGCAAGCAACCCAGAGTAATATGCGACTTTCTATTCGAACCCCAGTGGAACCAACTCAACTTATCTATGGTCAGTAATATTCATGTCATGCAACATAATATCTGTATATTATCTCCATCTTCCCAATCTAATCAGATACTGAGCTTTGCAATCACTTTGCTCAAAGCTTTCTGGATTATCATCACCCTGGCAACCGAGTACGCCATTATCTTCCAAACCGACGTCGTTTCCAACATGACCAGCGAGTCCCTTGACCCGATAGCGACCATTGAGGACAAGATACACTATCCGGATGACGTCATGCTGACCACTGCCTCGCCCATGCACAATATTATACCAGAGAGACAGATATGAACTTAAAAACGTAATAAACTTTAAAGACCTTCCTTCAATGGCCGCAAGATGGCGCTCGTTACTGGCTTTTTCGATCGAATGACATTAGCATTAGCGCTCCTACCGCTAAGGGTGTGTTTGCAATTGAAATGCGGTCCCCTTTGATCGGCTTATATACACGTACTCTGTCAAACGGATCACGCAATGCTAGGCGTGATTAAGTGCTTCACCAGGAGTATGCAAATGATTCCGCAGTGTGACAATGTGCGCACTAAGTGTACCCGGTTGTCGAGCGAGCGCCATCTAGTGGCGCTGAAATTATCCTCTCGAATATTGCTCTCGGAAAGTGGACTCGAAATATGAGAACAGAACGTGAATTTGCGTGACAAGTGCCACTTAAGGACAATGTTTTGCGCATTCTCAGCACGTGACCAGCACTCACGGACTGCACCGGAATTTTTTCGAGCCATGCAAAGTTTTCATAGTCATATCAGAACATTGATCAAATGTACAATTGACCTTTCAGTTTGCATGGAACAGTTCACCTTGTGAGGTATATCTGTATATTTCAAACATTTCATGGCTGGCAGTGATACTGCGATGCGTGTCACGTGACCTTGATTTCGTGCTTCAGCTACGAAGGATAATTATGTTCTCTGAATACTAATTTCTGTCCATATTATATTTCGGTTACCAGGGGTGATGCAAATTAAAAAAAGAAAAATGTCTGCCAGTCGGCGATTTTGTGTGGCCCAATGTCCTATTAGGTTCTGGCCGTCACTCGAAACTGTTCGAACCTATTGATGTTCGGTGGCGTCTTTTTTCGATAGTTCTAGAACTTGTCTCTTGCTTCAGTGATATATCAGTTCGAACAGTATCTTATCAGCTGTACTGAAGAAATATATCCAATGTCAGAACTACTGCTCAGTGTGAACCGTCCATCAGGTCGATCGTCAAGGTCAAGCTGGTCAAGGGGGTCATCGGTGCCCATGGTCAAGGGCACTGACCCCAAAATGCCCCGCAGTACTTTTTTCGTCATACTCAAGTATGCAATATTTGTCAACTGGACCTTATATGGCTTTTGGATCATCTACAACTCGACCGACTATTCGCTCAATGCTCATATAATAACGGGCAAGTTGACGTCGAACAGCGATGACATTGATGAGCGAAGAGCTGTTATCTATGGACTGATAGCGTACACTGTGATGACGTCATTTGTGTCCTTTTTCGGCCTCGTAGGTGTTTGCTATGAGAACTTCTACATCACCCTTGGCCTGGCTGCCTGTTACGCCATCTACATCGTGGGCGACGCCATCTTCAATGTGATCATGGGTGTTCCGTTCACCTTTTTCCTGGGGGTCATGTACACATTGCTGTCGGCAAATTGTTTGGCGCTCTTCCTTCTAGCCTTCATGATTAGGGGCACAAAGAACTTCCGGTACACCATAACGTCGGCCGAACGAGTTGGCCGCATGACAAAATGGCGGACAGGCGCCCACCACCCTTGACCACAATGTCTGGGACATGAATGGCAACGATGGTGGCGAGAAGCGCGTTCGGTTCAACTTGAACATATGATGAGCTACTTGACTACGTCTACACTTGCTTACCTTGGCTTCACACCAATGTGCACTTACTGAACGACCCCTTGCAAAAATATCGAATCTATTTCACATCTACGGGTAAGAATTAATCAATGGAACACAAGGATCTCAAAGTCGGAAATTGAAGAAGAAATTTTATGCAAGTATGAATCGACTTTTCAAAAAAGTCTCATGACGTGACTCATGTGCGAACAAACACTTAACCAAGCAACTGAATTAGTCACAAAATCAAACAATATTACTAATTAATGCACTCTCGGGAATGCGCACGAGGTCGTTAAACGCTAATTGGCAAACATATCAAAGAACAATAAATGTATATATTTTTGTTGTACACGTTGAATTCGAAACTAAGCATAATAATAATAATATTCACCATTGTGTGTTCAGTTTCATAATATTTCGTAGCGAAATGTTTTGACGAGCTTCAATTGCTGAGATAAGAAACAAATATATAGTACAAAACAGATAAGCTGCCCAGGAATAAAGTATATAACGGGGTCGTCTCTTCAGTGAAGCACTTCGTTAACAGTTTAACACTTCAGCTGAGAAGTTGCAATTGGCAGTTAATTGAAGTTAAATCAAGGTTAACGGTGAACATATTGGGCAACATGAAGTGTTCGGTAGCCGTTTCGATGGCGATACTATCGGTCTCCTTGACCGGCAGCCATTGTTGGTCCCTCTTGTCGTCTCAAGGTAAGTACTGCTTGACATTTGGGCCCTTGTTCGCATTGCGTGACACTGCGTGATCTGTGCGTGCATGCATGCATATTTTTAGACGACAAGAAAGCCGCCACTGAGGCCAAGTTGGACGAGGGCGTGGTCAAGCCCATTACCATGCTGGGCTTCACCGAAGACTTTCATGACGTAGGCAACTTCGGCCCTGAGGAAAAAGCTAAACTGGGGTCCTTTCTCTCCGAGCACCCCTACTTGGAGAACAACGCCATTGACGAGAAGAAACTTGAACAAGATGGCCGCCAGGCTGCAAATGAGGAGTCAAATGTCCTCCACCCCTTGAACAGCTTCAAGCAAATATTTTCCCGCTGCCACCATGGGTTCCGGTGTCCCAATGGCGACTGCCTGCCCATGCACTACCGGTGCGACGGTTACCATGACTGCCACGACTTGTCGGACGAAGCAAACTGCCATCTTGTAAACTGCCAGGACGACCAGTTCCGGTGCATGTCGGGCAAGTGTTTGCCGAATGAAATGCGCTGCGATACGGTTGTCGATTGTCCGCATGGCGACGACGAAGCCAAGTGTTGGTGAAAATATTTGCAAATATCTGTTATTACTTGATGCCATCTTTCTCTGGAAACACTTTATACATTTGAGTATCTCAAACTGAGATACATATTGAATTCTTCATTGCGCAATAAATATATGCTTGTTCTCACACCATCTTCAAGTAGCACCTTTGAAGTACTTGACCTTGGCCAACATAGTGGTATCTATTGCAGGAATTTTTCAACAGTAGTTCTGCGCTTGCGCTCAACGCTAAAAAGTGAAGTTATCCAAACGAGCGATGGAATTTTCTGGCTGACTTTTTGTGAACCCCGAAAAAAGATGGGAACCAATCAGCGACTCGGTCGTCTAGGGAGCGGAAAATGACCATCAGCAAACTTTTTCGCTCAGCTTAAATAACGGCGGAATATATAATGGTCGGGTCACTTTTCATCTATATTTCACGAGCTGCTTAATGACCAGGCTGACCATGAAACAAACTTTCATTATATTTCTGTGGCTCGTGCTGCGGAAGGAAACTACAGTATGGTCCCTCCCTGTCAGTAATGACCCAGGTAATTTCATTTCTTGTTTTTTGTTCCGATCAATGAATGCGTTCTTTCTTGACCATCTAGTGACCATCGAACTGGATCCAGTGAAGGCGAATCCGGAGAGGTTTCGGTACGATTCTTTCAGTGAAACTAACGAAACGGTCCCTGAGCAGAGTAGAATAAAAATGCCACCTGACCCAAAGGACGTTTTGAGCAAATGTCCCGAATTTGAATGTTCGAACGGCAACTGCGTGCAGCACTATTATATCTGTGACGGAACTGACGACTGTCTGGACAATTCGGATGAAGTTAATTGCGACAAGCATGGCTGCGACTATGATGAGTACAGATGTCCATCCGGTAAATGCATTTCAGCTGAATGGATCTGCGATCAGGTGCTTGATTGTCCCAATGGCGAAGATGAACTGAACTGTTCTTATTGATTAGCATTCTTCTATTGCATGTAAATTGAAAATGTGTTAATTTCATTCTTTTAGATTTTCCAAATAAAGCTTCAGGAAAAGGCATCAGGGTAATTCTCTTCTTAGTTGAGTAATTCGTTTCGTGCATTAATTAGTCATCAATCGTCGCTTGACTCAACAACAGCAGCAGCAACATCTGCATATGCAACAACAGATGCACGAGAGGAGAACAATTAAAATTAATCCGGCGATTGAGAAGCCCATTAGTAAATCGTTGGTGTAAATGCACTCTGGTGACCAGAATGAATAGTCTTGACAATCAATGGGCGACTTTATATTCAGTTCCTTATTGACATCTTTGAAAATATGGGTTGGGCAGCTTGTGATTGCTTCATTCCTGATGCAATTTTCCACTTTATACCATGTACAGCAAACTATTCTCGAATTGCTTCCTTGGCCAACCTTGTCATAGTCACATTGCTTCAGTAATTTCTGGGGACACTTGTCGTCATCAACTAATTTGCTGCCATACTGACTAAGGGAATTAGACGCCATTTTGCCCATTTCGGACAATTTGCTGGACAATGAGTCATCTTCGGCACTTGGGTTAAAAGCTAAGGCTAGTATCACAATTATCAGTAAAAGCATAATTAAGACTTTCTATCAAACTGACAAATAAGGTATAAAGGCAACAATTAGGCTCGCCTTGATTGTTGCATTCGATTTGCTTTCATGACTGTTGTCAACGCAACAGGCGGACGCTTAGTTACTGAGCGACATCAGCGCCACCTAACGTCAAGCTCAAAAGCGCACTCTTCAAAAAAACTAAAATTAATTGTTTGGGGGATTGGTGGATAATTACTATTATCTTCTTCTTGTGCAATCCTGTTCAAAATCATTACTTTTCATTGTTTTCCTTTAACTGTCAAAAATTAATAATATCAAATATCACACCTTGTTTTGCGGTAATTCACACCCTGAAGTCAAAATTCTCTTTTCATCGTTAACCAGATAATCGTTGACTCAAAATAACAGTTCAGAATAACGGAAAGAAAAAAACATAAATAAATTATACAATTCTCATTAATTTAAATGCCGAAAACATCACCGCAAACCATTAAATATTCGAATATATAAGGCGACATTTTCTTGTCAGTTCATCATCACTTTCTTATCAGCCCTCAACTTGTCTCCTAGCGAATAAATCTCTCCTACTCAATTTCAAAATGGCCGCCAAGTTGATCGCTGTCTTCCTTTGCTTCGCCATGATTGGCTGCCTTGTCCAGCACACTGAAGCCTGCCCCAAGTTCTACGCCATGATGGCCAGAGCCGGTGTCCGCAGCGATGTCATTGAGTAAGCAATCACTTAACAAGTCTAAATCAACTCAATCTAATTTGGTGATTAATCAAATAGCCGCCTCCGAGCCTTCGAAGGCCTTCGTCCCTTCCGACCAATCAGCGAAGGACTCCGTCCCCTCCTCAGCTACTTCCGCCCGGCCTACTAAGCTGATCAGCTGTTATGCAACCAGCTAGGTGAAGGGCAGCTATGACATGATACCGGAAACTGGTTTCACCATTGTCAGGTAAATATGTAAGATAGATGTACATGTGTGTTAATTGAATAAAATTGTCTTTTTGTAAATGTAACTAAATGTTGCGCAATCGAATTATCTGAATGTACAAGTAATACTTCTAGTGAGATACACTCAACTTAGCTGCTAAACTAAAAGATCGAGTGAAGCCGATTTTATTGCGACAAGAGCTCAGGTACTCATTTGCAGGTACAGTTGCGCATCACTTTGAACAGGTATGACTTAACAATCGCTTAATAGAAAGCTCTGAGCACGACGTTTCCAGTATCAAGGTGTGCCATTCAAGGCCATAGCTAGTGTGATATCTATGATAGCAATCAATACAGCCCTGGCTGTGCTTAGCTGTAAACATCCGTCACATGGGTGTGTTCGTTCAATGCGGACAAATATTCTCTAGGTCAACCAAAATGGCGCATAACGGAGAGGGCGAAAGGAGAGATAAGAGAGGGAGGGGGAGAGGGGAGAGGAGAAGAGCAAAGAGATAGGATGTCAATTTCCTGAACACGCAAATTTCCCGCCGAAAGGAATGTTTTTCTGTCTGCGGGCCTGACCTTGACACAAAATGGCTGACAGTCTACTTATTCTTCGGCTTTTTCGGCAACAACTTCCGCCTCGGCGTCTTTGACTTCCGGTTCATTGGCATCCGTCTCTACGGGCTCGGCAGCTTCGCCACCGTCAGCCTCGTCTACTTGGTCAGGGTCACCCTGACCATCACCCTCTTCTTTCGCTTCTTCCCCTTCCTGACCTGCGGCCTCGTCGCCATCTTTGTCATCATGGGTCTCCTCGTCGTCCCCACCTTTGGCTTCCGGCTCCTCCTCGCCGCCATCTTCCTCTTCCTTACTTCCGGCCTCCTCCTCGTCCCCAGCCTGGTCACCGGCATCCTCCTGGTCAGCACTGTCCGCCGTGGGCGGAGCCTGGTCCCCTTGACCACTGGTGTCATCTTCGCTCTTGATCAGGTCCACCTTCCGCTTCACATTGTCCACCGTTAGCTCGATGACTTGACCCATTTTGGTGCCTTCCCGGTAGATGACAGCACAGGGCAGCTCGTCGTAGAAGATGGTCGGGAACGTGTACTCGTCCGTGTCATCAGCTGATTGCATGATGACCAGCAGGTAGACCAGCTCGGAGCCATACTCGGTGGCCACTTCCTCTAGGGGCACCATCTCGGCGCCATCTTGCTGGACATTGGCGTTCTTGGTGAAGTACACCAGGGCCAACTTGTCCCCGGCGTCCGACAGCTCGGCCGCAAAGTCACCCCGACCGGTCACGTGCTTGAAGGCGCTCATGATGACTGGGTGTGATTTGGAAACTGTTCGGCAAACACGTTGACAGAGATAACACCTTGAGTGAGCAGTTGTGATTATCAGCACTCACGAACTTGTCTTGCAATCGTGAGCCAGTGGTAGTCAGTGTCTCTCAGGCTCGAATGTGAACTGTTCACGTTCGCGAGGAATCTGCAAGACTCTGAATGCTGAACACTTACTTAGTTACAGCCTTGACAACTCCGAGAGGGAGAGAGGAGAAGGGGGAGAGGGAGAGGGAGAGAGAGAGCCGCAGTGCGTCAGCTTGTGCAGCGCATTGTGTGCGTTCACTGCGACAGGATACTCGAGTGTTCTAGAACATTTGCGGACTTCGCAAAGAAATTGTTTACAAGATGGCCAGGTTCGGGAATATGACTCAGGTCATTGACTTAATTCATTTTCATGATTCTTGCATTTACATTGTTTCCGTTGCTAATGGCAACCTCAAGGTAAACACCTGCAATCAATAAGCTCGTTCTCGCTTGTCCTCTTTTTTTCTATCGAACATGAATTGAGAACTGTATTTGTCTACAGAGATTCTCTCGGTCGGCTAAAGACAGTAATTACAGTTCTTAATTCAGTTTATTAGCACGGAAGCCATTTCGAGCGCACTAAAGCCAAGGTCAGAAAACTCTAAGCGCGCCAACATTTAAAAAGATAACGAATTCTATGCTTTATATGACACTATGATGAGCTTGCGATATACATGTGACAATAGGAAAAATTTCATCATAAATGTTAAATATTCTGACCATGAGTTTTCCATCCTCTCAGAATAGTTCAAACCAAACACAGTTGCTATATTCAACACTAGAGGCGCTGCCTCGAAGTCAGCCTCAGTTCTGTATAGCAACATTGCAGCGCCTCTAGCGGTCATCAGCCACAGCAGTCGGCTGATAACAAACAGCGCCTCTGGTGAGCAAGTCGCACTTCCAAAGCTTGTCGACAAAGTCGAGCCAGCTGTATTGTGGGCTGAAGAGAAACCATTCTCTCTGAGGCTTGCTTGGGGTTCATCACGGTGAAACTGTACCTTCCACTGTACTAAATGACGCATGCGCAGTATCCGAAATGAGTATTCTTATGAAAGAGACCACATGCCTGACAGCTTTGGCCAACATTTTTTCACTCGTAACTTTCCGTGCCTAAATCCATGTGGGCTTCAAATTTTCGCAGTGGGCTTCAGGGAATAAAGCATTCTAACTTTCACCTTTTAATCACAGTGACCAATGGAACTGACTGTCTGACCCCTCGCATCTTATTGGTTGGCGCTCTTTAAGCTCCGCCTACTTGTCTCGAAGCCGTTTTCGCAGTTTAAATTGCGCCCTTTAAAGCATGTCACTGTTAATCTAATTGTCACTGGTGGTCAACGTTCATTTCCTGCAATTTCTCAGTATTAACTTGAACAGTTCTGTGATAACAATCTTCGGCAATGTCTTCAACCAAAGAACTGTCCAGTCAGATGCTCAAGCTGCGGCTCGGACCGAATAAATTCCATAAACAAGCGTCAGCTGTTCAGTTTAAATTGCGTCGTAAGCAAGCTGTGGACCACCGGTCAAGTATACGAGACTCGAGGATCCATTCGCTGAGGTTTGGCACGAACAGTTCAGAGTCTGAAGAGCTGTCCGAACTGTCCGAGGACGAAGAGGAACATCTTGATGAAATCAGTCGCAATTTGGCCATAATTAGAAACAATCTACTCGGCCAACACTGTAAATTGCGAAATAAGTCCCTTCGACAGTTGCATTCCTTGCTGAGACAGGAACAAATTGCTCAGGACGCCACTGACCTGGTTCCAACGCTGTTCGACATCATCCAACATGGCGTCAGCAAGGACATCAGGATCACAGCTCTCAACTGCTTGTTTCACTACATGGACGTGGATTATGTCTTGTCTCGTAATCAAGTTACCCTGCTGTTGACCTTGATGTGTGACCAGCACGTGGACATTGACTTGCTGGTCAAGGTGGTCTCTGTGCTGGCCACTGCATGCGCCATATCTTCGAATGCCCATATCGCTCTAGTCAGCGGAGCACTGAGTGTCATCAAGTCCTGCCTGGGTTTCATCATAACCAACAACCAGCAATCAACCGAACTGGATGTGATATTGCTAAATCTAACTCGTATTTCAGGTGATCTCTCCGAGTGTCTACTTGAAGACCACCATGTATCCGATTTGCGCTATCTCTTCGCAACCTTCTTCTCGTCACACCTCGACTATCCTATGGAAGCAACGTTGGACAGTCTAGTCAATCTAATCAACAACCATCCCAGTGTATGCCACGACCTGGTGGCCGAAGGATGGCCTCAGCAAATCATCACTTATCTCGATAAGCGACCGTGCACTTCCGGTTTCAAGATTCTTGCTCGGTTCATAGCCAGTGGCTATACGTACCTTGCTCAACAGCTGCAGCAAGCTCTGAACTTAGACTTCCGGTTCCTGGACATCAATCGAAGCGCCTTTTCGAATCTCAGCCTTTCGGAAATGATGCATCTTGACCTTGGTGTCGTTCTAGCCGACTACATGGCAACGTCCAACATGGCGGCCTTCACGTTGATGTGTCAACTGATCGAGCTGACGACGGAAGCTGACATAATTCTCTACCTGGACTATCTTGTCGCCAGTCTCAGTCATATCTTGACTTTCCATGACCGCTTCGCCAACGTTCAGTCCATCAAGTTGATTCGTCTTCTCTTCGACAAGCTTCAACAGTACAATTACCCGCTGATTAAGGCCAGACTGAAGAAATCCGGTGCTCTGGATCGAATCGAACAGCTGTGGTATCGTCATGACGTTGAACTGTATCTACAAACGAAAGTGGTTCTGAGATATTTCCCCGAAGAGAACTTTGACCCTGAGGAGCCCTTGACCCCTGATGCAACTGTCAATCTGTCTTGCTACGATCCGAACCGCACTGTGTTTCAGTTCTGACGCAATACTTTTTTATCTGACAAACCGTCTCATGTTAACTCTGGTTTCGTTTTTTATGTTAATAAATTGAAAAGCTGAAATTATTTAAGGTAAGTTGAAACGAAATAAACCAACAGGGCTACTTGTCAATGTAGCACATTTCAGATTGTTTCCAAGGCTTTTAATTGCAACCAAGGTCAGTCAACCACATGTCTACTTCCTGGAACACTTTATGGCCAGTGTAGCCTTTCCTGTGTATATCTCACGCGGCACAGTTTGGAAGATTAAGCCTATCGTTCTGTCATTAATACCATAAAGATAACTCGACTCACGCTGTTGACAAGCGGTTGCACAGTAGTTGACAGTTCACGGAGACAACTAGACAAGAGCAAGATGGACAAACAAATGGCCGAAGGGGAGAATAGACTTTCGCCAAAGCTGAGGTACAAGTTGTACGTTAACCGGTTCCTGGAAGCTTGGGTAAGGTTTGATATTTGCTTGATTGTAGTTAACTAATTGTGTTGATTCAAAGGCCGACCGTTGCTGGAGTTCGGCAGTTGGACTCTATTTGTTCTACTTTTCTCAGGAGTCCTTGTCACTGCAAGCCATCCATGGCATCATATCTTCGCTGGCCGTTGTGCTTCTACTCCCATATATCGGCCGCTGGGTCCATCGAACCGAGAGACTGCTCACGGCCAGAATAGTTCTGTTCTTACAGAACTTTTCCATTTGTATCAGTGCAGTTGCCGTTTCCGCTTACTGGGTGTACTTGATGTACAATGTTGACAGTGACAACCGTAGGCGAGCCAAGATGATGTTCTACGCTTGCGCGGCAGCCATGATTGCTTTTGCATCTTCGGCCAAAGTTTGGTTCCATGGATATTCGGTGATACTTGAACATGACTGGATGGTGGCCATGGCCGGCAATACGCAGGAATTAACTGGTAATAACGCTTCAAAGTGGGAATTCAGTTCTATAATATTCATCTACTTCAGATCTGAACGCGACGCTTAGACGAATAGATCTGGCCACCAAACTGGTCGCACCTGGCTTTGTCGGCATTCTTGCCGAGTATAACCTCTTAGTGTCAGCTGTGTTCTTGATGATTTGGATCGCTTTGTCGGCGTTTGTTGAAAGCGCTTTGATGAGCAACATATACGAGACAGGCCCGAAAGAAATACGAGAGCCGAGGAACAGTTCGACGCCAAGACATGGCCAAGCTGAGGACGGTGGACAAATCAGTCAAATGGGCGCCATTGTAGAGTATTTCACAACGTTCACACTGCCAGGCATTTCCTATGCTCTCGTGTATCTCACTGTTATTGGAATGGACACCATTACGACTGGATTCTTGCTTCATCAAGGTGTCACCGCCGACATGATCGGACTGGTCAGCACGCTCTGTGGCCTGACTGGCGTTGTTGCGACAGTAGTTTACCCACCACTGGTCAGGTGTGTCGGACTGTCGTGGTCAGCTTTCATAGGATATACCATGCAAGCAAGCTGCTGTTGTCTATGCTTGGTCAACTTCATGCCCACTAAGCTTCATTCAAAGTTCATCATCGGCATGTCAGTGCCAAACTTTCTATTCATCAGTGGCATAGTTCTGAGTAGAACTGGACTCTGGATAGCTGACCTGGCGGCCAATCAGCTGATTCAGTACACACCCAATCCCGCCATTGTGTCTGGCATGCAGAGAAGCTTGAACACCTTCATGGAGCTTGTCAAGTTTGTCTTGGTCATCTATTTTCCTTCATTCGACGTCTTCTACATTCCAGCCTTCATATCAATTGGGTCAATTTTTATGGCCAGTCTACTGTCTCTGTGCTTTGCTATGAGTCACAATATATGAGCCTGCATGCGAACGAAAAATAATATTACTATATTAGGGCGCTCGGTCTCGAACATCGCGCAATAAACAAAACTCAGGCACCGTTTGTAGATAGCCTCCCATAACAACCAATGTTGAACATTACAGTTACTGTTGGGACTTACCAGCCAAGCTATGACATGAGACATTTTCACGCCATGTCTCGGATTCAACTCCCCCTCATTTGGCACCTGAAGCGAATAAATCCGAGGAGTGAAAGAGTAACACCGTGTAACAGTCTAGAAGTTTTCTGAAGCCGGTTATTAGAGAGGGGACTATAAGCTCAACTGCCGAGCAAGAGGCAATAAAAGAACCGCCTTGATATGGCTTTACTGAATGTAGACAGCACAGTCAAGCCAGTGAGCTATCAAGACAACTGGCGGCTTGACTTGCAAGCGGTGATAGATATTTCGGAAACTGGCCTAAGGGCGTTTCTTTGAGTGCTCTCATCGAGACAACATTGTTATCCATCTTGAACATTGAGTTCTACTACTACAAGACGCAATCCAAAGGAACTGGACGAGAGATCAAAGGAAAAAAACAAGAGGGCTGTCAAGATGAGGCGTGCACGAAGTTCAGCACTGTAGAATAATTGGCTAATATACGCTACACACTTCGTCACAACTGAAGAAGCGAGGCTCTACCTCGCGGAAAATCAAGGTGCCATGGCAGCGCAATACCCAAAATGTGATGAAACCCAACGCGATACTAAACTGGGCATTTGCACTGAGTTTCGTAGGTTTTAGAGGACCTTGTGACGGTAAGACGACGAAAACTGTCTGAACGAGAGTGTCGTTCGAGGTCCAAGTGTTCAACTTGTTAGTTTCCTGCACATGGGTTGAATAACACTGCTTTCACCGATGTCGCGAGTTGAATTAGGCCCAGCTGACGGAATGACTGTAACGCAATTGTGTTTAACCACGACTAAATACGAATCGACTCGCCGGCAGTCGGCGAGAGAGAGAGCGGAGGAGGGAAAGCGAGTCGGCCGATGGCCGACAGGTTCTAAGCTGACTCTTCCCGTTACAGGAATCAGCGCAAAAGTCAGTTCAGCCGCGTCTTCCATTCTTTCTCTGCGGCAACAGGGCAACGGATGATGAGTTTCTCAATTATATGTTCGATTTATTCTTCAATCCCAGCCAGCGGCGCTATTCAAAGCCCCCAACTTCTGCCGGAAAGAGCCGAGTTGGCCCACGCCTCACTGCTAGTTCTATCGCACCCTCCATACGGGCGACCCAGCACGGGAACTTCCGCGAGTGCCATAGGGAGCAGCTTCACTGATCCCCCTCTACGCCAACGCTCGGTCTATACGGGCCACTCCGCACAAGCCCCGGGCTGCACGCCTTCTGACTGATTCAGCGCAGCGGTAAGCCGTTCTACTAAAACCACATGTCGTTAAGACGGAAATTCAGCTGTTGATGGTTAGAATTCAGCCGACTCAAAGAAAGGGCGTCAATTCTTAAAATTAGCGATTCTTAAGTGCCTGGCTTTGACTGTATCGTCCCTGAATTTTTCCACTCCCAGCCAGTCCTCCACATTGGGAGTTCTACCATCCGACAAAATTGGAAGGATTGCCCACCCCTACTCGCAGTGAAGCGCACGCTCGTATATTATCTAGATTTCTTACTCTTCAGCTTCCCGTCACGTGACCATTTCATGACGAGACCCGACATTAACCCAATGTACGCATTTTGTTCGACGTTTCTTAATATCAGAGTTATTGTAATAGGTGACAAGCAATAAAAAGTTGTGTAAACCTGAAGCTTCTATGATAACAGATCAGATCGCTTCCAGTTAATGGTACAGACTCTGCACTAAAGGGTGATGGTAATGAAAATATTCAAATTTAGATTACCACCATGTTCATTACTAGAAAACTATATGACAGGTATAAACACACCCTGAAGAAGACGCACACACTCCCATTACGTATCGCGAAATGTTTCCTTAATAGCAAGATGCTGAAAGATAAACCCTGTTTATGATGTCCCTCACGACAACGACGGCCATCTTACTGAAACAGACTTCAACAGTAGTGCTCAGTAGTCGATGAGACGCTGAGGAAGCAAAGTTGGCCAGTCTCAAAATGGAGAACGCCAAGATGGCCGACGGAGAGAACCGACTTTCAGGAAACTTGAGGTACAAGCTGTACGTCAATCGCTTCCTTGAAGCTTGGGTGAGTGCAAAATATGACAAAACAAAATGGCTGACCGACATCTATCTCTATGAAGGCTGACCGAAGCTGGAAAGCGGCCGTAGGCTTATATCTGTTCTACTTTTCCCAAGAATCGCTATCGCTGCAAGCCATCAACGGCATCGTCGCCTCTCTGGCCGTCGTGCTCATACTGCCCTCTATCGGCCGCTGGGTTCACCGCACCGAGAGACTCTTGACGGCCAGAATAGTGCTATTCTTACAGAACTTCTCCATTTGCATGAGCGCCATTGCAGTTTCCGCTTATCTAATCTATATGCTGAACGTTGTTGACGACGAGAATCCAAGACGAGCCAAGATGATGTTCTTTGTTTGCGCAGCTGGCATGATATCCTTTGCATCATCAGCTCAGGTCTGGTATCACGGCTACTCGGTCATACTTGAACACGACTGGATGGTGGCCATGGCGGGAAATTCAAAGGAGCTGACAGGTACGTTTGAAAGCTTCGTCACTTCTATGACTTCTCATCTTGTTGCATCATCATAGAGTTGAATGCAGCCCTTCGTCGTATCGACATGGCTACTAAGCTGATAGCCCCTGGCTTTGTTGGCGTACTTGCCGAATACAATCTCCTAGTTTCATCGGTCTTTCTCATGATATGGATTGTCCTAGTCAGCCTTTGTTGAAAGTGCTCTGATGAGCAACATTTATCACACAGGCCCTAAAGAGATAAGAGAGCCGAGACACAGAATGGCCTTGAGCCATAGTGACGAGAAAATGGTCGACGAAGTCAGCCAGCTGGGCGCCATATTGGAATACTTCAAGACCTTCACTTTGCCTGGCATATCTTACGCCCTGGTCTATCTCACGGTCCTTGGCATGGACACGATAACGACGGGCTTTCTACTTCATCAAGGTGTCACCGCTGACAAGATAGGACTGGTCAGCACTTTCTGCGGCTTGACCGGAGTCATAGCGACCATCATCTACCCACCGATGGTCAGGTCTCTCGGGCTATCTTGGTCAGCTTTCATAGGTTACGCCATGCAAGCCCTCTGCTCATGCCTATGCGTTTTTGACGTTGAGTCGACGTCACTCAACGACACCACCATCTTGGGAATGTCAGTGGCCAACTTTCTCTTTATCTGTGGCATAGTTCTGAGTAGAACTGGACTCTGGATAGCTGACCTGGCTGCCAATCAGCTGGTTCAGTACACACCCAAGCCCGCCATAGTGTCTGGCATGCAGAGAAGCTTGAACACCTTTGCCGAACTGATAAAGTTCATCCTGGTCATCTATTTCCCTGGATTCGATGTGTTCTACATACTCGTCTTCATATCTATAGGCACCGTTACCTTGGCTAGCATATTGTCCCTTATCTTTGCCTTAACTCATAGAATTTGAAGATTTCACTGGATTAGGCTATAAATCAGTGTCATTAGTAATCACATAATTGTATTGTTCAAATAATCGCATATCCTATTGAATCATAATATTTAAAATCGTCATATTCAGCTTGAAGATCTACTTGATCTCGACGATAAGGTGACGTCATGACACTCACTTGGGCACACCGGCGATCATCTTGTCAATCTTGGCCTTGGTGGGCTGGGTTTGCTGGATGAGGTGCTTGTCCACGATGGGACAGCTCTTCTCCCACCAGCCCATGACGCCCGGGGCATCCATGAGCAGCTTGCCCACCAGGCACTCCTTCATCTTTTTCTGGGAATCCTTGTTACACAGATCCTTGTCCTTGAGCTTGGCATGACAATCCTTGCCAGCCTTGAAGATGGCGTCCTTTCTTGGGACGTCCTCCACGTTGCCCAGGAAGTCCTTGGAAGTCCCCTGATCGTACAGCTTCTTGGCATAGTCCACGTGGGCCGGCTTGGTGCCCGGCTTGATGCCACTGTCGCACATCTTCTTGAACTCTTGGGCAAGGTATGCCTTCAGCTCGTCGGCCTTGGCTTCGTCGTAGCACTCCTTGGCCGACACTGTGGCCACTGAGAGGGCAAGCAGGGCAAGGCACACTTTTCCGTTCATGATGAGACTGGTGAACTGTGATATCGCTGTCGCCTAACCTGCAACTTATATACTGCTTGTGATTTATATTTGTGTAGGACATAGCTGCAGCTTGATTGCTTGACAAATGTGAGGACGAGCTCGTAAGTGATTTAGAGTCAACATAGGACTCCATTAACACTCATTATCATACATCATTTGATTTTCCGTTGTTTCTGGGACCAGCTGCTGGATAAATTCAAAGTGGTGACGGAGTTTTTAATTAACGGACAGCTAATTAGCAGGACTCATGGCCATAGGAAGTTCTGCGTCGTTTATGATGATCTACTTGAGAGTTGAGATAAACTATGTGTACTACTGAGCATGCGTCAGTTTCTCTCAAGAATGATCAAATTTAATTGGAGCTCTAGTTGGGTATAAAATTGGTTGATAGTGAATTCGGAAAATGTCTAGTGATGGTCACAAAGTGACCTCTACTGTACCTTCCAGCTGTCAGTTCGAAGAAATTACCGCTAGTCTCGCTAGATGGCGCTAAGCCAGCAACAAAACTGCTCAACTTTTAGGGACCGTTCAGAAACTTACTGGAAATCCGTATTTAAGACGTTACATGTCCATCTTGATTTAAGATTATTAAATCACATGACTAATATCTGACACACATTGGAAACATCAGCAAATAGAAGTAGGGCTCTATGCGCAAATGCAATCAGTAAATATGACTTCTTCATTGTTGACAGTATTGGCTGGGGAAGAGAGTCTCTGGAGTCACGTGACTAATGCGTGACAACAGAATCACATGGCCAGAAATTTACTTTCTCCGTTAACCACAACTACGCGAAGCTCGACTTGAGCATTTAGAAAATATATATCGAATTCAGTATGAATATGTGTGACGACCATTTTAGTTCGACATGTTCATCCGTTACCGGAAGTGAGCTACCTTTACAGTTTGTCGAAGACCATTTCGCCGAAGGTGAGATATGGATGCCGAAGGTCAAGCTGAACAGTCCAGTCAAGGAAAATGCAATTTGCGATCAGAACTGTTCAGCGTTCGAAGTGAATTAGAAGAATGCTCGAAGAATTTTCTAAAGTCATTAGAGAACGAAAGTTCTAACTTATCTCAGAAATATCGTAATATGAAGACAAATACACGTATTGGTCTAGAACTCGAAGATCTCAAGCCAAGACGGAAAAGCGTCGAGTTCAACACTTTCTGTTGATAAATTTCTGGCGATGAAAGATAAATCGAAGCAACTGAAATGGTGAATCAAGCAAATTGGCGCAAGAAATTACGGCTAATTGACAATTAAGGTAGTGTAGAAGATTAACACCACAGTTTAGTGGATTTAGAAAAGAAAAAAAGAAATTTTAGAAATTTCCGAAACTTATAAAGTTAGTCAGTAGGTTAAATTCCAATTCTAATTATTTGCGACTCACTGATTGTTCGTTAATTAGTGTGACAATGCTGCCTCCCTCTCTCTCCCTCTCCCTCTCTCCCTCGCCTTAATCTCAAGGCTTTGACTTGATAGAAGATAAAAAGGCAAACAATGGCACGTGCTCAACAAACAAGTGTTCTGCCATTTGAACCAAATTGAATCAACAATTAAGATTAGAATAATGCGAAATACTTTATAACAAGTCAGAACCAACACGGTTCCTTAAATTGACTTTTCTATTATAATGAAACGACCCCCAGCTTTCCTTCTTTCAAAAAGGTGGAGAATACGAATTAAAAAGTTTTATAGATCAACAGCTGTTTGAAGGGCTTTGAAAGTTGCAAAACATGGTACTAAGTTGCCTTCAAGTTGACCGGTTACTGCCGGCATTTTTAACTTGGTCCCCACCTTAACTTTACTGGTCAATGGTCAACTACAAGTATATAAGGCACAGAAAGTTGTTCGAATATTATCACTTCTACTTTCAGCTTCTCATCAGTTCAGACATACCTAAAGTTTTCGGTTCAAAATGAATACCTTTACCATTGCTGCCTTCGCCGCCATCTTGGCTGTGGCCACCTGCAGCCTCGAGCTGGCCAGCCCATATGGCTACGGCCACGGCCACTTGGCTGCACCGGTCATCGCTAAAGCAGCCATCGCCGCCCCAGTCGGTTACCATGGATACCCCGGCTACGGATACGCTGCTCCTTACGGTGCCCACTATGGTGCCCACCACGGTGCCCACCATGGAGCTCACTATGGTGCCCACTACGCTGCTCCAGTCATCGCCAAAGCCGTCGCCCCAGTGGTTGCCAAAGCGTACGCCGCTCCCCTAGCTGCCCCATACTACGGTCAGTACGCTGCCCCTTACTATGGTCAATATTCCGCCCACGCCCCGGCCCACTACGGTTACGGCTATGCCCCGTACGCAGCCCCAGTTGTCGCCAAGGCCGCCATCGCCGCTCCAGTCATCGCTAAGGCCGTTGCCCCAGTTGTCCCCTATGCCCACTACCCATACGGCGCCCCCTATGCTGCCCCATATGCTGGTCATTATGGAGCCCCAGTGGTCGCCAAGGCCATTGCTGCCCCCATTCTGTCCCATGGCGGCTATGGTCACTATGCTTCCCCAATCTACGGCTACAAGGCATAAATCGTTTTCACAAGAATACTACCAAAAATACAACTTGTATTAGACACAATTTCTGAGCTTACAAAAATATGCAAACAGTGTATTGAGCAACTATCACAACAAAGCTATTAATTTAATATCTGAAATATAACCAGATAACTTAGATTTGCAACCAACATTGTACTTCAGACAGGAATGAAATTAAAGAAAACACTGAATCATTGCTGAACAGCTGTGCGATTTTGGACAGAGGGAGAGAGACAGTGATTTGGAATCAATTACTGGACAGTTGATTGCGCTTTCGAAAGCTAACGAAAAAAATATATAAATATGATGCATAGTCAGTTGAGATCAGCTTCATTCTTTATGCGGCGAACAAGAGCCAAGCTCTTATCAACTTGATCACGATAAGGCCTCTGGGGACTGAGAGCAATCAGAGCCGAGCGAACGTACGAGTCAAGTTTAGTGGAAATCTTCCTGATGGTTATCTCCTTCAGGGCAGCAATTCCTTGGGCTTCGATGAGACGGTTCTTGGTGTCGTACAGCTCATTACAGTTGGCCGGACTTGAGCTGGAATCTGGGCGCACGACGTCCCCAGTGGTCAGCTGATTGGTTGGCACAGTTAGCAGGTCGTAGTTGACATCGGTGCGTCCTTGACCGATGGGAATCCATTTTGGTTTCCGGAGCTTTTCAATCTCCTCCTCCAGCTGCTTCTTATCTGCTCGCAGTTGGTTGACGGAGTCCCCTAATTCGGAGAGGCGCTTATCTTTCACCTATTGACATATGATATAATAGATAAGATTAGTGAAGGAATAAGTAGCCCAAGTTGATACTTACAGATAAGATGGTTTCGTATTGCTCAACTTGGTTAATAGCGTTCAATCGAAGTTCGTCAACTTCGGCCAAATGGTGGTCAACTGATTGCTTTTCATTTGCTAGACATCGCATTGACAGTTTCAGTTCAGTGATCTCCTTCAAGTGGGCTTCTCTCATTTTCTGGTCACTTTCTTTGCCTCTGGAGATAGTTGCCGTCAGCTGGGTTATCTTCTCATTTGATTGACGATTAAGCTCTTGAGTTTTCGAGACAAGAGATTCACTGTTAACCAACTTTGACTTCAGATCATTTTCAGAGGCTAGTAGCCTAAGGCACTCAGATTGCAGTTCCTTGAACTTTGCAGCGAATGACAATTTGCTTTTTTCTAATTGCTCTATTTTGATGGTCTGACTGTCAAGGTTTATTCTCATTTGAATGAGGTCGTTGTCTCTTGTCTTGAGCGTTTGAATGAGTTCCTCATTTGCAGCCATTACTTTGGAAAATTTCTTTTTGTTTACAGTGAGCTCATTATCTTTGGCATTCAATTGACTTCTTGTTGATTTGAGATCCGTCTCCATGGCAGCCATCTTTTTATAGATGGCCGGCTTGGCCTCGGAAGCATTGGACGTTTGACAGGAACGATCGTCAGTGGCCACCGTTGGAATGTTTACTAATGCTGGTCGCTTGGTGGCGACAGATCGCCGCTTTTTGACCGGAGATGGGCTGGGTGATCTAGGTGATAGAACTTCGATTGCTTTGACTGGAGTGGTTTCTCTGGAAGATAGTTTAAGTGGAACACTTGATTGTTCATCGGAAGTCCAGGACAATGAAGTGACAGTTAATTTGATGACAAGGCAGTCTTGATTTGTTAGTGACTCACATAGTTTATCGTAAGTACCAATTGGAAACAGTTCAGTTTGACACTCTGACTCAGTGAAACATTTGACACCGCCGATAATTACACTTGAAATGCATTCAACTTGAAACGATACATGGGCAGTTCCAACTTGGGACACTCGTCTCAACAATATGGCGGCCTTGGGGTTTGTCGGGCAACAACTTGTCCCACTTGAGCTCCAGTTGCCACTTGTGGTCACCAGTGATGATGATTGGTGACTGGAGATAAGGAAATGCTATGCAATCCCGGAAATGCTGAACTGTCCAAGCTGTTCGAATGATGGGCTTCTTGACCATGGTCGTAGTCATGACGGTGAACTCTTCTTCATCTGGACCATGGTCACCTTGACCCTGATCGACAGAGTAGTCCATTACGGAAGGTATTCGACAAATTGCTACCAGATTAAGTAAACTAATTGGATTCACAGGACGGAATGACAGCCATGATTAAAGTTGAGTTTCTAGTTTTCTAACGGCATCCAACTTGTCTTATATACGCTTCCAGTTTTCTCAGAAACGCTATTTACACTCCAATCTTCAAGTGTGTCACTTCCTAAATTTGCAACTTGATATCCAAATCAACTCTGTTGAGAGCGAGATAAAGAGACATTTGATTAGGTTTAGCAAGCAATTGAGGCATGTCATTCCTAAACAAACCCAGAATTAAACAAACGCAAAGTGCGACTGAGTAACACACATAAGCTTAGCTGCCGAAAAACAGCTGTTCGCTAGATGGCGCTCGTGACACTCTTGGCGCACATTTCAAAATTCAAAATACCATATATTAAAACCCTTTATTCTAAATCTCTTTAAAATTTTTAAATAATATATATCATTTAGTAAACTTTCACAGCTCTTTCCGGCGTTGCTTCAATTATATTGAGTTTAGGTATTTTAGCTGTTAAATATCTAATGGTGTCCATTGCTGAAAACTTCCTGCGCTTCTTCACCAAAACTTCCTTCGTTCGCTCGGAACTTTGCCATATGCCATAGGAAAAGTAGATAATAAGGCCAATCAGGAACCACACAGACACCCTTATCCAGGTCATGAGAGATAGCGACAAAGCAAGGTAAACATTGGCCAATATGGACAACAGGGGCAGATAAGGAACAAATGGGACTTCAAAGTTCAACACGGTGCTTGATTGTGGTTGTCTATGAAGACAAATAGATAGAATTAGTATAACAACTGATATGACAAAGACAAGGGTGAGAACTGGTATTGCAAAGAGTATTGTATGCAGAAAAACTAAAATGAGGTTCAGCCATATGATGAGGAAAACAATCGTTGCAATCAGCCATTTTGAACATGTGACACTTTCTCTAGTCGGCTTATCTTGATTGCTGAAGTTTATCATATGTATGAATATGTTCACTGGTTTAGTCCTTCTATCTGTTTTCGATAAGGAGCCCGATCTCAGCCGCTGATCCGTATCTGGCATGACAGGCGGAGATATGGTGCGATTTCTGAGCGATATGTGATTTGATAAGGGACTGATATCTTGATCTTCAATGCTTGGAAGTTGATCGCTGTTCACCAAGGCGTCAAAGTCCTCTTGATAACGCAAGATTAGCATTGATAAGGCAACCAGAGAGAATGCATTCAGAGCTCCGACAGATAGCATATCAGCTAGTTGGTCAACATTGTATAAGCCGGCCATTAGGGCAGATATGATGCCAGATATCATCGTGGCAATCAGTGGCGTACCAAATCTGGGGCTGACCTGGGCCAGGAAACGGAAGATAAGCCCATCTCCGGCCATGGCGTACAAAATTCTGGGAAGCGGAACCAGAGACCCGATAAGGGATGACGATAAGCCTGCGAGAGCTCCGATAGCGATAATCCATCTCGACTTGTCTAATCCCAGCTGGTCGAAGATATAAGGTAAGGGGGCAGCTTTGTTCTGGTCATAATACGGCCAGATCAGGGTCTGGACGGCCGCCACTGCAGAGTAGGAGACAAATGCCACCAGCACAGTTATGCAAGTAGCGATGGGCATTGAGCGGGTTGGATTTTTCACTTCTTCGCTCATAGTTGATATCACGTCAAAGCCAAGGTACGCGTAGAAGCAGGTGGCAGCACCAGTCAGTGTCCCTTGAATGCCGTATGGCAGAAAGCCACCTTTGCCCACTGTGGTCACGTTGACATGGCTGCTCGGCTCTACTCTCCAGTTCGCCATTGACACGTGGGCCGAGCCCACAATGACGAAATAGGCGACAACCAGTAGGTTGATCAGGGTGAACACAATGTGAAACTTGGTCGACTCCTTGATGCCCACACAGAGCAAGATGGTCAAGAGGATGACCAGCGAGAATGACAGGACATCGGGGTCACAGTATTGGGCCACCAAGGACGGAATGTACCTCTTCAGGTGGGCAGACAGGGCGCCATCTACCAGCGAGTCAACGTAACCAGAGTAGCCGCGGGCAACCGAGGCCGTGCTCATGATGTATTGCAAAACCAGTCCCCAGCCAATGATGAAGCCCATGAACTCACCAATGGCCACATAGCTGTAGACATATGCCGAGCCGGCCCTTGGGATGCGTGCCCCAAATTCTGCATAGCAAAGGGCCGCCACTAGGGCCACAAGGGCGGCAATGGCAAATGATACAATGACACCTGGGCCCGCCTTCGTAGCTGCTACTTGCCCACCAATGACGTACATGCCAAGACCCAAGGTTGACCCGATGCCTGATGACATAATTGCAATTAGTGGATACGATCGACGGCAACAATTACCTAACAGTGTCAAATCGAACACAGATAGACATCGCTTCAGTCTTGATTCATTCAAACCAGTTTCATCGAATTTCTTCCTGCGCGTCAATGACGAGACTATGTCGCGGGCAATGTCCATCGTGAACAATTAAAACTATCAGCTAATTGGGCTAATTAGTTGAAGGAAACAGTGGAGTTTAAATCAAATCTGAGATTCACTTGCAACGGTAAAGGTGAAAAAGGGTTAAACATAAAGGAAACGGAATTTTGAACGACAAAAAGGTGAGCGAGACAAGATACGCCTTTTTACTGTTAGATGGCGCCACTGTCTTGGGAATTTAGGTATATTCTGCTCTAAAAGTCGGTTTGATGTGCTAGCTGAAAAGGCATACCATTGAATGGTTCTCATTGCAGATTTTACGTCTTTACATTACTACTTTCATACACTACGATAGGGAATCATAACTATTCGTATCGATCGTCTATGAGGCCATTGCCCTAACCACGGTTACCATTCCAAGTTGGCCCATAGCCGCCATTTTGTTGGCCGTAACCGCCACCGTAACCATTCGAAGAGCCGCCATAGCCAAAGCTATTACCATAACCACCTCGACCCCCACCATTTTGTTGGCCATAGACGTCACGGATGTTGCCATTTGATGGGCGACCGTATCCACCACCCCGAGATCCGCCATTTTGTTGACCATTCTTGTTACCATAGCGACCAGTATAGTCAGGTTCATAGGGTTCCTCCTCCAGAGCAGGAAATGATTGCCTTGACAACTCAGCCGCTGGATCCAAAGTGGTCCCGCTTTGGTCCATTGTGGTCACGAGTGGGCCCGCCGTGCTGGTCATCGGGTCACCGGCCAGCGCCGTGACCACCAGCGTGGTCAAGAACCAAAGTGCATTTACCATGACTTGAAGATTCACTCAATGGTAAGCTGAATAGTCACAGCAACAGGAAATTTTATGCGCTCTATGGAAACCGGAAATGCTGATCGTGTCGCAGCTAAATAGTGAATCGGTAACCATGGAGACAGAAATGAATAATTTTCTGGCCATACATTTTCAAAGTCTCGAGTAAACTGTACTTTAATTGGCCACTGTTCGAATCCTAGCTCAGCTGGGTCGACCTAAATTTTAACTCCGACGGGAGTAGAGATGGCAAATTGAGCCGACTAATGAGTGAGGTTATTCATGTAATAAAAGATATCATAAAATAGATTTTCTAAAGGACACTGAGACCCCTCTTGTCAGCCATGTTGGATCTACTTTCTGCCGTAATTTCTTGGGTTGAAACCCATAAAGGGCCGGTTGGGCATCCTGTGGTTGGTATTGAAGGTGTCCCCCTTATAGCCCACCACGGCGGCGCCACGGTCGTAGCCTTCGCGTCCAATAGTGTTGCCTTGGTCACCCTGGTAGCCATCTTTGGAATTTTTGCCCCGACTTGACTGGGAATTACCGCCCCCGACCCGACTTGGAACTACCGGCCGGACCCGACTGGGAATCGCTGCCCGCACCCGAGCGGGCCACAGTTTCAGTGGTCTGGGGCCCGTCCTCCGTAGTGTCCTGTGTCACCTCATCTTCATCGTCATCTTCACGAGGTTTCTTCTTCTTTTCTTACGAGTTCACGTGATGGCGGAGCCTCCGTCACAGGGGCACGGGTGGTCAGCAAGCTCAGTAGACCCTCGTCCAGAATGGGAACGTACTGCTTGCCATTGTCCGTGCTATTGCCCTTTGCGGCCATGCCCGGCCCGACCGTCGTGACCATACCTGCCGTGGCCGCCATTGATGTCACAGTGGCCGCAGTGGTCTTGTTGGTCACTTCTCCTCCGTTGACCATGACCATGAAAGCGAATAACGGCCATATGTGTACCATGATGAATTAATACGCAACAATCAGTCTATCTTGTCTTCTACAATTTACACAGCAACAAAACGGATATTACACTGTAATCACATCCGATTATTCCTTTAGACGACCAATTATCACAATTTTACTGATTGTCAATCGGCTAATTAGCTGATGAAAGTGGAAAAAGCAGGCAAAAACTGGTTTTTGAGAATGGAGTTGCAGAGTGAATACGATACGGTCCGATGTGACCGGAAATGCCTGTGCTGAAATAAAATGAGCGAATAAGGGAAGACAAAATCTTCTATCGCTAGATGGCGCAGCGAGTTCGAAACTATCGTTCTGTTGACAGATTTTCGGTTTTAGTTATCACCGCTGTCTCTAAGTTAGGTGCCCTTTTATTTAGTCACGTGATGTGGTACTGTGCATCGATAGCATATACACAGGCTTTCTGGCCACTCCCTCGTCAGCCATGTTGGTCACTTCCAGGTATCTTTGGATTTACTCCCAGCGGGTCGTCGCCCAGAATAGGCAGATATTGCCGGTTGCTGTGCGCACCGCTGGCCTCGGGGGTCGTCTCCATGCCATCTATGGCCGTCACTGTGGTCACGGGAGCTGCTGTGCTTGTCACGATTACTTTTTCCACTCGCGGTGAGAATGAACAACAAAAACAAACTACCTTCACCATAATGATAGAATTTTGCAGCCATTAGTTGATTTAGCTAAATCAACTTACAGAGCAACAAAGCCGCTCTTACATCCCATAGTTTCTTCTTTAGCAGCAAGCGAGCAATGATAACGCAATATTATGTGTTCAAGATGCAATCAATACTAAATCGATCGCCCAATTAAGTGATGCCGGTCAGAAATTGCTATCTACTTTTACGCAATGTTTCGAAATGGAGTTGAATGTAATGAGATTCTCAGTAAGCGACATTGCTTGGAAAAAAGTGAGAAAACGAATGAAACGAATTTTATTCGTGAGAAGGCTTAATGATTACTCAATTATTACGTGATAGTCAAGGTGTTTTTTCAGCATTTCGATTTCTGCGTATCCTCAACTGGCGCCATCTGGTGGCCGTTTAAAAAGTCTCATTGGTATTAATACGTGGCACGCAGAGGATAGAGTGCGATACATAAACGGTACCGTATAGGTTCACATTTCAAATGGAATAAAATTGCCCAGTTTTATGCATGTTACTGTAATATACAACTCGGTACTTGGGTTACTACTGGCAAACTGAACACTAAAACTAAATGAATTGCTATCGCAGTTGAAAATGACAGTAGAGATGGGCTTGCTCGAGTGAACCGAATGGCCACCGCTTCGCCCGCCATTTTGGTACTACTTGCGACCTGATTGCTGGAAGCCCGTGTAGGGCCGCGATGGCGCCTTGTAGTTGGTGTTGAAGCTGTCCCCGCTGTAGCCCACTTGGGCGGCCCCTTGGTCAAAGCCTTCCCTTCCATAGGTGGCGCCTTGGTCGCTGCCGCCATTTCGGTTATTATTGTTGCCGCTGTCCGACGAAAGGACACCATCTAGGCCACTTTTCTTTTGCTGGCCAAAGCCACCAGGTGGCTTGGCATACTCACTTCCGGGCACCTTGGGCTGTAGTCCCAGTGGGTCGTCGCCCAGCAGGGGAAGGTATTGCTTTCCGGTGTTGTTGCTCCTTGTACCGTTCGGGTATACTACCGTGACCACTGTGGGCGCCCTGGTGGTTGACATTGTCGTGTCGGCCATGTCACAATGGTGGACCATGACCATCAGGGCTCCTACGGACCATAATACGCACAACATGATGAATCGCTTTCAAAACGTAGTATAGTATAGATGAAATTTCGTTCACTTTGAAATACAGCTTCGAAATGTGATATAATTCAGAGTGAACGGAAATGCGGTCAGCAAGGCTTGTATGAGCGAAAACGACGAGAGATACTTGTATCGGTAGATGGCGCTGTCACTGCAGATTTTGCTCGTTTAAGCACATGCGAGAATCTCATGGTCGTCAAGTGATATCACCGTAATTGAGATGGTTCACGTGACCTGTGTTGGCTGATATCATACGTGGGCTTGAGGGGACCGGAATGTGAAGTTGGCTGTCCTGTGAAGCCAAATATAAAATTTTGAGCCTGACTCATAAATTGGACGGGTATCTAATTCTCCTCGAGTCAACTCTTCCTTTTTTACTTTTTTGAATAAAAGTGAAAAAGATCACTCCTTCGAATCTAATTAGATACCCGAACCTATTTTTTAGTCCAGCTCAAAACAAAAATTTGAGATCTACGGTGTAGCCAACTTCACACTCCGGTCCCCTCATGCCCAGCTATGGCTGATATACAAGAGAAAGAAGGGAAGTTATTGCTTTCACTACATCACAAAGCACAGCTTTCTTCGCCTAAGCGCCACCTGGTGGCTAATTTAGAAGCCAACTCGATTAAAATGTTTGATCGTCATACGCGCCTACTGATGGGACACTCATAGATTAACAGGAAATGAATTGTTATTGCAGTTGAAAATGAAAAGATTAAATGAAGTTCTCGAGAAAATCGCTGGACCACCCCTCGGTCGGCCATTTTGGTTCTACTTTCCGCCGCGCCCGCCACCTTGTGGCGGATTGAAGCCCATAAAGGGCCGAGAGGGCATCTTGTAACTGGTGAACGTGTTGTCGCCATCGTAGCCCACTGAAGCGGCCCCTTGGTCAAAGCCTTCCTTTCCAACAGTGTTACCCTTGTCGCCATTTTGATTACCACCACCGCTGTCCGACCCGAGGTTCTTCACTCTGTCACCAGCACCGTCGACGCCACCGCGCTCCTGTTGTTGCCCACCGGCGAAACTGCCTGGGGGCGGGGCATACTCGCTTCCGGGCACCTTGGGCTTCAGTCCCAGTGGGTCATCGCCCAGTATGGGCAGGTATTGCGGTTCACTGCCGTTGTAAGTCCCACCCGGATTGGCTGTACCATTCATGGGCGCCCCGGACGTCATTGTGGCCGGTGTTGGTGTCATGGCCATTTCGGTCCCAGTTGCTATCACCACCAAGGCCAGTAGAGGCCAAAGTACGTTCACCATGACCAGCTGATTTGCGACAATCACTTAATTTTCAGCCTTGATTGACAGCAACAACGTTGATGTTACACTTGAGCCGAACGGCAAACCGGAAGCTTGATTTGCTTCGCAATTAAAACGCAGCCCATAAAACGGAGTTTCAGTGGAGCAATTACGTTTCGGTTTTTAGTGGGAATCGAATTATTTCATTGAGGAATGGAAGTGGTTTGTGAGCTGCTCAGCTGAATCACTTCATGGCACGTGCTTAAATCACTATCGGCCGAAATTTGGATTTTTTCAACGGGTAACAAGTGTAAAAATCTCATCTCTTCATTAAAGGTTTTTCGAGTGAAAAGACTAGCATGAAAATTTGGTCAATTAAGTGGAAGGTAATTAGTCATTTAGCTTGACCATGAAGTACAAATCCATCACATTGACCCCTGTCGGTCCGCCGGTGTTGACGAACCAATCTAGTTAATTTTCTTTAGTTAATAAAACCAGGCACAAAAAGAAACTTACCTGGTCTAAATTTGCTGATGAAGTTGTAAGAATCGTGACTATCGAGTGTTTCTTTCACTAAATCAACCTCTTTATCGGCGAATGTATTCTCGTGGTCAATCAGCACCCCAGCCACAGGTGTCGGGCCATCTTGACCATCACTGCCAGCTACCAGAATGGCAAACTTGACTGGGCCAGCTTTTTTCATGTGGTCACTGAAGGCAAGGCCAAATTCTTGGCACCTTCCGCCAACACCTTGACCATCACTAGGTATGGTGACCACTGTTTCACCACCACCGATAAACAGGGTTCCCTTCGCTTCGCAATCGAGTAAATCTTGAGCCCACTTAGCTGCCAGCACTTTAGCTTCACCAGTCAAGTTGCAACCAGCATGCTCAACTTTGTAGCCTTTGCTGATCGCTTCACTGATTGCACTTTTAACTGCTACTCGGTTGCTAACGACAATTAGATTAATCAGTCGATTTCCATAGTCTTGCATTTCATTACTAGGCGAAATCACCTTCAGAATTTTTTCAGGACAGTCAGGAATGTATGTTTTGAGAATGGCGATAGCTTCTTGACTAGGACAACATTGGTTTGGAACAGTTGGACCACTAGCAATCAACTCTATGGGATCGCCAACAATATCACTCGCAATGAGGGACAAGAGGCGATTGTTCTTGTTGCGCAATATGTGTTCACTCAACTGACCACCCTTCACCAGCGACAGGTGTTGCCGGACTTTGTTTAGTGCTTCAATACCACAGCCAGATTTCATTAGTTGCTCAACAACTTGGCTTTTGTCTGTCAACGAAAGACCAGATTTAGGCAAACAAAGCAGAGCCGAGCCGCCACCGGAAATGAAGGACACAATCAGATTTGACTCATCAACAGGAAGCTGGGCGACCAGATCAAGTATGGCTTGAGTGGCGTTAACCGAATCAGTGTCTGGAATGTTGTTCTTGGCAGCGTGAAAAACTTTCACTTGATTGTCCCACAGTAAGTTAGAGTCACTCTCGTTAATCGCGAGACCGTGAGGGACTGACAAGATGCCACCTTTAATGTCTGGATGGCAAACGTTCGATTCCTTAATTGTTCGCAAGAAACCACAACACATTCCCAGAACACTTTTTCCTGAGGAAGATGCATCAATGAGATTATTGCTTCAAGAACAGTTACTTACCTGCGCCAATCAAGTAAATCTTCCTATCAGTCAAATCATACTTGGCAACAAGTTGATTAGTAAGAGGCGACTTGATGACCAACTCATTCTTGCCAACAACCAGAGCACTCTTCATCACATTTTCGCCGCGAACCGAATTCACGGCCACCTTGTAGAAGGAAAGTAAATCGGACCTAATCTGATGCATTGGAATAAGACTAGCACTTGACTAATTTAGACAAAATCGTGTCGAAAACATAAACAAACCCGCGGCACTCACAAAACGGTCCCTCTTGAAACTGAATGTTTGTATGGAAGTTTTCGTGCGACATCCCGATTCTTCGAGTATATTTATAGAACATTCTAGAGTCCTGTTGCAGATTATTCTTAGTGTATCCAGTTTGAAAGATAAAACATGGACCAAGAACTCGTTCCGGTCGTTATAGCTGACATAGATGACAGCGACGGTGACAGCTCTGATATAAGTTAGTATCTAGGTGATTGAATTGAACTTTATGGTTCTTATTCTTTGTTTGCTAGACGAAAGAGACGATTATATCGAAAATGGCGTAGTCAACGACGATGAGATGGTCGAAAGTTCCAGTTCTAGCTCTTTGAGCGAGTATGAATCAGTCGAGTCATTAGGTCAAGAGTCGCCGCATCGTCGATCGTCGACCAGATCTTCTCAAACCAGTGACAGTAGTGGTCATGTCCATCATCACCATCACCACCATCACCACAGACAACCGACAGTTGCCTACGATACATCCTTACCGGCACAACACAGCTATTTAGGTGACAATTTGGAAGACTTGCACGGTCGTGTTGTATTCGACGATGATTACGTCACACTACCTTTACTGTCACTACCTGGACTGGTTCTGGTTCCGGGCCAGACTCTGCCTTTGCAGCTGCAACATCCTTCACTCATAGGCATGATGCACAAAATTATTGAAAAGGACAAAACATTTGGGTTGACAAGCAATCTCAGTTCTCTGGGAACCACGGCCGAGATAAGAAGTTACGGAGTGGAAGACGAAGATGATGGTCTAGGAGTTTTCAGGGTGAAAGCTGAAGGAAGACAGAGGTTTCTTGTGAAAGAAACATGGCGACAAGCTGACGGCATTCTCATGGGCAAGGTCAAAATCTTGCTGGAAATCGAGCTGATGTCACCGTTCGAAAAGAATTCGCTTCATTTCGCTAGAGGGTCCAAGTGCAACGCGAAATTGCTATCAGTGTCGACTCCGTTTCCTAAATTCGTATACGAAATGTACGAAGCCAATGTCCTAATGGAATGTATCAAGAACCATCTTGAGAACTGGGTGTCATTTGAGTCGGCGCGAAGGGAGAGATCACCTCAGCCGAAGCCGGGCACTGTTAAGAACACCCAAACTCACGTGGCCACTGGCGTGAGTTCGACTCCCGGTTCTGTGATTAGAACAACTAGAACGGTGACCACTACAATTAGAACTGTCGAGTCGGACGACGAGTCTAGTGAAGATGACAAGAGCGACGACCTGAAGACGGCAAAGACAAAAGCTCCGGAAAAGCCCTGTGAATTCTCCTACTGGGTGGCCGCTAATCTGCCACTCGAAGACGCGAGACGAATCGAGTTCTTGTCACTTGACTGTTCTATCCAGAGACTGCGCTGGCTCCTTTCCGTCCTGAAGAAGTATCTGTACATTTGTTGCATTGGCTGCAAGTCTAAAATATGTCACAAAGATGACGTCTTCTCCATGTCTGTAGAGGGACCCCAGGGAGCATATGTAAATCCAGCCGGATATGTTCACGAAGCGCTGACAGTTTGCCAATCTGAGTCACTGTCACTCGAAGGTCATCCGTCGACCGAATTCTCTTGGTTTCCGGGCTACGCATGGACCATATGTTCGTGTTCTCGGTGTCACAGTCACATTGGATGGCGCTTCACGGCGACCAATAAGAAGCTGCAACCAGAACTTTTTTGGGCCATCACGAGAAAGTCGGTCGAACTTGGTCTCAAGAGTGACCGGGACGAGGTTGACTGGAAGCCTGTTATCTGAAGATCACTATCGGCGGCTGTCGTTTTTGATTCGCCAACAAAATTATTTGAAATGAGGAAAAATAATGTAAACCGAGTCCACTTGTGATAGCTGATTGATTTATCTCTCTGGCTAAACTCCATGAGTTCGCTTTTGAAATACGCTTTGTATTAATTATCTCAAGTAGAGAATGTTGCGGTGCTGGCGTGATACATTTTAAAAGAAGTTGACCTTCCGACAATAGTACTATTTTTCAGTAACCTATTCGTATACCGGAAAGACTTTTCGAAAAGAGTGTGTCGGTTTGTACTGTGTAACTAAGGAAACGCTCCCTACACTTGAGTACTAAACAGACAGTCCCTTGACGATGAACGCAAATAGTGGGCGCCAGAGGCCTCGGCCATCCGAAATTAAGTTAAATCAGCGAAAGATGCGACCGGAATATCCGGTGCTGGCTGATTATATAGCTAAACCACAGTATGATGAGTCTCTCTTCGTTTACAGTGCTGTCAACCACAACCGGCTCGTACAAGAGCTGTGTCAAGCTGCAACCTTCTCTAGTCTAGTTGACTATTTGATGTCAACAGTGCTGTTATCGCCGTTAGAGATAGAAAAGAGACAGCAATTAGTGGATATCTTGACGCTCAGCTTGGAGAAGTACAACATGATTGGAACCTTTTCTATCTTTGGCTCGTCGGCCAATTCACTTGGCTTCAAGGACTCTGACCTGGACATGTACTTTCAGTTGAACGTTGCCAAAGATGATAACAAGAAAAATTCGAAACTAGATCGTGAAGAAGTGATAAAGGAGTTGACTCGCATGAAAAATGTACTTGAGAAGACTCTGGACATGAAGATATGGAAACCTGTGAGAGCCAAAGTTCCCATCATTCAGCTTGATTTCGAACTGAACCGCTTACCGAGAAACCGAAATTTGAAATGTGGCCTCAAGTGTGACATCTCACTGACAAGCAACCACGGCGTGTGTCATTCTAGGCTGCTCTGCCATTTCTCTATAGCAGAGCCGCTCTTCAGGCAACTGGCAGTTCTAATCAAGTACTGGATGAAGAGATCGAATTTAATTTCACCTCATCGCATAACGAGCTTCGCCTCCGTCCTCATGACTGTCTTCTATCTCCAAAGCCGAGACCTGCTTCCATCAGTTCGCTCAATCCAGTCGTCGCCTTCCTCGGAAGACAATCCAGTGTACGATTTCCAAAATGTAACAAGTTCTAATTCAACTCAGCCTAAGCCAACTCTGGCCGAACTGTTTCTCGACTACTTTCAGTTTTATCATGACTTTGATTTCAAGAAGCTCGTGATATGCCCTCACTTTGGTTATGCAATTCCCAAAGAAAGCCTGGAAAAGCTCAACCCTACCTTTGCTACTCCGTGTGATAAGATATCGGTTCAAGATACCTTCGACTTGAAACGCAACCAGTCTCAAAATATGAGTGAAACGTTCTTCTCTGAGTTCACTGGAACTCTGGGATTTCTCATCAAAGTGTCACATGACCTGCAGCAGCAATATCCCAAAGACGAAGCAGCGAAGCACTTGTTCACCAAACTAATCCATACCGCTGTGGTCGTGCCAAGCCGAAGTGCTCGCAACCGAGTGCCTAAATTGTCCCTTGCATCTGTGTCGGAATGGCGACGGCCTCGAGTTCTGGCCGAATGGAAGTCAAGGTGTCCACTCATCACCAGAGTCATTCTGTGCGACATCTTGGACTTCGAGTACACTGAAGAAGACTTCATGATGGACGCCAGCTGTTCGGGAACTTTGTGTGAATATGACTGTGCTATCCACTGTATCTGTGTACTCATGAAGCGGGCCGAGATAAAAAAGGATCTCGAGGTCTTCCTGCGGCCAAAGAAGTTCATCGAGAAGGAAGTCTATCTCAGTTATCACATCAGGACGACCCCAGAGTATCACGAAACCTGTTACCATCCGTCGGGTAGGAGTATTCGATTTCAGCTTGAAATGAATCCCGACCCAGAGTCTACTCTGATGAAGATTAACTTCATTGAACCAAAACGTGAAGATGCTGAGCTCGTGGCTACACTTCGCAGTTACCTGTTTTTATTCTATTCCAAGTATTTTAACGCCAACGATGAACTGTTAAAGAATGATCTAAAACTGTTTAATGTTGACTTGAATGAGATTTAGAAGACATGAAACATAATAAAACCAAATTAACCCGAAAAGTTTTTGCTTTTCCCAAACAGCTGACTAGCGATGGCAGCGCCAAAATATTTGCCTCACCATTTCCAAGAAAATCGCGCGATATATCTGCCTGCCATATTTTCCCGTCTACACTGCTAATTTCACTTGTATATACATCACTTCAGTTATTCAGTATGACATATTCGGCAGTGTTTAGACACAATTGGGGACCTAGTGGCAACCATGGCTGGAGCCGAAGATTCCAGAGAGAACTGAATACGGACAAGAGAAAGAGCAAACCACGGCTGGGCAGAGGTTTTGCCTCGAAGCTACGTAATGCCATGAAAGGGAACATCAAATGGGAGCCCAAGAGCGACAAGGAGTGGTACAAACCGATGCCCATCGAGATGGCCAGAACGCCTATTGACAGGAAGTGGGATGAGTATATCGAACAAACATGGAACAGACCGTTACCGGAAAGTACCTTCGGCAAGGAAACCGAAGACGTCAAGCTGGTCAACGCTGACACTCATAGTATTTGGTCAAATGTTCTGAGCCGACCCAATTGCAATTGGGGAGGTGAGACCAGCTCTGTGATTTCTGACCAACGAGTTAGCTTGCCTACAGCCAGTGTCGAGCCGGCCAATGTCGACACTCATAGCGTTTGGTCAAATGTTCTGAGCCGACCCAATGGCAATTGGGGAGGTGAGACCAGCTCTTTGAGTTCTGACCAACAACGGGTTAGCCTGCCCAAAGTCAGTGTTCCAAAGCAAAATATTCATTGTCAGAGTTCTAAACGAGCATCAACTCTCGAATACGTGAAGATGATGAGAAATAGTAAGCTTGTGAAAAAAGAAGTGGAGTTCGTACCTGAGAGAAATGTTCGAAGGGCTATCGAAACAGTTGACAATGAAGATGATGATGTAATACAAGTGATAGAGGTGACAAGAAAGACTAAGCGTCCTCCCGAAGTGATCGACATTTCGGACAGCGACGATGATTTAGATCGTGCCAAAGAATCTCCACACGCAATCAGTCCGCCACTGATGAATGGAATCAATGAGATAATTTTATCAAGCTGAGGAACCCATTTTATTTTGTAAATAGCCAAGATAAAAAGTTTTAAGTAAGGAAACTGTGTGCAAACAAGGAGAAGCAGAATTATTTCATGGTCAAGAGGAGTATTTTGAACATTGCTGGAGCGTTTGTGTTGCAACTACTGAACTGGCACCAGGGGGCTGCTGATGGGGTTCGCAATCAGTGGGTCAATCTGACCGTACTGGCCGTAGTTGTTACCATAGTTGGACTGGTCGTAGCCATAGCCGTAGCCGCCGAACGGATAACCGCCATATTGGTTACCACCGGTAAAGTAGGGTGAACCGGAGCCGTAGCCCGTGTTTCCGTAGTTACCGTAGGGGTAGCCGAAGTTCTTTTGACCAGTTCCGTATGGGACGCCATATTGGCCTGACCAGTAGCCCGAAGGGTATCGGGAGTAACCGATTCGCTGACCACCGCCCAGTGTAGACAAGCCTTGTTGGCCAGTGGTGGCGCCGCCCTGGTAGCCCAATCCGGCCTCGACTTTAAGGGGAATGACAATTGGCTGGAAGATCGTTTTCTGGGGTCCCTGGTTCAGCCATGGCTGGCTGGCCCACGGGTACTGGCCGCCTTGGAACTGACCGCCCTGGAGTTGGCCGCCTGGATATTGACCGCCCTGGAGTTGGCCACCTGGAAATTGGCCGCCCTGGAACTGGCCAACTGGGAACTGACCGCCTTGGAACTGACCAACTGGGACCTGTCCGCCTTGGAATTGACCGACCGGATACTGGCCGCCCGGAAGCTGCTGTCCTTGGAGTTGCTGTTGTCCCAGGACACCTTGCTGAGGAAGACCACTTCCCTGACCAACTTGACCAAGAGGAATACCCTGGCTAGAGGGCAGATTGCCCTGCACGACGGGGAAGTTTCCCTGGCCGACGGGATATTTTCCTTGGCCCACTGGAAGGTTCCCCTGTCCAACGGGAAGGTTTCCCTGACCAACGTTACCCTGTCCTAACCACCACGGGTACTGGACCCCCTGGTTGCCGGGGAACCAATTTTGACCGCCGACTCCTTGGCCCGTGCCAGGGACATTGGTGGGCACGGTACCGGTATGGGTGACATCCGGGGCAACGGTGGACGGACCCACAGTATCTTCCGCCGCAAAGGCGAGGCCAAGGAAACACAGTAACAGTGTTGCTTTCATAGCTGGCTTTAAAAATGGCTGACCACTTGGAAGTTGAAGGGAGAGAAGAAGTGAACTGTCCTCAGCGGTGGACACTAGCTAACTGACTCAAACAAAGGTCCCTCTCTGGCTATGGTCAACCTGTGGCTGTTGTTGTCCTCTGGGCCACTTTTACCCCCTCGACCGTGACCTTCAAGGTAAACAAAGAAACGACCCCTGGTAACTGAGTGGCGTCTACGGTCCCCTGCCCGGGGCAAGGTCAGGGGCTATTTTTGTTGTTGTTACCATGAAGGAGAGAGGTCCTGCTATGCGCACGAGAAAACAACACCTGGAAGAAGACGGGCCCGTCTTGACCAGTGGCCGGCAACAAGTGGGCGGAGCCTTACCTGGTCCCCTGGAAATGTTTGCTATTGCTCTCACGAAAACCGAGCCCTGGTCACCTGGACATGTCGTCGTCAGGTTAATTACCTGGCCGACTTCCTAGAATTGCGAAATTGCGCACAGATTTAAATATCCGATGATGGTACGCATAACTTGATTTTAAATTACAAAATGGAGCGCACCCCGTATACATTTTTTCTTCCACAATGGCCGACGACCCCAGATTGTCTGGATTATAAAAGCTGTCGCATCAAGGTAGACAATGAACAGAAGCCAAGTCAAGCTCGAATCACCACAATTTAGCAATGAAGTTTACAGGTGTCCTCGTTTTGTCTGCCATTTTGGTCGGCGCCAATGGTCAGCTCGGTGGTAACAACGGCTCCAGCGTGGGTCCTGACTATGGCCAGGCCATGATTCGAGCCATGAGCGACTGGACCAGCAATGTTCAAGCAATTAACCGAGTCCTGCTGGACTTGAACAGCCAGTGGGGTCACATGGTGGCCACCTCTGCCCGTCTCGTGTCGGGCCAGAGTACTGAGAATGCCCAGCATGCCATCATCCCTCCGGCCTCGGTCCTGCAACAGGTGCTGAGAAATGTGGCCCAGCTCACCCAGCAATTTGCTGCCGCTCAGCAGGTTCTGACCGACATTAGCGCCCAGTTTACCCAAATTGTGGCCACTGGTACTCGTCTCGTCTCCGGCCAGGACTCGGGTGTCCAGAACCCAATTGAGGCCCTGCTGGTGCAGATCAACAACATGGCCAACCAGTTTACTGGTGCCCAGCGCGTCCTAGGTGAGCTGTCTGGTCAGCTCAACCGAATGGTCATCACGGGGTCCCGATTGGTCACTGGTCTCCAGGCCGAAGTCCCAGCCACCGGAAGTGGTAGCCCTGTGGACGCAATCAGTGGCTTTGTTTCACAGCTCACTGCCCAGTTTGCCGCTGCTCAGCAAGTCTTTGCCGAAATCAATGACCAACTCAGTCAAATGATGGCCACCGGAAGTCGTCTGGTCACCGGCCTTCAGGCCGACACCCCACTTCCGGAAATTGACACTCCGGCCACTTTCGGACTTCGTCAACTGATTGCCTTCACCGACCAAGTGCAGGCCATTCAGCGCATTTTATTGGACATGAACTTGCAATTTAACCGAATTATTGCCAGCAGCGGTCGACTTGTCGGCTAATTGCGCGCTGAACACCGGAAGCTGTGCTCCACATTAACTTATTTGCTCGAATCAAATTAAAGCCATTTATTCCACTCGTAACTCTCTCGCTCATGCGCCAGCTAGGTGATGACTCAATATCTCCCTCTCACTCTGGATCTCTCCCTTCCAACGATCACAATTTGCTGAAATCAGCTAAATCATGTACCGTTTATCCGCGTGCTTGTTTGCCGTCTTCACCTTGACCAGTGGTCAGCGATCAGCAAATTCAGTTCCGAATGACGTCACCGGAGATGACCCTTTCGACATGAAGTCCATAGTTGGTCTCATCACCGACTTGATGACCTTTCTGGCCTCAAGTACTGACATCAAACAGATCTCTCAATTTATCGCTACGCTAATTGAGAAACCAAGTCTGTCGCTAATTGTCGACGCCATCGGCAACTATTTTCCGTTACATAAGTTTGCCGACATTTTAATCGACATGTGGTTCAGACTTGTTGCCATGTATTTCAATTTTTCCAACTCAGTGGCCACTGGTATACTTCCTGAAGCAGATTTAACTAATGATAATGACCATCAGGACACAATTAGTCAGTTAAGCGACATATTCGGTTACCAGCCCGATGTAGCTGAAGATGCGAAAGACAAAGAAACCGTAAGTGAGCGATTATTGACTAATCTAATCCCGATTATCCTACCAGTGCAAACAAGATGGAGACAAGTGCAAGGAAGACTCTGAATGTTGCCACTGGCTGACTTGCGAATTCGAAAATAAGAACCATGACCACGGCCAATGCAGAAATTCGAAGACAGAACTCTGAGCCCGCTTGAGCACACGGTTCGGAGTGCTTTTTCTCGAATAAATCTTTGAACTTGTACACCTGGCCAACCTTCGAGTTTCATTTGATTGCCATGCTTATGACCACCTGTCATACCATATGTGGTTAATATTCGTTGCTATGACAACGAACGTGTCTGCAGCTGCACTCTCAGGGCTCAGGCGTGTAAGTACATTAGCATAGAATCAGCATGACACGTACTTCGAGAGTAGCATCTTCCTTTTCATCATCTTCATTTCGATGGCACATGGTCAAGGGTCACATGATAGCAGTCTTGAAGCCGAAAACTACGAAGATCCTGGTTGGGATGAACATTTTAGAATCAATGATAAGCTAGACCTCATTGGTCATCCTGGTGATGATGACTCTGTTGCTTCCAAAATCCGGTCAGTTACCAAAGTTCTAGAAAATCTTGACAGCCATCTTGAAAATATGACCAAAGGATGGGCCACGTCTTTAACTCAGCTTCTATCTAACCTTGTAAAACAAGTCAAGGTAAAGTTGTCGTAACATTAATCTTATATCTAGTCATTTCACGCTTCAGAGCCGCTGCCTTGGCGAAGGAAACGCATGTGGTTCACTCGAAAAGTGCTGTTCAGAGTACTACTGCAAGATGGCCGCCAACGAGAGAAGGGGCAAATGTGTCAAACCACCAAGAACATACAGCGGACATTCCGAACTCTAAGAGAACATTCCAGTTTAATGCAATAAAATGCCTATTTCTCCTTAATCCGGCTCATTTCTCAGTTAACTGAACTTGTCATCTTCAGAACGTCAATGGCCTCTGTTCGTCTTCATGTTCACCATCATGCGGCTCATTTCCTTCAGCTATCTTCATAGCTCGCACAATTTTCGTGAGTTCCACTAATCTCATGTTGGTGTCAATGAGCGCCCTCTCTGTCTTCACTAAATCGCTAATTATGAAAAATTCGATTATCCCTGTGGCCCATAAAAGCACCAACATGACTTTCCATATTACATCACCGCGCTTCTCTAAATTGACAATCCTCTCTTCGATCGTCAGCTGCTTCTTCTCTTCTTGTTTGTCTTCATCACTGTCATCATTTGATGACATAAATCTCTGAGTCGTAGCTTTATTCTGTACCAATTTGACCTTTGCCGCCATTTCTGTTCGAACGACCGAATAGTTTGCTTCGCATGTCTTTCGAACTGAGGTCATTCGAGCAGCTATGCTTGCCTTAGAAGCGTACCATCTTGCACACCTGGACAGTACAATCATTACGAGATCTTGAGGAGAAACAGGTAATTTCCAGACAAAGGTAAAACTCAATTAGCAAGATTGTAACGGAAATTTTCACTGCTCTGAAGAGACAACAAACCTCAGCTGTTTGACTCCAACACCGTGCGCCACCTATGTTCCAAATAAGCTAAATCACTGAATTCTTCCAAAGGATCACGTTATTCAGCCTGAAATACACATACAACTGTTTCTGTTTAATCAAGCTTTGATAATTTACAGTTTGCTAATCAACTAGGAAATCGACTGAAAGATGCTTTAGAACCTGAGTCCAGGTGACGGTTTGAGGTTTCTTAGCCGTAAAGTTTCTTGTTGCGCTCGATATAATAATCAGCCGGCTTGCTTGGATCATAATCCTCAGGTAATCGATTGCGAGGTGTTATGTAATGAAACAAAGCAAGATAGCTCATGAAACCAACGGTTAACAATCCAACAAAAACCCTTTCCGGTGCACTGAGAGGAGGCTCGGGTCCAAATGGTTCATCGGCCACATTTCGGCGAAACTGCAGCCCATTGCTGGGCCTCTTGGTCAAGCCTTGGCGTCCATTAGCCAATGAAGTTCTTAGAAATTGTCTCGAAAGCAGGTTAATCATGTCCAATGTGTTGAGAACTAGACGTAAACACAACAGCTTCAAAGTGACCTGTGATCAGCTGGCAACCGCAAGCGCCATCTAGCGGCAGTCCGCTAGGCGGAATTTTTGAATTTTGCGGGTGGTAGAATTGGCGGACATAGGGAGTTTATGACGACTTACATCATCACTGGATGCGTAAGTAGCTGGTATACTCGACCTATTTGACTTTTACTGCCCTAGGGTTTTCGTATTACTGACGAGCCTCGTGACGACAAGGAACAGAAAGTATTGCGACCATTCGCGATCACAAAATGGCGTCATTTTCTGCTCACTAGGTGGGACCACCGGAAGCAAGTTGAGCTGCCATGTTAGCTATTGGCATATAGTGCTATTTTATTTCATCTCAAAATCTCTTGTTTTCTATAGAACTACTTTTTGCCGATGCGCGTCACAGGGGTAAACTTGCCATGGTACACTGTCGGACTTCCCATGGTACGTCTCAACATGACCAGATAGATAAGGCTACCAATGGCTGCCACCGCCAGGAACCCGCTGTCACTGAAGCTTGACTGCATGGCCATCGCAGCTGGGACACGTGGTGCTTGACCATGGGTCACTTTAGGCACTGCTTTTGACTTGTCCCCTCCTTTATGAATACTTCTTATTGGCACAGCTGACAAGTTCATGAAGTTGTTTTTCAGTGATATTAGTGCTCGTCTCGTTGCCATGGTGACAACTTAATAATTCTGTTTTAAATTCTGAGTACCGTTGGTAGCGACTGCGCGTGAAACTCATCACGTGCTCAATGACCACTATTACTAATTGCACATTCATTGGCGATAGATATGGTATGCTCGAATTTCTCTTCTATCCTGAGGTAAAAACTTTCTATACAATAGATAAAGATGGCGCCACGGATTAAAACTGTAAACATCGGTGACAGGAATTATCTTGAATATCAAATGAAACAATTGTTTAATGTCTGAAACAAACGTGTCTTCATAATTACAGACAAATATAAATGTAACACTGTTTCTCGAATTTCACAGATCTGACATGCAGTTGTAGTGATGAGTATCCTGGACGATATCAGAGATGATGCAATTCGTTTCAGGAAAACGCTGGCAGTCTATTCGGCTTTCCTTTGTCTCGGTTTATATAACAGTGTCCTCGGGTCGGCCTTGACTGATCTTCAGCTGCAAACCGGAAGTGACTACACTTCCGTAACGTATCTCTTATCGGGCCAAGCTATGGGCATGTTTGTCGGCTCGGTGATCAGTAAGTAGAGCAATATTTCACAGGCACTGATATGATCGGTTTCAGTTGGACTGAATATCTCACGGGTAAATATTTTGCTCACGATGGCATCGTCTTTATTCGCGGCCGCCATATTGAGCTTCATTGCATCACTAATGACCAACATTACTTACATGCAAGTCCTCAACTTCACTACATATCTCGGCTTCGGAGTCATAGAGACAGGTAAAGAATAGGTAGATAGTAACTGTTTAAACCAAGTCTACACCTCAGGTGGCATCGTTTTCACTATCCATATGTGGGGCAAGAAAAGCCCGCCATTTTTGAATGGCTTGTACTGTTTCTTCGGCCTTGGGTCATTACTGGCACCCCTGATGACGACGCCATTTCTGTTGCCTCTTGAAACTGACGCCGATGGAGAAATCAGAAATATAGAACTATTCGATACTTCAACTAATGTTGATCATAGCCGTATAGGGAACTCTTCATATTCCAGACTTACCTACGATGAGAGGATGTTATGATATTTTATGTGTACGCCATGATGTCATGCCTATCGCTATTGAGCTCCGCCATTTTCATGAGTTTGTACCTACATCATCCTATGACGATAGCACATTCCAGTAGAGCTACCCTGTCTATATCTGAAACGAACAGTTCGACAAATTCACGGTCAACAATGGCGGTCATCGTACTGGCCAACCTCATGGCCATGACATATGCCGCCCTGGACATCACGTTGGGCGAGGTTTCACCATCATTTGCAGTCAAGGGGGCTTTCCATCTATCAACACTCACTGGAGCTCACCTCAGCGCCACCTATTGGGCAACATTTACACTAGGACGTATTTTGGCCATTTTCTACGATGGCGTCATCGGAAGGTTGAAAGAAGTATTTCTGAGTTTGTCACTTTGTGTGCTAGCCAGTGACCTTCTCATACCGTATGGAGACAAGAGCGAATGGACCCTGATTGTGGGCGTGGCCTTAGCGGGAATGGGCTTGGCTTCCATGTATGCATCGCTCATTGGCTACTTGGAAGACCATCTAACTCTAACTGACAAAATGGCCGCTGGTATTGGAGTGTCCAGTACTTTGGGCGAAGTTCTTATCACCCTTACCATCGGCGTCTACCTTGAACAAGACCCTGATATTTTCTTGTACGTTGTCCTGTTCTGTACCTGTTCGCTTTGCTTTACGTTTTTCGTAATTAGTTCTATTTGTGAATCTAACAGTCATACCGATCACTTAGATAGAGAATTGTCTGTGACTACGTGAGTTGAATTATTTTTATTGCGCACACATATGATGACATAACTACATATTTCGCTGATCCCATTCACAGTAACTTTCATAGCTTGATTATAGTTATACTCGAATTTCCGGACACCATTTGCAATCGTTGTGTTTGAATGTGAAATGTGAGTTTTGAGCTATCAGTTTGGCGACATACATTAACTGATATGACTGATATACACGGCGCCCAAAAAAGAATCGTAATATATAGATAGAATGTTGTTGTTTCCACTTGGCTGCAGAGTAGTGACAAGTGTAGTGAAATATTTTTCAATCATGGGTGTCTTGGAAGAGATTCGAAAAGATAACCTTAGATTCCGAAAAACTTTGGCCATATATTTTGCTTTTCTATGTGTTGGTCTATATAACAGTGTCCTAGCTTCGACATTGACTGATTTTCAGCTGCAAACCGGAAGTGACTATACTTCCATCACTTACCTGCTAACTGGTCAAGCATTAGGCATGCTGGTAGGATCTGTAATTAGTAAGTAGATTAAAGATGACCAGTTACTAATATCATAACTTAAAGTCGGACTGATTTTTGAGAAGGTGAACATCTTGCTGACCATGGCAATAGCACTTCTCGCGACGGCCATCTTGAGTTTCACGGCATCTCTGATGACCAACATCACATGGCTAATATTTCTCAACTTCATGAGCTACGTCTCACTGGGTGCCATAGAAACAGGTAAAGAGACACTTATCTGACCCAATCAAACCCAAACATATGATAGGAGGCATCATGTTCACCATTCACATGTGGGGAAAAATATGTACGCCATTTTTAAATGGGCTCTACAGCCTGTTCGGCTTGGGGTCCTTCTTGGCGCCATTGGTGACGGTGCCATTTTTGTTGCCGATACAAGATGACGGCCAAATAACCCCTGATGCTAAAAAAGAAGAGGAAAGACGAATCTTGTCCAGATATGACCCAGTGGGCTGGATATGGCTCATAGCTACACGAAGGCTTGAGAATTTGCTCCAACATGGCCTCCAAGCCAAAGACGTCAAGATATATTACGTGTACGCCATGATGTCCACTCTGTCCGTGATGAGTGCTATAGTTTTCGTGCACTTTTTTGTACATCACGCTGAGACCACTGGTCATCCAAGTCGCGAGGAGCTATCTCTGACCCCTGGTCAGCCTATGAGCTCGAGAAGGCTACTGGCGGCCATTACAGTCACGAATTTGGCCGTTATGTCATACGCTGGGCTGGATATTGTGTTTGGCGAAATGTCGGCTTCATATGCAGTCAAGGGCGAATTCCAGCTGTCAACCAGCATGGGAGCACGCATTGGCGCCACCTATTGGCTAACCTTTACACTGGGACGCATTCTCGCCGTTTTCTACGATGGCGTCGTCGGAAGGCTCAAAATGATGGCCATTTGTCTGTCACTTACTCTGCTCGCCAATGACATACTAGTGCCATATGGAGACACCTATGAAGCATGTCTCATTGTGGGCGTGGCCACAGGTGGCCTCGGATTGGCGGCCCTTTACGCAACCATCATCGGCTACTTGGAGGACCAATTTAGCTTGACCAATGCAATGACGGCCTCGATAGGCATAGCCAACGCTATGGGCCAAGTTGTCCTCTCGGTAGTGGTCGGAAAATATCTTGAAGACGACCCTGAAGTATTTTTGTATTCCATTCTTGTTTGCACATCGTTGCTTTGCTTCACCTTGATTCTCATCGCTGTCATATGTGAGGACAACGATAATTCGAAACCAACGCAATTGCACACTGATTGAAATTTATTCAGTATAACAATCTCAGGAACGTATTACAGTTGTATTCGATGAAAAGATTCAGGTAGTTTTGGTATGACCATGACCGTGACACACAGTGGGCTTCGTGATCTTGACCAGTGAATACGTGTAAGCAGCCATCAATGCAGTGAATACAATCACGAAAATGTCTTCCTTGGTTTTACTACCTTCCAGTTGAAGAGCCAATTGCGTGTCACTAAGTGGGCCACGGTTGTCCGCTTGACGTGACGACAAGCGCTTAGCACTTGATTTAACTACATTAAAAAACGTCACCAACCTTTGAGATACAATTTTTCTCATTGTAAACATTTAGTTCTCAATTAAAGCCATAATTAAACAAAATCCACTGAGGAAACTTCCGTGAAAACGCTGCGCCATCTAGCGGCAAAAGTTGTTAAAGCAGTTGTCAACTAGATGGCGCTGAAAGCACTACTCTTGTTTTGATTGGCCAGCTGTAACTTCACATCAGTCTGTTAATCGAAAATAGAATACAAACAGTTTAATTAACTGAAAGCGGATATATTCAGTTCAAGAGCAAGAAAACAAGTGCAATCTCTGTGAGATCTCGTGAGCTTTCTTCTTTGTTTCAGCGAAATACTTGTCCATATGAGAGAAATAGTAATCTTTGACAGGATTGCAGCAAAGATTTCAACCGTAGATTAGCGTCTTGCTGTAGAATATTTTTCAGCGCAACATTGATGGTAGGGGACAATTCTTTCAACTCGCTCAAGTGGACAATGATTCCATTCATGTTCTCAAATTCGCTTTCGTCTTGAATATAGCTTATTTCATTTTTAACTGAGTCGTATCTGAATGTGATATTGAATTTCACCGTGATGATACCGTTCAGCCTGACTGGTAAATCCATGCCAGCAAAGAATACTTGGCCAGTGGCGTTGTATTCCGGGTAGACCAGGACATTGGTGGTACAGGTGTCGCCATCTACCAGGATGTCAGTGCCTCTGGACATTGTGGTCAAGAACGAGCTGAAGGTCCAGTTTTTCAGCTGACAGCCAGCCCTGTAGACACTTTGATTGACGACCTCATACGTACTGATACGAACATCTTTATTCGGTATGAATATCTCGTCTTCTTCACGATTGGGCCAATCAGCGACATCTATGTCGAAGGCATTATTGAAGTCGTTGAACGTGTCGTATCTGGCTTGACATGGCGACGCAGTGAAGAGACATGAAAGAAACGCAATGTATAACAGTTTCATGATTTTCACAAGTGCTATGTTGACCTTTCAATACTGCATTGAATAGAATGAGAGATCAAAATATGTCTGATAATAAGTGATTAGATAAAGTTCAACATTTCAGCTATCTTGCAAGCTGATCCAGTGACGTTAACATCATAGGACTCTATGTTGATAAAGTACAAGTGTCCTTTAATTTACAAATTTAACTCTTTCTCTAATCAGCTAATCTTGATTGTCCATCAATCCAGAGATATCTGAGCAGCTTGTCGTCTCAACACTTTCTTGGTCTCATTGAAATGATTATCAATGTCGGCAAAGTAATAGTTTCTCAGTTTGGTGAATTGTTCCTGGAAAGATTCCTTGAACTTGGAAGTTGTCACCTTCAACATTGCTTCGTGAACATGGCCATAGAACTTGCCGCCATCTGTGAGACGAAGATGGAGACCAAGGTATGTCACATGGTGCTCGTCAGCTACATATTCTAACTTGTCTTCTATTGCGTCATACTTGAAGGTAATGTCAAATAATACGGTGACTATTCCGTCGAAGAGAACGTCAATTTTTTCGCCCAGAAAGCTGACGAAACTTTCCACCTGAAAGTCAGGGTAGGCGATAAGGTTGACCGTGAACTGACCATCATGGCCGACAATGGCCATCTCGTCATTCTTGGACATTGTGGACACGTAGTCTCGGAATGTCCAGTTGACGAGTTTGGCTCCAATGAGAACCACGTCAGAGTTGTCTATGACGTCATACGTGACTATCTTGACACTCATGTCAGAAACAACATGGCTGTCCACTATGGTAGCTGACCAGTCAGTCAAGTCCAGATCAATGGCTCTGCTCAGCTGGTCAAGGTTCTGACCCCGAGCTTGACAACATATGGCGAGAAGTGTGAAAAAATAAAACAGCACCATTTTACTGCTTGTCACAGTTGGTTAGGAATGTTTGCAATACAAGTAATTGTGATCTGGAAGACAATGGCTTCCTTATCAGCATATGTACATCGGCTAGAGGTTACTCCTCGATAACAAGATCCATTGTGACGATATTACAAAAATGGCACATGCGCAGTAAAGGTAACCCTGTCAGCGGTCAGCGAAGACATCGGAAGCTCTGGGAAATAGCCTTCCAGACCTGAGCACGAAAGAATAAGATGGCGGCAGGTCAGCCAGCGCATCAGGTACGTCGTCCGAGCTCCCAGGTGGCGCTACTGGGAATCTGTCGTCCATCATGATGTCCAGCGGATCTGTGAAATTGATGACCCTAACTCTTGCCTTCACGCAGCCGTAGACGGAGAAGGACACCATGAGAAGGCCCGAAAATCCGAATATTAGGTAAGGTATGATTGAACCGTACACTTTGTGAGGACATATGAATGCCGGATTGTGATGGTGTCGGTAAATACTATTCGGCGCATAGCTGACCACCGCGTGCATGTCGTCACATGGGTCATAGCAGTTTCCCGTGATATTGTGCACCGTGAAGCCCTTGATACACTGACACATCTTCTCCGTGACATTGAACACTGATTGACAGCTTGAGCTTGTGTCGCTTAACTTGCACTGTGTGTCGTCAGAGCAGTGATGGTCAAGAGTTACCGGCTGGACACATTCACCGGAATGCGTTTCATTGGCCGCGATACACACTTGACCCTTATCTTGGCAGTCATCATTGGTCACACAGTGGGCCTCTCTGAGCAGTGATAAGACATAGGTTACTAGAGATTGCGATAAGATAGTCACTCACATTCCATAGACGAAAAAGACGAGTGACAGTAAAATAGTAAACTGTGTCAACATCTTGTCGAATTAGCTATTGCTTCCAACTTGCAAACAATCCGCATCGGAAGGACGACTCTCATCATATCTAATCTAATGCAAATTATCTTATCTAATTAACCTCCAGAGAGGCGCCTCGTGAAAATCGCCATTTTGACTTTTACTTTCCCATGACAATCGAACCATTGCTTGAAAAAAATGCGGAAAAATAATAAAACAAGATACCTGTATGACAAACTTTCTAGCTTAAACCACCATCAACTATGCCAATGACTATTAATTAGTATCTCAATTATGCAAGTGCCCGTATTTCACTGGCACGGCAATGAGTATATAAACCGAATCAAAGAGCACAATTAACTCATCAGTTTGATCTTTCCTCCCTGAAGACCAAGACCAACGACTACCAGACCAGCAATCATGAAAGTCGCCATTTTGGTTTGCGCCATTGCCCTGTGCTCGGCCGCCCGGGTCCCAAGACAAGCTGGTCCCAGTGTGGACATTGCGTCCTCCATGTTGAACCAGCTGGCCGCGGTGACCAGTCCAAATCCAAGCTGTCCAGGTGGTCCTGGCCGACCTGAGTGCCCAGATGTCGCGCATGCTCGTCACGGGCTCCCGATTGGTGACCGGACTCGACGACCAGGCCCAGAGCCAGTCCCAGGGACCCAATGTTGCCGGCTCGGCTCTGGGTGTGTTCACCCAGCTGACCACCCAGCTGCAGGCCGCCCAGCGAGTCCTGGCCGACCTGAATGCCCAGCTCAACACCATCGTGGCCTCGTCCACCCGTCTCGTGTCCGGCCAAGACGCCGCCGGCCCGGCCAGTGGGTTCGACAACGTCCTCCAGACCCTGAACTCGGTCACCGGTCAACTGCAAGCCCTTCAGCGAGTCCTTACTGACCTGAGCTCTCAGTTCAACCGCATGGTCACCACCGGAAGCCGTCTCGTCTCTGGCCAGAATGCCGGCGAGGCCACCAACCCCGCCGCCGCCATCTTTGCCGGTCTGGCCCAAGTGACCAACCAGTTCGCCTCGGTCCAGACCGTGCTGACCGACCTGAGTGCCCAGCTCAACCAGCTGGTGGCTACCAGCTCTCGTCTCGTGTCCGGCCAACAGGCCGACGGTGCCCCAGCTGGCCCACAGCCACCCACTGACCAGGCCCTGTCTGCCCTGCAACAGGTCACCAGCCAGTTCGCCGCCATCCAGCGAGTTCTGACCGACCTGAGCTCCCAGTTGAACCGAATGGTCGAAACTGGTTCCCGTCTCGTCACCAGCGGTTAGAACTTTCACCAACTCGTGAATCGCTTCGAATTGCTATCGAAATGTTCTAGAGTGACCAAAGTTTAGCCTAAATGATGAACGAATTTCCGACCGAGTTCTCCAATTGACAATTAAAAGTAATAAATTATCTAATGAGCATTGAATTTCTCCCGTCGAACCGTCTTCAGAACAGTCCGAGGACGAGCAACTACTCGAACTGCTACACTTGGAAGCATTATATCATCACATAATGGAAATAGCACAATTACGCCACCTAGCGGCAGTAGCAGGTTTAACCAGTGGGAACCGATATGCAAAATACGGACTGCATTGAGAAGAGCTGATGCTGATATTCAGACTCAGAGCTCAAGTTAAAACTGCCAACTTCCGGTGATGAAGTTCTGGGTATGTGCGCATGCGTGACGACCCAGTGGTTGAACAGTTACACAGTCAGAAACGGCTCCAATGAGTGTGACCAATGTTTCCGCGTCATCGAACCCAAGATGGGCAAAGTCTGGGGCTAGAGAAGCGAAGCAAATGGCCGCCGTGAAGTTGGCTGCCAGCTGCTGCATCACCCGCTCAACTGAAGCCTGTAGTTTCCAAACAGCTGACCTTAAGCGGTAGTAACGTCACCTATGGGCAACAGCGAAGTACTGGTGGCAATACAAGTCTTGTTCACGAACAGTCTAGAATACAACTGAGCAACTAGTCGAACTTGTACACTTGGCAAATGTTCAAAAGCCTAGACGAGCGTCCTGACCTCAGAACAACACTTCTCAGTTCTCGGTTGTGTTGCTTCGCGTTAAGTACTTACTTTCCAAAAAAATGGCGTCGAGCTTAAAGTGCATCGGTTACTTTGTGGTATTAATCTATTCCATCATCCTATCAGTGGAAGCCAAAAAGAAAATGGCGGACAGCGACGAGGACAACGAGAGTGCCCAGAAAGCCCCAGAGCCCGCCGGCCCACCCATGCCGGTGGGCCTGACGGCGGCCATTGGGTTCGGCTTCATCGGCCTCGTGGTCATTGCATCATACATCGTGGCTCGCATCATGTGTGACGACGGCATGGAAGAGCTCACGGAGCGGCTCACGAATAGGCGCAAGTCGTCCGCGGCCACCCGGCGGGCCAGTCATATGTCCCAAGTATGAGAATCAGGGGACAGAAAGAGGACGCACTTCAGCTGTGTCCCCTTCGACTTCGCACTTGGCCCGCTGCCAGTATTCGTCTCCCTCTCCCTCTCTCCCTTTCTCCTTCTCCATCTCTCTCAACATGTTTTCATGATGTACGTCAAGAAAGATTTATGACTTTCAAGGCTCCTCACAACGTATTTCAGTTGTACATTGAGAAAAGTAATATGAAGAATAAAAGGCAAAAACGGGCTCAAAAAAGTCATAATGCGAAAGAAATTATGTCATATAAGAGAGATATAAGAGAGATGTTCGAGTGATGATACATACCAAGCTGTGACTTAACCCCTATTCCACTCGTACCTGTCTCTCACAAAGGTGAGAGGGAAAGGGAGAGACAAAAAAGAGAGCTAGAGATGGTCAAGTGGTTTCACGCATTAATTAGGCGTACGTTCCATTTTACTCCTTTGTTGTAATATTATTTCCCGACCCATACCATTCAAGTCCGGTGACATCATGTCAGACCTCAACTCGCCCGTTTCGCAGCTATGAGAGGGAGAAAGAAGAGCGAAACATTTTCATTAGTCGGCCACATGGCGTCATGGCAGCCATGATTGAAGGCCAGTTAAAGAGAGATGACCCCTCGGACAAAGGAATGCCAAAGTGAACTTTAAACTAGTTGATACTTGAGCACAATCAAGCCTCAACTACTTGCTCGTCTCATTCTGTCAGGACTCTTTGTTGTCCCTATTTTTTCCACTTTAGACAATATGTTGCTTCCTCTTCTACTATAAGTACACACTTGTTAATCAAGGTAGGTCTCAATTCAATTTAAGAGAGCAGGAGGGGAGAGGGAGAGAGAGGGAGAGAGAGAAGACTTGAGTTTTAACAGCTTCACTAAATGCCTGCAGTTTGCTCTTTTTCCTCTCTCTCTCCTCCCTTTGCGGCCTTAAAAGTTGCTCTCTCACCGCCAGGGGTCGCTCCGGTAGCGCAGGCCTGACATTGGGGCGAGTATATATAGAATAGATTAAACTGCATTATATCAAACGCAACAAAATTAAGACTAGCTGCAACAAATGACATCTAACCTGTTAGTCAGCCAGCAGTGATGGTCAGGCGGCTCAAAACGGCGCCTCCGCAACAGTGACTGTGCTCAACCGAAGCCCATCGCTACTGCCGAGCCTGAATCTTGTCAGACAGCTCTCTCCTTACCTGGCCCAGGTGTGCAGTGTAGTAGGCACAGGTAACTCAACCTGCCGAGAGTCCAGTTTCACTCTGCGAGTCTACTACGTCAGATTGAAATATACGTGAAGCTCTTAAATAGTTACGTGTACCGAAATTATTATTATATACCCAGTGGCCAGCTGTATAGTTTTTGCTCTCATGTATGTGGTACTCGCATGTGCACGTCTATAATAATAATAGTATACCTGTTGTAAAAATGACTGCCGTGTTTATAAGTTGAATTACGAGTGCAGTGACTTGAGACACACAAATATTTTGTTGACTAGCATCTTTCGCTCCCTCTCGCTCTCTCCCTCTCTCTCCCTCCCTCCTCTCGCCGTACCATCTCTCGGTGCCAGGAGCTGCCATTTTGTTTTTGACTGGATTTAGGCAAAAAAGACATCAAGCCCGAAAAGGACTAAATTGTGTTTCGTTTCTCCAATCAAGCCCATCGACATACCTGACATTGTGAGCCAATCATGTCCTTCAGCGGCAAAGGTGTCCCCAATGGCAGCCATCTTATATACGAGCCCTCTCCGCCGGAAATGGCATACTTCCACCACCAGGCCAACTACATGCGGAACTCTCGGGCCATCGGGGTCCTGTGGGCAGTGTTCACAATGTGCTACGCCATTATCAACGTGGTGGTCTTCGTGCAGCCCCAGTGGCTCGGGGACACGGAGACCTCAAAGGGCACCGGTTACTTTGGCCTCTGGAAGTCGTGTCGCCTTCTACAGGATGGTCAAGACTTGCTATGTGAGGGACGGCTGGACGACTTCAGCACCATAGCCACCCCTGCCTTCCGGGCGGCGTCCATCTTTGTGGGCCTGTCAGTGGTGGTCATCTGTCTCTGCTTGGCGGCGTTTGTTCTATTCTTTTTCCTTCACTCGTCCACTGTCTTCCATATCTGCGGATGGCTGCAGGCATTCAATGGTAAGTGGAGACACCCTTGACCAGAGCTTGATGTACTTCAACCCCTTTTCGACCAGCTTTTTAGTAACGGTCCCTCTTGTTCTCTCTTCCTCATTTTTCGCCCACTCGCCAACTGACCCGTGTCTCTCTATCTCTCCTCTCCCTCTCAGCTCTGTGCATGCTGGTCGGCGTCCTCATCTTCCCAGCTGGCTGGGATGCCCCGGCCATAAAAGAGGTGTGTGGGCCCGACGCGGACAACTATGGGCCGGGCGAGTGTTCCATCCGGTGGGCCTACATGTTGGCCATCATAGGGGTCATCGACTGTACAGTGCTGTCCATACTGGCCTTCGTCCTGGGGGCCCGGTATGTCAAGATGCTGCCCGACCAGTACCTGCCCTCTGGCGGCTCCCAGATAATACCGTCCATGATGGTACACCCCCACTGCTACACCAACTGACCCCTGGCGGATGTGTCAGCGCCACACAGCAGGGGACCATCTCACCAGTAACAATCATGTCTTGTTTATCTTTTAATTGATAATATCAGTAGCGGCAAACCATTCATCTCATGTTACTGATACGGCCAACTTTTAATCGGGTCATGCCAAGGTATGCATGAAGCAACCCAACGTGAACTGCCCCATGACCCACATATAGCCTATATATATTGTGTTGAGTTGTACAATGCGATGCATTATGGGTTCTCCTCCTCCTCTCTCTCTCCCTCTCCTTCTCTCTTCCACTACTACGTTATACAAGCTAACATTCTCCCATTGAGTTCAATTGACATCATAATATAAAACTGCACACCTTTTATGCAAGATTCCCTATTGTCTACCTTTGGAGACTGGATGTATGAAGCGAAAAGGAGATCACTATGAGTAATAGAATTTTACAATAAAGCATCGTTCAAACTGTACCTTTTCTAGTTCATATGATACTTTAGATGAGATACTCTGATATGATACAACTAAGATGGACAGTTTGGCTCTGGGCTCGCTTAGAGGGCTCAGATCGCTCATATGTGTCATAGTTTGTTGTGACATGAATACCGGCCAGGGCTTTGACGTACACTAGTTTGTTTGTGATATATAAGTCATGAGAGGAAGTATAAAAACTTTTATACCACCTGAAAGCTACTTACAAGTTTTTTTTAATTCCCTAAATTTCCGAGAAATGTTTTCAGGGATCAAAAAGTGAACCAAATTCTTTAGATTAGTAGAAAAAAGGAAGCCATCTTGAACTGTTAAACTTTGTTGGCAAATGGTGGTCACTTTTTGTCACATGGGTAAAACTATTCTGGTTGTTTGCAAGTGCAAGACAGTATCCCACTCATATTACATGCTCACACGGCTGCTGGCAATCACAATACAACCCCTATAATTAAAGTCCCTCTCTCCCTCTCTCTCTCTCCCTCTCTCCTTCTCAGGTCTGACCACTATCACGGTTCTTTCAATTGCGAATCGAGCACATGAGAAACAGAAAGGTATGTTAACATTCATGAAATCATGCATTTTACAGTCATAATCAAAGAGTGGAAAAAGTATTACGCGCTTTGTTCCTTTTTTATCATTGAACATTATGCGAGTTCGTGATTAAACAAGGACCGTTGTTTCGTGACTGACGTGAAAATTATACTCTTTTCTGTTCGTTGTATTGGTCATGCCAATAGCAGTGTTTATACGGCTATCACATGATTGCTGAATAATATGACATTCGCAGCCAATGATTTGCTCATTGATTATTCCAACAGCACAGCAAAATGCTTCAGAAAAATATGAGATACGTTATGCTTCGAATGCGTCGCCGCGGGCTATATTTCGTCAAAACAAAAATTTCATATTACAAAGCAGCCGACAAAGTGATACTTTTTTGCTGCTATATATCATATCATGTACGATAAATTCTCATTAGTATGGCGTTACATGTTGGATATTTGTGTCTGGCCGGCTAGAATTCGGCTAATTTGCTGAATATGCAAAAACAGGAAGCGATGTATTGCATAAATTTTCCCAAAGTGAACCAATATCACGAGAAATGAACAGTTCGAATCAAGAGGATTTGTAAATCACAGTATACCAACACTGAGCATTTCATGAAATATTCCATCTAACCGATAATCAGTAGATCTACGTTTATTCTATTTTCATTTGAAATCTCACTAACCAGCGGGAGACATCACTTCCGTTTTGTAATTAGACAACTACACTTGAAAGACTGCTCTAGTGCAAATGAAATGGTTGGCAATTGGTTGCTCTCCGTGACATTGGCCTCTGTGTGTGTAGCCATGACCAATGGTGAATGTGTCACAACAGGGAACGCCATCAAGGACTGCGTGAGTGAATGTACTATCCAGGTTGATGACAAAGCTGAAATACTACTGTTTCCTTTCAGGGATACTGTGGCAACCAAGCTGGCGGCTTCGGAGGAATGGCGGACGCAAGCCGCCATTGCCAAGAAGCTTGCCAGAACCTGGGACACTTCCAACGTGGCACATGCGCATTCAGGGGTGACGAGTGCAATTGTTTCAATGTTGACAACGTGTTCAATGTGTGACCAGTCACCCTTGAAATAATCACAGTGATCATATGTTTCTGTTGACAAGGCATTCATGATTAAAGTTTGGCACCTTTGGCGCTTAATGACAACTAGATAGGGTGTTCACTTCCGGTTCCGCGAGCCCGAGGGGGAAATATCTTTGTCCACTCTGGACTGACAAAGGACTGACGATGACCACCGAGTCGCTTTCAAAGTAGTAGACTGCAATGTACTCACGCATGCGCATCGGTCGGCATTTGGTAGATTGTTCTGCGTTATTTTGATTCGCTGAAATTTTATTCACCGCTGACGCATCACAGCTAATTGCCATTAACGCAATTCTCTTCGATAGCTGATACTGCTCAAACTGAAATGGCCGCCAAATTGCTGCTCACCTTTGTTAGTGAGCACATTTGCGGACATCTTGACGGCAGCTGAGAACAACTCAACGTAGCATTCACTCCAGTCTGGTAGAGATGTGTAGATTGCCTGAGTAGATGAGTACGTTGTATGTTAAAGTTCCATAACTACTGGGGATTTTGTGCCAGGCACTAGAGGGTGGAACGGACAAACGGACATGCGCCATTCAATACAGTGGAGGCTACATTATAAACCAGTGGTTTCAAAACCGTCACGATATTGGCAAACACTTTGCGTCATGCCTCATTCTATTACTGGATTCTACCAGATTCAAAAACTGTATTAATATGTGAATCACTTCTGTTTCCGCTAAGTTTCAGTCAGTATCATTGAGAGTGCCAACATGGCAGGTAAGCTGTCGCTCTTCGCGATGCTATTGTTGGCATCTTTGGTTTTCATAAGCACGGCTCCTCGAGGGAAGAAATGTATCAAGAGGCCAGAGTTCATAAGAAACTGTGTAAGTAGAAAACCAGTAGCTTCGATCCATACTTTCAAGCAAATAAGTGTTCTAGGGAGTCTGTGTTCTAAGATCCGGAAGTACTGAGGAAGCACTGGCGAGAACCAGTCGATGCGATCAAGCTTGCAAGGATCAAGGGGGGAAACGAGAATGGTGCTTGTTTGCCTAGAGCTGACGAATGTTTATGTTACGATAGACAGCAACTTTTCGGCTGAGATCAGTCACTAACAATTGTCACGATTCTCGCACTAGCATAAATTATACGTGTTCGAGTTATTGTATCGTGTATCTTCGAGACTTCAATAAAAAGAAAAATTTGGGATCGCATGAAAGCTTTACTAGTTGGCGTTGAGGAGTGAACATATTCTCGATTCCCTAGGTGTCGACTCGCAATAGATTCGAGTTTTTTAATGCAGTAACTCAGAACTAGAGTGTGATAGGCAGTAGCTATACAGCAGTATCTGCAAAGAGAATTACTGCTTGCGCAATACTCGTGCTTGCCACGTAACTTTTAGTCAAAGATTCAGTGACTAGTAGGTGTAAACTCCTCATGTTACCCGGCTGTCTAGAATTGCTACCAACAATGAATGGCCCTGAACAGAGCAACAATGCAGTTCTCCACCGTTAGCTCCGCGCCGAACAACAAGCTGCGTAGATGAACTGAATCAACGAGAAGCACTATATTGCTGCACTGTTTGGGACCGCACATTGTTGCTGGCAAGCAAACCTTAAGTCGAACAAATGTCACGTGACACAAGAGAATTCTACATGAATGCAGTTGTGGTTGACAATTAAGTTCCTTTCTTCAACGATTTACCCGAGATCAACAAAATAGCCCCGCTGACCCAACCGAACGTCCACTGCGCAGCATCACGATTGACGACAGAAATAAATCGGCATGGCAGGTACACTTCTATCATTCTTATCACTAAACATGCCTGCACTCTGACGTCGCTGTAAAGTTTCCATTGCGAACCGCATTGTCTACTTCTCTGCATTGAAATATATAATTTTTGATATTGCATCACATCCTGCTTTCTTAGTAGTCAAATTCAGCTCAATCACTAATCCGACGCAAACCAAAATGGCAGCCAAGTTGTTTCTCTTTGTGTTGTTGCTCTCCATATCTTTGTCCATTGTTGCCGCAGCCAAGAAACCACCGCCAACCAAGATATGTGACCAAACCGGCTCAATGCTGAAAGGTTGCGTAAGTAAATCATGTGAAGAGACATTCAGCAGGTGATCAAAGTTTTCTGTTTCCAGGGGCTATGTGAAACCGAACCCGGCGATAGCAACGAGGACAAGATGGCGGCTCTCAAGACCTGTATTCTGGCTTGTCAGACTCTGAAGAAGGCCAAGAGTGGCTCTTGCTTCCCTGGTGACCTGTGTGATTGTTACAAACCACAATGATCTTGTTCGATTATCTACTACCAATTAAAATAGCTTTGCCTAGCTTTTGTGATGACATGGATCAGCTTCCTCAGCTCAAGAACATAGTTTTGACGTAGTAGTGGCTTAGAACTGTCCGACCGGGTATCGCCAACACTACGCATGAGCGGTATCATGCTGGCAAGTGAACAAGAGACGTTTCATGGGGTGCCGCTGCTGTGTCTCATGGAATACTTAATCAGCAAAACCACTGTTCAATGCCATCTACTGAGAAGATACTGTAATGTCGAAAAGTCGACGGTATCCAACCGGCTGCAATGTGTCGGAACGTTTAGTGATCTCCTCCGCTGGATTTACTTGTTGAACAGAAGGATTTATTCCGTGATGTTCCGTCACATACTGATCACTTTTCAACACCTGAGTCAGCAAATCCTAAAATGGCTGCAAATTCAATTTCCTAAGTCGAAATACTTGCCGTGCGATGTCACTGTCATTGAGAGGCCGCCGCGGTTGGAGAGTAGGCTTTCGAAAAATATGTTGTAGCATATTTTCATATCAAATCGAAACAGAGTGGGTCACTCTGGTGGTAACTTAATAGGGCTAAAAAAGTTTAAAATAATCATTTTGAAGCAACATATTCCAACATATTTTGGCCTTTTTTTAAGCAACATATGTTGATTCAACTTCGACATCTGCTGTCGGAAATGAGCTGGCACAAGCTCATTATCTACTTGAGACCCTATGCTCACCAATCGCTATCAAAAACGAGCCGAAACTGACGTATTTTAGCAATTCTTCAATGAAGAGAGGTGACGTTACGGACTCTATTCAAAGGTTTCGTAGGCAAGGCTTAAGATGTGTGTTTAGAGAATGTTGTGCAAACAACAACAATCATCCAAGAACTGTGAGCTCAATCTCTCGTTGATCTAACCAACCTTCCTCGGGGTTGAAGCACTGCGATTAGGCAGCTTGTCCACGCAGTGGCAATCATCGAGTCCAACTCGGTTCCCGGCTGCGGACCTTGTGAGTTGCTGTGAACGGCAGTAGCCATGAGCTTTCTTCTTCAGCTTCTGGCAGCCTAGTTCACATCGTTCATCCCTGTTCTTTGGACCCTCCTTGATCTCGAATTGACAAAATCCCTAGCGGGCAGAGACGTATCTAGTTTGAACATCATCGCAAGCGGAGGCACAGACAGTTTCTACTTACGCAATGGGCTAGGTTGTCGTCATACCCAGATGACTTGAGGCTCACACTGCAGTCCGGGTTATATTTTGCGAGAACCATTACGACAGTCGTGGACCAGACAATACATAGTGACAGATGCATTGCGATATTCAATTGTAGCTTTTAGTCAGCAACAATATTATTATGGTAATCTGCAATCAAAAGCCTCAACTACTCCATAGAGAAAGATCTGACGTCGCAAGGTTGATGCTGCGCACGAATAAGATATGTTTCGTGCATCCGGAAATGTTGCTTCCCAAGATGACGTAGCTGTTTCCAACTCTGTAACTTTCAGTAGAATCGCAACTCTGCAACTCGTTGCTCAGTGAAACCAAAATGGCTGTCAATCAGCTTGTTTGTCTCGTCGTGCTCATCACAGCTCTCTTGACCAAAGAGGCTCTGATGAATCCGAAACCAACTCCAGTGCCTAGAGAAGAATGTAACCACGGCATCAACAACAAAGAAAAACACGACTTGTTCAACTGTGTAAGTATTACATCTCACCTTAATGACGTAACGCTAACCAGTGTCTCGTCTCCGAAGGGTTTCTGTTACATCAATGGCAACAAAGTCAACACGGCCGAAGCCAGCGCCAAGGCGCTCAAGAAAATTGACATGCGATGCGCTGCCGGTTGCGGCAACTTCAAGAACACCAACGATGGCCATTGCAAGGACTACAAAAACTTTACTGGCGAGTTCTACTATGAAATCTCGCCCGGAGTCGACCACTGCGTATGTCTGAAAGGTCATTCTAAGAAGATGCACTGAGAGGCATATGTTTTAGTTGAGATCTTGAATGAACTGAAAATAAAGTGCTGTCTTGTCCCGTTCTTCGCTCTGTCATAGTCAGTTAATCATGGTATTTTCGTCAGGACGAGTTCTTTGATTAGATAGGTTTTACAGTACCATCAAAGACGACCACGTAGTCATATGTACTTGAGCCACTGCGCATGCGTTTGGGAATGCAGTAAATTTGCGCTCCGCCGTCCGTGGCGCTGGCCTTCTCCGGAAATGATGAGCTCTAGATATGACGAAACTTTTCTAGTAGCAACTTTTCCGTTCAAAACGCTAGAGGAACTAGTTGTTGCTGACGATAGGGAAAGTTGTCATGCTGAAGATTGCTTGTCTTGTTGTCCTAATCACATGTTTAGCAGCCAAAGACTGCAGAGACACCTTCAAGAGCCCCGAGCCCGAGATGTTGAAATGCGTAAGTGATGAACCTTCTCATCAGTGAAGACATTAACTGAAACATCGTGTTACAGGGTTTTTGTAAGCTGATAGATAGAGAACTGGAGACACCTCAACAGAGAGCCGACAAGATGAAGGAAATGGATGCCGATTGCGTCATCGGGTGCAAGAGCTTCAAGAAAATTGACGTCGGTCACTGCAAGACCTTTAGGAATACCACGGGAGAATGGCCGAAGGAGAAGGTATTCGGTGAGGATTTCTGTTCGTGCAAGAAGCGACCTGCTTCCAAAGCCCATCGACACTAGGCTTTCTACCTGTGAGCATGCGCAATAAAGAGAGACATCTCATCAGTCATTGCTGGTTGACTTTACAGTAATTGCTTCAGGGCTTGCATTGAATTGGAAGCTTTATTTCAATACGTCATCGCAGAGTAATAATTAACAGCTGAAGCGGCGAGCGGAGAAAGAATGTGACAGCGCTCTGGGTCGAGAGTATTCAGAACCATCCGTTCTTTTAACGCCATTTTCTAGTATCTGACTTTGCTGGTCTAAGTGTATACAATGTTATCGATTGATTTTCCTCCAGTTTACCTGAGTAACTAGTAAGGGTTAGGTATCCGGAAATGATGCCTCCCTAATGACGTACGCTCAGTTTAAGCTGCCGTTCTTCGCAGTGTTTAGGTATTGCAAAATTCAGTTGTTGTTGAATGTATCGCGAGTGACCATGTTGAAAGTAGCTTGTATCCCAATGCTACTCACACCTTTATCGGCGTAAGACTAGAGACAGCTTGAAGAGCGCGAAACCTGAGTTACAGCACTGCGTAAGTGTTGAGTTATTTAATTGACGTAGACACTGATTGAAACATTGTATCTCAGACAGCTGTGCAGAAGCAGTTCAGAGGCAGAGGCAGTTCAGCTTATACATGCCCATCTCTATACCCCAGAACTGTAGCGACTAAAATCATCTATTAATGGACTGAAAAAAAGAAATAGGTAAAATGCACACATCATTATTCATATTTCCCGCTAAAACATCGTGTCGAACCATTTAGTTAGATGCGTATCACATATCATGGACGTCACGCATGTTTCTCAGTGCTGAACTGCGCTACTGATTGACTCAGCACATTCAAAATGGCGACTGCCTTGACGAGCGTACTATTTGCTGTTGCTCTATTTCTGACCATCACTGTTGTGGTCAGCGCTGAAAAATACACCAAGAAATGTGACGAGTCGGGAAACGGTTTGAAAGGTTGCGTGAGTTTACCATTGACTGACAATCAACCGATGATGACTTTAGTCCATCTCTAGGGCTTCTGTGAAATGGAAAAACTAAGTAGGGGTGAAATCGAAGCAGCTAATGGCCGCTGTAAGCTGGCTTGCCAGCAACTGAAGAAGCTCAACAATGGAGATTGCAAATTCCTGGCCACTGAACAGGTCGACAGGTGCTTGTGCAGCAAGTAGTGACGATGACCATCAGTGGTGCTTGTCATGATTGTCTTCAGAAGTTGAAACAATAAACATTTTGACCCCGCAAAGCATAGCCGCCATTTTTCGCCTGAGTTGAATAATCCCTGGGTTGGCCTTACTTAAGGATTGGTTCCAGCATAGGTCTCACAGACTTGAACCTATTGACAGGGACTATAATACAGCGTGGCAAGATTCGAACATGAGGACAACAGGTTATCGCATAATTCCGATACGTGGCCCTTAATATTACTGGCACAAGCCTGAGTCACATGGGAGTTTTCAGGCCCCGTCCGCACCCGTCCAGTTTTCAATAGGGTGACCCGTACCCGCCCGATGACGTAACTTGACGTACTGCGCATGCGCCATTTAGTACAGTGGAAGCTACATCATGTTTACCCGTGCCCACCCGCTGGTGGATCGGGCTGGTGAACCGGGTCCCGAAGTTTGCCCGACCCGATTCACCCTCTAGTCTAGGGTTGCTTAACTTTTATATATTTATTCTATTTAGTTTTAATTTAATTAATAAACGAATTAATTTATGTTTAAATTAAAATTAAGATTTTCAATTTTTACGAACATTACGTTGCACTTGAGTGACAAAGTTTATCACGAAGCATTCATATCAATTGTTCACGTGCAGCTATCCGTTATACTAGATTTGCATTCAACACGTTGCACAACGATGTTTTACTCGGCACAATGGTTTTTCTGTTCAGCACAATGAGCTTTCCATTTTAATTTACTTTAATTTTAATTTATTTATTTTTTAAATTTAATCTATGAATTAATTTTCAAGAAAACGAAAAATAAGCAACCCTACTCTAGTCCTCATATTGGAGACTTATGATGCTATCATATTATATTGTGTATTCTTACTGCATTCTCGAGGTTTCTCAAATTCAAATACCAGCCGCAAGATGGCGCCACTTTTACATTCACTCGAATCTAAGGCTGAGAGATTACGTCAATGTCAGCGGAATATTTTTTCTTTTTAATACTGTCTAGGGATTAAACTATCGAAGTCTACCATTGCTCGAAATTCCATAAAAACCACGTTTATTAGCTTGATGATTCACAAAGCTGAAGCCAGCGCTGCTGCGTAACCATGGCAACTATCGGCTTGCGTATACACCCTGAAAGAATTCACTTGCTTATCTTATCAGCATGTTTATGAACTGAAGAGGCACGGTGAACTGAGCAAGGCAATTATGTGGACATGGAGAGGGAGAGGGAAAGAGAGAGGGAGAGAGGGAGAGAGAGAGTCCATGAATCACCAGAGTGATAATCAGGGAACCTGTAGTCGTTGTTTCCATTCTATTTACATTGTTACCACTCTTACTGTAATTTTTGTCTCTCTTCAAAAGGAGATGATAAACATTTTCTATGACCCGCGATATACACTGTAAACACTCATCGGGTGCGGTTCGCTAAATTGCAGTTACTTGATTCCCATTTTTTTTCAAATTCAGTTCCAGAATAGTCTTTTCGGAAGTTGTGAAAAAAGTATAAGAATACCACATTAACGGTCAACTTGATTCGATTGTTATATAAGTCGACCTTAATTGTTGCCATCTCATTGTGTTCAGCTCTAACCCACTTCCCCTTTGCTTCCGCCGCAAAATGGCGACGACACCCTCGAGGGTGGCCCTGCTTTCAGGGGTCATCCTCCTACTTTTCAGCCATCTTAGTTTTATCATCGCTCAAGATATCCCATCACCACCGAGATCAAATCAAGGTATGTTTCAAGTTTTTTAAGCTCGTATCTGACTTACATTACACGTTGCACTTTTTCAGCGGCCCCCGTCTTCACGTCACCCAATGCACGGGGCATGATAAATCCCATCATCACGTCCGAGTTGACCAGATATAGGGAACAGCTGATGTACGACTATAATATGACATATTTCACCGACATTACGTCATCGAAGCCAATACACGACCAGCCGCTGCCATTCCGATTGCCATTCTTTGGCTTCGACTTCTCCTACATATACATCCAAAAAGATGGCTACCTGGGCTTCAACAAGGGTCTCTTGTCATATGAGTTCCCGCTGAGGCTACCCATGGTCCCCAGAGACAATATGGTGGAAGAGGATCCGTCCATTATCGCACCTTGGTTTGCTTTGCAAGATATACCGTCACGTGTCCCCAACGCTGGCGTCTACTTCCAGATTGTCAACATCGGGGCGGAGCCTAATATCACGCTCAGGGACCGTCTTATACTGGATTTCCGTGAGGGCATGATCGGCGCGGCCGACTTTACGCCCAAGTATGTCATGATAGTGACCTGGCGGAATATGACCATGGTGAACCGGCGCACGGAGAGACCCATGAAGACCAACACGTACCAAGCCATCGTGGCCACCGACGAGATACGGACGTACGTCATGTACAACTATGAGCAGATTGAGTGGATCACCCATCTTGACAACTATGACGGTCTCAAGGGCTACCCCGCCTTTGTGGGCTTCAATGCCGGAAACAGTACCCGGAGCTTCGAGTTCCGGCCATATTCCCAGAACCCGCGCATATCCCTGCTGACCCAGCGGGGCTTCGGTAATGGCTTCGATGGTCGATTCTTCTTCCAGACCGACGAAGAGGTGTGGCCTGGGGCGTGTATTGAGAAGGGTCTTGACCCCAACTTGCCCGACCGGCTGCCGTTGACCTTTTTCCCCAAGTATGGCCACATGCTGGGCGGGACCATGGTCAATATTACGGGGCCCTGTCTGAGTCCCGATAGTATTATTGTGTGTCGCTTTGAGAACTGGAAGTCCGAAGGTTTCTATCGTGATCCCAATCACGCAAGCTGTATCTCGCCACCGGTTATGTACCATGGTTACATTGACTTGACGGTTTCAGTGAATGACGAAACACTCTTCTTGGGTCGCTTCTATCTACGTGAGTAATATCACATGTGCGGCTTGAAATACCTTGCTTACTATCTTTACGGTTACAGAACCGCCGGAAGTTGCTGAAGAGGACGTCGTGGTGCTTGAGGACAGAGATAGGGAAGAGTATCCCGACATGATACCGTTAAAATGGCACCCCAACAAGCTGGCTTGGGACATGCGCGCTCCAATCACCATCGAGCTCTGGGGTTACAGGGAAACCAATGACCTTTACCCATCACTGACCTTCATAGATACTCTGGTCGACAGTGGCGTCACCCTGGGTGCCCGGAACTACGAGCTGCTGACTGACCAGTTCAGAGAAAGAAACAACCCCGGCAAGCTGGACATCACCTTCGGCTACCTGGCAATCAAGCTGACCAATCCCAAGGTATTGGGCGCCAAGGTCAAGCATTCGCCCGTTTTGTGGTCAAGAACTATGCCACTGTCCTGGTATTTCAAGAGACAATGGGAGTTCGCCTATGGTGAGAAGGGAAAGTGGAAGAAGCACATGTGCCAAGCCTGGTACGACCGGGAGTCCTTCTCTGACCGGTACGCCACCACGGTCTTCCGGTGCCCCTGCACCCGGCAGCAAGCCCTGCTGGACAAGGGTCGCTTCTCGCCCGACCTGGAGTGCAATATCATTGACCGCAAGTGCGACACCTTCCACCGGGGCGCCCTGGGCTGCTTCCGGTCCGGCAGGCCGTCGGTGGGCGGCAGTGGGCAAAAGTGTTGCTATGACGACTGGCACGAGCTCATCCAGACAGCGGACACCATGTACGGCGGGCGACCTTCGCGGGCCTTCGTCTACGGCAAGCACCCCTTCAAGATGAGGATGATGATACCGGCCCTGTCTAACTGGTTGCATGACGAGATGCCATATTTCTATTGCTGCAAATGGTCGACCGGAGAGGACAACTCGGACACGTGTCAAATGTACAACTACTGGCGGACATCCCAGGACTGCTCCTCGTACCAGCCGCCAGCCATCGGGTCGGTCTTCGGGGACCCTCACTTCATGACCTTCGACGGCGCTAACTACACCTTCAACGGCCGGGGCGAGTTCACACTGGTGCACGTGGACAACCCGGTGCACAAGCTGGACATCCAGGCCCGCTTTGAGCAAGTGCCCCGTCATATGAGGACAGACCCGTCCATAAATGCCACCTACTTGACCGCCATTGCTGCCCGGGACAACCAGTCGTCCATTGTGGAATTCCGAATTCGGCCCGCTGCCGCCAGATGGCGCTACCACATGTATGCCATAGTTGACAAGGAGTACGTCTTTTTCTGGGACGACTCGCTCCGGGTGCAAAATTTCAGGGGTGTCACCCTGTACCAGCCGGCGGGCATCCAGAACATGTCCCACATCATCGCCATGTTCGACTCTGGCGCCGGCGTAGAAGTGATGTCCACTGGCGGCCGAATGATAGTTCACACCTACTTGCCCGTAAGTGTATTGCTGGCTGACCATCGAATGTCTCATATTGCAAAATACTTACGTTAATGTTTACTACCAGGTCACGTTTCTGAACGGAACAGGGGGCTTATTGGGTCACTTTTCGCGTAACCGGGACGACGACCTGCAAACCCCGGACACTGGCGGCTCCAAGCTGACCATACCGCTCAAGTCGTCCACCGAGGACATCCACCGCCGGTTCGGGGCAACATGGCGGCTCCTGGAGGGTACCGCCCTGCGGGGCAAGGGTGCCAGCTTGTTCTGGCACGACTCGGTCACCTTTGCCCACTACGACGACGCCGGCTTCAATCCGGTGTTCGAGATGCCCCCTGAGTTGCCGGACGACAAGAAATACCTGTACCCTGAGATACACTCCATATGCGGCTCCGACTCGCTGACATGTCAGTACGACTATGTGGTCACCATGGACAAGAGCTTCGCCAAGATCACCAAGGTGCACGAAGCCTGGGCCCACCAGGTGTACGCCGAGTCCCGGAAGACCGAGATCCGGTGCCCGGCACTGCAGAAGCCGCTGAACGGGCGAAAATCGGAGAACCGCTACTGGCCCGGAACCATTGTGCGCTTTTCCTGTGACGACGGCTACCGGTTGGTTGGTTACGAGAACCGGATGTGTCGTGAGACCGGACTCTGGACTTGGGGTGTCGATCCCGAGTGTATAAGTATGACTCTCTGAAATATTTCGGGGACCATTTCTAAATTGCACTCTGTCCCTAGGTCATGGTAGCTACTTTGGCACCATAGCGGGCCTCTCGTTGGCCATAGTCTTGCCCGTCCTGCTCATCATAGGATGTACCATTTTCGCCGTCCTCGCCAGCCGGCGACAGTCCAAGTCCCACTATACCTACGAACAGGGGTCGTAAGTGCACTGCAATTAACAACTGACCCCCATTTACTAATGATAGCTCAATCTTGTTTCCAAAGGCAACCGGCTTTCAGTGAGTTCAAGGGCAACGTGTGGAACGCTAGGAAGGCCAACAATTTCATGAAGTTACAAGCAAACGACCCCTCGGACCTTGAGTCGGAAAAGGGAACGCCCAGCATCACCAGTGACCCGGCGGACAGTATAAAGATGTCGCCCAACGACTCGCCCGGCAACGGCTCGGTGCGCCAGATACCCACCAGTGCCCGGGAGGCCGATGTGTGACCACCTGGGTCGTGGTTTTATCATATTTTATACTTTGATTTTTGTCGACATATTGCACGACAAAGCCTACCTTGACCATCATGATGTTTCGAATCAGAGAGTACATTTAGACATTTATCATATATATCTTAGCTATCTTCACTTCTAGATTGTAGATCGGAATAAAAAGTACTACTGGAAGAAAAACGGAGTGACACAGACTTGTTTTTGTTTTTCACTATTTTGCGAATCACGTGATGTTTTTTTGTCTCGATGAAAAAAGTCACATGACATGTAAAAACATATCTCAACATGTACTCAGTTGGCCTTCAGTTTGAAGGCATCTTTCTTATAAGTGTCAAAATAGAACTTTGTGAAGAGCACGAAAAAGGTACCGCTGATAACAGCCTCAGCTATGCCGAGCACAAGGGGAAAACTGCATCCAGGGGTCAAGAGGGAGTACATGGCATGTAGAAACACAGATACGAACTGCAACAGCTGTATCTGAGTCAGGTGTTTCTTCCACCACACATGCTTGGCCATGGCTGGACCCATGCACGACATACCGTAATAGGTGTACATGATGGTATGTATGAAGACATTGGTCAGCGGCAGGTAACCAGCATTACCACCCGGGTGTAGCTTGAGGCCCATGTAGGCGATGAGTGGTACGATGCCGTGATGGAAGACATGCAGGAAGCTGACATGGTTGTACTTTTTCCGCAGTGTGAAGAAGACGGTGTCAATCATGTCGAATATCCGTGACCACAGGTAGAAGTAGCCCAGGTAGAGAAGAAGAGTGGGCCGGAAGTCAGTGGTGGTGGGGTCCAGCCGGCGACAGGCCCACATTTCCTGGGTGCCGTTGGACGCGATGACGGCCATCACGAAGCCGGCCCCGTTGACGGCCAGCATGAAGGAGTTGAAGAAGAGCATCAGGGGTCTCATCTCGATCGGTTTCCGGTTCTCCATGAACTTGGGCCCCAGGTAGTAGACGAACAGCAGGTAGGAACCGATTATGGTCAGAACCGGAATCGGACCGCCCGACAACAGGGGCAAGTCCCGGACTCTGGGGTCGCCGTTTCGCTCCCAGAAATCGAATAGGGCAAAACTTGGCAAGTCCATCAGGTTTGCTGGCAGTAGCTTCATTTTGATATATTATTGTTGCACTGTGAATTTATAGAACTCATAAAATGTTACACTGATTGCTGTGGAGAAATATTACTGAATCAGTTATAGGAAAATGATGGTTTAGACGCGCATAACTGAAGGCATAACTATAGCTATATTTGAAGGAAGGTAAGTGTATACCTACTATTCTCAAGTCTTCAAGTCTAATTGTGTTCAAGCTACGCGCTGAAACTTGTTGGACAACTTATATAATATGATGTCCAGCAAAGTTTAAGGAAACTTAACTTTCACTCATTTTAAGCAGTTTCTAGGTTAACTGCTTCGTCAATCCAAGGTAACAGATTGTACAATAAAAATAGTGCTGGTGAGACTCTTGTTTTGTTTCTCCAGCCTAATCAAGCATACCTGGCGGACACTCGGTATGCTAATGATCATAGCGGTGATTCATTATAACAAGTAATCATAAAGCTGATTGGAAGAAAGCGCAACATAATCAAGGCCGAGTATCGTCAACGTTGCACTAATGAAACGGTCCCCGAGAACTTGCTCGAGCCGCTGAAGAATAACAACGGTGACATAGGGTTTTACTTAATTGTTACACTTGCTGTGATTGCCTAATAGTGATGGCTTCGTCCTCTTTATCTCGTTTGTTATCTTCGACAACTATAGACGGTGACACGTTGATTGCTTTGCTGCAGGATTTGAAGCTGAAGTCAGCGGACGACTTGAAGCATGATCTGATCCGATTCAAGCCGCCATTACACGAATCAAATAATGAACTGTGTTGGCTTTATCCTTCCGAATTAGACATTCTCAATTTCGAATGGGACTGCTCGCTAGCTATAGATTGTAATCCAACTGGATCAGAGGCCAAGATGCTAATGGCGAAAGCATTCAAGGGTTCACTGTCATTACCACAGCAACAACAGTTGCAAACGGAATTAGAGAAAGACCCAAAATTGGTTTATCACATCGGACTGACCCCTGTTAAATTACCTGATTTAGTTGAAAATAATCCACTGATCGCCATCGATGTTCTCCTCATACTGATGCAATCGAATCAAATTAGCGAATACCTGTCGGTACTGGTCAACATGGAGATGAGTGTCCACTCAATGGAAGTTGTCAACAGATTAACCACAGCTGTTGATCTGCCGTCGGAATTTATTCATTTATACATATCCAATTGCATCAACACATGTGCACAGAATAGAGACAAGTTCATGCAAAATCGACTCGTGCGACTGGCTTGCGTCTTTCTGCAGTCACTGATACGGAATAAGATCATCAATGTTCAAGACATGTTTGTGGAAGTGCAAGCTTTCTGCATTGAATTTAGTAGGATTAGAGAAGCTGCCGCTCTGTTTAGGTTACTGTCACAAATGAACAGCAATGGCGGCGATGCAGCCCAAGCTGAAGGGTCTCTTGATTTCGTTGATAGCAAATAATTATTCCATCAATAAACGTTAAGATATCGAAACAGTATTCATTGATTTGTCGCGATTTACTCAAATGACTATTGTTGACACCGATATGCACTCGCTGTCAAAGTGTAACGCACTAAGCAAACGGTCCCCAGAAAAGGGCGTTTCTTCTCGTTGAATCATCCTTTTGTATACTCAGTTGTTCAACAATCTAATTCTCTTGTATATTATGTAAACTTGAATCAAATTGCTTGTGACAGGCTTGAATTTTGTGCACAATTAATAACCAGATCTCGTCGGCACCGGAAAAGTTCAATGCAAAGACTATTTGAGTTTGTGTGCTTCCGAGTCTCCGCTATGTGAGCTGCTTGGAATCAGGCCATTAAAAGTTAAAACTGGATGACGAAATGAAGCTCATTTGAAATTATGTCAGTGCATAATCGTACCGGTTTCCATCTTGAGTAATCCATGGTTAATTTAATTTACGCTGTCAAGTTCAGTCAGTGGTGATATATGCTGACCAAGATGAGAGAATCGAACAGCTTTTCCTGGTCAATAACGAAGACGAAACGTTACGGAGTTGGTATGCAATGGAATTTCTGTTTTTACGATTCTCTGCTATTCTAATCTAATTATCTATTGCCACAGCTCTGTTCAACTTCAAGGCAACGAGACAACATGAAATACCGCTGGACATTGGAGAGTGTGTCCATATTGCCGAAGAGTGCTGCGGCTGGTACAGAGGATTTTCAGCCTCTGACAAGACGAAGAAAGGAATCTTTCCAGCCAACTACATCTACATCAAGCCGTTTAAGGTTGACGAAAGTTCAAGTGGTCATGATAGCATTGTATTGGCTGAAGATCCCATATCGCGAGAAGTTGTCACCAGTCTTCGCGAGTGGCACCGCATTGCGTCAAGAAAGATATTCATGAAGCGTTCAATAGGTGACGAAGAGCTGCATAATAGAATAAATTCAGCTATAATGGACCTAATCAGCATGCGCATGCAACTCATAAATGGAACTTTAACCCAGGATCAAATTCGCGATATCAAGATTAAAATCACGAATAAGCTTGATTGGGGCAATCGGATTCTACAACTCGATTTGGTTCCACGAATTGAAGGGGAAATAGCTGATGCTGAATTGATATCACCAATCGAACTGTACGATTTGCACTTGAGATCAGCTGATTTAGTCAAAACGAATTCAGTTCGAAGCAGTCAAACTAGCGTAACCTCTGTTCTGTCGAACTATCTCTACCTTCACATTCGCGATGTCAACCTGTCATTGTCGAATCCAGAAGACTCATTTGAGATAGCATTCTCTCTAATTGATGCAACAAACCAAATTAGTGAAAAGTTTATCACCAAGATTTCAAGTCATGTAAACAATATTGGCAAACTGAGCTTATCAACAGTCTTCACCGACATTAGTACGCTAGAAGTGACTCGAGACCTTCAGCTGCATGTCCAAGTTTTTCGTGTCGGAAGAATGCTGCTGGTTGAAGGTAAGACAAGAACCTCTACCCTCTCTAAAGACAATTCGGCCAATCACGTTCGACGACCATATGGGTCAGCGGTCTACAGCCTAGCTGACGTCTTCAAAGCCGACGGAACAGAAAAGGAAGTGGCCATTAAACTGTTTTCGTGCTCAAATGAAAATGATTACTTTCAACTTCATGATATGCTTTTGCGCAAGCAGACAAACAAATTGAATCAACTGCAAAATTCAACCATTATCATCTCCATGAAAGTGATGACGGGATCAAATTTAGCCAAAGTATCAACTGAGCATCCGCTCATCTTCAAGAATGTCACATGTCTGACGGAAAAGTGGGGCTTTCCTGACATCATTCTTCCGGGTGATGTTAGGAATGACCTCTATCTGACCTTAGAGTCGGGTGAGTTCGAAAAAGGCGGCAAGTCAATACCAAAGAATATCGAAGCCGTCATTGCACTCATTGGCGCCGAGGGAATAGTGATAAAAAAGTCAGTGTCACCTGGCTCAGGTTCAGAGCCCATCACGTCATACAACTCAGTTGTCCTGTATCACAACAACAATCCAAAATGGATGGAACCTGTGAAACTTCTAATTCCACTGGATGTATTCGACGTCGGCGCACATGTGCGCTTCGAGTTCAGACACTGTTCAGCCAAAGATTCCAGCGGCTCCAAAGAAAAGAAAGTGCTTGGGTTCAGTTTCATACCGCTGTCTGATGAGAATGGAACAATACTTCGCGATGGTACTCACGAGATGCACGTTTACAAGGCACTGGACTCGGCCGAAGCTAGGATCAAGGCGTGTGATCCGTCGTATTACCTGAGAATTCCATTTGGTCCTCGTGATATCCGAAGCAATCTGAACACCGGTTCCAGTCTACTAGTTAGATCTGTGAAGGAATGTGTCATAATCAGGACGTTGCTTTGCTCAACAAAACTGACCCAAAATGGCGACTTGTTGTCTCTGCTCAAATGGAAAGATGACCCCAACATGGCTGAACAGGCACTGATTAATGTTCTGAAACTAAACGGTGAAGAGATTGTCAAGTTCTTGCAAGACATTCTCGACAGTTTATTCGACATGTTTTCAACACCGGAAGGAAACTCGACCAAGTTCACTGGACTAGTCTTTCGAGTCTTGATACACATCGTTCTTCTACTAGAGGACAAGAAATACGAACAATTCAAACCTGTCTTGGACAACTACATTTGCGGCCATTTTTCGGCAGCCTTGGTCTACCAAGGATTATTAGCTTGCACTATTCAAGCCTGTGATCTGATAAAGGATCCAGGTAAGCAAGACGCTGTACAGAGGTGCTTCATGTCACTTAGCTGGATATTCAAATTTATTGTGCAATCAAGAATTCTATTTGCAAGAGCCACTGGAGATTCAAATGAAGAGAGATTCAAGCAAGATTTATTCGCTCTTTTTGCATCCTTTAATCGCATTCTATCGCTCACTCATGATCGTGAAATCATTCAAAGTCAAGTCACTCTAATCGAAAATTTACCTTCTACATATGACGAACTCCTACGAGTTCTAGCACCCACTGATCTGGCCAGAGTCATCAAATTGACAATTAATTGTCTTCCATTCGCTGACCAAGCTCCTGAGATTACGAAAGCAAAGCTTAAATGTATCAGCGATACAATAGACAATGAGAAACTGTTCAGTGAGAACGAAGCTCGTAATCAGCTACTTGACGTATTCTGTCAGCACTTCAAGGAACATATAATCAAGCATCAAGAGTTGAAGATGTCCGCCAAACTGATTTCAGACATACTTGTCTACCTTCACAAAGACAAGATGTCACTTACCTGGAAATGTATCTTGTGATACCGAACTCATGGTCATTGGTTTGTTCGACGTCATTGTACGAATCATTATTGACCTGCAACCCCAAGTCGTTAATCCGAACATGATTGCCAGCAGCTTAAGTCACTCGTTTATTGTGGCACTAATTTCGCTATTAAGACTGATGGAAGACAATCACTTCAAACAACTAATGGACTTGAAGAGCCGTCGAGACAGAAAGGATATTTTATTGCAGATATTTTTCGTATTCAACTTGATATTCAAGCAAGACTTACTTCCGGTGGACTGGATGGTCATGAGACTGATCTCCAATCACGTCGTTCTTTGCTCACTTCAAGAGCTGTCCATCACTATGATCACCGACTTCCTGTACACGGAAGAGGGTGTCAGCCATTTTGACGCCAATCTGTGGAACTCGTTCTTCAACCTGTCCGTTTGCTTTCTTACACAACCATGTCTTCAGCTGGAAAACTTTTCAGCTGCAAAACGAAACAGTATTCTTGAAAAATATGGTGACATGCGCGTACAGATGGGCTTCCAGATTCTGTCGATGTGGGAGAAACTTGGTGACTTGAAGGTACGATCGAAGCCTATTTGATATCAGACCTAATTCTAAATCTTTCCAAAGGTGAACTTCATCCCTTCAATGGTGCCGCCGTTCCTGAAAGTTACGCTTGTTCCGGAGAAGGAACTGAGAAGAGCAACACTCCCGATTTTCTATGACTTGATAGACGCCGACTTCCGGTCCAACGGCTCGTTTAAGCAAGTGGAATCAACTCTGATCGATCAGCTGGACCAGTTGGTATCGGAAAACAAAGGCGATGACGAATTCAAACAGCTGTTCATGACGATGTGAGTCCTACTTCCTGTCGGAACTTAACGCTTACGTAACCCTTGTCCGAAAATGTAAACTAACGCACCCTATCCCTATCAATATCACTGTCTGCACACTGCTATCACTAAAGCGATCACCTGAAGGCTGTGTAAGTGGAAAATAATCTTGTTGATTATTAGTTCTGCCTTTAGCTTGGTGCATGCTTATCAGTCCCGTATCGCATTAGCAAAATTTCTAATCCTCCTTATCTCAAACTAGACTACTTGACAAAGTTCGAATTCAGTGCCCGCCATGGCTGGATCAAGGAGTGCTGTTGATCAACCAGATCACTAAATTGCTGGAATTGCTGTTGGATTATCGCCATGTCATGGACGGCGAAGAGAATCGCGACAAGAGAATGTCTTGCACCGTCAACCTGCTTCGATTCTACAAGGAGGAAATCGACAGAAAGGAAATGTACATCCGGTACATCTACAAGCTGGCCGACCTTCACCTACCGGCAGAAAATTACACTGAGGCCGCTTACACTTTGAAGCTGCACGCCGACTCCCTGAGCTGGTCATGGGTCATGATGTCGGCCGACAAGCTGCATGGCCGAGAGACGATGGAATGGCAAAAGAAGGAGAGCCTGCATCTCACTATCATTGAGTACTTTGATAAGGGAAAGTGCTGGGAAGAAGGAATTCCAATGCTTAAAGAGCTTGCCGCTTTTTATGAGACTAAATTATTCGACTATCACAAACTCAGTTCTGTTCTGGTACGTGTTCGATAGCTTGAAAGATTACTTTTGTATCTCATTCAGTCAGTACTTTCGCTTGCAGAAAACTCAAGCGAGGTTTCTTGGACCACATTCTGAATGAACTACGACCGGAACCGGAATACTTTCGGGTCGGATTTTTCGGTCATGGATTTCCACTTTTCCTCAGAGTAAGAACCTTGCTCATGTGAATCTCGGCTAATTATCACTTTGTGTTGACAGAACAAGCTTTTCATATATCGAGGCCTGGAATATGAGAAGATTGGCGCCTTCACTTCAAGACTTCAAAATGAATTCCCTCAAGCGACCATAATGACAAAGAGCAGTCCACCGGATGAAGCCATTCTGTCGTCGCCATGTCAGTTCATTCAGATAGTCAGTGCCAAGCCGATTGCTGACACTCGGCCCGAATTCGATGGTCACGAAGTGCCAGAAAAAGTGACCGCTTACTATCTGGTCAATGACGTCAAGACCTTCGTCTATGACCGGCCCATCCACAAAGGACCCATGGATAAAGAAAACGAATTCAAGTCCCTCTGGGTCGAGAGAACGACCTTGACCATCAGCTCCAAGTTGCCGGGCATCCTTCGTTGGTTCGAAGTGACCCAGAAGCGTGTGACCGAAGTTTCTCCGCTTGAACACGCTTGTGAAACGGTGGAAAATATGAACGTTGAGTTGCAGAAAATCATAACTTCCTACACTTCGGAGCCGACTAAGCCCATTAGTCCACTGTCCATGAGACTGCAAGGTGTCATCGAGGCGGCCGTGAATGGAGGCGTGGCCAAGTATCAAGATGCCTTCTTCAATTCGAACTACATCCGCCTACACCCTGACCATTTGAGATACATCAAGAAACTGAAGATGCTCATTCTGCACAAAGTCCGTGTCCTGGAAGGTGGTCTATCTCTTCACGGTCGTCTAGTGCCGTCTAATATGCAGCCATTGCATAAACGATTAGTCGAACGGTTCACTGTTATGAGACACAATGTTAAACAAGCTCAGGAAGCTGTTGGCGATTATGCCTACGGTTCAGTGGATGTGCTGGTCAACATGAAGAGACCGTCAATCATAAACCAACCCTTGCCTCCATTGCCGCCAGAGGCAGTGAGAAGTTCATTCGATGGTCACTACAGTGGTCCCCTACTAGACCTGGTGACCAACGGGCGAGAAAGATCCGAAGATGAAATCTACTCCGTGCCCCATGATTGTGTCTCAGGCACGCCACCCATATTGCCAGAGCGCAGCTTCCTGCCCGCAGGAGCCATAGTGCCACCACTGCCGCCTTCTCGCCCCAGGTCAGCTGGCTACTCGTCCCTCGAAGGGCCGGGCACTCCGCCACCGCGGCCCACTATCATGCCCATCACGCTTGAAAATGGCCACTCCATGAGCGGCCGCCCGTCGGCATCCATCCTTCACCGAAGCCGGTCAATACCGAGAACAACCAATCATCCTCATGTCTTGACACACCAGAATTCGGCACAGAATTTCTATTCTCCGAGTCCTACCAAGGAGCACGTCAACGGCATCCATATGGCCTTTGACGAACCCCACAGCCCTGCGCCGGCATTGCCACCGCGTACTGCTACCCTGGAGCGGAACAGATCACTGGCTGGGTTCAGTTATGACTCGCCGCCATCTTTGGGAGACCAAGACAGACCACCGCTGCCCAAGCGGACGATGAGAAAAGCTCTATCTGTTTCACTAACAACACCTGAAGGACCTCCCAGCTTGCCTAGTGTCCTCATCCCCATCGAAATGGCCATCGGTATCCCGGAAACAGCGCCCCCACCCCTTCCAAGCAAGAGACCAGCTCCGCCGCCGCCATCTTTGTCATTTTCATCGCTGCCCGCCGTTCCATTATCCTCAACTGAAACAATGCGTCTCGACGCGCCGGCGCCGGATGTGATTTCCATTGCATCCTGCTCTTCCATCACCTCTTCGTCAACTATTTCCGGTTCGAATTCAAGTGAACAGCCTACTGTTTCCGGTTTCACCGAAATGGAGTCATCCAGCAATAATGAGTCGTCAAATTGTGAAGGCACTGAAGTTCCAGCATTAATTGAAAGTGAATTAATTGATTTGATGTGAAACGGAATTTATTTCTCCACCTATCTTAAGCTAGATGTCTATTCTTCCAAATACTAAATTCTAGTCCCTTGAATTTATATATCAAATATCTGAACCCAGAATTAAGAGTAAATACTGCTTGCGTTTGACAAACAGGGAAGGGATCATCCCTATTCGGATTAACCTTGTAGGAAGTAAATTGCAAATGGCGGACGATGGAAACCGTTTCATGAGTTACAATCCGAGAGACTAGTTTCCGACTTAGGAATGTGAGTCCAGAAAAGACAGACTCGCTAATTACAGCTTCACCGTTGAAGTGCTCAAGTTCGAATCCGACAATTCGAGAGAGACTGGGTGAGAACGTCAACGTGCGCTCCACAGGAAGCGGTTCGCGACTGTTCCTCTACTTCGATTCATAGTCTCCTCAAAGTCCGCAGAGGGAGAAATGATGATATTCAACCGAAATTCGCGGGATATCTGACGACATAGACCAAAACCGGCTTACTGAACCCGAGAACACAGAAACAGGACATTAAATTGTTCTAGAATAATCCTATGATCGTGAAGGAACCTAAGAACTGTGAACTCGAAACGGCTTGGCAGAGCTATGTGCGAGTACAATACTTTTGACACGGCTGAGGAGACATCATGTCACTAGATTCGTCGAATTTTCTATTTTTTCACACCCTGTATGTATCAGTCATGTATCAGAGCCACAAATAACGGAGCTTGAACGTGCTCAGCTAAGCTGACCACTATGACCTCTCGAGCATGTTGAACCGGTGGAGTGCCACGTTTGATGAAATAGCAGCATTCAACACGTCAATATTGAAGCCACGTCTTTGGAGGAGAGGGAGAAGTTTTCACAAAAGCTATGACGACGCGATGCAAGTGTTACCACACTTGCTGTTTCTGTCGAGACCCCGTGCACCGCAAGAATTTTCCTGTTGAGTCGCTGACAAACTTCAGTCCAGTGTTCTTTCGCATCCACAATGTTGAAGTTGTCTCTGTGCCTCATCTTGGTTTGCATTTGGAATGTTCCCCAAGTCGAGAACTTCCTCCTGGCGGACATTTCCAAGTTGATCGGATCTATTCTGCAGTTGCGGAGTCCCTTCCGTGCTTCTGGCTCAGAGAATAGATTCGCATACGACCCGATTGCAGTGGACGTTAAAAGCTGCTTCTTGTCATCCAATGATACCACCTTTCCTACGTTTGTTGACTGCGTAAGACAATCTTTCTGAGGTTACAGCTGACAGTCCGTTGTCTCCCAGGGCTACTGTGATAAGGATGCGAACAAAGAATTGAAGATTGTGAATGAAAATTATTGTGCCCAGCAATGCCACAGCTACAAATGCGCTATCTACAAAGATGACGGTTTGTATTGCTGCGCTGGAGACGAAGCTCAACTGATTACGAATCCCATCCAGATTTTGCTGGTTGTCTCTCTTTCCGACGTGACCGATGTCAATGTGGAGGGCGAGAATTCGGAAAGCCGAGGGACTATGTCATCGAAGACCCAGTTAAGAGGAAGAAAGCACGTGACACTCCCGCTGGCAACTGCACGAAGCAATAGCAGCATTGCAGTGTTCCAGATCATTCCCCTTGCAACTGAATACCTGATTATGTTCCACGTCGCTCTTCTTATCCCTCTGTCGATCAGCTTTTTTGAGTTATCGTGACGTCATGTCTTCAATTTTGAGACCTTTTGAAGAACCTCGTAATCACTGCTTTCCTTCTTTAATTACGCTCAATGCCAGCACTACTCGCTTCCAAATGGAACACATTCTCTAGCTTCAGTCTAACTTTCGGTTGATTAAACAGTAAATTCAAATTTTCAGAACGAATGTCAACTTTTTACTGATTGTTACACTGAAACTGCGTCAAGAAATGAAATATGAAGAGAATCAATGGCCGCATATTCGCCGTTGATGTTCACAGCCATTTACATAGTTTTGGTGACGTTAAAGCCCCAAATTCGAAAGCCATGGACGTTTTCACTTCAACTTGACTAACTACGAGATTGTTCAAGTTAATTATACTTCGAAATCAAAGCTCCCAAAACTAAATTTCCGGCTGTATCGCCATTTTACATCTGGAGCGCCATCTAGCGTCAAATTAGTTCAACATCAATACTTCGGTCTTCTCCAGAAAGAAAGTATCCAACGTCTGGTTTTGCAGTAAAAAAATATGACTAGAAAGAAAAATAGTGGTAGAGGTGTGACATGATGAGTGAAAACCTACCTGTATCCCTTAGTTTTCGTAACAAGCTGACATCACTGTATTCTTGGTCTAGTATTTCAGATTCGTCTAGAAGCGCTTCCAGGTTGGTGTCCGGTTGGTCATCGTCACTATCTGCCAATTCGAAGATACTCACTGGATGGCTGTCAACTAAATGATAATCGCTAAAAATTAGACAACCTATCGAAGCACTGACTCATTACCGTAGAGAGTGATTAGAGAAGTAAAGAACAAGATGAGTGTCATCTTCATTTTCCCGTCAGTGATGTCTTGTTAATCCTTGAAAAATCTGACTTAATAATTCACAGGTTGGATTTCATTTTCAGCTAAAACCTGAACCTATGGTTTTCGAGACATTTTGAAAAAGAATATTTCACAATGTCATCTCAAAATGCAATGACAACCTTGCAGTTTCAACCACTGTTTGCGCAATCAAACATGACCGATAAGACAGTTCTCTTACGGATATTCCATTTATCATCACAGAAAGCTAAGTCAGGAATACAATGATCTGTGTCAATCTTTGACAATGAGGCTCTGGCTGATGTATTCATTGCCAATATTTGAACCCCTGTGTCCTGTCTACCATGGTGGCGCCACAAGCGACAGGGAACTGGATTCAAGCTACGGGAATGAAAATATCAGAATGGAGTAGTTCGGCTTCTAAACATCCGGCCACTGATTCGGACGTCAAGGTATCCACTGACTCATGGTCCGGACTGGGGGTCCAATGGCGGCCCACATACTGGGCGACAGGTAGGCTCGGTCGATCTATCACACAGCATTGAGTATCTCAGAGACGGAGTAATATGAAAAACATACCTTTCTTGGCTGGTTTTTTCGAGACAGACTCACTCTCCACAGAATCCGATTTACCGGAAGTAGAATCACTTGCGCTGTCCAGCTGGTGAGCGATTATATCTGGCTTAATATGATATATTGGCTTGTTGCCAACTAAAAATTACGCTCAGATTTCGATATTGCATCGTTTAGAACATATTTACCGTAAACAGCGATAAGTACACCACTTGCACTGACAACGACTGTTCTCATCTTTGAAGGGTTGAATATTTAGTATGACTAACTCGAAAAAGCTTCGAGCGGACTTTAAATTGAGTTGAAAGTAATCGCAGTTTGCTTATTTGCTTTTGTTAACGATTCAGGAAATCGATTGTTTCGAAAATGTTTGCTGACCGATAAGATGTAAAACTCGCAGGTAAGTGAATTAAGTTCACTCTAGTATCGGTATATGACCCCTGAGTGACCTGTTTCATCAACATACATGTGTCGTTGACTACTCTTTTACTCGCATACAGTACACGAATGTATCTCTTCCCGTTGCAACGAATGTCTAGCCAAAAAATTAGTCATTACTTGATAAGGAAAGCAAACATTGTCACACTTACAAAGTTATTTGAATATTTATATATCTGCCCTTTTTCTTAATTGATTGAATAAAATTTTCTACGAATTAAAAAAATACATAAAAAACCCGGGGATACTACGGTATCGGTGTGCGCGGCTTTGAGTAAATTATTTTGGACAGCGCGTGCCTTACTATGTGAAGGTTTTTTTTCTCCTACTGACTTACATACTCATGGTGTTCGGTTGAGTACTGCCCCCGAAGGGGGCAAGGGTAGGTTAGGGTAGGTTGGGGTAGGTTGGGGTAGGTAGGTTAGGTTAATTTAGGGAAAAATAGCATATAAAGCAAGGGGTCTAATTAAGTAGAAGCTAAAAAAGATTAGGTTATGCCTCTTCAGATGATATGTAAAAAGCACGCGCTGTCCAAAATAATTCACTCAAAGCCGCGCACACCGATTCCGTAGGGGCCCCAAAAACCCGTGCTGGCCCGGAAGTCAATTACCATGGCGCACGCGCATTCGGTTCAAAATCCTTCCAGTGTGACCATCACTATCGAAAGAACTCATCAATTTTTCTCCAAATCAAACAATTGCATAAATCATGTCAGGCAAGGGCAACAACGAAAATCAAAATGGCAGCCGTAGACGAGGGTCAAGTTTGGGCCGATTGCTGGCACGCAGTGCAAGGGCATTGGGACTCAGCCGGCGGAGCCGTAGCCAGAACGCCACTCAGTCGCCCCCTGGCGGGCAAGGGCAACAAATTCCGGCACCGAGTGAAACGCCACCGGTTCGACCGCCGAGAACTAAGCGGTCACGGGTTCCGCTGCCAGGGTCGAGTCCACCGGTTCCCCTACCGAGGACGAATCTACCGGGTCCGCTAACGAGAACGAATCCACCGGTTCCGCTACCGGGATCGACTCCTCCGGTTCCGCGACCCAGAACTAAAAGAAAGGCTCCGCCACCACCACTACCAAGGATCCCGCCACCAACCCCGCCGCGGCCCGATACCCCGCACCCACCTTACGTGCCGGGTGAGCCGGTAGAGGAAAGGGACCAAGGCCCGGCCACCCTGTACCCGGAAGACTATGAAAATATGCGACCCATAGCACCGCCCACTCGGCGCCGTCAGAGGCCACCCCAGGATTCCGGGCTACCGAGTGACCTGCTTCAGATACTGGGCGAAGAGCTGCAACAACTGCTTGACCAGTTGCCCCCGGATTCGGGCGAGGTGGAGTTTTCCCAGAGTGTCACCAATAGCCAGAACAGTGACGACGCTGAGCCAGCTGACTGGACACCACTGACCGGGTACGACTTTAACGAGTCCGGAACCGAAGAGTATGGACCAGAGGGCTCGGCGGCATCGCCGTCAAGGCGCCGAAAGCGGAGACGGCGCTCACGCGGGTCACGCAGGTCACGCCGCTCACGGTCCAGGTCAAACAGTAGAAGTGGCGGTGCACCGGGCAGTCCGGGCGGAAACGAAGGGTCACAGTATCCTGGAAGTGACTTTCCTCCTCAATAAGTAGTATGTCGCCATGCAGTCAAACGTGGCCATCTTGAGAAAGGAGGCGCTTCGCGGCGCAAACACTTGTGACATGCGCACATCAATAAATCCATAAACACCAATGTCCAGCTTTTATCTAACTGCACACAAAAATTCCATAGTACAGACATACACACCATCTACACTACTGTACTCATTAGCATCTCAATCTACATTTTAGACCTAATTTTGCATATAAGTGACCTTCGTGACCGGAATACCGTCGGCCGTCCCCATTGTGACTGGTGGCCATGTTGCTAGGCTGCAAGGGCAGTCGGGCCAACTGGTGGCCCATGACCATGTCGGGCCCAGAGTCCGAGTCACCTTGTACGATTTCCGCCATGAACTGTATGTACATGATGGCCAGCCTGAGGGTGTCAATGCGAGAAAGTCGCTTCTCGTAGGCGAAGGTCGGAACCTTCTTGCGCAACTTCTCGAAGGCCGAGTTGAGATGAGTCATTCGCCGTCTTTCCCGAATGTTGGCCGCCTTGCGCTGAGCCATGGTGGCTACTCGTCGTCTAGTCCGCTTAGGGGTCGTTCCCGAAGTTCCAATGAGGGACTGCTCGGAACCGGTGCTGCTGGAATGGCCGCTGGTCAGCGCTGGGTGGTGGCTTGTCGAGCTGGTGGGGACCGTGGTTGGCTGCACTGCAACTGGCCAGTCCGAAAGAACCGGATATCCGACCAGCTGGGTGAGGTTCTGACTGACCGTGCGGAAAGTTGAACTGTTCAAAATAGCGCTGCTGTTGGTACAGTTGCTCTTGATAGTGGCCGAAGTGTCCGGTGAAGGGAGAAAACAGATTCGGAGTAGAGTGGAAGTGATGATGATACCTGGACAAGTTGAGGTCACATTGCTCAGAGGTCGAGTTTCTCGCCAGCAAACTAGAACTGCTCTGACTCGAGGCTCGACTTCTATTCGTTAGGACTTCGCTCGAAGCAAGCACTGGCGACGATGTAATGGCTTTTGCGTTAGACTTGGCAGCTGCCGGCTCCAGGCTCACCAGTCGGCTCGAGTTAGGACCGTGGCCAGGTGTTGTTGTTCTAACGGTTCTAGAACTCGAAGGGTAACAGTTTGCCAAAGAAGTGGAAGAAGGAAGCGAGGTGACGGCTTGCAAAGAAACGCTCGGCTTGGCTGCGTAATCAAAGCCATCAACTGCACTGCACGCCATTCAGAACTGTTCCTTAGACACAAGTGTTCCAGAACTCGAAGCCGGCAATCTGTTTACTTAGCTTGCCTTTCGCTGACTTGAAGCGAGAGCGGGAAGACAGATATGGCTGGAGAAGTGTACGCGATTAATTGTGTACCTAATCGAGCACGAAATTCAGCAGCTCGGTACAAATAGAACAGTTCTAAACTAGTTAAGGGCACACCTTGTCCAGAGGCAAGGAGTCAGGAAAGTGGGCTAAAGTTCTACTTCACGGCTCGTTTACTACGTGACATGCAACTGGCAACATATATGTAACTAGAGACATACAGAGAGAAGTCGACTCTTTGGTTCGAGTTCTAGTGAACGGTTCGCAAGCTGACGCGTTCGAACTGAACCAACACTAGGGGTAACATACGGTCGAAATTAAATTTGATGTCAGAGAGGGAGAGGAAGGGAAGAGAGACAGAAGGAGACAAGGCATGAACAGTCACAATCGATATCGAAGCCGATGTTAAGCAACATCCGCAAGCTCCGCCCTTTTCGAGGTCACATCCAATGGGATGACGAGCAGCCGCCGCCACCGAACTGAGTACTTCTATGCTATAGGGCATATCACTGCTCTCTCTCTCCCTTTTCCTCTCTGTCTCTTAGCTATTCCACTCTCGCTTCATCTTTCTTTCTAGTATCGAGTTAGTGGGCAGAATACTCTCGAAAAAAGAATACACAGTGCGATGCATAAAGGTATGCAATTTTTTCCTGTATTTTCGGTTGAAATCGATACATCTCAACCCAAACTTGCACACTGTATTTCTGCCTGAAGATACAAATGCTGAATATGCACAGTAATTTTTCCCCTTTCTCGCTTATCACATAGGGTCGCTCGTGGGTCTGTGACTGAGTGTCTGGCAGAAAATGTCAATTAGTGCTTGATTATCAGTGCTCAATCACATTTATTGCTTGTCATTGCTGCTAGCTTATTCCTTCATAATCAATCGTTCATGATAATTTGCTTAAATGCCATAAAATATCGTACTCATTGCAAGTCAATAAGCTGAAGAGTTAAGTGTGAGTCATCTCTCTCTCTCTCTCTCTCTCTCGCTTCGGCGTCTCCCTCTCGGCAACTGTGTGAATAGATGCACCTGACCACATGGGCGTATGTCACAGATATGTGAGAGAGAGACATCAAAGTTACATATTTTCTGCCTGCCTTAATCTTTACGAAACGAAATGATTAGCTACAACAATGGATTCGTTGATCGGATTGAGTCTCGGATCAAGTGAACTGTTCTTTTAGGGCTGGAGAGGGAGAGGAGAGGGAGAAGAGTAATAGTGCCGACTAATCGGCCATTTGACTTCGCGGCAGCCGCTGCTGTGCGTGAACACAATAGAGGGGTGCCGCAGAGAGGGAGAGAGAGAGGGAGAGAGGAGAGAGGGAGCACGCGCACCCTGTGCTGTGTTGCAAGTGCTGGATGTACTTCGCGCCTCTCCCTCTCCCTCTCGCCTTTTTTGAGAGAGCTCCCGTCACTCGCACGTGTTTGTTTAGTAGAAGTTCTCTCTTCCTCCCCCCCCCCTCTCTCCTTGTGCAAATTCATCATACATGTATGTAGTCACGAAAGAAAGAGAGCGAAGGAGAGAATGGAGACTACCACAAAAGCGTATCCGGTGCACGTGCTTGTTTGCGATATATCAATTTGGATGCAAATTTTTGATACTCCGCTCATAGCTGAGATCAGCGAGCCGACACTTTGTGGTCTTGTATATGAATTACTGGCACTTGACTGTCGACAGAGAGTGCTGGAGATACGTTGTGAGAGAAAGCCCTTGAAAAGAGAGCCATGATGTGTGCGCACAGACAGAGTTTGCCGAGGAGAGCACAAAATAGTCTAATATTTTCGTCTATGCATCATACAATATGACACTGAACCTCATTTTGTGACCATTGTTACATTTCTTGGTTCAGCTGTTGGACGGAAACCGTGAAGCAAAGACGAAAATGCCAAAACTACGTCCATAGGCCGACCTTGAGCCAGCTGACTGGACACCGATGAGTAGATACGAATTCAACGAGACCTGAACCGATTATTCAAGAAACTGAACAGCATCACCGTCAAGTCGTCGAAACTGGAGACGCCCCCTCGCATAGGTAGCGGCACTTACGGTGGAGTTCGGAGAAGGACAACCAGTTCACTGGTCAGTCCGGGCCAATATTAGGGGTCACAATTTCCCGGAAGCCGAATTTCTACTGAGGGAGTCTCCGAGGCACTGGGAAGACACTTCGCGGCATTTAATCTTCGAGGCATGCGCACATCAATAAATCTGTAACACAAATGGCTGCCGTTTATCTAATCACGCTCGCAAAGTCCATGGTACAAATACACACTCTAGAATACCGAGCATACTCGAACTTCAATCTACAATTAAGAGCTAGTTTTGCATGTAATGGGCTTCGTGACAGGGATACCGTCTACCGTCTCCATTGTGACTGGCGGCCATGTTGCTAGGCTGCAAGGGCAGTCTGGCCAAGGGGTTGCCCATAACCATGTCGGGCCCAGAGTCAGAGTCACCTTGTACGATTTCAGCCATGAACTGTATGTACATGATGGCCAGCCTGAGGGTGTCAATGCGAGAAAGTCGCTTCTCGTAGGCGAAGGTTGGAACCTTCTTGCGCAACTTCTCGAAGGCCGAGTTGAGATGAGTCATACGCCGTCTTTCCCGGATGTTGGCCGCCTTGCGCTGAGCCATGGTGGCTACTCGTCTCCTAGTCCGCTTAGGGGTCGTTCCCGAAGTTCCAATGAGGGACTGCTCGGAACCGGTGCTGCTGGAATGGCCGCTGGTCAGCGCTGGGTGGTGACCGTAGTTGGCTGCGCTGCAACTTGCCAATCCGAAGGAGCTGGATATCCGGCCACCTGGGTGTGGTTCCGACTGACCGTTCGGAAAGTTGAACTGTTCAAAATAGCGTTGCTGTTGGTACAGTTGCTCTGGATAGTGGCCGAAGTGTCCGGTGAACGGCGAGAAGATATTGGGAGTAGAGTGGAAGTGATGCTGATACCTGGATAAGTTGAGGTCACAATGTTCAGAGACTGAGATCGAATGTCTTGCCAGAAGGCTAGAACTGTTCTGACTCGAGGTTCTACTTTTATTCGTCAGGACCTCGTTCGAAGCAGCGACTGGCGACGATATAAGGGCTTCAAGGCTAGAACTTGCAGCTGGCGGCTTCTGGCTTACCAGTCGGTTCGAGTTAGGACCGTGGCCAGGTGTTGTTGTTCTAACGGTTCTAGAACTCGAAGGGTAACAGTTTGCCAAAGAAGTGGAAGAAGGAAGCGAGGTGACGGCTTGCAAAGAAACGCTCGGCTTGGCTGCGTAATCAAAGCCATCAACTGCACTGCACGCCATTTAGAACTGTTCCTTATACACAAGTGTTCTAGAACTCGACTCGAGCAATCTGTTTACTTAGTAAACTTGAGGCGGGAGGAAGGAGAGAGGGAGCGTCAGATATGACTGCGAAATTGGACGCGATTACTTGTGTACCTAATCGAGCATACACTCGTTTGGTACAAATAGAACAGTTCTAAACTAGTTGATGGCACACCTTGTCCAGAGGCAAGGAGTCAGGAAAGTGGGCGAAAGTTCTACTTCACGGCTCGTTTACTACGTGACACGAAACTTGCAACGTATATGTAACTGGATACAGAGAGAAAGAAGTCGCTTCTTCGGTTCGAGCTCTAGTGAACAGTTCACAAGCTGACGCTGTCAAACTGAGCGAACACCAGAGTGGTAACATACGGTACACAAGATCGAAATTAAATTTGATGTCAGAGAGGGAGAGGAGGAAAGGGAGACATGGCAAAGCACTGCAGTCGTAATCGATATCGCTGCCAATGTGAGGGAACAACTGCAAGCTCCGCCCACTTGCGTTCCAAGCCAATGGAATGCTTTGCAGCGGCCACCGAACAGAGGTACTCACAGGCTATAGGACATATCTCCGTTTCCCTTTTTAGGTTTTTTTTCTCGTTTCTCTAACTTTGATCGGGTCAGTGGACAAAGTAATTTGGCGAAAAGAAATATTCTTTTTCTGAAGAAGCACATGTTGGATAAGTGTTTCCCCATTCAAGTTGAGAAACAGGAATAATTTAGTTAATCACAAAGGGTTGTTTCATCGTCAGTTATTAAGTAGCAGCCAAGAAGTATCATTTAGCACTTAATTATCAGTGTTTAATCACCTTTATTGCTTGTCATTGTGCTAACTTATTCCTTCGCGATCTATCACTCATGATAATTTGCAGAACCTGAAAAAATATCTTACTCATTGCAAGTCAATAAGCGAAAGAGTTAATTATGCGTCATCTCTCTTTCTCCCTCTCTTGCCTTCTCCTTTCCGCTCTTTCAGCATCACGTTAGCTGTGTGAAAAGACGCACCTGACCACATGGTTGTATGTCACAGCGAGAGGAGAGAGACATCAAACTCATATATTTTACGCCATCATAATCTTGACACGGATACTAAGTGATTAGCTGACAACAATGGGTTCTTTGATCGGATTAAGTCCCAGATCAAGTGAACTGTAATTTTGGGGCCAGAGAGGGAGAGGGAGCGAGGAGAATATTAGTGCCGACTAATCGCCCATTTGACTCTGGGGCAGCCACTGCTAAGCCTGAGTATATTAGAGGGGTGCCGTGGAGAGAGGGAGAGAGAGAGAGCCTGCGCGCCCTGTTCTGTATAGTTGGAAGTGCTCAGTAGGCTTCGCGCCTCTCTCCCTGTCCTTTCTTTGCGAAAAATTCCGTCACACGCAATTGTTTGTTTAGTAGCTGTTCTCGCTCACTCTTACGTATCCCTCTTTTATCTCTAATTCTCACTCTCTTTTTTCTCTCCATCTCGTTTATTGTGAAAATTTGTATTCTGTCACAAAAGGGAGAAAGAGGGAAAGAAAAGAGAAGACCACGAAAGTATATCCGGTTCACGTGCTTGTTTGCGATGTATCAATTTGGATGCAAATTTTTGCACTGAATTTCCCACATAGCGGTGATAAAGGAGCCAACACTTCGTGGTTTTGTATTGAAATTACTGTCGCTCGACTGCCAACAACAAGAGCACAAAGTAGAGGCTGAATCGGGCGGCGTTTTCGCCACCCGACCCGCCCGCACCCGTGGAAATTTCAATCGGGCCGCCCGACCCCGCCCGAAGACGTCACTTTCACTATTGCGCATGCGCGAGTTAGTGCAGTGGAAGGTACGAGATCTCCGCCCGTGTCCGCCCGCCCGCGGGTGGATCGGGCGGGCGGAACGGGGCCCGAAGTCTGCCCGACCCGATTCACCCTCTAGCACAAAGAGAAGCTCGAGCGCATTGATCGGAGCGGAGATACGGAAAGCAACACTGACTGAAACGAGAGCGGTCATGTTTGCTCATTCTAGTGTTGGGCACGGCTGAAATTATTTAGTTTACGTTTAGACTTCAGTTTACAGGCGGAAGCTACCAAAGCTCGAAGTATACCAGACCCGACTCACCTCTCTCAAGTGTTGAAAGTTTCATCGCCTTATAGTTGACGGTATTCAGCTAGTTTACAGGTTAGCGAAAGTGTGTTCGGCGGAGCACAAAAAACACAGCGCCAGGTTAATGTGCGCACAATCATGCACTTGGGGAAAATATTGATATTTTTGCGAAGAGTTAATCCTTCAAATTTTTCAAAGTGCATGATTATGCGCACACCAAGCTGGAGCTAATTTATTTTGTTCGCCGCCGAACACGCTCTTGCCAAACTGTAAACGAATGCCGTCAACTATACATTTTCAACGGATATTCTCAGGCAATCATCGGCGGCACGGTTTGGCAAAGTAATCGTTCTCTTATTTGAACTCTGTTGGATGCTGCTTTGATTTCAAAATGACGCTACATCCGATTTAGCCTTTTAATTATATTACATGAACGAAATAGCTCGCTAAATTACCCACCATACAGCTAAGCATGGATCTTCATATGGTTTCACATTACTTCTTCAAGATTGCGGGTTCTGAGGATAATTTAAAGCGTGAAGTCTAAAGAACTGGTTGAAATAAGAAGGATGGTGTACTGTATTCCCCTTGCTGCCCCGCTGAAGCCATGATCAGCGCAACTGACAAAATGTGTCAAGCTGGTTGCCGACTTCTCAAAAAGCTTCCTTACGGTCACTGTGGTTCACTAGTTGTCAATGGTAAAGGGCTGTCCGATTTCTGCAAATGTACTCGTAAATTCAAGCAAGCCGAACATGGTATTTTGTACATGATGAAGTGGCAGTGAGTTCACATTCTTAACTGATTCATAAAAAATGAATAATTCGAAAACAAATGATATTCGTCTCGCTACTGGAAACAGTTAGGTAAGTGCATAAATGATGCATACGATAGTCGACCTGGGGTTCACAAGGCGGAGAAGTCGCTTCTCTTGGGACTTCCTTCCGTGCCTTATCGGAGGCTAAAGTCAGATGAAACATGGGCCGTTTTGTTTATGTTTGCCGATTTGTGTTGTTTTATCGTGTTACTTGTCTGAGTCGCTCAAGTATCGTTTCAATGGCCACTGATAAGAGCAGGATGATGGCTGTTGAGCTGAGAAGGAGCTTGATATGCTGATTTATGGTAGGAAGGGAGTGCAATTATAGATGGGCAAGACTCAGCTCGAGCACAGATGAAGACTGAGCTGTCCAGTAGCTGTTCGGGTCTTGAGCTGAGCTGTCATATTTCGGAGCTAGAAAAGAGCAAGTCCTCTGAAATAGTCCCAGACCATGAACTGAGTCTTGAGTGGTCATACACGTGCAAAGTAATGCTAGTTTAGTCCCTATTCTTGCCACCATAGGCGCATCATTTAGTCGGATATTAAAAATCGCCTGATACAGGATGCTCTCTACAGTGACGTCCAGTCCTATCGGGCTGACTAACAGTGAGATGGGATAGCTGCTTACTCAAAATAGTTCAATTGTTGCTAAAATTTCGATATAACTGAGATGTGAAGACTCGCCGTCTCGAGCCATGAAGTCCTCTCACTAAGCGCAGCTCGAGCTGTGAGTTGAGCTGTGAGCTGCTTGCTCGAAACGAGCAAGTGAGTCGGACTGAGTCGAGATGAATTTTTGCTCATTTATAAGTGCAATCCATTGTAGCTGGCGCAACTAAGCAGTATTAGGAAACTGGTAGTGGGACCACTATAGCTGGGTCTTGGATCCCGCTTGGCAGCTGTTGGAAATAACTCAGCTTCCGATAGAACTGCTAGGATCGGAGCTGTGGATTGGATGGACTAAACAGCACAGTACGAAGTACAACGACTTTCGACGTAAGCTGGAGGATTGAATGGCTTTATCTGAATGATTAAGGCGTTCCTGGGTTTTCCATCGACTGACATTTTCCATAAGAATTTCGCTAGTTGACGGAAGCACAGAAGTAACCATCGTTCCTCATCTGACTGCACCTTGCTAAATAAAATTCGCTCTTGAACTGGATTGTTGATGAACTAGGGCTAGGGACGACGAGTGAAGTGAGAATTTGCTGTCGTATGAGCGTCACTCCGCGACGTTGGCAAGAAGAACGCTGCCAAGAGAAGTCAAACCAGGCTGAGAGTAATAAGCTCCAATGCTCCCAGATGACGCACACATAACTAGTTCTATTTTCTCGAGAATGTAACGATAACGCGAAGCTTCAAACAGTTTTATTGAATGGAAGAACAAACCAGAGAGGTCTTAGCCAGCAGTCACTCCAAAACTTCCCGCGATGAAGATCAGCAGCCATTGTGGCAAGGGTGGTCAATGCTGAGTTCGTGTACCAGGCATTGACAGTAATCACGTTTTGCAACGTAATCCTCCTTCAAGAAATAGCATTCTCCACGCACTTTTTTCTTCAACAGCTTACAAGCGGTGTCGCATTGCTTGTTAGTCTCGACGATCTGTTGCTTAGTGGGTGGCTTGCCATCGGGTCGGTCGATGGCACAGAAGCCCTAGAGATTGAAAAATCTGTTGTTAACTAATTTTCTGTCCTTCGTGTCAAAGCTTACGCAATTAGTCATGGCATGTTCGCCGTCGTCACATTGGTGGCTGTAGCCCGACTTGGGATACATTGGTTTTCTTGTCGTTCTGGCAATGGTGTCACTGATTGTCAAATGCAGGAAAAGCACCGTCATCGCCAGCTGGAAGACAGTTATGGTTTTACTGAGTTTCAGTCAATAGGCGCTTATGTTAATCATTGCAATTTGCTTGATCGTCACATCCTGCGAGCTTCTTTTTTTCATACGTACTTATTTTGCTGATTGAAGCTCCGTCAGTCAGATACCATCATGCCATCTAGCGTTAGTCTTTCAATCTACGTTGGTTGTACCTTCCACCTCAGGTTTTTTCTCACAATACTTCGACCGAACGGAAAAGCGTTTGCTGATCGGAATACATTGCAATTGTCAGCCGGAAACGAGTACCGTCAAAACAAGAACTTTAGAATTGGTTTACAGCATCCCATCGAGCCAACATGGCTTTCCTGAGTTTCGGAAAGTGTGAATCTACTCAATTCAGCGGGAAAAATAGACTTCTCTCAAGGTAGTCATTCCTACCTTCAGGTATAACACGGTACAATGCTCTACATTCGGCTCGCCATCCGTCACTTGCTATTACGTTAAAAGCCAGCCCGGGTGAAGCTTATTTGTCAGCAGACGTCTCCCTTCGCAGTAAATCTATCAGTGGAAGGAGAGAACGGCTGCTGATACGCCATCTGACACGCCTGCATTCTTGACAATTTCAATTGGGTGGCTCGGCCCCGCCAGAGGCCTTATTCTCCAGCATGAAGCATGCGCAAGTTAGTATACTGAGAGGTAAAAGGCCTCTGCCTGTGCCCGCCGGGGCGGAATGGGCACGCTTCCAGCCCAGCCCATTCACCCGTCAATCATCAGCTCTCTTCTAAACTTATGCTTTTTTACTCGATACAAAAACCAATAGCCGTTCCTAGGATATGGCCGGTATTTTGTGTTCTCTTGAGACACTGCTTGGTCGAATCAATCGTTTTCCGATAGTTTGGTTTATCTGGTCAGTAGATAATGATTCGGGCTACGTTTTCTCGGCTCGAGCCTGCCCGAGTCCTAGAGTATTGTCATCGGGCAGCCGCAGACCGCCTGATGTCGTCGCTAGTGCCTTTAAGCAAGCTTGAGTTATTAAAGTGGAAGCTGCACCGAGTCTGCCGGCCTGCGGGCTGAATTGGTTATGTCACACCCTATGAGAAGATGTGAGAATGGCATGAAATAAATGTGAGTTTCATACATGTCTGGAACTTTGTGCAGACATTACAGGACCAACAGGCATTGAAGATGTTGATGATGAGTACTGATCATAGAAAGATTTCCAAATTACATCAGAAGGTTCTTGATCTTCCATCGACAGATGTGAAATGAAACTATTCAAAGACAAAGACAGGCACGGTTTTGAATTCAAAATGTTGCAAAATTTTCAGATCTTTCGTACAATACTCAAACTTAAAGCTGTGTTCACCGCTTGCGACACCTTCGATTAGCAATACAATGTACAGTTTCAAGCGTTGCATACAGAGCACATGACCACATGGTCAGAGTAAGCTTCGCAAATCGGTTCTTATAAGGAAACGAACAGTAGCGTCTTCATCAGGTCTCTTGTAAACAAATGAGGGCACACTGGTAACGAAAGCCAATGGCCGTCGCTGTGACATAACCGGAAAGTTTCTGGTCTTCTTGAGCCACTTCTTGGCCTCCTCCTTATCGTTGGCTCTTCGATAAGTCATGCCAATTTCGAAGCAAGCCTGAGGTAGGGATGGCCATTTGAGCCAGCTCGAGCTCTTCAGCCTTAGGCTCGAGCCTCAAAGCTCGGCTCAAAAGCTCGAGTTCGCGCCGAAGGCTCGACTCAGGAACTCAGCTGACAACGGCGCAGCGACTCGAAAGCTCGGATTCTCTGAGCCCTTCGAGCTTTCAGAGCCCTAGTAAAAATGAAATTTCTGAAATTTGCTTCATTGTTGAAGAAAAACTTCAAGAAAGTGGGCTGAAAATTATGAACAGTTAGAAAAGAAGTATTTTTAATGCGTTTTTCGCAGAGAAACATGGCTGGAGAACCGGGACAGGCGCAGTATTCAAGGCTCTGTTTGATGAAATTTTTGGCTTTAAATTGTTTTGGCACGAGCCGCCTCGAGCCCTCGGCTCGGCTACAACTATCGTGGAGGCTCGTAAGCTCAGCTGCCGGCTGAAAGTTCGGCTCAGAAGCTCGCGACTGAGCATCAAGGCTCGGATCGAAAAGTTGCCTGGGCCCAGCCTTTTGAGCCTTTGGCCATCCCTAGCCTGAGGTGGTAGTCGCGTTTCCCTTGTCAGGTCACGTTCCCTATGATATGAGAGAATGGCATGAAATAACTTTACATTGAAATGACTGTGAGTGACACACATGTCTAACACTTCGTAGAAGCATTGCATAGTCAACAATGAAAAACCAGAGTGGGATTAGCAAACACCCTTCATGAAGACCATATAGGCGTACGAGTCGACATTTTGTTTCCGCTGGTACACCTTGAGCTTGTCCTCAATGGCGGCCATTCCGGTCACCGGAAAATCTGGCAAATCCGAGCAGCTTGATGAACTTAGTCGGGAAATATGAGATGGCCATATCGAAGCCACCGATCCCCATGTGTGCGCCACTGGCATTGTGGTCCCTGAGCACCTTGCTTGACCACCGCTGGAGGGTCTCCAGTATTTTCTGGCACTCCTTGAACAACTTGAAGCTTGCCCGTATCTTGACAGCTGACCTGACGGAACCGGAAATGGACAGATCGGTCAGCAAGATGACGAAAGCATAGATGGCCCGTAATACACTGTAGCTTTGCGTTTCGGGAAATAGATGACCGAGCTCGTGTCGTGAAGCAGAAAATACCGGAATCCATTGTTTTCAGACAAGAAAAAGCTCGTAATTCTTCAACGCTAATCAATCTATCAAGGCTTGATGGGTATTCATGTACTTTGTAATATGGAGTGGATCAAAATTGGTTCTCAGAGTAGGCAAAGGTATACACGATTTACGTGCCAGTAATACAGAGACAACAGTTGAATATCAAGCGAGTTTCTTTTTTGGACATCTCTGAGTGGATACGACCTTAAAATGTCCGGATTCGATCAGCACGGATCAGCTGCTTAGATGGTTGGTGTCTTTAGTGAATATGCACGAAAATTTCGTTTATTAATCATGCAGGTTTGCTGGTAGGCTCGTTATCGCGTAGCTGTGAGAGTGTCAATTAGCAGCTGACTATGACGCTCGATCAACTTTATGGCTTGTCATTGCTGATATCTCGTTTCTTCATGATAAATCGTTCATGATAATTTTTTGAAAAGGTCTTACTCAATGCAATCAGTGTTTCAACTAGAACACGACCATCCCTGTCTATTTTGTCGCTTGCCAAACAAGGGCTTTGCTATGACAATAGCTACTTTAGCCCTACGTAGTTTTTTTATGCTCTGGACGAAGTTCATTGTCAGTATGTTAGCGATAGCTCTGGCTCCGGAGTTGTGCATCCAGAAAACTGAAGCCGAAGTAAATAGCTGGCCTCTCTGAGCTTCCTGATACTTCCAGTGAATGCAGCGAAGCAAAGTGATGGTATGTACTTGTTCGAATCACCGATGATCAGGGTTCATCTGACTGCTGCTTGATTTATCAGAATCGCTGCTACCATCTGGCGTTCGATCTAAACCATTCATGTATTCCGCTGACGTGAGTGACGGCATAAAATCAAAGCCATATATCGGACCCAGGTTCCGGTACAGCAATCGCTTAGCGTTGCCATGTAAATTCAGTTTAAAGATATTGCGCAAGTTCTGCTTGTTCACCGTTTCAAGCTATGCGTCACAGCTGAGAAAAGTAAAACTTCCGCCTGTTGGCACTGCAGAGGTTTAGAGAGTATGCATTCCATTCCAACCTTGACCATGGTAAACCGTTTTACTCTGTTGGCTCTGTTGTTGCTCACACTGGACTCGGTACAACCGGAGTTCCGGAAGTCAGCAAAGCAGAAAACAGAGGAATGCGTCAAAACTGTCAACAACTACCATTGGCATATCCTTGTCAACTGCGTGAGTACGGCCGCTGTCTGATTCTCGCTTACCTGACACTTTTCCTCACAACGTCCAGGGTTTTTGCTTCATCGACACTGAAAAGAATCAGAAAGTCACCCAGAAAGATGCCGACGAAGCCGACAAACGATGTGAAATTGGTTGTCAGTTGCTCAAGGGAAACAAGCCGTTCGGTATGTGCAAAGGTTTCCGGATTAATGGCGATGGACAAGACTTTTGTGACTGTAAGTGGCAAAACTTCACAGAACTCGAGCGGGCTCCGAAGAGATTCAGCCCTGAGTTGGCTTGAGAACAGGTTCTCAATCTCAAGTTTTGTGTAACTTATAGCAAATGTCGATAAACTGTCGAGAGTTTCCCTTCCAGTTGTTAACTGATCCAGAATAGAGACAATTTTGTTGCTATAGACAGATAGTTATCAGGTTCCTTGATTAAAGCCTTTCGGCTCATCCCTTTTTTTCCTGGGTTGACGATGAGTTCTACACGTGTAGTTGGGTGAAAAAAAGAATGCGAAAGGTAAGAAACGGACTAGAACTTTGGATGGGTATTAATTGGACCGTATCCAGCGGTGGCGGAATAACGGCTATATTGTCAAGCTTCGGATCAGTACTAGAGGTCCACATGGCCAAAGATTTGGTTGGCCGACATGTCTGAAACTTCATGCAGACATTTAACTACCAGCAGGCATTGAATATGCTGGGAATGAGTACTGATCATAGAAAGTTTTCTAAATTCCATCAGAAGGTTTTTAATATTCCATCGGAAGATGTCAAATGTAACTATTGAAAGATCTTTCAGGCACGGGTTAGAATTCAAAAGGTTGCAAAACTTTCAAATCGTTTGTACAATACTAATTCTTGAAGCTGTGTATACCGCTTCCCTATAGGCTCACTGCAAAACAGTTTAATTGTAACTCGGTTCGCAATAGAATGTACAGTTTGGTTCAAGCGTCGCATACAGAGCACGTGACCACATGGTCAGAGGGAGCTTCACGATTTGGTTCTTATAAGTAAATGAACAATACCATCTCCATCAGCTCTCTTGTAAACTAATGAGGGCGCACTGGGAACGAAAGCAAATGGCCGTCTCGGTGACGTAACCGGAGTAGTTTCTCGTCTTCTTGAGCCACTTCTTGGCCTCCTCCTTATCGTTGGCCCTTCGGTAAGTCATGCCGATTTCGAAGCAAGCCTGAGGTGGTAGTTGCGTTTCTCTTGTCAGGTCACGTTCCCTATGAGAGGAGAGAATGGCATGAAACAACTTTACATTGAAATGACTGTGACATACATGTCTAACACTTCGTAGAAGCATTGCATAGCCAACAAGGGACAACCCGAGTGAGAGTAGCAAACACCCTTCATGAAGACCAGATAGGCGTACGAGTCGACATTCTGTTTCCGCTGGTATACCTTGAGCTTGTCCTCAATGGCGGCCAGGATTCGGGGCAAGCAAGACTCGTTGCCCGCCGCCACTGCAAACACATTCCACAGGTACATGAGGTCAAGAGGGGCCAGTAGGAAGTTGTCCACGTCACCGGCGAACCTTTGGGACCTGGCTATGACCAGCTTCTCGTGGAAGGCCTTCTTACCACCGAAGGTCCTCTTCAAGCTGGGCACCTTGCGCAACATGGCCGACACCTCGGACTTGATGTGAGGCGTGTCTTTGGTTATGAGCATAGAGGAGAAGGCGGCATACATGTAGGCAAACATGGCGGGCGAAAACTTCCAGTTGTCCAGCAGGAACTTTGCATTTTCCGCCGCTGGCTTGAAGTCCCATTGAGCTCTGTGGGCGAAACAAGATGGCCGAATGAGATTGGGTTATGTATGACTGGAATATGCATTTGTTCCAAGGCCTCGCTGCTGACTGGTGACCCGTTGATAGTTGACCGGATTAAGCGGCAATTAGGCCGCCGGCTTCGTCTTGAAGGAAGTTGCGTAGCTGATTACTGGTCTCTCACTACCTTTCTTTCCCCCCTCTTCTTTCCCCTCTCAATGAGCACGTGTTAGACCCTGAACTTGATGCTGAATGATTGTCAAGGAAAGTTCTGGTAGAGCCGCGAGTGAAAAGAAAGGAAAAAGAGGTACTAAGGAAATTAAGTAATCGGATACGAATTTAGTTTTGCAATTGCTTAACCAGGTAAGTTATTAACCAATCTGTGCCAATCGTTGGTTCTTAATTCGTAAGCTAATTACAATTGATCGAGTGGACGAGTTACGTCACGTCAATCAAACTGTGCCAGGAAAGAGAAATCAACGTCAAACTTACGCATATAGCCAACATTTTTGCCAATATGACAGGTAGTGGAAGGCTTTCATGGTGTCCTGAGAGTGCACAAAGTCCGTATAGTAGTTGCAAGCCTCGTCAAAATGGCCGCCATGCTGGGCCAAGAAGGCGGAGCCAAAGGTGACCGCAATACTTTGCGGCGTCTTCTTCAAGTAGTAGCTATGAATTTCCCTGATGACACTGACATCGGTCTCACCGAGACTGTAGAAGTATTCCAGGAAGCCATAGTTGATGGACAAGATAACGGCCACCAGGGGGTGCATGAAGCCACCCTTGATGGCGGCGCACTTTTTGAGTTCCCTGATTCCCACATTCCGGTCACCGGAAAAGCCGGCAAATTCGAGAAGCTTGATGAACTTAGTCGGGAAATATGAGATGGCCATGTCGAAGCCCCCGATGCCCATGTGTACGCCACTGGCAAAGTGGTCCCTGAGCACCTTGCTTGACCACCGCTGGCGGGTCTCCAGTATTTTCTGGCACTCCTTGAACAACTTGAAGCTTGCCCTTATCTTGACAGCTGACCTGACGAAACCGGAAATGGACAGATCGGTCAGCAAGATGACGAAGGCATAGATGGCCGATATCTTGGCCAGCACTAGCTCTGCGTGTACTTCTATGTCAGTGTAGTCGTCGTAGTTTGAGCGCCACATTACTGATGATACGGTTGACTTTTTCCTGTATTTGTCGACCACAACGAAAGCCTTCTTCATGTCGTCCACCGTTTTTTGCATCTTGTCCTGTTAATGACGACATTGATTAATGAAGTCTTTCATCACAAAAATCTGTCTCATCTAGATATCACGATTGTTCTAGATTTCATTCTAGTTGTCAAATCCGTTAGAGGTCAAGAGCGAGTTCAGCTATAAATCTATTGTATTGCCATATAACTTCTAAGTTTATGTATGTTCATGCACCCATTTTTACTATTTTAGTAGAAAACAATGTGCTTTTTCATCTGATTATATTTAATACTAAAATATTGAGGCTTTACGCAATTCGCTAAAGTCTTTCTGGAATCACTAGCACATGAAATCGATAATCGACAATCGAAGCCACTCACCTTCTTCAAAGTGAAGAAGTCGGTGATGATGTGCATACAAGCCCTTCCAAGAGCGTGATACATAGATACGTCAGCTTTGGCTGAGAAGGCTTTGAAGCCTTCCTTGTACTCATTGTTGACCACCTTTGTGAATGCATCGGAAGCCTCTTGCAGTTGCCGTTCAAATGCTTCCAGACTATAATTCCATCGACAATCGACCATCGAACGTGACAATGACATAACATTCGAAATGAGAAACAAGAGAAGAACAGTTTAGCCTGATATGTAGTTCAAGGTGATATTAGCAGGGCAGGTGTTGCATACCTTTCCCGTTCTGAGGCTTCCATTTCACTCTCACTTTCCAGGTTGTCGGAGGCATCAGTGAATTCCTGTCAGTGAGCGAGCGGAGAGGGGAAGGAGAGGAAAAGAGAGAGAAGGGGAATTATTAAATGCGATTATTGGTTGATGGAATAGACACCGGCCGAGCTACTAATTGCCAGTAATTATAGAGCGTGTCAGACAGGTATTCTCGTGTTTGGGATTGATTTGCGCTTAATAAACTTTTTATTTTTCTCTCTCTCTCTCCTCTCCTCTTCTCTCTCTCACTTCCTCTTCTACAGGTGTCCCAGTGGAAAACGAGAAGAGCAAAAAAGTGACTCCCGTAATTGATTCTAATCACAAACACATTCAGGCCGCTAATCTTGATCTATGAGAAGCAAAAGTATAAGAGCGTCATTCCGAGAAAGAGGGGAAGAGAGAAGAGAGGGAGACGGGGAGAGAGGGAGAGCGAGAGAGGCCTAAGGATATGGTCCATTATCTAGGTCAGGCTGCATTTCGGATCTAGTGACGCTGCATGTGATGGGCGTGAACAGTAATATATGTAAATTGCAGCTTCAGCTCTGACCAGAGTTAAGACTTACGTAATGCCGCAATTGTGAGAGCACAACTTTGGGCAACTTTCCTGGCCCACCCTTGGCTTGTAAATATGACAACTTTTTCTATTTTTCATGTCCCTCAAAACAATTGCATACACCGTAACAAGCTTGTTATATACTTTCAGTGACGTATAGCTGACATATTATATAAGTGGAGTCTTACACATGGATGACCCAATAACGGAAAGTCCTTCAACGACCTTGACTCAGTGGGACAGTTTCTCTCCTCTCTCCCCTCTCCCCTCTCCCTCTGGCTCCCTCTTCCTCTAGCAATATCTTCTTCCCTGATTGTATCTATTTTACGACTAAATCAACCTGTCATACGGATAATATATTTGTTCCCTAGCGTATCTCGGCATGTCATGTGGTTCAAGGATAAGTTCGAAGAAATGGTGAAGAAAGGAAATACTAAGTGATGCCATCAATTTTATCATATTACTAATATGATATTAGAAACCCATAGTTGACCTTGAGAGTTGGTAAACTAATGGCTCATTCTTTCTACTAGAATCTAATTAGCGTTCCATGGCCACTGTTAGATAAATCACACTCGATCAAAGATGGCCGCTAATTACCTCAGTGTTGCTGTCTTCATTTGACGAGGTATCCTCATATGAGTCGTCAATGTCCGAAGTCTTGGCGCCATTTTGAAGGCACAGTTTGTCACATCTTGAAACAAAACTGTCCACTCCGTCAATTCTTTCCGACGATGAAAAGGAACCGATACTATCGCTATCGGTGTCCGATACTTTACCACTTCTCCGCGTTGACAGCATCTTACTGTTTCAGAATTTACTTCCAGCACAGTATATTCAGAAACAAAAAGTAATATATGTATCTCGAGTGTACGAGTTGTATATTATGACATGAAAAATAGAAAAAGGCGCACTTTGATGTAATTTTTAGCACTTTCTGTAAGAGAATGTTCAACTTTCACTTTCTCTCTCCTCTCTCCCTCGCTCTCATCCTCTCAATCTCTCCCTCTCTCGCGCTCTCAGACCTCATCGTGAGATCCTCTTACGAAGGAGGGGCGGTTCAGCAAGTGCTATGCGAAACTTGTCTGGGCAGTCAATTTGGCATGCCGCCAGAGGGCGCGCTGCAAGAATTTCTTTTTATATGTGCCGAGATTACGGGTACATAAAGTTTTTTTAACAAATATGTCCTCAAATACTTTTATGCAGTTCTGTTTAATAAACATTTACCTTAATTTAGAGAAACTATTGCTCTCCCTTTCTTTCTCATTAAAAATGACCTTCGAATGGAAAGCTTTCCCTCAACTTGATTAATTTAGAAATATTAGTTAACCAACTTACTGATTACCGAGTAAAGTAAATAATCGGAGTGCTAGAGAAAACGGTCGCAGTTGGTTTGATGCAATTAATCACATTCCTTGATCAGCTGAGAATGTTCTCGGCGGTCACATACTTTTTTACACTATGTCAGCTGGTCAGCAGTTTTAAGCTTTAAAATCATAATCCAAGATGGCCGGAAAACTGAGCTAGAATGACGACTCGTATCAGTTGCTAACGCCTTGAGCCAGAATACACTTTTAATCCGAAGTATTTTGAATAAACATTGAATTAAGGTAAACAAAAATTAAAGTTTCATGCATTGAAATGTACGTCTATCTGTCTAATCTAAAGAAGCCAGAGCGATATCAGCCCTGTAGTTAATCATGGCGTCGGTGAGATAATTTTTATAGTTCTTAGACTTTTTGAGCCACGCCTTGCCGCCATCCTTGTCACCAGCTGACTTGAGAAGTCCCATTTCAAATGTTGCCTGTGGCACTAGATGGCGCTCTGAGTCGATTTCCTTTTCCCTGCAATTGTGAAAAGATGGAAAAAAGAAAACTTGAAACAGGCTCCAGTTGTATGGGTTAATAAGCTGGTCACGGTCACTCACGAAATCGCTCCCGATTGTTTCAAGTGAAAGGTTTTCTCAAAGTAAACCGTTACTTACATGCTGATGACTTCCATGAAACAAGTCTCGGCGCCATCTTTGTTGTCCGCCTTGGACAGGCAAACACCCTTGGTGAAGGTCAACAGCGAATAAGTGTCCGGCCACTTGTTTCGGGGATTGTCTACTAATTTATGGTCCATTCGCGATATGAAGCTGCTCAAAGTTGGTTTGTGATATGACCCATAGCTGAAAATATTCCACAGGTAGATGAGGTCAAGTGGGGCACAGACCATCTTTTCCATATTCTCAGAGTAGTACTTCGACTTTTCTATCACAATTTTTTCATGGAAGGCCTTCTTTCCCCCTAGATGGCGCTTCAAGCCGGGATAGCTTTTAGCGTTTCCAAAATGGCCGGCTTCAAATCTTCGCGGCCATTTTCTTCTACTAGCATTGACAGAAAAGAAACATACATGTATGCAAACAGTGCCCTTGACCACTTGCACCTTTCTTTAAGGATGCGCGAACACTCAATGGCCGACTCCCAGTCCCAGTTGAGGGCATGAATCCAGGCCATTTGCCAGTAGATGGCGTACGTGAACTTTCTCGGTGTGTCCACATGGTTGACCGATTGACTGAAAAGCGAAATGGCGTCCGTGAAGTTTCCCGACAGCTGTTGCTTCCAGCCTTGAGCCAACAAGGTCAAGTAGCTCCCGCTATCGGCCAGTGAGCTAAAGTTGTCGACAATTTGATACGACAGCTCTTTATCTGGATTACCAAGGCCTGTTCGAGATATATTATATGACTTTTTCTGAGATATGAGTTGAACTTACCGTAGAAAAACTCAAAGAAACCGTGATACGCTCCGACACCTACAATGCCGCCAACTGACCTCATGGTGCCCTTGAGGGACGCCACTTGCTTCATGCTCTCAAGACCGCGCCCTCTGTCGCCCGAAAAGCCAACTAGCTCAAGTAGGGTGATGAACTTTCTCGGGAAGAAACTGATGACCATGTCAAAGAGACCCAAGCAGCCCATGACGCCGGCCGCGAATTCGTCACGCAAGTAGTCCGATGACCAGTTGTCTTTCTTGGCCATTATCCTCTCGTTGCCCTTGAGCCCGCTGAAGCCCGACCTGAGATTGATGGCACCCTTGATGAAGCCGACCACGGACTGCTCATACAATGGCACCAAAAATCCATAGACCAGTTGAAGCTCGTGATAGCTTTGCTCTGCGTGACACTCGACTGTCACGAAAGTAAGATAAAAGGTTATCATCAGTGGTTCACACTAATTAGCCATCACTAATTAACTAACCATCTGTGTACGAATTCGGTTCGGTTTTGAAAAAATAAGAATGGTCTTTCTTCCTCAACTTGTCTGCGAAAGCCATGGCTTCCGTTGCTGATTGCAAGGCCTTGCCCAGAGTTTCCTAATATTACTAGATTAGAACAATGGTATCACATCACAAAATGGTCACCTTTTCCAGTGATAGGAGACCTTCGATGGCAATCAGCAAGCACAAGCCTTCGGAATGTAACATGCTCTTCTTCGCCTTCGCTCTGACTAGAACATTGGCTTCCTGGTGACGATTGGATATGACTAACTTCAGCACCTTCATACATTCTATACAGGACTTCTCGAAGTCAATAGCACTCATATCACACATATTGACATCCGTGTCAACTACAGGTAAGTCGCACTCGGCCATCATTTGATTCAAGTCACTCACTGACATCGCTTCCACTTCACTGACAACGGAGTCCACTTTCTCGGCCATTGTGAGCGGAAGGATATTACTATACTTTCGACTGAAAAATGGCAAACTTGGAAAAACGAACTTGAAACAAGTTGTAGCTGCTGTTTATACCTTCATACATTCTCGGAAGACCTTGAAATTTAAACAGCTTTTACGTATATGTAAGTGATGTTTGCGACGAACCGCTAAATGAGAAGAATGTGTACGTCATGAGACTAAGACGAATCTACATTAAATTGCTTCTATTCCAGTCATACTACCTGAATACCTAATGATGCCAGAAAGACGAAAGTCATCAAAATTACTCTATCACCGGTGTGACAGTTGAGTAGCCTGAGGCCTTTTTCTACCTAGAGTTCGCCAGTTGGCCGCCAGGGGGAGTTGCAAAGCACTGTAGATATGGTTCGCGCCACTGAACTAAATGAGTGAGTTATATTTCTGAGTTGATTAATCAGAGAGGGCATTGTGGCACATTGAGTGTTTATTGGCAGCACAGCACAGCTTGCTCAAGGTAGTCAACCGTCTACCTGAGACCTGGCTCTCCCAGTGCAAGTGTCTACCCAAGAGCTTCTTATATTTGCAAGTTTTTTCGTCAGTAATGGCAAAGGTCTCATTGGTGTCATTTCGGTTGATTATTCCCACCCGACTGGTCATTTCTACTGCGCGTGGGCAGCTCCATACAAAGCAAAGCCCAAGGTCTCACGCGGCCAGCTTCTAACTTCGCGATAACGGTCAGTTTGATTTTCAATCAAAACATTTTTATGAACTTTTCATTACACATTCCTTCCATTAGAAACCTTCTTCGACAAGTGGAAAGTTTCCTCCTGTGCAAGTACTTCAAACCAGAGTCGTTCAGGGTGATCACCACCACGTCACCACCACGGCGTCAGGTCCGAGTCGGCCGGTGCAATGGCCTGGTGAGAGGACAGAGCAGGTCCTGGGCCTAGGGGCCGGCTCGAGGTACCATCCATGGCGGACTCAGAGGCAGACATCACACAAAACACTATTTAATATAACTACTCGGCGTGAGCCGTCAAGGATACACCTTGCTCAGCGAGTGAGTAGAAGAGAACTGCCCCGAGTGAGCTGCAAGCTGACGCATATATACACGGCCTAGTGACCGGTCAACGTTACACGTGCACGTGACAGTGACACATGTGACCCAATGACAGCTGAGTGTCCCGAGAGACCCTGTGACATTGCAGCCGGACTCCAGTAGGTGAACCGCGGCTGCTACATTGGCTGCCGTAATGGCAATAGTCTCGTCCATGTCGTCAAACTTGAACAGGCTGGGAACATAGCCTTAGCCGAAGCTTGAAAAAAAGCAGTGAGCTCCTCTGCAAGTGGCGGAATTATTTTATCTGAAATATTCATGTTTATGAATTTAACAGATGTTATCACAACTGCTTGCTGAAATATGTTTGCTGCACAAGCTTTTGCATTTCAGGCAAGCGCAAGGTTCACTCCTAGTACTGCTTCTCATCGACAATGTCGAGAATCATTTTCTGCCTATTCTTGTTCTCCCTCTTGGAGGCTCCAACCACTAGCAGCATCCTGCTGGCGGACATCTTCAATCTCATAGGCTCGATGCTCAACTTGTTGAGTCAATCTCATCAAGGTTCGACAGGTAGGGCAGGAATTCCCAGACAAGCCACAAGGAAAGAAGTCACTTGTTTCCTGTCAACGCGTCCAAACCGTACTGACAATACCGAAAGGATCACCAACTGCGTAAGATTAAGTTCGATATTCCAGCTCACTCTCATGTTGCTTTCTTGCTAAGAACTACTGTGACCAGAACGCAAACAAAGAGGAAGCTATTGACAACGAGCATCTCTGCGCCCAGATGTGCAAGCGCTTCCGTTGTTCCATTTACAAGGATGACGGTGAGTTGAGCGCCACGTGCACTGAGCCTAACACTTGCTCTTGCCCAAGAACATGACGGTTGTCTGGTAGCACCGAGCGACGACGATGTCTGTCAGTGTGGACCGACCGCGGCGTCGTTGGATGGGCTGAAACCTGATAAGTTTGTCATTCCCAATGCCGAAGAAAGGAAACAAGCTCGCAACACTTCAGCCGGCTGTGATGACGGATGAGTTGCATTTTTCTATTTTCTCGAACATCTGATATGTATCTTAGCCTGTCGATGAAATGAGCAAAACTCGGTCTCATTGAATTGAGAATTGCTTGAACTGTTCTGAAATCGCTTTATCAAATTCAGCCAATTTCGCATGACATGACAATCGGACGGTGATTACAAGTGAAATCCACTAGCTGCAGTAGTTGTCTCCTACAGTAGTGGCCTTTGAAAGTATCCGCTTGGATTCCTGATATTCCGATCAGAACGAAATTGAATGGCCAAATTTCAGGCAATCAATACGGATATCGCTTCTAGTAGCAGTAATTCGGTTTTCCGAGCTGAGTTTCACTTATGAGAGCAGCTATTCCTCTTGGCTTAGAAGGAAGCAGTGTGTAATTATATATCTTCATCACGTAGCAAATCACGTTCACCTGCGGCTGAGCTAGCTAGCGAGAACGTTAGAAGCAAAATTTGCGTAAGCGGTACAAATATTGTCTTAATCTAAGTGATAGAGGCCGAAACGGGCCGCTCTCCTTCGGCCCGAGCCAACCATGGTCCGGAAAACTCATGCTCGGCCCGAGCAGCACAACCGTTAAGGAAACTGCGCATGCGCAAGTGTGACGTCACTTATTGAAACAGCTGAATTGGACGACCTGTAACCGCACTACCCGCTCAGCTCGTCCGATACAGCCCGGCCCGCGCCGGCCTCTACTTAGTAATACTCACTGCCCGTGTGCCATGCATATCGATAATTCCCATGCAGTAGGGTTTTAGTGCTTGATTTGGATATACCTTTGGAGACCTGTCACCCTGGTTACATGACATACAATGCTGTGCTAGAAATGCGCCGCTGGCAGGCAGGAAATTTTACTGCAGGTGGCTTTTTAATTGCATAACACTCATGGTACAGATGGAACCTCAGCTGGCTGCTGACATCAATTTTTGCTGCTTGTGACTCTGTTAACGACAAATTCTTGCAAGGTTGACGAGAAGTCTCAATTATCCCAACGATGGGATGATCTTTCAGGGAAAGCTCGACGAATGGAAAAGCCTACGCAAGTCTCATGTGGTCGAGTGCTTTGAAGAAAAGAAAGGTCCAATCTGATTGGACTCGTAATATTTAGGTACCACAACAAATGTGCAAAATAAAGTCCAGGATGTCCTGAACAGGTCTGAAATATACCATGAAATATGCCATTTTTTATCGAACTTTCTCAAAAAGTGGTTGAATTCCGAATACGTCGTTTCTGTGGTCCCTAGTAATACTTTACTAGGTACATAACAAACATAGTTCTGTATTAGGTAGGTTGGACATTACACATTTGTTCCATCGGAAATGGTTTTCGGTAAGTGAAAAGTTTCCTTAAACATTCAGTGGTCTTCACTGGGCGAGTACTTCAAGCCAGAGTCGTTCAAGGTGGTCACCACCACGGCGTCAGGTCCGAGTCGGCCGGACTCTAGTAGGTGAACGGCGGCTGCTACATTGGCGGCCGAAGTGTACCCAAGATGTAAACCTGGCAAACATATGTGATAAAAAGTTTCATGACTACTATTGAATTAGTCCACTACCTTCCTTGCTGCCCAACAGCTTCTTATATTTGTAGGTCTCTTCGTCCGTAATGGCAATGGTCTCGTCCATGTCATCAAACTTGAACAGGTTGGGAACGCAGCCATAGCCCGACCCCTGGTGAGTAGGAATGAATACAAACATCATTCAATAATACACTAGGTCCAGTACCTGAAGAATATGTCTCGGCTTGGTTATGGGGTCACCTTTGATGGGCTCGGCTCCAGTGGGTTCCACTACAGCTGTCCACAGTTTCGGATTTTTCTCTTTCAGGTATTTCGTCGTTCCTGATTGGTTTTACAGGTATACGTGATTTCTTTCAGTATGTACTGAGAAAAATAGACAACTTGCCCACAAATGTTCCCGCAGTGCCCACAGTGGCAACGAAGGCGTCGACACGTCCACCGGTCTGGCGCCAAATCTCAGGACCGGTCGTCTCGTAGTGGGCTTGACAGTTGGCCTGGTGGGACATTGGCATTCAGTTCCATGACCCAGAGACTGCTACACTAGACATACCTCATTGTTGAACTGGTTGACATAATAGGCACCCAGCTCGTCGACCAGCTCTAGGCCACGCCTTTCCGCTGCCTTGACGTCGGCAAGGGTGACTAGACCCGGCTTGCCCTCGACCTGGGCCACTGTTTCACAATTGGTTCCCAATGCTCGCATATGGTCGGCCCGCTGGGGAGAGTTGCCCTTGGACATTGTCACCGTCAAAGGATGACCTTGAGACAAACAAGGTCAAACTTGAATAGTAGTAGAAGAGATATTACCGAGCACTGCGCAGACCACGGCCAAGCCACAGCCTTGGTTGCCAGAGGTGACCTCGACCACGTGGCCACCTTCGGGCAAGTTCCCTTCCGCCCGGGCGGCCCGGATCATGTAGAGTGACGAGCGGTCCTTGACGGACGCACCAGGGTTCATGAATTCGCATTTGCCCAAAATCCGTCCTGGCCCTGAAATAGTATTGTATGATATGAGCTGTGGATATTCAGTAGAGATGGGCACCACTTACCTGGCCAAAGCCTGTCCAGCGCTACGAGTGGAGTATTGCCTATCAGCTCAAGGGCTGAGGCTGTGATCTCGGATCCCGGAGGGTTAGTGGCGGCCATGCTTGACAGTGATGCGTTTGAAGTAAAGCTGAATCGAATGACTCTTTTATAGCGGCCAGTATTGCAGTAAGACTAGATTAGAGCCACTGTGAGGGGCGTTACTAATCTTTAATTAGTGATTAGAGCACTATTACAAAACCTGTCTGGCTGACGTCACCGATACGTCAAGGTGACAAGTAGTTTGGCTTTACGCTTTCATGTGACACTTGAGGCGCTACCTAGTCACTAGCTGAGAGGGTGTGTCAAGTACGAGGAAATGGGACACAATGTGAAACGGATTTCTTCGGTGAAGCTCGACAGGACTGGAGATGAAGCTAGCTAGTTTAGCGTACTGACATGACCGAGGCATTTATGTATGATAGACGGCACTGAACATGTGGACGATCGGAGCACAATTGTACTCGAAACGAGAAATCAGCTCCGAATCATCCACCCAGCAAATATAAGCGAAAAACTGCACCTTTCTAGAACTATGTGTTGAATCAAAAATTGAGAGTATCTAAGAAGTTGTCACTGATCAGTTGTGAGTTAAAACGTCTCACGCTAGATGGCGCTCGTTCGAGATGAAAAGTAGAATAAACCAAGCAAGGATTGGCGCATGTTTGCTTTGTTATTTTCTCGTAATCACATCGTGCTCAACTCGATGGAAATTAGTTACAAATGCAGCTCGATTATTTAGAATACTGGTGTGAAGCTCGAGATATAGCTGTAAATATTTTTTCGTCCGCTAGAACACGAGGGCTGTGTGCGTAATCACGGCGTCCACCTTTATCAGTGTAATACAAATACGACTCTTGACCAGGATTCTGATGAATTTGTCATACCTCTACGCGGTAGACAACACGTCAACCGGCTGAGATGTTCGATAGTCTATTTGGATTGTTCCATTCTGTTCATCCAGGTCGATGACAGTCTTGTCGATATTTCGCTGATCAACTAATCGAAATATCTATTCATCTCAATGTCTCTTAAGGTGCATGTTATGTTGCTATGAAACAACTGCAAGTTCAATATTTCATGTCATGAGTATAGGCTATTCGAAATATTCAATCAGCAGCGTTTTAATTTTTGATCCCATACTGAATTAAGGGTCATTTGCCACCAAAGTCGACCAAATCATTTTAGTCGTTCAGTGGAGTCGACTGACGACTAGTAGACTAAAATGCTCTACACTAGTTCATACTGCACATGACGCAACTTCGAATACAGCGAAAAACATGCTTTCGTCTTAAATCGAAAGTCGCACGAAAACTGAAATTCGTTGAACTTGTTTGCGTTCTTGCTGTCTCAGCTCTACACTATCTGTAATTCATTCAACCTCATGAGACTGCAGTATTTGAGAAATTGATTACATGACAGCTATGTCGTACTTCTTTCGAGCACACACATTTCATATTTGACCTTTATGTTGCATTAGTTTAATCTTCGCTAGTTTAGAATGAGCTCTTGCGTGACAGACAGCCATCTCATTAATTTCCTAGAAATCATCAATAAACTTTAAGTATGCACCCTGAAGAGTCTCAACGACCGAGTTATTCAAAAGTAGAACAGTTCACGAAATGTCGTCGAACAAGGTAGAGCCGAGCTCAGAACCTACTTCGGCTCGTCAATTCGACAATGTTGAGCCAAGTTTCCGTCTCCGGTGGTCAAACTTGAAGTATGTCCGTGGTCAAGGGGCAAAGGTCAAAGTCATTTTCGACAACCTCAATGGCCTCATGTCCTCGGGCACGCTGACCGCCATCATGGGGCCTTCGGGGGCAGGCAAGTCCACGCTTCTAGACTGTCTGGCCGAAAAGCGCATCAAGGGCAGATCGGGCCGAGTGTTTATCGAGTCGACAAACATGACCCAGATAAAGGTAGGCCATGATACCCCAGCATGACAACTACTATGAAGTGCTGACCGTTAAGGAGTGTCTCATCTTCTCCTCCCGCCTCTACACTGCCACCGAGAAGAAGCGACACGGCAAAGACTACCTTCGGTCCATCGTGATAGACAAAGGTGACCATCAACAAGTTGAGACCGAAAAGGGCAAGAACGTGTCAGCCCTTAAACACTTTCACGAAAACATGGCCGACAAGGTCCTTGAAATGCTGGGACTCAGCGCATGCTCAGCAGTCTTGGCGGGTTCTATATCTGGCGGTCAACAAAAGCGACTGTCCATTGCCCAGGAACTGGTGAGTAGGCCAAATGTCCTATTCCTGGACGAGCCCACCTCGGGGCTGGACTCATCGGCCACCCAGCTGATCGTCGAGCTGTTGCAAAACTTGTCCACTCAGAAGCCACCCATGGCCATCATGGCCACCATACACCAGCCGTCGGCCAGAGTGTTCTACATGTTCCACAAGGTCATCATGTTGGCCAAGAATGGAAAAATAGTCTACGATGGTCTACCGGTAGACGTGACCAGTACACTGTCACTAGCTGACCCGAGTCTTGAATGTCCAAATTTTTGCAACCCAGCTGACTTTCTGATTGAAGTGGCTTCGGGTGAATACGGTGCTGACAAGATAGCGCTACTAGACGTATCTCGGCAAAGTGAGATGGGCACTAGCTCCGCAGTGGTCCAGGGGTGTGGTCAAGTGAAGACGATGAAGGAAGCCATGAAGGCTCCAAGGTATCCCAGCTTTGTCCACTTCTTCATCTTGCTGGTCAGGTGTTTCCTGCTCATCTTGAGAGACCCAGTGCTCATGTCACTCCGTCTCGGCAGCCACCTGTCAGTGGCCATCTTTGTCGGCTACCTCTTCGGCCCAAGGATCGGCACGGCGACCGGATGTCCTCCAGACCTTGGACCTCAGACCGCTGGCCAAGGTTTCAATCCTAACATACTTCTCGACTTCCGGTCTCAGGCAATGGACGAAATGCGCAATCTCATGGACAACTTCTCGAATTTGTTCTTCAACATACTGATAATACTGTTCAGTGGCATGATGCCCGTCCTGTTGACCTTCCCGATGGAAATGTCCATCTTCGTCAAGGAGACCAATAATCGCGCCTACGGTCCTGGTGTCTACTATCTGGCCAAGATGTTGGCCGACATTCCCTTTCAGATATTCTTTCCGACAATGTACACCGGCATCACCTACTACATGAATGGTCAGGTTTTCGACAGCTGGCGCTTCTCGTGCTATCTGGCCATCCTGATACTGACCGGCCTCATTGGTCAGTCCATTGGTCTCATCTTTGGAACGCTGTTCATGAGGTCACCCATGAATGCCGTTTTCTTGGCGCCACTGTCAGCTTTGCCAATGTTCCTGTTTTCCGGCTTCCTGGTCAAGTTGGAAAATATGCCCGAAATACTGAGACCCTTCACGTGGACATCGTCGGTTCGCTTCTCAATGGAAGGTGTCCTGATAGCTCTTTTCGGTCACGGCCGTTGCACAGCTGACCCAAGAAGGATGATCGTGACCAAGCATTTCTTCACTAGGTGGCTGGTGTCCATGTTTAGTGGTCAAGAGGGCACTGATTACGATTATGACCCACAGGTCAACGAGACAGACAAGCTTGACCCTGAAATGTTTGGGTCCCTCGTGGCCGACTCCTTGATGGGCGGTGTGGGCGGTGTCAGTTTGGTAGACAGCAATGGACATGCGCAGTCAGCTGTCATGGGTTTGTTCAGTCTCTATGACGACCACTTGAATGTTTGCTTTGTCATGTTGGTTTTAAACTTGGTTGTCTTTCGCTTCATTGTCTACGTGCTCATTATATGGCGTGCTAATCAGAAAAAGTAATTAGTTGCGAAATAACGAGAGAACTAGACGAATAGAGTTGCACTATATAATCACGTTTCTGATGTATGACATATATAAACGAAACATTGACGTCATGTGTGGATGGAAATTAACAGAAACTTAATGTCTCTAATCAGCAACTTGTCGCATATACACACAGGATATCCCGACCGGTCCACCCACGGGCGGGCGGGCACGGGCGGTGAAGCTGTACCTTTCACTGTACTAAATGACGCATGCGCAGCAGCGAAAATGACGGGGGAAAATTCAAGTTTAGGCATCGCCCTGTATCTGTGCAAGCTGACTCTTTAATTAAGATGAAATATGCTGTTGATGCGTCGCTTATCACTACATTTATACAAGCCACCTTTCAAGTCCTGGTGTATCTCGACGTTATTAGCTTGGCTGGCTATTGCATAATTAACGGTGTCCTGGATGATCTTCTCATTCACAGCGCACTGCTTTTGATTGAACAGCAACGTGACCCTTGTTCCCATGGCAACTTCTTCAGGAAGTTTGGGTATAGTCATGAAATCAGTACAGATTACAGAACTATACTTTTCCCTGACATCTTGCTCGAAGTGCGACATGTAAGTGACGTTAATCGTGTAGACAGCAAAGCGAACCGGTGAACCAAAGAATGTGCTGGGCAGGTCATCGTAAACCAGTTCCGCTTCGTCGAATGTCCCTTGAAATCCTTGAGCCACCGGAACCGACAAGACGAAGGAGGACGAGTATGACGTGTCAATGGGTGTCTCAAATCTGTGGCCGTTGGTCGGGCTGATCAGGACCAGATCCATCTTCATGTTGACAGGCAACACTTCGGCAATTATTTGCACGTGATAATTGTACACTAGGATGAGAGGGGTGAGCATTTGAAAGGAGTCGCAAGTATGCTAACTTACAGCAATATGGCGGCTGAGTGGCCATTCTGAGATACCAGTTGGGATGAGAAAAGTATTGCCTGAGGTCGATGGCCAGTGGTCCGGGTGTTGGTATCAAGTCGTCTCTACTCAGCGGGTGATTGCTGATTTGTAAATCAAAGCCAGCAAGCTGGCATTGACAGCCAGTGCAGTTATAGCACTTGCCCATCGCATAATCTCCGTACGAGTCACAGCTGTACGCAATCGGATGACAATCGTGTTCGCTATTCTTGTTAACTTGGTGGTCTGTGTGTATCATGTACAAGATGCGCATATGACTGCAGAGAATGAGAAAGAATACTGATTCAATTTGAGTTATATGAGCACTCTGACTGACTAATCACGTACTTTCAATGCTATAGAAGGCATCCATTGCTGACAGACAAGAGGGCTGAAAACCACCGCCATTGACGAAAATGTCCGCGTGACCATATTTGTGATACGTGCCAGCAAATTCTCCGTCAGTGTGTAAAACAATGACCTGCTTCGCACTGGCTGTAGACAAGATGTCCGTTTGTTTATTGATGATCTGTGTCATCGTCAACGTTATCTCAGATCGGTCGAAGCACTGGTCAGAAGGGTCAATGGCGTACAGTTTCCGGAACCTTTTCTGATGATTGAAGAACCACTCAGCGCCGGCGATTCCGGCAATTTGAGCCCCAAAGCTGTGGCCGATGAGGCGATATTTCACCAGTTTGAGATACCGCAGGTCCACATAGAGGCCGAGGTTCCATATGAAGCGATACAGTTGTCTACCAGCGAGCCGGGCATTGGCCGAAACTTTATTGATGAACAGGTTCATAGATGTTGCTGACCAGTCCACTATGATGACATTGTTGTCCGTCTTGCGATGAATCAGTTTCATAGTCAGCTGTACAGTTGTATTATTAATTGCGATCTTACGTCCATTATTAGAGATACTCACATCAGTCCAGCAATCTTTGTAATATCTGTCCATCCAACCATGGATGAGTATGTAGATCGATTTCTTCGGGTCAAATTTCATTTTCCGATAGTCACTTTTCGGACTGTCATAGAACAACACCTGGTCGAGAGTGTTGTTATCACTAAACAACATAAATTTAACTTTCGTCTCTTGATTTACTTGATCCGGATAGACTGGCGACGTAGCAAGTGCAGTACCCAGAGCGACTACACGAAAGAACCGCTGGACACTAGTACAGGACTTGGTCTTGTTAAATTTGCCCAATATGCCGAAGTCGCGTTCGCCACGTTCTTCCGTCTCTATCATGGCATAGAAGAAACTTCTTATCGAATTCGGAATCACCAGCGGAACCAGGACTGGTAGCCATTGTTCACTGAAAGTCCTGATAATGTCCTGGTTCTTGTTGAAATCCCAATTTTGAAATACGGTTCCATTGTTGAGCTGAAGAAAGTTGCGCAATGTGATCACTGGATTGCCATAGACGGATGATAAGCGTGTAGAAACTGTCGTTTTCTCCCATCAGTGGCTGACAGAGGGTGCTTGGTAATACCAGCAAAATGGCGACTAGATACAGATTCATTCTGAACGAATAATTTCACTTGAAAGAGCTTGGCGTGTGACGAGACATCAGCGCAATAATGCGGGTCACATGGAAACAATTTTAAGTAGTCAGCCTTTCAGGAAAAGAATATTTTCATAAATAAAAGTTAACAACAGTGTTAATTAGCTTGATCTCTGAACACTAATTCGCTGCCGTAGTTGACTGAGCTCTTCGGCATCCACTGGCCGAGCATCTTCTCCAATTCGCTGAATAGGAAGCGTACCAAGTGGCGTAGTTCTGGTGCTTTCTCTTAGGAGACTGGGCCTACCGTTGGACATCACGACCCGACCATAACTGGAAACTGGCTGACGGAGTCCTGCAATCGGATAGCTTAGTATGTTCGAATTGTCAGGAACCACGGCCATGTTGTCTAAGTGGCTAAAGTTGAAAATCCTAGATGTTGATGGAACGTCTTGTTGATCGATACGATTGGCAGCGGCTCGAGTTTTCGACGATTTAGTCTTATGCGGTGACTTCCGGTCATATGTCATGGTTTCCGGCTTGCCTGAATCAGGTACTACTTGGAGCAGCGAGACAAACTTAGTGCGAGCTAAGTAGGTCGTGATGGAAGATTGCAGCATGTTAAACACCTCATCAGCTGATAATCGTAAATCGGCGTTCGTATTGAGCAACTTTTTGATGAGATTTTGGCTAGATTCCGATATCTTGATGTCCTTGGGTAAACTGAAATCAGCTGTTTTGATTTTTGCAAATAATGACGACGGAACGGAGTCATAGAATGGAAACTGGCCATACAGCATGGTATATAAGACTACCCCTAGTGCCCACATGTCTGACGGCTTGCCTTTGTATGGCTTGCCTGAGAGAACATCGGGTGAAATGTATGCTGGACTTCCTCGTTGATCTCGCAGCAAATCATCATCGTTTGTTAATTGCTTCCCAAGGCAAAAATTGATTATGCAAATCTTTTTCAATCTTCTATTATACGCCATATTACCAAGTTTTAAGTCTCGATGGACCACGTTTCGCTTATGCAATTCACTAACGACTCGGATTATGCAGTAGAATATCCGAATGGCTTCTTTTTCCGATAGTCTCTTTTCTTTGATCACATAATGTTGTAAGTTTATCCAATCCTGACTTTGATTACTGTAGTCATGAGGAAAAACACAATCCAGTACGAGACAAATTCTCTTTTTCTTCTTCCCGCTGTAAACCAAATTCTTTTCCGTCTCTTCAGTCCTATCAGGTACAGCTTGGTCTTGACTAACGTTACCAGCGATCACTTCTTCCCAAGCGTCATCTTTGAACAGTTCTCGCAACCTGATCACACCTTCCATGTCAGTTAGCAGAGATAATAGACTGAATTCTGTGTGGATGAGCATTCTTCCTTGTCGGTCGTCTTGACTCTCGGTTTGATTATCCTCGGGTAAGGTGAGTATTTTGATTACATAATACTTGTCCTGTACATCATTCTTCAGTCTTGACAATACTTGGACGATCGACTTGACTGGCGAGCTGCCCATCACGTTACCAAGTACATACTGTCCCGCATGACGAGCTCGCCTTAGGTCAACCAATGTTCCTGCCTTTACATCATTCTCAGAACTGCTCAAGTGAACAGTTTCTACTAAAGTTTCCAATGGAACTTCCGGAACAATACTTGGTTCATCCTGATGAAAGAGCCCGTGACTGAAGCCAACTGCCGAAGCTGACACAGTTCGCTTCCTCTTAGACTCATCCTTCCGTCTCAATGCAGGCCTAGACAAGCTGTAGCTACGTTTCATGGTACATCTGCTTGTTTATTTTGTTACTAGACAAACTCATCTAAATTAGCTGCACGCTGTTAAATAGACACTCATGTTTAGAAGCGGAAAGCAACCACCTTAACGCATTTTCCATTCCAAATAAACAACTACAGCAGAGAAGATTCAAGCATGCACTAGATGGCGCTGCATGAGCTGGCGATAAAAGCGACACCTGGCAGTGAATTGACTTTCGAACTGAATCAGAGTTCTGGAGCTGAAGCGAAATTTAATTGACAGAAAAAGCCAAGTAAGTAATTGAATCTGGTTTACACGCAACTTTTTGTTTAATCCTTTCTCTCCCTTCTTCTCAGTCTTCTCGCGTTTGTCGACGTCGTCTATTAAGTTGATAAGTGGCCAATGTATAGAAATGGGCCGAATGAGACAGAATCATTCTCGGGACTAAATTTGAGCCTTCGAAAGGCATTTGCGGAAAGTAAACAGCAAATGATTGAGGTATTATCTGTTTCCTGCTCTCATAACAGGAGCTTGGAAACAAGTAAACACCATCATCTCTGACGACCACCATTCCAGTTCTTACAGTAGTATTGCAGCGCCACCTGTACTCCGATATGTGCGACACCAAATTCGAACATTTGGCGGTGCACTGATGGCGGATTAATCATATTTTGGTACTTGACAGTTAATCAGCAAAGGAACGTGCATCTGGTTGCACTTGGGCCGACCAAGTGGTCAGTCCCAAAGATGGCGGCGGTGAGCTGCCAGTATGGTCCACTTTGCCGTTGGTCCAATTGAGGGGACTTCCGTTGTCCAGTTCCACGGCCCACGTTTCCGGCGGCGGTGACTTTACACCAGTCATCTCTTCGGGAGACTTGATGTCAGTCGTCTTGACCGGACCTTCGGGCATCCTGGGCGTGTTCTTGGTTTCGGGGGCCGTCGCCTTCACGCACTCGCCGTTTGTGGGCGTGGTTGCGAACGAGGAAATTCCTGAGCCCGGGAACGTCGTGGGCCGGGGTGACCTTTCCCCTGATTTGGGGCTCCTTGGAGACCCCTTGCCCCCTTCCCTGGTGGCACCCACTTGAACTAGCGGCGGCGGCACTGAACCGTTCACTTTGGAATTGTTGTTGGCACCTGGTCGAAGCCACACTTTAGAACTGTTCTGTTTTGCGCTACTGCTACTTTTTGCCTGACCTCTTGCCTGGGCGGAGCTTGGCTGGGTGTCGCCCTTTGCGCCACCTGGTGCCGAGCTACCTTTGCCTTCTTGCGGTGCTGTTCTCGGACCAATGGCAGTTCGTGGACGTGGTCCTATTGGTGATTAACGAAAAAGAGAGGAATAGGACACGCGTTAGAACATTGTACATATTCGAGCCGATGACAAAGAGCAGTAAAAGTTGCAAGAGAGACAGCGGGTTCGTCGAACTTGCAACAACGACGCATTCTCTCTGGACCGTTTAGAACTGCGACAAAATGGTTCACTGGCCACATATACGTTTGCTACGTGGACGATGGCAATAAAGAATTGATGAGATGTTTCAGAACTCGAAATGAACTGCATCATTTGCGAACTGTTCTGAAAAAGGGAACACTTAAACTCTGTATGCACGGACAGTTCTCTTCTCTGTTCTAACGAAGTTCTCGACTGAGATAGACTGTGTACTGAATGTAAAACCATTAACCTGTTTTGCTGATTTGTCGAGTTTGGTTAGAACCAACCGAGGACACATTCGAAGTCGTGGACATTGGACGAGGTCTTGAAGCCGAGCGACTCCTTGCAGCTGGAAATGTTCGAAAATCAGAGTATGACCTTTTCGAAACTGAAGTGCAATTGTTGCATTATTACATAACCTAATCCGTGAACAGTTCTAAGGGTGCCGAGAGAGAATTTGCAGTGAGTCGTTGCGTTCTAGAACTGAAAACTTCAAACTAGAACTAATCGTGTGATCGAATGAAATTGTGAAAATTCGAACTGACTGAAAGTATGAAACTCACCCGAAGCCTTTGTGGTTGCCGACGTTGCCTTGTTTGGTGACGAAGTTCTAGAACCGGAATTTTCGCGCTCGGCCTTCTTCTCGCTGATGACCATCTGAGTGGTGGCCAGTGAGAGGGCGCTCAGGTCGCGACTGGTTTCCCGGGGCTGTGACCACAGGCCTTTAGTGCTTTCCCTGTAAATTTCCTCCAAGTGTTCCACACCGGAAACCGGATGTCCAAACTGTGACCTTGACCTGAACTGCGAGGCCTGTTTGCCCCTTTCCGCCACTTCGGTGAACCAGTCATGGGCATCGTCCACATTTGGGTCCACGTCCTTGGGCTTCTTCCAGCCATTGCCGGACACGTAGACGTAGGCCGAGAATGGCCGGAATTTCTTCTTGTATTCCGTCTTCTTTACCGGCTTGATGGTTGTTACCGGAAGTCCGGCCGCCTCTCGGGCAAACAGCACATTAGAGCGGCCATTTTGTCTGGCGTGAAGTTCGCCAAAGTTGGCAATGGTGGCCGACTTTTTGGCCGGCCCATCGGGCGCCGACTCGGTCTGACCGTGGGAGCCCCTGACCGCCTCCGTGTCCGACCGGGACATGGCCGGCGGCCAGCCAAAGGACATCCGGTACTCGGTGTTAATAGGCGGTGACTCGCCCTTGGCCGGCTCAGCTGACTTGGAGCGAACAGTGGCGCCACCGGGCGGGACACAGTTGGCATGGTGGTTCTGCAGTGACCTGTCCTCCGATTTGGCCCGAAGGTCAATTAGGTGGGACATTGGTAGGATGTCGTTGCACCGGTTCGAAAATTCGGGACATTTCTTCTTTCTTGAGCCACAGAAACCGCCGATTCCCGTTTCGCCCATTGATTCCTGATTCTTCATGTTTCCAAAATGGCTGACACCGGTGGTCACAGCTGACGACTCCATGACCTTATTGATAACTGGAAGGAAATAAGAGAGACAGCGGATGTTAGGCTTTTCGAATACGATTAGAACCTCTGCGCTTGCATGACGAGTTCGAGACTGACAGGTAATCGAATCGGATATCAATAATTCGTTCTAGTTCTAGAACGAATTAAATGTTGCAGCATATGCTCTCAAGTATCCAACTCAAGGCTAATTTACTGATTACATTAGTATAACTTTGTGGTCATTAATGAGGACACCGGTTACTTACGACTATTCACTCGGATACAAATGTGTGTTTGATTTGAGCTTAATTGAAAAGTGTCTTTAATTGAAACACTGAATTAATCTGAATTGAGAAGTAGCGTAGTGAAGATCGGTCGAATTTCGCAGTGTCCTCAGGACGAACCAGAACCGTCTAAGTACTGTTCATCGAATATATGTACACTGTTTCTAAGGTGTCGAATTTTCAAGCGGTAGGTTCTGAAAGAACTGTTCTGAAAGGAAGGTACAAACCGAGAGCTAATAAATACATAAAAAAGACATATGACTGAACATTGGCAACAGCAAAGAGAGATACGAACTCGGACTTGTGGAGCAAGCAACGCTGTCACTGAACTCGAACGGTTCTAGAAGTGTTCTATTGTGAGTGTATGCACACTGAGTCAGCTGCCCCTTTGCGTCTAGGTTGCCATGACCTACGCCAGCGCCTCTGATCACTGCAGCGGTTCTAAGGGTACTTCGAGCTAGTCAATGGCAAAGAACTACCACCCGCTGAAGGACCCTGGTTAGAACATGTCGAACTCCTAGTCAACATGAGAGCCAGGCAGAGGAGGAGAGAGCGAGAGGGAGAGAGGCAGAGAGGGAAAGTGGTTGCAGCGCCACCTGGTGACTGCCGCTCCCAGATCAATATATCAGAACAGCGAGTTGATTGTGCAACTGAACAGAAAATGCCGAATAATAAACAAATTGAATTGTATATTGTTCGACATTTCGTGATCTGGATGAGTGTGTAATATTTTCGTTTCAAGACCAAAGCTGGCGTGATACCGAGATTTTTATTTCGCTCTCTAATTGATAAAATTAGAGAAAGGTCAACGTGACTAGACACTTGAGGTGTGGTTCTAGAACACGATCGTATCTGGGTTAAAAGGGGAAAAGTTTGCCCAGACTCGTGTGACGCAGCCTTGCGACTCTGGCGCCACCTCGCGACAGCAATTAACAGCCAAGGCACAGTAACTCACCATAATTGGGTTGCTTTGCAATTACGAGATGGTCTTTCTTCTTAATTTGTCCTCCAGAGTTTGAATTTTTTCGGGCAGCTGAGCCTGGCAGTGGCGTAGCTTTGTCCGTCGGGCCCCAGGCCGAGAAGTTGGACTTGTACTCGTTGATCTGAATTAGAGATCACAGTGAGTTAACTAAGTTAGGCAGAGCTTGATCCAGTTCACTGCACAGCTTGTTCTCGTGCTCCTAACTGCCACTAATTAAGTATGAATTAGTTATGCCTTTCTAGTCACCGACAAACTTTTTTCCGGCCAAAGTATGGCTATATCATTAATCATAGACTGCAAGTTCGACAAAACGAATCACTGGATCAATCATTACGCTAACTAATGATGAGAACAACAATCAACATATTTAGTTTCTCTGACTCAGACCTCAAGCTGATTTCAATATGACACGGAACTCACTGAAGAGAGTCATGTGATCAAAAACAACAATTGAATGTCTCTCATTTACTTTCTGTCTCTCGCTCTCCTCTCGCTCTCTTCCTCTCTTACTTCCTTATGTAGTATCGAATAGCGCAAAAGGCTTTTCACTAGTCCAGTCACGCGTGACAACGTGAGCGAAGCATGAATTTCAAGTTTCCAAGTGAAAAAGCAAGTGGTAAAACCACATTCACTTCAACTAGAGCGCCACCGTGCGGCTGTTTTTCGCAACACACATTATTATATATGATTCGGCAAATATGAACATCATAAAAAAAGGAGTTCACATACTATTACTATATATTACAAGCTGATTCCGAGAATAAAATTGCAACCTATCAAGTGTATCAGTGATGTAGCATTATTATTCGAGTCAAGGACGCGAAAAATATGCATAAAAACTGTATCAAATATAACTTCAGGCCTGTCATGTTTCTCTGATTGAAGCTTCTATCAGAAATTGTTTGTGATTACGTGAATCCTGACCTTGGAAATACCGAAATACTGATTGGTCATAAATCAATATAACTTTTCTAGGAAACTGCACTAGTCGAGATGATGTAGGTCTTGAAAAATAGTATGTCTATTCATGCGATCGAATCGGGAAAACATGTACTTTATTATCTATGTCACGGGAAGAAATTTACTTTATCGACCACAGAGGCAAGGAAACGGCAGAGAGGGAAAAAGAGGGAGAGGAGAGGGAGAGGGGAGAGAGCGAATGTGGAAAGCATTTGAATTATTTATTATGCGAAGATAGAGAAATATGAAGTCAAATTGATGCTAATCATTCAAACGTGATGTTCGCTTTCACTCTGCGTCCTTGCTCGTCTCTCTCCTCTCCCCTTCCCTCTCTTGATCTCTCTCTTTTCCACGATCATGTCTTTACAAGTCTCGTTTCAGCCCGGGAAAAGTTCTAGAACAAAAAAGAACGGGAAACAGATATGTGGACAAAAAGTCTAGACAAACAGCTCGAGAACGCCCCAGTTTCCCTATGTTTATACATTCACCGGTTCTAGAGCAACTATGACTTCCCGAGTTCTTTAGTTGGTTCTAAGAGAGATACTTGCTGAGGTCGACAATGTCCTCAGAATGCGAACTAAGGCCACGCTCTATATGTACACTCTTGTCGAATATTTCATGACAATGGGAAACTATGCCCCTCGAAGGCTGCTTCCGCTTTGGGAACTTTTTTCTAGCATAGCTTCGAAACTTGCCAGAACTCGAGAGGACATTACGGCAGAACTTCCAACTACTGTTGGGTGACAATGTGCAGTTTGTACATTTCGAGCAAGTTCTCGAAACCTGAATGTGGTGCTGGAAAGTCTCGAATCATCATTCACTCCTCTCGGACCACAAAGTGACAGAACAGTTCGCAATGTCCGGCCTTCGAAGTGTGCTAGAACGGTTGCGCTAGTCATGTTTGACCTTCGAACTGTTCTGTAGCACTTTTGCGATTCACGATAAGTATAGGTGTCTCTATGTACACACCGTTTGTCACTGACAAGCGTATGTCACTCCTCTCATTCTCGGCAAAGTGTGCTAAAATTCGATTAGAACTTTCGAGCCGAGCGCTTGACATCCAATCAGAGAATGACATGTGGTAAAGTCGCTTTCAAACCAACTCAAGGCCACTGTTCTAAACTGTAGCATTAGGTCAACGAGAACAAGATTTATATAATCTTTGGAACATCGAATATCGCATGATGGTCACTGATATATGTTCTAGAACCGAAAGTTCTGAAAAGGTTCAATCCAAGATTGAACCAATCAGCCTCAGTAGTGGATCAGCGAATCCAATTCAAGTTCCCAGCTTGCCATGAATAAAGCAAATGGTCATACATTCGTAATGCGCACATAGACCAGAATGGGTGTGGAAGAGGGAGAGAGCAGGAGGGGAGGGAGAGAGGGAGAGCGAGAGAGTCACGGGCTGCAAAAGAACTGTTCTAAATTGGTGGCGAAGCCAATCGTTAATGTAGTAACAGAACTTTGCCGAATTCAAAGAAACACCGCTGCCTAATGATATTCACCAGTGGCGAGTATTGGAAATGAAAGTTCTGAAAAGGTTCTATTTTCGAGGACATTACCTTGTCCGTGGCTCCTGGAGCTGGGCACGCAGTCTTGCACATGTTCCACATTGACGTGATCATGGTTACTTAATTGTTGTTTGCTGGCAATCAACAACCACGCTAGGAACTTGACCGACGGGTATTCAAAACTCTGATTTAGAACTCTTCAAGAACTTTGCTTCGAATTTGTACACGATCAGATCGCAACTTTCAAAACGGCGATGGATTCACAAGTTCTGTTCGATTTACTGTTCGACGATTTGAAAGGTTCTGAAAAAGGCCGAACCAAGCTGCCAGTGTTCACTTTGTCACGAAGGCTCGGCTCAGGGGTAGACAATCAAGGTCTAGAACGGTCCGTGATTCGCTTCGTGCATGCTGAGCAAGTTCGAGGCACATGAAAACGGTCACGTAGCGTGGACACAACTCGCTCTATGTGAAAAGTGTACTGCAGTAGTCTAGGGCTCTGCTCTCCGTCTCGAGTTCTGCAATGCGATACTAGAACATGTAATAAGGACTGTACAACGGCAGCGAGTTGCTCAGTTTGGCCGCTCGAAAAGTCGACGCTCTTGCGCAGTTCTAATGTCCAGAGACAAGTTCGGCCTTTCAAACATTTGGATAATTATGTTGAATGAATCATCAGCAAATGAAAGCCACCATTTCCAGTTGGACATTACTGACTCAATCGACGATCGATTTTTAATTGCTTTCGGTGAGTCACATCAGCTCATAAAGCGACTAGACTATTAAAGAAGGTAGTCGTGATGTGTCACGTGACAACGAGGAGCATATTTCAGTCACGTGACTCTTCGTCACCGCCTTTCAAGTCTGTTTCATCTCTAATCCAGTTTGTACTGTCTCCGCATTGAGTTCCGAAGTCATTAGCTTCCTTGTTAGCGTAAACAAATAATTTGACACTAGCGCCACCTGGGGATTTGCAGATGAACAATTGACATCTTTAATGTTAGAGTGATCAAGAGTCTGAGTCGAACAAAGTGTATAGAGAAGAGTGACTTGAAACTGAACGCAAGATGGCGTCTCGAAAATAGTTACAGTGAGAATAACCAATCAAAGATGGCCAATTAGGAGATCATAAATCTTGTCGTTATCATACAAAGGTAGCATTATTGTGTTAGCTGAATGATTACAGTTAGTATGTACAAAATGATATGATTTTGTTTGGTGAAGTGAGAACACTTATTGACATTTAACTGTTGACCACATTTGTTTCTTCTTTAACAGTCACTTCATCGGTGTTTGCATTCGTTGTAACTTCCGTTAGTAGATTATTTACAGAATCCGAAACGCCAACGATGCCGGAACCCGAGTCATTAGAACAAATCCTTGATGGCACTGGTTGTGAACTCAGACTTGACTCTTCCGGTTCATCCTTCTTTGGTTCAAAGAGCGTTTCCGTCGAAGCATCGGCCATTTTTAATGGACCATTGGAACAAACATGGTTCGCGTCAACTGAATTGTCTTCTTTTAAACTCGCCTTTGGCTTTTTCTCAGGGACAGTTTCTTCGCTACTAGAAGTTGTACCTTTGTCATGACCATTGCCGAATTCCATTTTCCGTTTCGCTTTGTCCACTTTGTCTTTGTCCCCTGACGATCGTTTCTCTTTGACCCGTGGAGACTGGCCATGATTTGAACCATTCATGTGACTTACACAATAGTTTAGATGATCGACGGCCTTTTCTTTGTAGTATTGTTTCAACCTGAGATGCCAGGCCACCGAGGCGACCGCACTAATGGTTCGAAATTGATGAACAATGTTTCTTGGCAGGAAATAGATATCATTATCAAACAGCTGTATTCTTGCGTAGCGGATGCCTTCGCGCCGAAGATAATTCAGTTTAGCGTCTTCGATCCACTGTACACACTGACTGACGGGTGGCTCGTGCAAATCAAGCTGCAACTTTTCGACTATATCATGAAAGTCACCAGCATGGAAGGCTATGACGTCCTTCGTGACCCGGTTGCTCTGGTAAGAGTGCCCACAATGGACAGCCTTGAGGATGCCCACTGCTGCTGTTGTGTGACGATCGAAAGCTTGGCCAACATGGTCGGCATGACACTTGGTTCTATCTTCAAACATGAGCTCTCTAGGTTCTGAAGCTCTTCTTTGGACATGTAGATTACGTAACTCTGATTGTCGTTTACTCAATTTTGACGGCGTCTTGGTGTTTAGTTCAACAGTAGGAATTAATTGCTCGCCCGGACGTATCCAGACAATTGGGCCATCGTTGGACTCTTGGGGCGAAGACATCTTCAAAGCGGATATCTGGCCCCATGGCATTGCAAGGTTTAGAAATGGGTTGGCTTCTAAAAGTTCTAAGAATTCCGGAAAGTAACCGCCTCCTTCTTCCGAAGCTGTGCCCACGACACTGATTTCATGCAACGGTCCAAACCTGAATGTTCCTTTGCAGTAATTGCGGTGGACAGCTTCGCGATAATTAGCCATTGTAGTTGTCTCGATGTCCGAGCCCGAATGACCGATTAAACCTGTCTTGACAACCAGATTAGGCTGAAGGTCAGAGAACCACTCCAGTAAGTCTGGCAAATAGTTTGCAGCATTGTGTACAATAGCCATCACGTACTTTGCTTGACCCAAAGGTTCTTCTTTGAATGATTCTCTAAGGAATTCTTGAGCCAACTCGAACTTCTCTTGACTGGACAGATTGCTTATTTCGTCTTGATAGAGCCTCAGAATTTTAGCACCACCATTGGTGTGCTCTTCAGTTCGATAGAATTTACAGAATCTAAGGTGTGCCAGTTCACAGCCAGGCAAAGGTAAACGAGGTATTTTCAGTGATAAAGAAATTTCTTTTCTCATAGAATTTATCCTTGACGACAGGTATTGTTCCATCTTACACTGTATTCGGACATTGCATGTCTTCTTTTTTCGACATCGTGAACATAATGTAGTGGACAATTGCTGACCATCTTGTTTGTTGATGTTGTTTGCATTGGCCGATGGCGGCTGTGTAAGGACACTGTCTCCATTAGGAATGTACATCTCGAAGGTCAAATGTTCACGAGGAGTCACAGAATATAGCGTACACTCACAACAAATGTCCAAAGTTCAGCTTCGTAACTTGACATATCAATGGCGTCATAATAAACATGTCTTCACTTTGCCAATCGATTCATGCTATTCTTCACTACTCACATCCTGGTTACATTGGAGACACTTCCTAGCATGACTCAATATGAACAGCGTTACATCAAGGTGGAAAATATATAATCAGATACTAATCACATGATAATTTCAACCTAACATCGTAAGCAAAAGCAAATCCAGTAAATACGGCACTTTCTCTGAACTGAGCAGCTTTTCCAATTTTCTCCTTTCTATGTGTGCGCATGCGCCCGATTTCCTCTCTCTCGTTGCTAACGCTTTCTTTCTGAAAACATCGCGCTGACATCTCATCAAAGCTTAGACGTTTAATAAATCCTATTTGGCCAGCACTATGATAATTCTTTCACAATGATAGAAAATCTGCAAAAACGGAATTCGAAAGCGATTAAAAGATGTGATAAACTTAGATAATCTACGAAAGACACATCCTACTTTTCCCTGAGTAGAGAAAAAATCCCCGAGTTTACTCTTTGTTCTGAGAGAAAACCCTAAAGAATAGCAGTGCACGTTGTTTCCCTTCAGTTCTCAGCCATTTTCAATTTTGTCTTCTTGTCTTTAGAAATTTTTCAAAGCCGGCAATTTGAAATTAACTTGATTCCATATTGTCGACAACTTTGACTGGTTTCCCTCTCCTTAGCTTGCCTAGTTTGTACAAAGGGTAGTAGAGGTCCGTTTTCGGCTCGTAGTCAAGTGATACACTAGAAGAAGAGACCACAACAATGTCTAGCGGAGAAGAAAAGGTGAATAGCAGTACTAGCAATGGTACAAATACCACCACTGGACCAACACCTTCGAAGAAGATCAAGAAGGACATTGACCTGGCCGGAGGGGATGCCAATGGGGACAACAATGAGGTTGAAATTAACAATCAGGACGAATCGTCTAATGATCGCGAATACGATCCGGAGACTCAGAAGGCTTTAGAAGAGATAGATGCCTGTCAGAATGAGATTGATGCTCTCAATGAGAAGGCTTCGGAGGAGATATTGAAAGTGGAACAGAAATACAACAAGTTAAGGAAACCTCATTACGAGAAGCGAAATGACTTAATTCAAAAGATTCCTAATTTCTGGATCACGGCGGTAAGTTTCATCTTGTCGTTATTTGTATGCTTGGTGTAAATGCTACTGCTTTTCTCGTGCTGTATACCTATGTTTCGGTGACAACCAGTTAATGACTGACATGTACGTAATTAGTGCGTAATTGTTAGAGGCAAGGAATTGCCCTGCAAAGCATGGCGCTGTTATTTTAGTGTGCTTTGGTGATGTTCGCTAGGTGGCGCTTCGCCATCGCCTTTTCGCGCCTCAAGTTTAATTTCGTTATTTTTCTCTTTGCAGTTCGTCAATCATCCACAAATATCTGCCATTCTGGACGAAGATGAAGAGGAGTGTCTTCACTACCTTACTAAGTTGGAAGTGGAAGAGTTTGAAGACATTAAGTCTGGTTACAGGATAAAATTATTCTTCGATGAGCAAAATCCTTTCTTCGACAACGATGTCCTCGTGAAAGAATTTCATTTAGCTTCTACCGGAGATCCCGATTCGAAATCAACCGAAATTAACTGGAAGGGTGAATCTGAGCTGGCCACCAGGTTCAAGAGTCAAAAGAATGGCGACCAGAAAACGGGCCGAAAGAGGACACGGATGGATCAAAGGACATTCTTCACCTGGTTCACAGAAAATGGCGACGCTTCCGCCGATGACATTGCTGAGGTCATCAAAGATGACATGTGGCCAAATCCCTTACAATATTTCCTTGTTCCTGATATTGAAGTCGAGAATGGCGAAATAGGTGATGATGATCTCGACGGAGATGACGATGAAGAAGGCGAAGATGCTGTCGTTGTTGTCGAAGAAGATGATGATGAGAATGACATTGAGGAAGTCGACGATGAGGGCGATGATGACGAGGTATATGAGGGTGAAGATGTCGCGGGAGCTGATTAGAAGTCATTTCGCTGTCCCTTTATCTCTGCTAGATGTATACTGTCCACTTTTCTTTCCATCTTTCTCTCTTTGCTATTTTATTTCTATCATCATTATGATTTCTTCTCACTATAATTTTCTCTTACTTTCTAGTAATGTCAATTCTAAAGAGACTTGAGTGATATACAAGATACTTCGCGATACTGCAAACAAACATACAAAGCTTATAGTACACAGTTTGAAAGACAAAGAACAAGGCGTCATAATCGGTTTTCTAATCATACCAACAAAGTACATTGCGACAGGAAGATGGCGCTGACCGAAGAAAGAATCGTTAAAAGAAGTCATAATTGTAGAAAGTTCGCTCGAAGATCACTTCTTCTTTCCCCTCCCTTGAAATCTTGGCTATCATCTCTTCCTAATTGATAAGAATACAAGATAAGCTGTAACCTGGCCTCACGATGAATGCGATGCCATTTTAATTAATGTCAAACACAAAAGAATGAACAAAGCTGAGTGAAGGCCAGACAGTCTATACGCTTGTCTTGCAAGCTTGTCAATAATTAGCAGCAAATACATTTGATTTTTCATGAAGCATGAAGATTGTCACTTTATTAATTGAGTCGAACGAAGAAAGGCGTAGCTATGATTGACTTCCCTTACCTATGCCCAGTCTCATGGGTATTGGAAACAACAGGGTGGAGCCGCGGTCAGTGTTGTGCTGAATGGTGTTCAAAGATTGCATGAACCTCAACTGAAGGGCCGTCGGGGTCAGCTGGGTGCCCGCCTTGGCCAGATTAAAAGAGGCCATGCGCTCTCCTTCGGCAAAAATGACCATGGCCCGGGCATCGCGGGCCGCCACGCCCTCTACGGCCATGGCCCGCTGCAGGTGACTGGTCATGGAAAGGGTCTTGATCTCCACCCGCTCGATGCGGATGCCCATGCCCAGGGTGGCGTCGTTGATCTTGGCCACCAGCTCGGTGGACAGGGTTGCCCGCTCACTCAGCACGTCGGCCAAAATTTTGGAGCCCAGCACCTTTCTGACGATAGAGGACGCCATGAGTCGCGTCGATTGGCCGTAATCTTCTACATGGGTCACCGCCACCAGGACGCAACATACGCGACAATAGACGACGGCCTCCACGTTGACGGGCGTGGAGTCCTTCAGCATGACCTCGGACGTCGGGATGGTGAAGTTGAATGTCCTGAGGTCCACCTTGACCATGGTGTCGATGCACGGCACGACGAAAATGAGCCCCGGGCCCTTGGGGCAGCCCTGGACGAGACGGCCGAGGCGGAAGATGACCACCTTTTCGAACTCTTTGACCACAATGAGACAATAGATGAGCGACAATGGAAAGGTGATGGCTATCACAAAGTACGACAAGATGAGCAGCGTTTGTCCCATGAGTGTCATGGAGGGCACCATCTCGTCCGCCATCAGCGACTGGACAGATGTCTTCCTGACCAGCTGGTCACGTGACTGGGTCATGTTGAACGAACTGTGGTAACTCGTGCTCGAGTTTGTACTTCGGCGCGAGTAGGACATATTTGCCGTTGTGTCAAATGAACCGTTGCTTCCGAATACTCGATACGTGGCACTTTGTCGCCAAAGAACTGTTCTAGATGTCCGCTACGTTTCTTGCCGTCGACAGCAATTGCAGTCCAGTCACGAAGGTCACGCGGTGCTTTTGATTCACGAAATGCCAAATGTCCATTATGGTTATTAGTTATCGATTCTAGCCTCGCTCTTGCAAAATGGCGTTTCTCAGTGAATTTTTCGTCCATTATCATGTTTTCCATTAGTTTCTTTCAAGACAAGAAAAGGCGGCCATTAAAGGGAAAATAATAATGGGAAAAATGGTGGTCATAATTATCTCAACTACTGGGAAAATTGATTTTTTGCCGCACTCTCTATTTTGTCTATTATTGGCAATACTCGATGCCAATATTTTTTTTACTTAAATTGTTCACCATTTTTTCGAGTATTTTTTTCCGAAGGTTTGCTTGATTTTTCGACCAAATATTGCTCAGGGAAAGAATTCCAGGACAAAATGGCGACGGCGGGAAAGAAATGGTCAAACGGAAAATGAAGTCACAGTTTTTGAAGGGAGTCTTTTCTGCTCTGTCATGTCAAACTTTGCTACCAAGTTCAATGTTGAAGTGAATTTTAGCAAATGCAATTAAGGGACTAGAGTGTAATCCGGTTCTTGTATGATGCAAGTTTCTGCAATTTACCGGCAATCGGGTTGACCTCAAGGACAAGCTGGCCAACTTTCTCCCTTTCGCTCTCTCTCTCCCTCTCCCTCTGTCTCTCACCCTCCCTCTCTCCTCATCCACACCGTAAGCGCCACGTGATACATGCGATAAAACAGGTTTCGTTGCATAATAGGCCAAGTCCCGGGCTATCCGTCTCTCCCTCGCTCTTTATCTCTCTGCCTTTCGCTCTCTGCCTCTCGCTCTTTCTCTCTTTCCTTCCACCGTCTCTGCCAGGATTGGCTGAGGTCAGCGGAGCGAGAGAAAGAAAAGGAAACTTTCACTTTCAAAAAACGAAGTTGGCCCAAATTTCCCTCTCAGATACTATACTCGTTCCATACCTTAACTATCTCCTCACTCGCTGCCTCTCGCCTCCCTCTCTCTCTCCCTCTCTCCTTCTTCTCTCGCAAGCTAATCGAGCTGTAGCAGTAAAATTTCCCTCTCGCTTTCACTTCTCATTTCACTGACTAACATACATACTCGCTCTTCCAAGTGCCGCTGCTTGGCTTCCTTCCACTCGGTGAAACTTTTTTTGTAATATAATATTGCGCCAAGTTACGTCATCGAGCGCTTCTCAAGTGGAAACTCTGGGTATTTAAATTGTCATCTATGTGTGAAAATATATACGTCCGATTGCTGAGTGTCTTGTTTTCCCGTTTTACCACCGTTCGTGAGAGATACGTCATGACCATGTCTCTGTGTCTTCATATATAACATACCTTCCTCCCGAAAAGTTCTACTAATTCTATCTTTCCATATTATATTTCTATATTTCTATTCTTGTGACAGTGACATCAACTTATCGGATAATTGTGACCATCGTCACCTCGTTCCCTTGACCATATTGGGAATCACTCAAGTCGCACATTGTTCAAGTCAATCTACTACTAATCAGCTGTTCCAAGAAAAGGACTTAGTCACCCGAAAATTGGTTGACCACTTGCTAAACAGCTGACAAAGATGAAGGTAGAAGAAAAGGTGGTCAAGGCCATCCTGAACTCAATACCTGAATCCGATGATGAGGATGAAGTGAGTACTTTGACTTCTCGCCCTCTCCCTCTCTCCTTCTCTCTCCCTCTCTATTCCTTTCTACCTGTCTTTGAAATATGTATGTTTAGAGATAGAATGCATATAATTCAATATCTTTTCTAAGCAAAATTGCTGACGAATATGATGGATGTGTGACTGAATAGAAGCAATTGTTTGCAACAAAGTTTTACCATGCTAGACGTTTTTTTCAAGGGAAACTTTCGCTTTCAGCATGTAATTGACCGCCGGATAAAAAGTTCACCATTTTAGCGCCAAGCTGAAGAGGAAACTTTCGGTTCCTCTCTCCCTCTCCCCTCTCGTGCTCCCTTTCTGCCTTTTTCGCTCACTTCATCCGCTTAGGGGTCAATTGACCGCGAGCTTTTGAGACGCCCCCTATCTTTCCTGTAATTGTCTGTCTGAAAGGATAATTGCTGGTCAGCGTGAACACATCTTTCTTTCATTCATACTTGTAGATGTGTAATATGACATATATATTTCACAGTAAGTCTTCAATTCATTTATCCTTAATACGATTTAACAGTAGGGTTATTATATAAGTGAAGACCTATGAGGAAGGAACTTGAAAAGGCATAAATAATAGAATTAGCACAGGTGTCACAAAAAAATAGTTCGAAATGCAGGAAATTATACTAATTATTTTCTTTTTGGAAAGTTGCCGCAATATCGAAAGATATATAATATAAGTTGTCACAATACTATTCAGTTTTTCGCTTTGCTCAGTCAAACTAATTTCAATATTACGCGATTTACTTTCGTAATGCTTCGAATTCAGTCAGCGAGAGGGAGAGAGAGAGAGAGAGAGAGAGAGAGAGCGTGAAAGAGACAGTGAAACAATTCACTCGATTCACTGCGACCTCAATTTGTTTGGATCCAATTTAGGAAATTAAGCTATTGATTGCGCGAATAATTTAAGCCGACAGTTGTCTCTCTCTCTCTCTCTCTCTTTCTCCACCGAAAGCAAATGAACCATGTTTTCCTGCAATTTAGCGAAAGAGAGGGAGAGAGAGGGGGAGAGAGACACCTCTCGCGACATTGTGCAAAACTGTTTCCCGTAAATTGTTCCCTTAAATTGTGCATTTCGCAAACGCTAACCAACCTTTGCCCATTTCGCCTAATTTGAAAGCAATTCGAAGATGCCAGCGACGGCGAAGCAGTCAACGAAGCCAACAACAACATCCAGTCAAGCTTCACCGGGCTGCCGCCGACTTCCGGATCCGGAAAGGGTCACAAGAATGAGATATCCCTGCAAGAGGCCTTGGAAGATGGCCGCCAAATGATGATCAACTTTGTCAACAATGAGTTCGACGAGGCGGTCAAGCTGTGCTTCGAAAAGGGCGACCGAAATATGGTCTATGCAGCAGGGATGGGCATGATCAAGGCCCTCGAGTCCTGCCTGACCCTTGACCCCTCGCTCATCGGGGAGGCCATTACGTACATGCGCTTCGCCAACGAGTTTGCCAACACACTGCGCAAGAAACATGGCTACACTTCCTTCCTATTTAAGGCCGACTACAATTTGTACACTGACGAGGAAGCGCATGCTGAGATGATATACGCCAAGACGCTGATCGTCATTGGCCTCTTGTCCATAGTCGAAGATCAGTCAATCTATGGACTCGTGAATTCGGCGTTCACGATTAGAGCTTCCCATCAAACGTACAAGGAGTGTCTGAACATACTCGAGAAGAAGACCAACTGGGAGACGGACTCGATCCGAATGCACTTCGAGTCCGGCACCCGACTCGGAATCGGTGCCTTTGACCTGTTTGTGTCCATGTTCCCCAACAAGTTGGCCAAGTTGCTCGAGTATGTGGGTTTCCATAGCAACCGAGACATTGCCCTGGACGAGCTGAACAAGTCGGTCAACCTGCCCGACGGGCTGCTCTATGACATCAGCTCCATTCTGCTTTCGACCTACTACGGTTTCGTCGAATTCTTCTATGGGTGCGGTGAGCCCAACATGGCGTTCTTTGAGAAGCAGAGCAAGGTGTGGCAACGAAGGACCCCTAATTCGAGTATCGCCAAGATCGGTCTCGCCATTATGGAACAGATCACAGGGAACCCGACCCAGGCCATAGTTTTGTACAATGAGTGCGTCTTCGGCCAGAGCATCTGGAAACAGCTCCACCTGGCGTCCTCGTGGGGCATGACCTGGTGCTATGCCATGCAGTGTGATTGGGTCAACGCGGCCAAGACCATCAAGATTTTGAAAGATACCTGCAAGGTGTCGCCGGCCATGTTTGCCTATTTGTATGCTGTGTTCCAGTTCATGGTCATGACGGAGGACAATAAGCCCGAGCTTAGGGAGGAAATATCAAAGACACTCAAGTATGTAGCTTCCTGCCCGTTGAGCTTTCTTGACCCTTGACCATGACTACTCTCACTAGGCGGATACCCTTGCTCAAGAGGAAGGTCGGTGGCCGGAAGGTGTTCCATGAGCGCATTGTCATTGACAGATCGAAGCGGTTTCACAATAACATTGACGGACTCGTTTTGCCACCTTTCGTGAGTGTTTGACACACACGGCAATCACGGAATTGTCACTCATGACTACCGTGATTACGTCATTGCCATTGCTTACCTTTAATTACCATTTTCGTGCCTCTGATCCAGGAACTGAGTTACATTTGGAACCTGTTTCAAATGATGGGCGGCAAGAAGGAAAACATTCAGCCTTACCTGGACCGAGTTGACAGTAAATTCCTAGAGTTTAAGGACGACAAAGGTAATCATCACCTTTGACAATCAGCTGATTGCCACTTACCTGCGTAATTTCGCCAACTAACCGAATGTCATTATCACAATTTATAGGCGAGGCCGACAAGTGTCTTGACTCCTATTGCTACCTGCTCTTCATGAGGGGTGTTTGCTACCGCCATCTTGGAAACAGTCGCAAGGCCACTGATTGCTTCGAAGAGGTTCTCTCGTGCAAGAAGCGAATTAACTTTGAGCAACAGCTGTTGCCACAGGCCTGCTTCGAGCTGGGCTCCATTAGCCGGAAGCTGGGCGAGCTGCCGGAAGCCAAAAAGTGGTTCAAGCGGGCCCGGGACGACTATTCGGGCTACTTGACCGAAATCATGATTCAGTATCGCTCCAATCAACAGCTGCAGAACATCAAGATGGAAATGGAGTCATAGACATGCACAGCTGTTCAGATATACTTTTTTCTGTGATAAGAGATTATCGGGCACGGCGACTTTTATATATTTATGCTCCAAGTCGCCCATTTGCAGTTTGTACCATGGTGAAGTTATATTTTGCTACTTCGTCAGATACGTTATACTTGTATATCAATAGCACACTGGTGAGATACGGACATCGCTCTAAATGGTCAAGGGTGATGCTGAATCATGTGCCGGTGGCATAGTTTACATGAAATTCGTACGATGAATTTACTTTTTGAAAAGTTAAATGAGCAACTGCTAATAAACTGAACCATGCTCTGATTTAAAGTAATTAGCTGTCCATCAAAAGCACATGCCGATCATTTTTCAAGCTGACAGGCACTATTTCAGGTGTTTCGCAGATTAGCCACTGAGGGCGCTGCGTATGATCGACCGATACAAGCATGCCACTAGCGCCCCTGTCGGTATCTCAGAGAACTTATTCAAGGACTTTCCGCTAGATTGTGTCTCGAATTTAAGCGACAGCGTCAGTTTCTAGCGACATCATTCCTATCAGGTTTGATTACATGCACGATTATGACGATCAGTGTTAACTAAACAATGAAATGTTGATTAGATTAAATAGTTTACTTCTCTCTAAGGGGCATCTTTACCCATTGTTTCTCACTAAGTCACCGAGTGAATCCCTGTGGCAGCCATGACACTTAAAACACCATTGGTGGACCACAAGGTAAAGCCCATGGTCATCAGCTGGGAATGGGTGTCCCCTATGTTGTACAATTTTTCCGGCTACGCCGCCATCTTGTTTCCAATGTTTCTTTTCGTTTGGTTGATCAGGAGAAACCATCTCAGATATTTCCAGTCTTCAACTCTGGTCAAGCTGCTATGTTATGGGCGTGGTCAAGATGAGTCAATTCAAGTCAAAGACCGCGTACTAGAGCTAAGGTCAAGCGATGAAGTTGAAGAGGTCAAGCCGAGGGCCTCTGGGAGACCCTTGACCCGAAACCGAGTCTTTCTGCTTCTCGGACTATTCGTTGGCAAAATGGCGTCTTTTCTGTGGTACGGTGTCCTTCAAGAGAAAATTATGGTCACGAAATACCAAAACAGCTGGCATCATGGTTCCAACATGACCGAGATGGACTTCACCAACTCTCAGTTTATCGTGTTCAGCGATCGCATCATTGGCATCATCTTACCAGTCATGGTATTGGTCTTGTATCAGTATGTAAGGCCCTCTTCCAAGCAAGTCCAGCTGTTCCGGGCTCCATATTATAAGGTAGGGATCGTCGCAAGCTTATCACTCGTAGCCAGCTGGTGTCAGCAAGAAGCACTGAAGTACATTGACTTTCCGACCAAAATTCTGTCCAAGTCATTCAAAATGGTGCCCGTCATGCTCATTGGCCATATCTTCATGAAGTTCGTCTACAAGGCCAGTGATTATATTGTCATCATAGCCATTTCAGTGGGTGCCGCTCTGTTCATGATCGAATATGCCGAGCACAACACTGAGCATGCGCACGAGTTGATTCAAAACTACAACATATGGGACGGCCTGGTCATCCTTTCCATATTCGTTGTCTTCGACTCGGTCAACAACAACTACCGAGGAACCGTGTTCAGGAAACATCGACCGAGTACATTTGAAACAATGGCAGTGGAGAATATGTTTGTCATATTGCTCAGCTTCACCTCACTGGTCAGCTCAAGAACTTTGTTGCCGACATTGAAGCAAGTGTTCTCAAGTAGGGAACTGTTTACGGACATATCTGTCATGTCGTTGACCAATGCCTTAGGTCAGACATGCGAATATTTCATTATGTCCAACTTCGGCCCATTGGTCACGGTGGTCCTGGTTACCATTCGTGAGATTTTGTCCATCTTCTTGTCAAGCGTCCTCTTCGGTCACGTGCTGACGCCACTGTCGTACTTTGGCATATTTGTGATATTTGGTGCCGTAGTAGGGCATGCATTTTTTAAGTTCGCTCAGAAGCAAATACTTGACAGTAAATGAGTCATCATATCATTCGTAGCAGCGAACTAATTGTATTTCTAGAATTAGCTCTAATTTTCTCCTGGGTATGTATCTATATTCCCTCACCAACGAAAAAAAATCCAAACCGCTAGGTGTCGCTTCCCGAAATACATAACTCGTGCTTTTTCACGAAGACTAGTTTTCGGATTCATGATTGTTAACAACGTAACATTCACACTGCTTATGCTGCATATGAATTGATCAGCTGGACAAGCATTGAGTGGGAATTGCCAGCGATGAAACAAATGGCCGCACTAAGGAAACGGTCCCCCGTTTTCGCTGCAAAGCTTTCCGTCGCTTTACGGCTGAAAACTTTGCGAAAACTTTTCCGCGCTCCCGCTCTGCTATTTCGCTAACTGCGAGAGACAAGTTCCCTCAGTTGGATATTTACCTTTGGAAGTAATGGACACACTGACGAAACTTGCGCCATCGGCGACCACTCAGCAACACTCTGGCCAGTTGAAAAGATGGGAAGACAGTGACAAGAATGTAAGTTGCTGTTTTAGCTATAATAGAACACGATATAATATAAGTCCAACAACTCTAGGAGCCAAGGTTCTTAACCAGGGTGTCAGGATGTCCCGTGGTGGACAAATTCGGATCGCTTTCGGTGGGCCGACGTGGTCCACTGTTGTTGACGGACGTCCAGCTGATCGAGGAGCTGGCCCACTTCAATCGAGAACGAATACCGGACCGTGTGGTCCATGCCAAGGGCGCCGGAGCCTTTGGTCACTTTGAAGTGACCACTGACTTCATGGCCAAGTACTGCAAGGCCAGCATTTTCTCTGAGTAAGCCATTGACAAAAATCAGCATGACGCCATTTTGCTTTTCAACACCAGAGTTGGCAAGAAGACGTCCCTGGCAAGTAGAATGTCAACGGTGGTAGGGGAGTCGGGTTCACCGGACACCACTCGAGAGCACCGGGGTTTCGCCCTGAAATTCTACACGGACGAAGGAAACTGGGACCTGGTGGGCCTCAACTTGCCCATATTTCACATTCGTGACCCCGCCCTCTTTGTGGGGTTCAGCCATTCGCAAAAAAGGAACCCTGAGACACACTTGAAGGATGCGGACATGTTCTGGGACTTCCTGTCCCTCAGAGAAGAGTCCATCCATATGACCTTCATGACCTTCTCTGACCGGGGCATACCTGACGGTTACCGACACATGGACGGCTTCGGTTGCCACGCCTTCAAGGTGATCAATGGCCAGAACGAGATCCACTACGTGAAGTTCATGTGGCGCACCAATCAAGGGGTCAAGACACTGTCCGACGAACAAGCGGGCTACTTGGCCGCCACTGACCCCGAGTATGCCATCAGGGACATGTACAACGCCATCATGGACAAAAACTATCCGTCCTGGAAGTTCAATGTCCAGGTCATGAGCGAAGAGGAAGCCAGTAGCTTGGACTTCAATCCGTTCGACGTCACCAAGGTTTGGCCACATGACCAGTTCCCGGAGCACGAAGTGGGCCAGATTGTGTTTGACCGAAACCATGAGAACTACTTCACCCAGGTCGAGCAAATGGCCTTCTCGCCCGGCAACATGGTGCCCGGCATCGAGGCTTCGCCCGACAAGATACTGCAGGCCCGGATGTTTGCCTACCAAGATACCCAGAGATATAGGCTTGGCAAAAATTTCGAGTTCCTTGAAGTCAATCACGTCAAATGCCCATTCTTTCCGCCCACTGCCAGAGACGGCTACCAGATGCACAAAAAGGACTTGAAGGGCACGCCCAACTATGTGCCGTGTTCATTTATGAATCTTTACCAAGAGGGCAAGCACTCTAGCCCAGCCTACGAAGTGAGTGGGCAAGTGGGCCGCCATGACGATGGCGACGAGGACAACTTCCGTCAGGTTCAGGTGTTCTGGAAGAAGGTTCTGAGTGAGCCGGAACAGCAGCGCCTCCTGGACAATGTGGCCAAAACTTTGGTCCACTGTGACGGTAGGATTCAGGACCGAGTGGTCAAGTGGTTCAGCAAGGTTTACCCCGAATGCGGAACTCGCCTCCAGATGTCGCTCAAAGGTGTGCCTTCCATTGTGAACAGGTTGCTGAAGCCTCTGTCCATGATGTCTACGGAAGAAAAGAGTGAAAGCGATGAGTTGACTGCTCGTTAAGCGTTCGGACAGGCTTTTAACTACAAGTGTACTCCGATCATAAAGATAACCGATCATTCAACAAATTTATGCTTAGTTAACTTCATCAATAAAAACTTGATACTGGCATTTCGATTTTTCGACGACAAAGACTTCAGTATCAGTAGAATGTTTCAAATCCCATGATCCAATGCCGTTGATTGTTATTTCCTATCTGCACGCATGAAATCGGTGCATGAAAAGAGATAATCTAGCACAATTTACCTTTTTGACACGCAATACATCAGGGCGACACTAATGGCAACTGAATCAAACATGCTGGTACGTGTTCGCTAATAGTGTCCGATCAGTTCACATTTTGCAAGTCGTCATGTCTCAACACTGGCTGCTCACGTTGGCCAGAAATACCTTCGGCTACTCACTAATATTGATTCCGTTGATTCTTGTCGTCATTGTCGCGAGACGTTACCGAGGTATTTTTCTACGCATACCTATTCTCAAGCAAATAGCCTTCTCTAGGAAAGAGTGGTCAGTGGATGAAAAGTGTCAATGGCAGCGAGACATCGAAGGTTCTCTGCGTGGTCACCAGGTGGCTAAAAAAGAAAAGGAAGTCAAGAAGGGTGGTCAAGATGAAGATGACGAGTTTTCAGTGCGTACCATATTGACCTTCATATTCTGCGTAGCTGGCCTTTACGCTTCCTTCCTGGTATGGGGTGTCTTTCAAGAGAAGATCATGATAACAGCGTACACCGTTAATCACAACACCCTAAATGCCACAACGTTCTTTTTCAAGGATTCACAGTTTCTCGTGTTCGCCAATCGCATCTCTTCGACCGTCATTGGCAATCTGGTAGTTATCATGTCTCAAGTTTTACCAGGCTCGTCACACAAGCTGGAATTGTTCAATGCGCCATTGTATGCATTTGCATTCTGTTCCCTCACCAATATCTTATCGAGTTGGTGTCAAATCGAAGCCTTGAAGTACATTCCTTATCCGACGCAAGTCTTATCTAAGGCGTGCAAGATTGTCCCCGTCATGCTCATGGGATACTTCATGAAGAAGAAGTATACTAGGAACGACTACATTGGAGCCTTGGTCATAACAGCTGGCACAGCTTTGTTCATGTATGAAGATGCGAAGAACAGTCCAAAGGCTTCTAAAATTGTATCTGAGTACAATCTCGTAGCAGGGCTCAGCTTGCTGGCATTGTTTCTATTCATGGATGCCTTCACTTCCAATTGGCAAGCATATATATTCAGAGAAAACAAGCCAAGCTCTTGGGAAATGATGGCTATGGTAAACTTGTACTCGTTTCTACTGACATTCACTTCCTTGCTTGAATCGGGAACTTTCTTATCGTCGGCCAAGCTTGTTCTGTCTCATACAACTCTGCTCACACATTTCAGCATAATGTCCATTACGTCAGCTAGTGGCCAGTGTTTCATTTATTTCACCCTACAGAGATTCGGACCGTTAACCTTTGTTGTCGTCATGACCGTGCGGCAAGTAATCTCCATTATCATTTCGCAGCAACTGCAGGGCCATTTCATATCAGTATGGGCCTGGCTTGGAGTATGTATCATATTTGCAACTATTTTTGGCCAAACATACCTGAAATATGCAGATAAGCAAGCAAAGCTGAAGGATAACAAGACAGTGTTCTCTACAAAGCTTTAAACATGATATTATTTATGCTCTCGAATTATTTGACAATAGACGGGAGAAGATACGTGTACCGCCATCTAGCGACTGCACTCGGAGTCTCTGACGGAGCAGCGGAGCACGAAAGGGAAAGTTGGCGGAGCAATGCAGCTTTCGCCGTCTCGTTCCGCTTTCTACTCCGCTGCTCATCTGTGTTGATTTCGTGTTTGCCAGAAACTATTGAATGGAATACTAAAATAATTCTTTTTTCGCTATTTACCTTTCAAACTTTGTGAAATGCTTTTATGTCTCTAACGATGTGAGTGAAAGAGATTCAATCTCAGTCTCAAGTGTGTTCAGATGTCTTCAACATGTACCAAAGATGGTGCAGCAAATAGTAATATCAACAGGGAAAACTCAAGCCAATACTCGTTATATTCCAATTGTCCCGATGTTGTACACTCGACATGTTCTAAATCCAGTTCCAATGGAAACTGTCCTGCAAAGTGTTCCAGCAAGGACGAGATCAACTCGGATATCAATGATGAACCAATCGATCCTAGAATTCAGGTGTGGTTCTCTAGAATACAAGGAAGCTTTGTATACTAATTTCCCTTCCAGGTCGAATTAGAAACACTCAATACACTGACGGATCTCATTAACAAACTCGAATTAGAACTTGATGTAAGGGCCCTCGAGAGCTTAAATACGTAATCACCAAAGCATTTCATTGTAGGATTCGAGAACATCATTCCGACAATTGTTAACTGGTTCCACAAAGAAGATTAATTTGCTGTCTAAGCGTCTTGGCTCGTGTGTGGAGAAGGCTAAGCCTTATTATGAAGCACGTATTCGATCAAAAATACTCCAGGACGCTACTCAGAAAGCCGCAGTTAGATACGAGAGAGCAAGTAGTTCACACATTGCCGCCAAAGAGATGGTTCTCTTATCTGAAGAAGGCTTGATGATAGAAGGAAGGATCTTTGACCCAGCTTGGCAAGAGATGCTCAATCATGCTACAAAAAAAGTCAACGATGCTGAGAGGGAACGGTCTCTGAGTGAACGGGAACATGGTCAGTTATCACATGATTACAACGAAGCAGAGAGATTAGTCGCTTCCATTTATGACAGTAACAAGCGTTCCATTTCCAAAGCAAGGTACGTAATTGACTTCATTGGATGTCAGCTGTCAAGTTGCACAACAGCTTCCGGTTTGACCTGATTTGATCGACAACTATTGACAAACATCGCTATTTGTTTTAGGCCGTATTTTGAAGCAAAAGCACAGTTTAATCAACTGATGGATGTATGTATTGTTCGAAATGTGAAAAACAATGTCATTCACATCTAAATTTACACTTAAATTTGTAGGAGCAAGTCAAAGAGATCAAGATGATGGAAGTCGGCGTAGCTGCGGCAAAGCGTGATTATGCAAGTGCATTAAAGAGACTAGAAGTGATTAGTGGAGAAATACATGCGAAGCGAAACCAGAGACGCCAAGACATTCTAAATATTGGTCAACGCGGCCAAGGAGTTGGCGCAGAGTCACCGGCAGTGTCTCTATCGCCTCGCTTATCGGAAACTCTGCGGAAGCTCACAATTTCTGAGAAGTCCTCTGGTGTCATCAAGTCTCCGCTAGAAGATAAACGAATAGATAACCCTTGGATATATCCCAGTGGTAGTTATGCTTCATCAGTTGCCGGAAGCGAGCGCGATGATTGCGATAGCATAGCCTCCGGTGACACAATAGACACGCTGGATGATGCTACAATTGAAAAGCTGATGATTGACAGCGATCTGCAAAGTATTACTAGTCCTCAAGACTAGATAATTTACTGATTCTCAATAACGCTCGGTCCAAAAATATAAGCTTAATTGTTGATTATTTTCTCAATTATTCTCTTCGCTCTTCATCAGTTCCATCACGTGATTAATTCGGTAATCGATTAGGACTTCGGTTACATAGCCACCAAATTTGCGGGCCCGCTTGAGCCACGCCCTGGATTGGTCAAGGTCCCCAAGTCGCCTATAGATCATAGCGATTTCGAAAGTTGCTTGTGGCGCCAAGTGCTTCATTGTTGTCATATCCTCTTGACTAGTGACAGAACTAGTATTACTAGGATGATAAAATTATGATAATAATGAGCTTACTGTTTCAACACTTCTAGAAAAGTGTCCATGGCCAAATTGTGGCAACAGGAGTACGCATGCGCACACCCCTTCATGAAGGTGAGGTAGCTATATATCTCCAGGTCTTCCTCCTTCGTGAAAGTCTTCAGCCTGCCGTCCAGCTCGTCCACCATTTTGGCCAAACAGGGGGCGCTGTAGGAAGCCACCCTGAAGCCGTTCCACAGGTAGACCAAGTCAAGGGCCGGAAGCACCATTTTGTTTGGGTGTTTTATGAACTTTTTCGCGTTCTCAGCAACCAACCTCTCATGGAAGGCCCGCCTACCACCGAAACTTTTCTTGAGCTTCAACACCCTGACTAGACATTCCATGGCCTCCTCTTTCAGCGCCATCTTTCGCAACGGATCTGTCTCACTGTCGGCCTGGGTGGCCAGGCATACAGCTAGGATGTATGTAAACATTGACGGTGAATACTTGCACTTCTCCGCCAGAAAGCGAGCATTTTCAGAGGCTTCGGCCCATCTCCATTGGGCACTGTTCAAAAACAAATACAAAGACATGCGCAGAACAGAATATTCAAACAGACATCAACTTCGCTTGGCAATACTTACGCATAGATCCAAATTTTCTGCCAATTGCTGGCAAAGTGAAATGACTTCATGATACGCTGACCATGGGTGAACTCGGTGTAGCATGGCAAGCTGCCTCAAAGTTACCAAGGGTCGTTTCACGGAAAGCAAGAGCTATTTTGACCGGCACGCCCTCTGGTGCTACTGTCAAGGCGTGGTCTACGATGCGATGGATGAAAGGTACATTGGGTTCCCCAATGCCGCAGAAAAATTCGCCGAATCCCCAGCAGCCGCCAAGGGCAATGGCGACTATCGGATACCGGATGCCATCTTGGATCTCGGCTCCTTTGATGAGCTGATTTATGCCTGAAGTCAAGTTTCCAGCGAACCCGGCCATCTCGAGCAGAGTGATCAATTTGGAAGGGAAGTAGGAGATGGCAACTTCGAAGAGACCGAGTCCAAGATGGACGCCGGAAGTGAAATTATCTCTGCTCGTTTCCGTTTCCCAGTTTGTCTTGTACTTGTGAATGCGCTCACACTCTTTAAATGTATTGAAGCAAGCCCGGATCCGGATGGCGCCCTTGACGAATCCAGTCAGCGTCGGTTCTTGCAACACAGTCAAGGCGGCAAAGGCGGCCTGAGTCTCGGCATAGAACATTTCAGCGTGACAGTTCTCGTCACTGTAGTCGTCATATGTGTTGCGAAACATCAAACTGTTCACCAGGTATCCAGTGGTAGAACGGCGCTTCCGTTTCCGGTCAATCTTGTCCAGTGCGTAGTTGACTGCCTTCCAAGCTTCCGCAAGAGCCTCGGGCCTCAGGCCTGCAACTGCCTTGAGTGTGCTACACAAAGCGGACCCCATGGCGTGTAGCATGGACACCTTGGCGTACCTTTGGAGCAACTTGAAGCCCTCTACATAGTCGTTGCGAAGGAACACTCGCACCGTCTCTGTCCCTTCTTCCAGCTGCTTGACGATTGGCCAGTCATCGGACTCAGCAAACTCAACAGCTGAGTTATCCTATAAGGGAGGAGAGCGAGAAACACTTTGTCTAATTACCTTAAGATATTGATTCAAGGCTGTGACAGCACAAGGAAGTCATTACTGATACAGAGCTCTCTTCGTTCTTCTACTTTCTAGCATTTTCTCTTCTCTAGCCTCAACCTGTCGCACTTCCACGTATCACAGGCTCTGTGAAATGATCATAACGCAAAGTTTCACTATGATGAATGCTACAAGACTCGAGACATCAATGGCTCAACTAACTTACCGAATCCCTGTTGCCGGGCTCATCTATCAAGTTCTTGCAGTCATCGGATGAACTCAGTTTTTTTGAATCAGTATTCTTTGGCTTGTTAGCGGAATCCGATGAATCTGAAGCTTGTCGCTCCACCTTTCTGGACTCCATTTTGATAAAACTGTAGCACGCTGATTTGAAAAGACTATCTTCTCCTTGATATGGTACTTGGAAGCCCAGACAGGTAATAATCAACTTTTCTTACACTATTACCAGTCACAAGCTATATCGTAAATGTACTAGAATGCTGGCTGAACCAATCGAATTTAGTTCGAGATGTCTCCGCCAGAGTTCCGTCTCGATTCAGTTGATACTAGTCTAGAAATGAACACTCTATGAATACTTGGTTTGCTGCGACGACAATTTTCCTGTTATCACACTCATTTTACTTTTCAGAATACTCGAAAAGGAATAAGATGTTCAATTAGTTAATTTAATTTCATCCGAAGAAAACAGGTTTTCAACCGTTCTTCACTCAAGGATGACAGGTTCAGTATCTGAATCGAAAGGATGTTTCTTGTTGCGATAAAAACTTGGAGTTCTTGAAGTGCAGAAAGATCCCGAAGCTAAGAGGTACGGCTCAGTGGGCGGGGTTTAGGACTTTCGATGGAATTCAATATAACAGCACAAAACTTATATTTTTTGAAACTAAACATTAAGTCGAGCTCACGCCACTCTGCGGTTTTATTTGGAAGCATCTAGTTTATCACTTTTAAGATGATCAAAAAAGTCTTTGTTTCGTGGAGCGCCGAGATGTGTTTGACTTTTCAGTCGCCGGAATTGGGTTTAAATACAGCGAAATATATGATCATCAAGTTGATATGATGAAATACATTCTAGGTTTGAATACGAGAAATTTCATTTGATTCTTGTGTTAAGCTTGATCACAACGAGTCAACAAAATGACATGACTTTCGAGTCAGGTCAGGAACTGCTTTTTGTGCAAATTCTATTTGTTATATTATTCTCACTCAGGTCCGGTCGAGTCGAACATATCTGGACGCTCAACGAGACAAAAACTTTTCTCAAAACAATAAAAAAAAAGAAAAAAAATTACCTTTTTTCTATCAATCTAAAGAGTGGCTTAGCTTCGTCTCAATGTCTAGTTCAAGAAATATAAGTTTTATGCTATTTCATAAAAATTCCGGAACCCCACCCATTTTACCGGTATTTCTTAGCGGGAGACTGAGGCTCTACTGCGCAAGTGCAAATTCAATAAACAGTGGAAGCTACAGAGCATCGAGACTGAGCCGCCACCTGCTGGATCGGGCCTTAAAACTTATGATAATCAGATAATCATACTAATTCTCGGGCAAGCTATTTTGAAAATACAAATTTCAATGTCATTTGTTTTCTCCATTCTCTTGATTCTTGATCAGTGATAGAGTCTGAAGCCACCTTGAACCCGTTCCACAGGTAGACCGAATAAAAGACAAGATACACCCACACCCAGTCGGTGTTATACTCTGGTTGTACTGCCTCGGCTTCTATCCAGAACCCTCAGGTCCCATCGTGACCGGGGTCATCCGGTCGTGACGCTGTGTGGTTGACCTTTATGACATTTCATCAACTAAAGAGCTCACCGAGTACGTTGAGGAGCCATCTGCCAATAATGTGGTTTCGTCACGAATGCATTAGTGGTTATAGATAATATGACAATTGTTCTTTGATCTGAGCCCATATCGAAAAGCGTCCACCCATAGCTCGGGAAACGAAGCTCACGAGTGGCGTGAACGCCGAGCCGCCAATGACATACCACCCGAGGCCGGACATCACTCTGAAGAGTCGTCTAGAATAGAAAGTTAGCTGTGACCTACTATATCATACAGTAGTGATGGGCAAATAAGGCGACTGGAGTCCTGTGAGTCGAGACTTGAGTCGTCCAGACTCGACTCGAAGACTCAGGTCGCGAGAGTCGAGGCAACTCGGAGACTCAACCGCTGAGCAAAGAGGACTCAGTCGTGAGTCTCCCCAGCTGATTCAATTTCTCTCGCTTTTTGATCGAAACATGGCCACTTTACCTCGAAGCAAGAATGTAAACTATCTTTAAAGTGTTAGCATGTCATGCAACGTACTAGAGTACATCAGCATTGCTGTTTAAGGAGAAGATCGCTGGGTACTACTGGATATTTCATCAGATTTTGGGATGAAAAATTTTGTGCGCATGCGCGACGAAGACTCAGACTCGAGTCTAGGACTCAGATGAAAAAAGTCGAGCCGACTGGAAGACTCGAAATCTCACCCCCGAGTCCTTTCATGGTTCAGACTTACTCTGACTGAGGCGACTCAGGTTTGGAGAAAATTGAGTCGACTCGGGTCTTTGCCCATCACTATCATACAGTGTCCTTACAATAAACCTAGTACTTTATGATAACTGTATCTTGTTATCCTGAACAGTCCGGCGGTGAGAACCTGGTGCTGTAATAGATATTTCCCAGTGGTAGTTACTAGAGGATGAATCGGGCAGCTTTTCCTTGGTCCAAGCCCGCTCGGGCACGAGAGGATTGTCATACGGCCGCCCGAGACCGCCCGATGACGTCATTAAGGCTACTGCGCAAACGCAATTTAGTACAGTGCTGTAGACAACCCCTGGCACAAGAAGTAAACAACGGCAGGGGGAGGTAAGTTGATTACGATATGTCAAAATCGGGGGCCAGTATTTAGCTACGCTCTGCTCGTGCTGAAGGGCAGTTTCTTAAAGTTCGACCATTCGCAGGAAACGTTCTCTCTCATTCACTCTAATTTAACTGCACTTTGGAAACAAGCCCTTAAACTTTTGCAGTTCAAAGACGGTCCTTCGGCACTAGCAAGAGCGCTGTTACAGAGTGGCCCCTGATTTCACATATCGTAATCAACTTACCTCCCCCTGCCGTTGTTTACTTCTTGTGCCAGGGGGTTGGCTGTAGACTCTTGCCGTAAGCGATGATGCTACAGTTGAAAAGCTGATGACTGATAGCAATCTGCAGAGTATTACTAGTCCTCACGACTAGATAATTTACTGATTCTCAATAACGCTCGGTCCGAAAATATTAACAACTGTTGATCATTTCTCAATTAGTCTGTTCGCGCTTCAACAGTTCCATCACGTGATTGATTTTGTAATCTATTAGGGTTTCGGTTACATAGCCACGAAACTTTCGGGCCCGCTTGAGCCACGCCTTGGATTGGTCAAGGTCTCCAAGTCGCCTATAGATCATAGCAATTTCGAAAGTTGCTTGTGGCGCCAAATGCTTCATTGTTGTCATATCCTCTTGACTAGTGACAGAATTAGTATTACTAGGATGAGAACATGATAATAATGAGCTTACTGTTTCAAAACTTCAAGAAAGGTGTCCATGGCTAAATTGTGGCAACAGGAGTACGCATGCGCACACCCCTTCATGAAGGTGAGGTAGCAATATATATCCAGGTCTTCCTCTTTGTTTAAAGTCTTCAGCCTGCCGTCCAGCTCATCCACCATTTTGGCCAAACAGGGGGCGCTGTAGGAAGCCACTCTGAACCCGTTCCACAGGTAGACCAAGTCAAGGACCGGAAGCACCATTTTCTTTGGGTGTTTTATGAACATTTTTGCGTTCTCAGCAACCAACCTCTCATGGAAGGCCCGCCTTCCGCCGAAACTTTTCTTGAGCTTCAACACCCTGACCAGACAGTCCATGGCCTCCTCTTTCAGCGCCATCTTTCGCAACGGATCTGTCTCACAGTCGGCCTGGCTGGCCAGGCATACAGCTAGGATGTACATAAACATTGACGGTGAATATTTGCACTTCTCCACGAGGCAACGGGCATTTTCAGCGGCTTCGGCCCATTTCCATTGGGCGCTGCAGAGACAGCAACGGCGCATGCGTAAAACAGGTTAGTTCAGCGCGCAGCATGCTCTGTACTTACGCATAGATCCAAATTGTCTGCCAATTCTTGGCATAGTGGAACGACCTCATGATACGTTGCCCATTGGTGAACTCGGTGTAGAGCTGGCAAGCTGCATCAAAGTTACCAAGGGTGGTTTCACGGAAAGCAAAACCTATCGTGACCAGCACGCTCTCTGGGGCTATTGTCAAGGCGTAGTCTACTATGCCATTGATGAAAGGTACATTGGGTTCACCAATTCCACAGAAAAAGTCGCCGAATCCCCAGCAGCCGCAAAGGGCAATGGCCACCACCGGATACCGGACGCCATCTTGGAACTCGGCTCCTTTGAGAAGCCGATCTATGGCGGAAGTCAGGTTTCCCGCAAAACCGGCCATCTCGAGCAGAGTTATCATTTTAGAAGGGAAGTAGGAAATAGCAACTTCGAAGAGCCCGAGTCCAAGATGGACGCCGGAAGTGAAATTATTTCTGCTCGTTTCCGTTTCCCAGTTTGTCTTGTACTTGTGAATGCGCTCACACTCTTTAAATGTATTGAAGCAAGCCCGGATCCGGATGGCGCCCTTGACGAATCCAGTCAGCGTCGGTTCTTGCAACACAGTCAAGGCGGCAAAGGCGGCCTGAGTCTCGGCATAGAACATTTCAGCGTGACAGTTCTCGTCGCTGTAGTCGTCGTAACTGTTGCGAAACATCAAACTGTTCACCAGGTATCCAGTGGTAGAACGGTGCTTCCGTTTCCGTTCAATCTTGTCCAGTGCGTAGTTGACTGCCTTCCAAGCTTCCGCTAGAGCCGCAGGCTTCAGGCTTGCAACTGCCTGCAGTGTGCTACACAAGGCGGACCCCATGGCGTGTAGCATGGACACCTTGGCGTACCTTTGGAGCAACTTGAAGCCCTCTACATAGTCGTTGCGAAGGAACACTCGCACCGTCTCTGTCCCTTCTTCCAGCTGCTTGACGATTGGCCAGTCATCGGACTCAGCAAACTCAGTAGCTTGGTTAACCTATCAGGGAGGAGAGCGAGTCATTTTTTCTGATTGCCTTGAGGTACTGATTCAAGGCTGCGACAGCACATTGACTTCATTACTGATGCAGAGCTCTCTACTTTCTTCTACTAAAGTTTCACTATGATGAATGCTGCAAGACGGCTCTCGGGTAAAATCTAATGCTAAGGTTTCTAGTAGTACTGTAGCTAGGGGTGGCCGTTTTTCAGCTCAAGCCGCTGGGCCTGAAGCTGGAACCCTAGAGCTCAGCTCGAAAGCTCAAACAAAGAAGACGGCTCAACTTCTCTTCATCATTTCCTTCATAGAGTTACAATGGAGTTGAATCAAGCTCACTTGCAGTGGGCTTTGGACCAGAAAATGTTCCGATCTCTGCACTGCGAGCTTTTGACCATCTCTAATAAGATCGCAGAACAGTTCCCTAAGCACCGATAGCTCAGCTAACTTACCGAATCCTTGTCGCCGGGCTCATCTATCAGATTCTTGTTGTCATCGGATGAACGCAGTTTTTCTAAATCAGAAATCTTTAGCTTATTAGCGAAATCCGATGAATCTGAAGCTCGTCGCTCAAACTTTCCGGATTCCATTTCGATGAACTGTGGCACGCTGAATTATAAAGACTATCTTCCACTTGATATGGTACCTTGAATCCCAGGCAGCTCAGTGGAAATAATACTCAGATACTAATACCAGTCACAAGCTATATCGTAAATGTACTAGAATGTTGGCTGAACAAATCGAATTGATTACGAGATGTTTCCACCAGAGTTTGGTCTTGACTCAGTTGATACTAGGCTAGAAACGACCACCGTACGAATACTTTGCCGGTTGAGACAATTTTCCTGCTATCACTCTCATTTTAGAATACTCGAAAAAGAATAAGATGTGCAACTAGTTAATTTCATCCGAAGAAAACAGGTTTTCAACCTTTCTACATTCAGGGATGAGAGGTTCAGTATTTGAGTCGTTTTTTTTGTTGCTATAAAAACTTGGGGTTTTTGAAGTACAGAGTGATCCTGGAACTGATTAGCGGAAGGGTTAGGACGAGGCTCTACTGCGCAAGTGCAAATTCAATACACAGTGGAAGCTACAGCATCCAGACTGAGGTGCCACCCGGTGGATTGGGCCGGAATAACTATGATACGCAGTCACTGATACGGTGACTGTAACCCGAGATATGATGTGATAACACACGGAGTGGATTTACTAATTCTGAAGCAAGCTGTTTTAAAAATACAAATATGAATGTCATCTATTTTCTCAGTTCTTCTCTTCATTCTTGATCAGTCCTAGAACATAGTTTATTCGATAACCAATCATGACGTCGGTTATGTAGTCGCTATATTTACGCGCCCGCTTAAGCCACGCCCTGGACTGGTCGAAGTCTCCCATTCGCCTATAGATCAGACCAATTTCAAAGCTTGCTTGTGGCGCCAAATGCTTCATGGTGGTCATTTCCTTGTGACTAGAGACAAGAAATGAATATTACGAAAACGGTGAAATTCAATTAGTAAAACTCACTATGTCAAAACTTCCAAAAAGGTGTCCATGGCCAAGTTGTTGCAGCCAGAGTACGCATGCGCACACCCCTTCATGAAGGTGAGGTAGCAATATATCTCCAGGTCTTCCTCTTTGGTAAACGTTTTCAACTTGCTGTCCAGCTCTTCCAGCATTTTCGGCAGACAGGGGGCGCTGTAGGAAGCCACCCTGAACCCGTTCCACAGGTAGACCACATCAAGGGCCGGAAGCACCATTTTGTTTGGGTGTTTCATGAATTTCTTGGCATTCTCAGTTACCAGCTTCTCATGGAAGGCCCGCCTACCGCCGAAATTCCGCTTGAGTTTGACCACCTTGACCAGACAGTCCATGGCCTCCGCTTTGAGCGCCATCTTTCGTTCTTGGTCAGTCTCATTGTCGGCCTGAGTGGCCAAGCACACGGCTAGGTTGTACATGAACATAGATGGCGACCAGCTGCACTTTTCGACCATGAAGCGGGCATTCTCGGAGGCCTCGGCCCACTTCCACTGGGCACTGTTTAGAGACAAAGTCGGCGCATGGGCACAACTGGTTGGATCAACATTCATGACACACGTTCTATACTCACGCATAGATCCAAATTTTCTGCCAGTTGCTGATGTAGTGAAATGACTTCATGATACGCTGGCCATGAGTGAAGTCAGTGTAATACTGACAAGCTGCATCAAAGTTCCCCAGGGTCTGTTCACGGAAGGCACAGCCAAAGGTGACCGCCACGCTCTCTGGTGTCCGTTCCAGGAAGTATTCCAAAATTCGGTAAATGCAGGGCACATTGGGTTCACCGATGCCGTAGAAGAATTCGCCGAAGCCATAGTAGCCGGAAAGGGCAATGGCCACCGCCGGATACCGGATGCCATCTTGCACGTCGGCTCCTTTGAGCAGTTCATTCATACCGGAAGTCCGGTCGCCCGAAAAACCGGCCATTTCAAGGAGCGTGATCATCTTGGAGGGGAAAAAGGAGATTGCAATCTCAAAGAGACCAAGTCCAAGATGGATGCCGGAAACGAAGTGCTTCCGGCTAGTTTCCGTATCCCAGTTTTTCCTGTGCTTGTGTATGCGCTGACACTCCTTGTAGGTATTGAAGCAAGCCCGGATTCTAATGGCTCCCTTGACGAAGCCCGTCACTGACATGTCACTCAAGACGGTCAAGGCGGCCTGGGCGGCCTGAGTCTCGGCATAGAGCAGCTCGGCGTGACAGTTCTCGTCAGTGTAGTCCTCATAATTGTTGCGCAACATCAGACTGTTCACCAGGGAGCCTGCGGCCGAGCGACGCTTCCGTTTCCGGTTAATCTTGTTGAGCGCATGGTTGATGGCAATCCAAGCTTCCGGAAAGGCTTCCGGTCTGAGGGTCACCATAGCCTTGATCATGCGACACAGAGCGACCCCTATCGCATGGACCATGGAAACATTGGCGTGCTTTTCGAGCTGTTCGAAGCCCTCTATGTACTTGTTGCAAGTGAACATTTCGAACAGTCTCATGCCTTCCTCCAGCTGTTCAGTGATTGTCCAGTCATCGGACTCTGATTGGTCGTCAGCCAGATAGTCCTAGACAATGGAGATTAAGTTTACAGTTAGCAAATGTGTTTTTAGCTGACGACCCCTTTGACGGTTTCCTTGTCACTCTTTGAATCTGATGAGTTTTTGATTTGCTTTTCCTGACTCACGGTCACTCATGGATTTTTTATGTTCTGAGAAGAAGAGAGAAAGGGAGAGCGAAAGGGAAGAGAAATGTCCAGCAACCGCAAGAAGGTGATCCAAGGCTGTGACAATGCCATCAAACCTAAGCAAAGCCACTACTGATGGGCAACGGTCTTTCCCTCTCTGTCTCTTCTTTAGTCATTCAATTAATCTGTACTCATGCTGTATCACACACTCTGTTCGCATTGACATATAAAAAAGACAAGAATTGGGCAATAATTGTCATCCTTCAAACTGATTGTCGAGATATTTCTAACCAAGCTGTCGGCTTGTGATATGATGAGAACGACGATATTAATAATATAATCTTTTTTGTCATTTCTCTATGTACTTAAATTAAACACCTCAGCAAGCCTTGGAGGCATTCAAACATGCATCAAAAACACCAATGGCGTCGTTAACTCACCATATTATTGTTGTCGAATTCATCCTTCATGTTCTTGTAGTCATCGGGTAAATCCAGTTTGTCTATGTCAGTATTATCTGAACTTTCAGAGCAAACCGAAGTTCGCGAAGCTTGACGATTGAGCTTTTTAGACTCCATTTTGATAAAACTGTAACACGGCGATTTCAAGGGACTATTTTTCACTTGATATGGCACCTTGAGAGCACAGGTAGGTTAGTAGAAATAGATTCACTCTCTCGGATGCTAAAACCAGTCACAGGTAGGGGACCGTATCATAGATGCATCACGAAAGTTGACCAATTCGGGGTCAATAGTAGATGTTCCCGCTGAGGCAACCTTTTCTCGGTATGGACACCTGTGACTAGTTTCAACAAGTACAAATTTCCAACTACTTGCGGCAATAATTTCCCTTTCACTGATCTCTCTCTCTCTCTCTCTCTCCCTCTCTCTTTCTTGATTGCCATACCTTGATGTAGCTAGGAAAGGGATATTGCAGGTAAAGAAATTTTAATCAAGGAAAACAGGTTATGAAGTGCACACTCAAGGCTGAGGAACCAGCTTATGACTTGAGAAGAAGAAACTTTACTTAAAATCTTCCATTATTCCTTTATTTCTTGGGATTTCTCTGTTTCACAGATACTCATTGTTTTGGAAGGAAGTCAATCATTAAATCAAATTGATCATAAAACAGTCAGGAAGAAAATCAAGATAAATCATAACTTCCAAGGGCAGCTTGTAAAAAGTCCGCCAGGGGCGCTACTTGTCCAATTTTGTCTATAGTCTTCCTTTTTTGTATCTAGCGCAACTTTTCCTTATTCTCGGCACAGGTATCATCAATGTTGCCCATGAACCAACACTGTCTTATCAAAGTAACATACTTGAAACATGCATGGTTAACAGATGATAAAAATAACAGGAACCGAATCAGTTAACCATTTGCCTAATTCTTCGCGCTACTCTTGATCAGTCCCAGTATTGCGTATTGGATTCGATAACTATCCATGGTTCCGGTTACTTAGCCAGTAAACAGCGTTTCGCATAAAGGTGTCCTATATTTCCGGTTCAACTTAATCCAAAATGTCACTCCATATTGTTCAGTATCGCCAGTGACCACCCTGTATTTACGGGCTTGCGCAAGCCACGCCTTTGACAGGTCAAGGTCTCCCATTCGTCTATAAATCAGACCAATCTCGAAACTGGCTTGAGGGACCAATTGCGTCATCGTTGTCATATCTTTGCGGTTAGAGACGAAAGACGAGTGTTACGTCCAAGGTAAGGTCGTCATGATCAAACTTACTATTTTACAACGTCCAGAAAAATGTCCGCGGCTAGACCGAAGTACGCATGAGCACACCCTTCATGAATGTAAGGTAGTAATAGATCTCCAGGTCATCTTCTTTGGTGAATATTTTCAACCAGCTCCCCAGCTCTTCCACCTTTTTTAGGCTCACCGTAAGCACTATGTGACGCAACTCTGAACCCGTTTCACATGTCCGAGACTCCGAGACTATGTCCAGGGCAGGCAGCGCCATCTTGGTTGGTTGTTTCTGTAACTTCTTAGCGTTCATCCTTAAAGAAATCAACATTACTTGACATCTTTGTGTTTGTCTTAACGCTTGGGCTCTGATAAGGATTGTTTGGTCTTGTTTGGTCACTTTAGATTGACAAGTTACCACCAGAGGGCACCACAAATGAACAAGACAGAGCGACAGGTAACTTGAACGAACCGTGTCTCAGCAGTCTTCATGAAGTTATCCAATGCTGTCACTCATGCTAACGAAGACAGCAAGCAGGTAATAAATGCTGTTAAAGCAGCGCTGATCGAATAAAAGCTTAAAGGTAGGAATGAGGAAATATTCCAAATCGATATTTTTGGGAAGGATTCCATATTTATTGCCGGAGTTCCCTGTGAAGAATTCCCAAAAGAGAATAATTTCCCTCTAGTTCATTCAAAACTTGAATCTTCCCTAGGAAGAATCAAATGGGAAGAATTCCCTTGGAAATATTTCCCCAACCCTGTTACAGGGTGATTGAGATTCTGTCGTGCTATAAAATGAAATTCTTCTACGATGAACCTTTGCTATCACTTTCAATTCTGTTGAAATACTCAAGGCAGTACAGAGAAGACAGCTGTGAAAAAGCTATGGACCGTTGAACAATTATCGACGAGGGCTCAAAATTAGAAAAAGCTTTGTGAACTCTAAAGAGTTCAAAAGTCATCTGTACTCTATTTTCTATTTTAATATTCAATCGGTCCCGAGCTTTTTCACAGCTGTCTGCTCTGTACTGCCTTGGAAATACTGGTATAGCCTAGACAAAGCTTGGTTATACATTATGGTACCAAAGACACCAGTGGACCTATAACCTACCTGATTAGTGTTGTCGAAACCATCTTTCATATTCTTGGTCTCATCGGGCAGATTTTATTAGTCTTCAAAGTATTCTTTGAGATTTCAGAGCGATTGAATTCCGAAGCTTGTCGCTCAGTGTTTGTGGAAACGGGCGACTTTATCGCCAACTTATCCGCCCGTAACCGTGAGATTTTTAATCGAGTGGCCCAACCCTGCCCGATGACGTCACTTTCGCTGCTGCGCATGCGTCATTCAGTACAGTGAAAGGTACAGCTTCACCGCCCGTGGCCACCGGGCCGTGGGTGGATCGGGCGGGCGGACCAGGGCCCGAAGTTTGCCCGACCGAGGGAATATTAACTTTCTCCAATTCTAAATCAGTCCCAGTCCCAGATAAGACCGGTTTCAATAAGTGTTCGTACCATATCTTGTTGCAGCTGGAAAAGGTACATGAAATGGAAATTTTCAATCATGGGAACGGTTCTGGTTGAGAAGAACACAAAATTTCTCTCAAAACTTTTAGAATATTCTTTAATTTTGCAGTCATCTCTGATTCACACAGAGTAATTGCGTTGAAAAATAAGTCAATCTCGTGATTAAACTGCTCATAAATAAGTCGAGAAAATTCAAGACAAATCTTCAACTTCAAGGGCAGCTTGCAAAACGTCCGCTGGGGGCGCTGCTTGGCCAATCTGGTCAATAGTCTTGTTTTTCTGCATCTCGCGCAGCTTCTCCTCAAAATTGGCATAGGCGTCCTCAATGTTGCCCTGAGGCTGACCCTGGGTGTTCATGATGGTCAGGGCAGTGTGGGCCCGAATGTGCACAGTGGTGGCGTTCATGTAGTTGCTATACTCGTAGATGGCCTTGTTCAGCCACTGGCGGGCCTCGTCATAGTTGTCCAGTTTGCGGTAAACCAGACCCAGTTCAAGGGCAGCATGGGGCGGAAGATGGGTGTACTCTTGAATGTCCGACTCACTAAGTTGATTCGATTAAAAGGATCATGTTAGGGAAACTGTGAACCGGAAATGGAACTTACCAAGCGATCACTTCCCGGAAACACTGGACAGCTTCGTCCATGGAACCCGAATATCTCAAGATGACTCCCTTCATGAAGATGAGATAATAGTATCTGTGCCTCTGATCAGTGGTGTCGGAAGTGTAAATCTTCAGATAGCCATTTATGTCATCCAAGAATGGCTGGAGAAGTTCGGGCGACTTTTGAACCATGGGAAAGATGTTCCATAGATAGAACATGTCGAGAATTGGCATCAGCATAGTTTCATTTTCCCTGAAGAATAAATAGGAGCGAAGTTCAACAAACTTCTCTAAATGGACGGTCTTTCCGGCAATGCGATGACGCAACTGCGGAACAAGGCTCATCATGCGAGCAATGTCCTTCTTCACTTCCGGGTCCGGTTGGTCCTTTGATTCATTTTCAATGTACAAAAACATGGCATACATGTAGTTGAACGTAGCCGGTGACCAGCGGCATCCGTCCAGCAATATCTTAATCTTCTCTGTGCACTTGTCCCACTGTCTCTGGACACTGCATTGATTTGAATTAGATCGGCTAAATTCGTGAAACAGCTGACTCACGCAAAACACCAGAGCATCAGCCAATGGCAGCCATGGTGGGCTTCAGTCCAGTAATTGATTCTCGACATAGCAGTCTCATAGTGTTCCAGAGCTTCCTTTGGGTGACCGAGAGCCTCCTCGTAGAGCCCATAGTAGATAAGTAGCAGTGCGCTCTAGTGATTGCATAAACAAGTAAGACAGTGTTCCAAGTGACAGCAAAGGCAACTCACGCCATCTATCTTCTTTCTGACAACTTCCAGCAGCCTTTCGACATACTCGAAATTGACTTCGCCGATACCAAGTATGAATTCCACTTTGATGTAGTACCCAAGGAGACCCATGCCCGCTAGCGGAGCCCGGATCCCTTTGTCCATATATGCCGCCTTCTCGAGCTGGCGAAGACCATATGACCGATTGCCACCCATGCCCATGAAGGAGACCAGCTTGAGGATGCGATCAGGCAAATGAGACGTAATCAAATTGTAGGCCCCAATGCCCATGCGCACACCTCCTTCAAAGTGTGCCTTCGAATTGTCGCTGATGTACTTTGTTCGCTGCTTCAGAATGCGGCGACATTCACTGGAACAGACAGATGATTAGAGTAAATAAAGACTGAACTCAATCATGCGAGTTGACACTTACAGATAAGAACTCATTGATGACTGAATCCTGAAGCCGGCCTTGACAAGGCCAACAATGGTGCGTTCAGTCAAGCATATGAGCAAAGCCATCAATATTGTTGTCTCTGCGTATCCCAGCTCAGCGTGTATTTCCTCTAATATTGACATTCCAGAACAAAAAACAATGGTCAATAAGAACTTCTTATTAAGAAGTGTTACATTCATGGTCGACATGATGTAGATTTTTTTTACCGTCAGTGTAATCATTGGCATCAATCTTCCAGAACCATGATGCGAACCAGTTGACTTTCCTTCGTGACTCATGGCAAGCAGTCAGAGCTTCCTGACACTTTCCAAGTGCGTGCTCAATTTCCTGTGGGTCAAGGGTCACTATGGCTTTCAGTATGGTGAAATTTGCATGTCCCTGGGCGTATGTGAAATGTAACTTGGCTTTTCTTGATATGATTTCGATTGACTCCATGTACTGATTCTTCAGGAATCTGTAGACGAGCTCTTCTACTTCTTCCAACGTCTCGGCACAGTCCACTTTTCTGTGGAATGATTAAGGTATCATTTAATCAGCTTCATAATCTAGTTCCGGTCATGAGGTCAACTCACCCTTTGAAGCCAGGTTCGGTAGACTTGACAGTCTAGAAAAAGAAAAATGTAACACAGTTAGTTCAATTTGCAGTTTGTGATTAAGAATCAGGTCACCGGATTTCATCATAATTACCTGATTACTTCCGGAAGTGGTCAAAGTCTGACCATCAAGACAATCCTCGGCTGCTTCGCAACCCTCCACAGCTTGACCATCAACCGGCTGACCAGTGGCCGAGTTGCCCCATAACAGCTGATTGATGTTGGACATTGTTTACGTTTTACAAGAACGTATATGTTGCTGTACGAAAGTGTGTTTATACGAAAATTCAGGAAGTAAGCACGTAAAAAACTACACTTTCACTGGACAACACTAGTACTGACTTTCACCATCATATTGAATGGTGGAAGCCTGAGAGGAAGAGGGAGAGAGGAGGGAGAGAGCAACTTGCCGAGCATGCAAAACAGTGGTGAGAGAGGAAACCTGTTGATCAGCTGACTGGACAGAAACCGGTTTTCCGTTTTTCTGGCTGACTGAATAAAAACGGAGTGTCACATGGTTTTATCACTGACAGTTGCTAGAGTAGGGATGGACATTCGGTCCATTCAGTCAGACATGTCAGAAAAAAGCTGGGCTGAATATTACAAAATGAAAGCTCGGCTACCAGCCCAGCTGGATCAGCTGGATTGGGTAAAGGTATGAACTCGAGTAACTTCCGACTGAAGACGCTAGGCTTACATATTTATTTGTATTGCTTTGTTTTCTTGTTTACTACAGTCGCTCCATGAGTAGAATAGAGGCCGGCTGCGGGTTTAACAGTTGATGTTACATGTTAAAAGACGACCGTTTCTGTATTTCAGTCCGTTCAGCCTGAAACCACGCTGCCGTTGGGCTGGATGACTGTATTGCTTTATTGCTTAGATATGGGCTGAGACTGAATTCTTTCTCAGAGACTGGCTGGAGCTACTGGGACACACATTGTGCTATTTATCAAGTATTCTCGCAAATAGTTTGAAACTTTAATGTGTTACTTTTCACAGGGAGAAGAATTCCATAACTCGATCCATTCAACACTTACTCACACAGATCTCGAAGTATCCCATTTAATCAATTACCTCCAGCTGTGGGCAGTCTTTCGTGAAGCCCGTCGCCGCCAGGTAGCGCTCGAGAGGGAGAGGGGGAGATGGAGAAAGAAAAAGAGGGAGAGGGATAAATAAAAAAATGACGCATTCATCCCTCTCTCCTTCTTTTTCTTTTTCTATTTTCCCCTCTCCTTCTTTTTCTTTCTCTCTCCTCCTCTCCTTCTCGAGCGCTACCTGGCGGCGACGGGCTTCATCACGAAAGACTGCCCACAGCTGGAATTACCTGAGTAAATGCGATGACGATTTTCAGTGTCAGTAAAGGTTCAACCTTAAAACGGTGAGTGCGCAAGCGCAGTCAGCGGCGCTTTTCCCACTCCAACGCAGCTCACCAGCTGATCACGAATCCGATTTCTTAGGTATTCCTTCTTGAGTAATCTTACGTGGTTTTACAATCATCCCCGAGATGCAATTCGAATCAACTGCATTGTCTTCTTTAGGGATGCGTAATCGAGTCGACTCGGGCTGCTGGGCCGACAGCTCGAGCCTTAAGGCTCGGCTCGATGGTTCAAATAAGTGAAATTGAGTGGGCTCAGCTTTTGCCCATCCCTAGGCTTGTTAGAGTGAAAAAGAGAATTACGCATTAACACTCTCCGAGAGCTGGGGAGACGGACACTGACGACCGAGTAAGTGGCTGCCTCCTGGGTCACATGATGACCGAGCCCCGAGTAGTGCACATGTTGAGCTTAGGCTTCGGGCTGTCAGCGGTCCGGCTCATACCGAGTATCTCGGCGGCTCTCAATATACAGTAGTGTAGTGTCAATTCAGGGAACTGGAACGGATGTGTACCTCAGACTGTAGCATATTGATGGCAAACACGAACCCTTTCGCTTGTAGAACATTAACTTCCAGTCTCTCGTTTTTTGCCAATAAATATCCGTACCTTTGTACACAGATTTGGTTGCATGAGTAGCTGCTATTTCAAAGAGTTGACCGGATGCCAGCTGGACAGGGACTTGTTCTCTCCTCTGCTCTCTCCCTTATTTTCAACAACTTCCAGCTCTTTTTGTTCTAAGAGTTGAAAATACATAAATTCATCTCGAAGAGTACTAAAGTTAGGTGTGTTCTGACGATGTCTATGCATGCAATTCACGTGAATTCCTATTGGCTAACAGAATTTGAGCGCTGCGCAAACTCAGTAGAGCGTTTTCACAGGAAGCAAAAAAAAAGACGCAGTCACTTCCGTTACAAAGTTGAATCTAACCTTGATCAACATGAAAGTAGCCATTTTTATGGCGGTCATTTTCTTGGCCTATTACACTCTAGCGGGCAGTCCTCCGGTGTCAAAGAACCCGGGTTTGGATTCGAAGAGGCGAAACAATGAGACCGATCGGGAATACAAGGAGCGAATGGGAGACCTTGGTATATTTACGCTACCTGTAAGTACGCTGTTAACTTTCTGACAAAACTAGTAAAGATCTTGATAATAGGGTGGAAAGTGCTATCATGACGGTGAAACCTCCCTGGATGATGAGTGGTGCATACCCAAGATGGACTCGTGCTGCTATGGAATGTTCAAGTGCATCTGCATCGGTAGGAAGCATCATTGGGGAAGATGTAAAAGGCATCAGACATACTATGGACCTGCGGATAAGTATCTGCATGACTGATGCTTGTATTTTCTTGGCATAAGGAGTGAGAGATGTATCTGTAACTGTTAATCAAAGTACCCAGCTGTTGATTTTTCAAAAGCAAACCCTCTCACAATTCGGCTGAAATAAAAGAAAAATTGCGCCCGATTTTTACTGAAAACATAGCTAGTATTCGCTCATCGTATATAGGCTATGCAATCAAGTTAGCACACTAGCATAGAATTTCAGCCCGCATGCGCAAGCTCCATAGACGTTTATTCTGGTGGCGCAAGGCAGGTTCGAGAGGCGGAGCTTGTGAAAGGATTCAGTTTAGTACTTTAGAACAGTACTGAGCCGAGAATTCACAGTTTTGTCTAGACTCTTATGTGAGAACAATGGGTTTCCTTAAAATCCTGTGTAGTTTCATGACGAAGCGAGCATGGCTGAGTATGATCATACTCTTCCACTTCTCGCACTTCGGAGCCATCACTCAACTCTATGTAAGAACCACTCAAACCCAAGTCAATGTGGAAGCGGCGAGTTCTCACGAAGTGCTCAACAACGCCGGAGCCATGGCCTGTGCCCCGTTGGACAAGCTCGGCATGGACAGCGAAGACTGGACGCCCGGCAAGATCTTCGCAAGTACCCCTCGACCTGAAGACATCATCGACAAATGTAGGCTCCATGATCCCGAAGGCTATGGCATGATCCAGTGCAGGCCATCTATGTTCGAGGTAAGGCGCTTCCTGACCCAACGGTCACTATGCTACGTATTTGACAACATAGTCAATTACCGAACTTTCAAGAGCCGGCACGTCTATCATGGCGGAAGTCCACCCATTCTTTGGAGCGTCACTCTGACTCCAGCATTCAACACACTCCTCGAGCATCCGAAGGGAAAGAGTGTGCGCTTTGACCTTTATCTCTTCGCTTCCGGAAGTAGCTTCCAAAGCGTTTCCGGCCCGTCGACCACTCATGACCTGGCTGTAGGCAAGACGTTCAACTATGTCGCAAATAAGACTGAAGATACGGTGAAGCGAGGCTCGTTCGCCTTGACCTACCAGCCCACCATGTTCAAGCGACTCGAATCACCCAAGGAGCCATCTTGCAAGAACTATTCAGCGACAACCGGACACGAGTCACAAGAAGAGTGTCTTCATGATTGTCTTGAACAAGAAATAACCGGCAACCGAGAACTGACAAGTAACAAGACATTGCCGCTCCTGTTCCGTCTAAATGACACCGATCTGGCATACAATGAGTCTCGCATCTATGACGACGAGCTGTATGACGACAAGAAAGTTAGGGAAACTCTCAATACTGTATTCGGTAAATGCGAGAAAGGCAAATGCGAAGCCAAAGACTGCTACGAAGAGCGCTTTCCTGTCAAGGTCATGACCAGCTCTGACTCGAAGAAGATCATAATCGAGGTCAGAGCAGCTAACGCCCCGATCACGGAAGTTACCACTGAGCCCAAGATGTCCACTGTGCAGTACATCAGCGAGACTGCAAACACCTTCTCGTTCTGGTGGGGATTGAGTCCCAGAGAGATCCTCAGGGACTACTTTCCTTGGCTGAAGGTTTGCTTTGCCATCCTTTCTATTTTCTGCGGCGTGAAGGCGACAAGATACTTGACGCCACCACCTGGAACTGAAGGGAGCTCACCCAACCGTGCTCCCGCCGCCGATGTGGAAGCCGGGCAGCAAGAAGAGGAAGCCGGAGCAGAACCTGTCGCCGGGCCGAGTGGAGGCTTGCAGCCCTCTGGCTTCATCCACACCACCTTCGGAACCAACATCGACCACGTTGAGTTACAGTGTCGGCAGAACTCTAAGAACATAATCGCGACTGTGGATGAAGTCAAGAAGTTGAAGAGCGGACTGAATCAGCTGAAGCTCGAGCTGCCCAGTAAGAGGATGCGTATTCGCAATGAAGTCAAGAAGTCGCTGCTTGACCTGTCAGAGGGCGCTAACGACAATTTCAAGACGCTGTCGGACGACTTCAAGAAACTCGGCCAGAAATGGCGCGAAATGCGCGCAAAGGCCGAGAAGCACGAACAGTCCATCTTGGTCCTAATTGGACAGAGTCACGAACTGGCTGAAAAAGCGACCGTTAAGAAACTAGAAGCATCCCTTCAGAGTCTCACGGAGAAGGTCGGCGTTGATTCTGACGGAACTCAGCTCTTGATCAACGCTCATCTGGACCGTATTGAGAAATTAGAACAGGCAAGCTCGAAAGAAACTCGAGACAATGGTCGACTTGACTACCTAGAGGAGCTCATGTTGCAGTCCATTCAAGACAGTGGCAGAATTTTCCATTTAGAACAAAAGTTAGAACAGTCTACAGCGCATTTCAGTCAGTTGAAACAGCAGTCCACCCGAGATCAGCTTCGCTTTCAGCAGTTAGAACAACAGTCCACACACGATCGTCTTCTAATGAATCAGTTAGCGCAGCAAATGAAGCATCTCCTGTCGGCACATACTGAGCCTTCGAACATTCTAGTCGAACCCGTTGAGAGGCCAGCCTTGTCTTCCGCTGTCGGCAATGTCGAGCAAGTCGAACTGTCCGTCCGAGTGGACATGCACACTCCGCCACCTGTAGCCTAGTCTTAATATCATCACCGTATTTTATGTGCAATAATTTCGCATAGAGTTTTCCCACTAGTCTAAAAACGTCACGAAATAGTCACAAAATAGAGTAGAAGTGTAATCAACTTCCCAGTACATAATCAGAGTCAATCAAGCAGAATCATAGCATAGATATTTAGAAACACAATCTGACCGATCTGGCCATTTGAGCTGATCTATTTATCATTATACTCTAATCGAAATCATATACTAGTCAAGAGAGAAGTATTGGCTCAAGTTTTACCGATCTGATAAGGAACTCCAAGTATTGCTCAATCACTCCGCACAGAGACTACGTTCTAGTCAAGGATGCATTCTGTCACCATAACTCAAAGTATTCCATATACTCCATGTGCACAAAGTATGCAATCTCATCGAGATATCTACGATATACATTTCCTTTTGATATTCACCAATGTGATCACGGCAGAGCTGCCAATTTGTGATTTAGTTTCGAATAAAGTTCGAAGCCGAAGTCCATCGCGGAGAAGCCACATATCAAGGACTTTAGGAACCGGAAACGACCCGTCTTCGTCAGTGGACCGCGCACTACAAGCGTTCGATTGTAGATATATCGCTGTTGCGATACTATCGATAGATATAGATTGCTAACTTTTACACATTTCCTGTTGTGCTAATTATCGAGTATTTCTCGCAAATAGCTTAAAAGTCTAATACATCACTTCTCACAGGGAGACGAACTCCATAACTCGATATAAATCTGTAACCTATTTAATCAATAACACAAATAAATTCGATTAGGCTCCTCTGTAACAGCACATTTCCTGAGTGCAAAAGCGCAAGTCGTGGCAATTTTTTTCGGGCAGCCACTGGTCACTTTGTCGGCGACCATCACCACTTCAACGCATGAAACCATCGACGGCCGCTGGGCTGGCTGGCTGTATTACTGCTCTCGGGCTGAGCTATGACCTGAGGGCTCGAGGCTGAGGATAGAAGTAGAGCCATAATTCAGAAACGACTGATTGAGCCTGACTGAATGCTCATCTCTATGAGAGCCTGTATTTCAATTTTCCATCATGCTATTATGACAACTGATACGGAAACGTGCTGTAATCTAGTTGCTTTTAAGACCAACATCTGTTCATCAGGCCGGCCAGAGTTGGAGTGCAGTCATGGCATCAATCTTCTAGAACCATGATGCGAACCAGTTGACTTTTCTTGACTCATGGCAAGCGGTCAGAGCTTCCTGACACTTTCCAAGGGCGTGCTCAATTTCCGTTGGGTCAAAGGTCCCTTTGGCTTTCAGTACGGTGAAATTTGCATGTCCCTGGGCGTATGTAAAATGTAACTTGGCTTTTCCTGATATGATTTCGATTGACTCCATGCACTGATTCTTCTGGAATCTGTAGGCGAGCTCTTCTACTTCTTCAAATGTATCGGCACAGTCCACTTTTCTGTGGAATGTTGAAGGTATCATTTAATCAGCTTCATAATCTAGTTCCGGTCAAGAGGTCAGGTTCGGTAGACTTGACAGCCTAGAAAAAGAAAAATGTAACACAGCTGATTCAATTTGCAGTTTGTGACTTCGAATCAGGTCATGGGATTCATAATGACCTGATTACTTCCGGAAGTGGTCAAAGTCTGACCACCAAGACAATCCTCGGCTGCTTCGCAACCCTCCACAGCTTGACCATCCGCAGGACGGCCAGTGGCCGAAGCGTTGCCCCATAACAGCTGATTGATGTTGGACATTGTTTACGTTTTACACTAACGTATATGTTGCTGTACGAAAGTGTGTTTATACGAAAATTCAGGAAATAAACACGTAAAAAAATACACTTTCACTGGACAACACTCGTACTGACTTTCACTACCATATTGAATGGTGGAAGCCTGAGAGGAAGAGGGAGAGGGGAGGGAGAGAGCAACTTGCCGAGCATGCAAAACAGTGGGAAGAGAGGAAACCTGTTGATCAGCTGACTGGACAGAAACCGGTTTTCCGTTTTTCGGGCTGACTGAAAAACGGACTCACATGGTTTTTATCACTGACAGCTGATAGAGTAGGGATGGGCATGCAGACCATTCAGTCAGACATCTCAGTAAAAAGCTGGGCTGAGTATTACAAAATGAAAGCTCGGCTACCAGCCCAGCTGCTAAAAGACCTAAAAGATTTTGCATTGTTACCGCTTACATATTTTGTTTGTTTCGTTTTCTTTTTTACTACAGTCGCTCGCTGTGTAGAATAGTTTTTCTCAGCCCGACCCAAGCGTGGCCAGTAAAAATCATGCTCGGCCCGACCGTAAAGAAAACTGCGCAAGTTCGACGTCACCTATTGACCTATTGTGACAAAGCTGAATTTGACGGCCCGTAACCACCCGACCCGCAGGCCGCTCAGCCCGCCTGAAATAGCCCGGCCCGCGCCGGCCTCCAGTTGAAATACTACGGCCGTGGCGGACCGAGAAATAAGATATTGGTCGCATACCCATTACCGAGCTTACACCCGCCCGATGTCTGCCTCTAACTGGGACACACATTGCGCTATTAATCAAGTATTTCCGCAAACAGTTTGGAATTTCAATGTATCACTTTTCACAGGGAGAAGAATCCCATCACTCGATCCATTTAACTCACAGAGATCTCAGAGTTCCCTATTTAATCAATTACCTGAAAAAATGCCATGACGCTCCGCAGTGGCAGTAAAGTTTCAACCTTAAAACGGTGAGTGCGCTAGCACAGTTTGCGGCGTTTTTCAGTGAAACTCGCTCACGAGCAACCAAAGGCAGCAACAGGTTACTTTCTCATAGGGATGGATAAAAGCTCGCTCGGCTCAGCTCGAGCTGGCTCCATGTTAACTCTGTGGGAAAGAGACTTGAGCCCTCGGCTCGGCTACAATATCGTGAGGGTTCAAAAGCTCAGCTGTCGGCGGAAGACTCAGCTCAGAAGCTCGCAACTGAGCATCTAGGCTCGGCTTGAATAGTTGCCTGAGCCCAGCCTTGTGAGCCTTTGGCCATCCCTACAGCTTGAGTCGCCCATCGTGCCCACTGCGGCAGCCCACCGGTTAATCACGAACCCAATTTCTTAGGTATTTCTTTTTGAGTAATTTTACAATCATCCCCGAGATGCAATCCGGATCAACTGCATTGTCTTGTTAGAGTTTTAAAGAGAATTACGCCCATACATGGGCGCCATTGGCTGGTAGCCGTGAAGTTGGCTTTGTTGCCTCACTCGTTTCTGATTTTGAGCTGAGCGCAAAAGTAAGAACGGGTATCCTCAACTTCTGTCGACTCTACATTTTTTACTTTCAGACTAAAAGTAAAAAAGCTCACCCGATCGAGTCTTATTAGATACCCGTTCCTCTTTTTGAGCCAGGCTCAAATTCGAAAATTAAGTACAACAATGAAGCCGACTTCACAGCGCCAAGCCAATGGTGCCCATGTATGATTACGCCTGAACACTCCGAGAGCTGGTGAGACAGACACTGACGACGGAGTAAGTGGCAGCCGGAAGGATGACCGGCTAAGAGTAGTGCATATGTTGAGCTTAGGCTTCGGGCTGTCCACGGTCCGGCTTATACCGAGTATCTCGGCGGCTCTCTCAATATAGTGTCAATTCAGGGAATTGGGTCGGATGTGTGTCTCAGACTGAAGCATTGATGGCAAACACGAACCCTTTCGCTTGTACAACATTAACTTACAGTCTTCGTTTTTTTGCCAATAAATATCTGCACCTTTGTACACAGATTTGGTTGCGTGAGTAGCTGCTATTTCGGAAGAGATGACCGGATGCCAGCTGGACAGGGACTTTTTCAATTCTCTGCTCTCTCCCTTATTTTCTACAACCGTTCTCACAGTTGTACATTCATAAATTTGTTTCGAAAAGTACTAAAGTTGGGTGTGTTTCAACAATTTCCATGCATGCGATTCACTAGAGTTCCCATTGGCTAACAGAATTTGAGGGCTGCGCAAACTCAGTAGAGTGTTTTCACAGGAAGCAAAAGAAAAGACGCAGACACTTCCGTTACAAACTTGTTTCTAACTTCGATGAACATGAAAATAGCCATCTTTATGGTTGTCATTTTCTTGGCCTACTATAGCCTAGCCACGCCTCCGGTGTCAAAGAATCCGGCTTTTGATTCGAAGAGGCTGAAAAATGAGACCGAATCGGAACACAGGGAGCGACTGGCCGAACTCGGCATATACACGCTACCTGTAAGTTTGACTTGTGTAACTTGCCAGCAAAAGTAGTAAAGATGTTCATATTAGGGTGGAAAGTGCTATCATACCAGTAGCCCGGAGGAAGAGTGGTGCATACCCAAGATGGACTCGTGCTGCTACGGAATGTTCAAAGGCATCTGTATTGGTAGCAAGGATCATTGGGGAAGGTGTGCAACGCATCAACAGTACTATGGAGCAGCGGATCAGTATCTGCATGACTAAAACCGAATGTTAGAGCTTACTTATCGTTTCTTAGCATAAAATCACCCTGAGACTACATGTATGACTCGAACGATGTAATACCTGTAATTCCTAAGCAACCTGTTGATTTTTCGAAAGCAAACCCTCTTTGAATTCAGCTCTGATACGAGAAAATCCAGCTTGATTTTTATTGAAAATAACGCTTGTATTCGCTCTTCGTATATAGGCTACGCAATCAAGTTAGCACACGAGCATAGATTTTAGTCCGCATGCGCAAGCTCTATGGACCTTTATTCTGGTGGCGCAAGGTAGGTTAGAGAGGCGGGGCTTCTGAAAAGGAATCAGTTCAGTTTTAGAACAATACTGAACCAAAGGCTCACAGTTCTGTCTCGACTCGTGAAAGAGAACAATGGGTTTCCTTAAAATCCTGTGTAGTTTCATGACGAAGCGAGCATGGCTGAGTATGATCATACTCTTCCACTTCTCGCACTTCGGAGCCATCACTCAACTCTTCCTAAGAAGCACTCAAACCCAAGTCAATGTGGAAGCGGCGAGTTCTCACGAAGTGCTCAACAACGCCGGAGCCATGGCCTGTGCCCCGTTAGACAAGCTTGGCATGAACAACAAAGAATGGACACCCGGCAAGATCTTCGCAAGTACCCCTCGACCTAAAGACATCATCGATAAATGTAGGCTTCATGATCCTGAAGGCTACGGTATGATCAAGTGCAGGCCGTACATGTTCGAGGTAAGGCGCTTCCTGACCCAAAGGTCACTATGCTATGTAATCGACAACAAGGTCAAGTATCGAACCTTTAAGAGTCGGCACGTCTATCATGGCGGAAGTCCACCGATTCTTTGGAGTGTCACTCTGAGTCCAGCATTCAACACACTCCTCGAACATCCAAAGGGAAAAAGCGTGCGCTTTGACCTTTATCTCTTCGCTTCCGGAAGTAGCTTTCAAAGCGTTTCCGGCCCGTCGACCACTCATGACCTGGCTGTAGGCAAGACGTTCAACTATTTCACGAATAAGACTGAAGATACGGTGAAGCGAGGCTCGTTCGCCTTGACCTACCAGCCCACCATGTTCAAGCGCCTCGAATCACCCAAAGAGCCATCTTGCAAGAACTATTACGCGACAACCGGACACGAGTCACAAGAAGAGTGTCTCCATGATTGTCTTGAACAAGAAATAACCGGCAACCGAGAACTGACACGTAACAAGACATTGCCGCTCTTGTTCCGTCTAAATGACACCAACATGGCACAAAACGACTCTCGCATCTACGACGACGAACAGTATGATAAACAGCTAGTTAGGGATAATCTCAATACTGTATTCAGTAAATGCGAAAGAGGGAAATGCGAAGCCAAAGACTGCTACGAAGAGCGCTTCCCGGTCAAGGTGATGACTAGCTCTGACTCGGAGAAGATCATAATCGAGGTCAGAGCAGCAAATGCTCCGATCACGGAAGTGACCACCGAGCCCAAGATGTCCACTGTGCAGTACATCAGCGAGACCGCCAACACCTTCTCGTTCTGGTGGGGATTGAGTCCCAGAGAAATCCTCAGGAACTACTTTCCTTGGCTCAAGGTTTGCTTTGCTTCTTAGGTATTGCGTCTTGAGGGATCTTCAGAGATGTCACAGTCATACCAGAGTTTGCTTTGCCATCCTTTCTATTTTCTGCGGTGTCAAGGCTAGAAGGTACTTGACGCCACCACCTGGAGCCGAAGGGAGCTCACCCGACCGTGCTCCCGCCGAGGATGTGGAAGCCGGGCAGCAAGAGGTGGAAGCCGGAGCAGAACCTGTTGCCGGGCCGAGTGGAGGTTTGCAGCCCTCTGGCTTCATCCACACCTCCTTCGGAACCAACATCGACCACGTTGAGTTACAGTGTCGGCAGAACTCCAAGAACATAATTGCAACTGTAGACGAAGGAAACAGCTGTTGAGCTCATGCAAAGCAGGTGTTTGTTTTTCCTTAAAAATTTCGAATTGTGATTATTTCAATAATAAGCTAAATTAACTCATCTAGTTTTTTCACAGAGCAGTATTCAAGACACTGGCATCTATTGAAAGTGGAACTCTGTCCAAATCTGAAGCCAAGAAGAGCGGTAAACGAGGTTATGAAAATCAAGCGACCGGGAACGCCCCCAAGTCTTTTTGTTCAAGAATGAGTAATGAAGAAATATTGGAAGTCAACAGCGAACAAGCTATGAATATTGACCAGAACCATGATGGAATCAATCAGCAAAATCCAGCCAACTGCCAAACCCTCAATACACTTCAATATATTCAGAAAATAATGACCAGCATTTCAGACAAAAAAGTATTGCAGGCCGATGATCAGTGTGGACTCGAACAAGCCGTTGCTTTGACTACCACTTTAGTCAATCACTTCGCCAGCAGCTCCAACCTGGAGGTGACGAACGTGTCAACATGGGAGAAGCGTTTTGAGCGCCTTGAAGCTCTGGTAGCAGCAAAGCTGAATACTCCGTCATACAGCGATATAACCCGAGGCAGCTCCAGTACACATACAGCCAATCCAGTACCTAGACAACCACCCACACAAGCTGTGCCTACTCTCACCATCAAACTGGACATTGCAGATGGCGTGCAGCTCATTCCACAAGGCCTCAAAGAAGCTTTAATTGACACGATTCCCCCTAAAGATGGCGATGGTGGTGTGAGCCGTATGCGGTATCTCTGAAATAAGTCCCTGTTAATAGTCACACGGGACGTTGCAGCCAAAGAATATCTCGAGTCTCAGATCAAAGAAAAGATGAGCAAACTGTGCAAGATAAGTCAACCGTTTTATAAGATGCCCACTGTGAGAATGGAAGGTCTCGGAAACTTCGACTCCGGGGAGGAGTTGAAACAGCTACTCGACAGGAAGTTCCCACAACACAAAGACAAAATCAAGGTGATATTGTTACACAAGACATACAGTGGTAACCAGCAAGCAGCTATAGTTCGAGTGCCCAAAGAAATATATGCCGGACTTATCAACAGTGGAGAGCTATACTTCAAATATTCGAGATTGAAAATCAAGAAACACACTCATGTCACGATGTGTTACAAGTGTCAAATGTACGGACATATTTCTACCAATTGCGAGAACAAAGTAAGTTGCAGTTTCTGTGCTGGTGAGCATTCTCACAAAAACTGTGACAAAAAAGCGAATCCGGAAAGCAAATCATGTTCAGTATGTGAACAATTCAACATAATCAACAAAGCTACGAAACCAACAAGTCACCGATGTCACACCAGCGAATGTCCACACCATAGAAAGGCTGTTGACAACACTGAAGCGCAAACAGAATATTAAACTCCACCCTGGAGCAAAGTCTAGAAATACTGCTCCGGTCTGGAGTAGTATGATGAACATATCCGATGTCGGCTCGCTAGATGCCACTCAACATTTGTATATTAATTCAACATTCATCTTCACTTAAGTATATCCAAGTTCTGATGTATCGCAGTCTAGCCTGTTATCCTCACGAGTATTGAGGGGCAAATAAAGTCACCTTACCCTGGAAAAAAAACTGTAGACGAAGTGAAGAAGTTGAAGAGCGGACTGAACCAACTGAAGCTCGAGCTGCCCAGTAAGAGGATGCGGATTCGCAATGAAGTCAAGAAGTCTCTGCTTGACCTGTCAGAGGGCGCTAACGACAATTTCAAGACGCTGTCTGACGACTTCAAGAAACTCGGCCAGAAATGGCGCGAAATGCGCGCAAAGGCCGAGAAGCACGAACAGTCCATCTTGGTCCTAATTGGACAGAGTCACGAACTGGCTGAAAAATCTACCGTAAAGAAACTGGAAGCATCCCTTCAGAGTCTCACCGAGAAGGTCGGCGTTGATTCTGACGGAACTCAGCTCTTGATCAAAGCTCATCTGGACCGTATTGAGAAACTAGAACAGTCAAGCTCGCAACAAAGTAGAGACGATGGTCGACTTGACTACCTAGAGGAGCTCATGTTGCAGTCCATTCAAGACAGTGGCAGAATTTTCCATTTAGAACAAAAGTTAGAACAGTCTAGTGCGCAGTCCGCTCGAGATCAGCTTCGCTTTCAGCAGTTAGAACAACAGTCAGCCCGCGATCGTATTCTGATGAATCAGTTAGCGCAGCAAATTAAGAATCTCCTGTCGGCACATACTGAGCCCTCGAACATTCTAGTCAAAGCCGTTGAGGAGCCAAACTCGTCTTCCGCTGTCGGCAATGTCGAGCAATTCGAACTGTCCGTCCGAGTGGACATGCACACTCCGCCACCTGTAGCCTAGTCTTAATATCATCACCGTATTTTATGTGCAATAATTTCGCATAGAGTTTTCCCACTAGTCTAAAAACGTCACGAAATAGTCACAAAATAGAGTAGAAGTGTAATCAACTTCCCAGTACATAATCAGAGTCAATCAAGCAGAATCATAGCATAGATATTTAGAAACACAATCTGACCGATCTGGCCATTTGAGCTGATCTATATATCATTATACTCGAATCGAAATCATATACTAGTCAAGAGAGAAGTATTGGCTCAAGTTTTACCGATCTGATAAGGAACTCCAAGTATTGCTCAATCACTCCGCACAAAAATTACGATCTAGTCAAAGATACATTCTGTCACCATAACTCAAAGTATTCCATATACTCCATGTGCACAAAGTATGCCATCTCATAGAGATTTCTACGATACACATTTGTGATTTAGTTTCGAACAAAGTTCGAAGCCGAAGTCCATCGCGGAGAAACCACATATCAAGGACTTTAGGAACCGGAAACGGCGCGTCTTCGTCAGTGGACCGCGCACTACAAGCGTTCGATTGTAGATATATCGCTGTTGCGATACTATCGATAGATATCGATCACTAACTTTTACACATTTCCTATCGTGCTAATTATCGAGTATTTGTCGCAAATAGCTTAAAAGTCTAATACATCACTTCTCACAGGGAGACGAACTCCATAACTCGATATAATCTGTAACCTATTTAATCAATAACACAAACAAATTCGATGAGGCTCCTCTGTATCAACATATTTTCCGAGCGCGCAAGCACAACTCGGGACAATTTTTCCGGGCAGCCGCTGGTCACTTCGTCAGAGCATGAAACCATCGACGGCCGCTAGGCTGGCTGGCTGTATTTCTGCTCTCGGGCTGGGCTATGACCTGAGACTGAATTTTCCTCAGGGCTCGAGGCTGGGGCTAGAAGTAGAGTCATAATTCAGCCACGACTGGTTGAGCCTGACTGAATGCTCATCCCTATGAGAGCTTGTTTTTCAATTTTCCATCCATGCTATTATGGCGCGTGATACGTAAACGTGTTACCAGCATTAATTGTTGCTTTTAAGACCAACACCTGTCCATCAAGGTGGTCAGAGTTGCAGCGCAATCCTGGCATCAATCTTCCAGAACCATGATGCAAACCAGCTGACTTTCCTTCGGGACTCATGGCTCAATTTCCGTTGGGTCAATGGTCACTATGGCTTTCAGTGTGGTGAAATTTACATGTCCCTGGGCATACGTGAAATGTAACTTGGTTTTTCTTGATATGATTTCGATTGATTCCATATACTGATTCTTCAGGAATCTGTAGTATGTCTCGGCACAGTCTACTTTTCTGGGGAATGATGAAGGTATTATTCTATCAGCTTCAAAATCTAGTTCCGGTCAAGAGGTCAACTCACTCTTTGAAACCAGGTTCGGTTGTCTTGACAGCCTAGAAAATGAAAAATGTAACACAGTTAGTTCAATTTGCAGCTCGTGATTAAGAATCAGGTCACCAGATTTCATCATAATTACCTGATTACTTCCGGAAGTGGTCAAAGTCTGACCATCAAGACAATCCTCTGCTTCTTCGCAACCTTCTACGGCTTGACCATCAACCGGCTGACCAGTGGCCGAGTTGCCCCATACAGCTGATGTTGGACATTGTTTACGTTTTACACGAACGTATATGTTGCTGTACGAAAGTGTGTTTATACGAAAATTCAGGAAGTAAGCACGTAAAAAACTACACTTTCACTGGACAACACTCGTACTGACTCTCACCATCATATTGAATGGTGGAAGCCTGAGAGGAAGAGGGAGAGAGGAGGGAGAGAGGAGGGAGAAAGGAGGGAGAGAGCAACTTGCCGAGCATGCAAAACAGTGGGAAGAGAGGAAACCTGTTGATCAGCTGACTGGACAGAAACCGGTTTTCCGTTTTTCTGGCTGACTGAATAAAAACAGAGTGTCACATGGTTTTATCACTGACAGTTGCTAGAGTAGGGATGGGCATTCGGGCCATTCAGTAAGACATGTCACAAAAAGCTGGCCGGAGAGCTGTATTACAAAATGCAAGCTCGGCGACAAGCTCAGCTGGATTGGGTGAAGGTAAGAACTCGAATAACTCCCGACTGAAGATGCTAGGCTTACATATTTATTTATATTGTTTTGTTTTCGTTTTGCTACAGTCGCTCGCTGTGTTGAACACTGCGAGTTCTACAGTTGATTGCACATGTTCAAATATGACCATTTCTGTATTTCGCTCCGTTCAGCCTAAAAGCACACTGCCGTTGGGCTGGATGGCTGTATTGCTTTATTGCTCAGATATGGACTGAGACTGAATTCTTCCTCAGAGACTGGCCGAGGCTGAAGCTACTGGGACACAAATTAGGTTATTTCTCGGGTACGGCCGGCCACGGCCGTAGTATTTCATACCCTTGTCTGCCTCTAGACACTAACTGTGCTATTCATCGATTATTCCATTCTCGCCAACAGTTTGAAACATGAATGTGTCTCTTTTCACAGGGAGAAGAATTCCATAACACGGTGCATTTAACACTCACAGAGATATCAACGTATCCTATTTCAATCAATTGCCTGGATAAATGCGATGACGCTCCTGAGTGTGAGTGAAGTATCAACCTTAAAACGGTGAGTGCGCAAGCGCAGTTAGCGGCGTTTTTCAGTGAAACTCGTGAGCAACCGAAGGCAGCAACAGGTTACTTTCTCGCCCATCGACTCTGTATCTCTAGGGTTGCGTCACATGGTCAACTTTCTCCGCATGTATCGTGTCAAAATAGGTCTGAGTCTCTCTTGATTAAAATCTGAGATCGCTTTAGGGTTCGGGTCATAACCATCTTCAATTTGATACCAAGAAACAGCGCTTTGAAGTTACATATATAATTACATGTACATATTTCGGGATTTTTAGTTTCATATTTCCCATGGTTACTTTCTTTCCGAACGCCTGCCCATCGTGCCCACCAGCTCATCACGAACACAATTTTATTGCATCTTGAGAAAATTCAGTGCTTTTACAATCATCCTTCCGAATCAACTGCATTGTCTAGTTAGAGTGAAAAAGAAAATTACGCGTTAAAACGCTCCGCCAGCTGGAAGACCGACCGAGGGATGACCGGCTACGGGCAGTGCACATGTTGAGTTTGGCTTCGGGCTGCCCACGGCCTGGCTTACGCCAAGTATCTCGGCGGCTCTCTCGATATAGTGTCAATTCAGGGAATCGGAACGGATGTGTATCTCAGACTGAAACATATTGATGGCTAACACGAACCCTTTCGCTTGTAGAACATTAACTTCCAGTCTCTCGTTTGCCAATAAATATCCGTACCTTTGTACACAGATTTGGTTGCATGAGTAGCTGCTATTTCCGAATAGATGACCGGATGCCAGCTGGTTAGGGACTTTTTATATTCTTGACTCTCCCTTGATTTCTACAACTCAGCTTTTTTTGTTCTGTTGAAAATACATAAATTTGCCTCAAATAGTACAGAATTTAGGGGTGTTCTGACAATGTCTATGCATGCTATTCACGTGAATTCCTATTGGCTGACAAAATTCGAGCGCTGCGCAAACTCAGTGGAGCGTTTTCACAGGAAGCAAAAAAAACGACGCAGACACTTCCGTTACAAAATTGAATCTAACCTTGATGAACATGAAAGTAGCCATTTTTATGGTGGTCATCTTCTTGGCCTACTATAGCCTAGCCACGCCTCCGGTGTCAAGGAATCCGGAGTTGGTTGCGAAGAGGCTGAAAAACGAGACGGAGTATGAACACAAGCGGCGATTGTACAAACTCGGCATCTACACGCTACCTGTAAGTACATTGTTAACTTGCTGACAAAAATGGTAAAGAAGTTTATATTAGGGTGGAAAGTGCTATCATGACAGTAGCTTCTCCGTGGATGAAGAGTGGTGCATACCCAAGATGGACTCGTGCTGCTACGGAATGTTCAAGTGCATCTGCATCGGCAGCAAGCATCATTGGGGAAGATGTAAAAGGCATCAGCCAGACGATGGACCTGCTGCTAAGTATCTGCATGACTGATGCTTGTATTTTCTTGGCATAAGGAGTGAGAGATGTATCTGTAACTGTTAAGCAAAGTACCCAGCTGTTGATTTTTCAAAAGCAAACCCTCTCACAATTCGGCTGAAATAAAAGAAAAATTGCGCCCGATTTTTACTGAAAACATAGCTAGTATTCGCTCATCGTATATAGGCTATGCGATCAAGTTAGCACACGAGCAATGAACTTCAGCCCGCATGCGCAAAGTCAATGGACCTTTGTTCTGATGGCGCAAGGCAGGATTGAGAGGCGGAGCTTGTTAAAAGGATTCAGTTTAGGGTTTTAGAACAGTACTGAACCAAAGGTTCACAGTTCTGTCTCGACTCGTATGTGAGAACAATGAGCTTCCTCAAAATCCTGTGTAGTTTCATGACGAAGCGAGCATGGCTGAGTATGATCATTCTCTTCCACTTCACACACTTCGGAGCCATCACTCAACTCTTTCTAAGAAGCACTCAAACCCAAGTCAATGTGGAAGCGGCGAGTTCTCACGAAGTGCTCAACAACGCCGGAGCCATGGCCTGTGCCCCGTTGGACAAGATTTTCAAGAACAGCGAAGATTGGACACCCAGCAAGATCTTCGCAAGTACCCCTCGACCTGAAGACATCATCGAGAAATGTCGGCTCCATGACCCTGAAGGCTATGGAATGATCAAGTGTGACCCCAGCATGTTCAAGGTAAGGCGCTTCCTGACCCAAAGGTCACTATGCTACGTCTTCGACAATAAGGTCAAGTACCGAAGCTTCAAGAGTCGGCACGTCTATCATGGCGGAAGTCCACCCATCCTTTGGAGTGTCACTCTGAGTCCGGCATTCAACAAACTTCTCGAACATCCTAAGGGAGAGAGCGTTCGCTTTGACCTTTATCTATTCGCTTCCGGAAGCAGCTTCCAAAGTGTCTCCGGTCCGTCGACCACTCATGACCTGGCTGTAGGCAAGACGTTCAACTATTTCACGAATAAGACTGAAGATACGGTGAAGCGAGGCTCGTTCGCCTTGACCTACCAGCCGACCATGTTCAAGCGGCTCGAATCACCCAAGGAGCCATCTTGCAAGAACTATTCCGCGACAACCGGACACGAGTCGCAGGAAGAGTGTCTCCATGATTGTCTTGAACAAGAAATAACCGGCAACCGAGAACTGACAAGTAACAAGACATTGCCGCTCTTGTTCCGTCTAAATGACACCGATCTGGCATACAATGAGTCTCGCATCTATGACGACGAGCTGTATGACGACAAGCAAGTTAGGGAAACTCTCAATACTGTATTCGGTAAATGCGAGAAAGGCGAATGCGAAGCCAAAGACTGCTATGAAGAGCGTTTTCCTGTCAAGGTCATGACCAGCTCTGACTCGGAGAAGATCATAATCGAGGTCAGAGCAGCTAACGCTCCGATCACGGAAGTGACCACTGAGCCCAAGATGTCCACTGTCCAGTACATCAGCGAGACCGCCAACACCTTCTCGTTCTGGTGGGGATTGAGTCCCAGAGAGATCCTCAGGGACTACTTTCCTTGGCTGAAGGTTTGCTTTGCCATCCTTTCTATTTTCTGCGGCGTGAAGGCGACAAGATACTTGACGCCACCACCTGGAACTGAAGGGAGCTCACCCGACCGTGCTCCCGCCGAGGATGTGGAAGCCGGGCAGCAAGTGGAGGAAGCCGGAGCAGAACCTGTTGCCGGGCCGAGCGGAGGCTTGCAGAACTCTGGCTTCATCCACACCACCTTCGGAACCAACATCGACCACGTTGAGTTACAGTGTCGCCAGAACTCTAAGAACATCATTGCAACTGTAGACGAAGTGAAGAAGTTGAAGAGCGGACTGAACCAACTGAAGCTCGAGCTGCCCAGTAAGAGGATGCGGATCCGCAATGAAGTCAAGAAGTCGCTGCTTGACCTGTCAGAGGGCGCTAACGACAACTTCAAGACGCTGTCGGACGACTTCAAGAAACTCGGCCAGAAATGGCGCGAAATGCGCGCAAAGGCCGAGAAACACGAACAGTCCATCTTGGTCCTAATTGGACAGAGTCACGAACTGGCTGAAAAAGCGACCGTTAAGAAACTGGAAGCATCCCTTCAGAGTCTCACCGAGAAGGTCGGCGTTGATTCTGACGGAACTCAGCTCTTGATCAAAGCTCATCTTGACCGTATTGAGAAACTAGAACAGTCAAGCTCGCAACAAAGTAGAGACGATGGTCGACTTGACTACCTAGAGGAGCTCATGTTGCAGTCCATTCAAGACAGTGGCAGAATTTTCCATTTAGAACAAAAGTTAGAACAGTCTACAGCGCATTTCAGTCAGTTGAAACAGCAGTCCACCCGAGATCAGCTTCGCTTTCAGCAGTTAGAACAACAGTCCACACACGATCGTCTTCTAATGAATCAGTTAGCGCAGCAAATGAAGCATCTCCTGTCGGCACATACTGAGCCTTCGAACATTCCAGTTGAACCCGTTGAGAGGCCAGCCTTGTCTTCCGCTGTCGGCAATGTCGAGCAAGTCGAACTGTCCGTCCGAGTGGACATGCACACTCCGCCACCTGTAGCTTAGTCTTAATATCATCACCGTATCTTATATGCAATAATTTCGCATAGAGTTTTCCCACTAGTCTAAAAACGTCACAAAATAGAGTAGAAGTTTTATCAACTTCCCAGTACATAATCAGAGTCAATCAAGCAGAATTATAGCATAGAAATTTAAAAACACAATCTGACCGATCTGGCCATTTGAGCTGATCTATATATCATTATACTCTAATCGCAATCATATACTAGTCAAGAGAGAAATATTAGCTCAAGTTTTACCGACCTGATGAAGAACTCCAAGTATTGCTCAATCACTCCGCACAAAAATTACGATCTAGTCAAAGATACATTGTCACCATAACTCAAAGTATTCCATATACTCTATGTGCACAAAGTATGCAATCTCATAGAGATATCTACGATATACATTTCCTTTTGATGTTCACCGATGTGATCACGGCAGAGCTGCCAATTTGTGATTTAGTTTCGAACAAAGTTCGAATCCATAGCCAATCGCCGAAAAGCCAGACGTTGAGCACCGAGAAACCTGAAACGACCGATCTTCGTCAGTGGACCTCGCACTACAAGTTGCAGACATATCGCTGTTGCGATACTATATAAAAGTTCGATAGATATCGATTGCTAACTTTTACACATTTCTTATTGTGCTAATTATCGAGTATTTCTCGCAAATAGCTTAAAAGTCTATTACATCACTTCTCACAGGCAGACGAACTCCATAACTCGATATAAATCTGTAACCAATTTAATCAATAACACAAATAAAATCAATGAGCCTCCTCTGTAACATCATATTTTCCGAGTGCGCAAGCGCAACTCGAGGCAATGTTTCCGGACAGCCACTTGTCACTTTGTCGGCGACAATCACCACTTAACGCATTAAACCATCCCAGCCGCTTGTCTGCCTGGCTTTCTTGCTGCTCTCGGGCTGGGCTATGACCTGAGACTAGGGTTGCTTAATTTTAATATATTTATTCTATTTAATTTTATTTTAATTAATAAACGAATTAATTTATGTTTAAATTAAAATTAAGATTCTCGATTTTTAAGAACATTGCGTTGCGCTTGAGTGACTGAGTTTATCCCGAAACATTCGTATCCATTGTTCACGTGCAGCTATTCGCTACTAGATTTGCATACTAGATTTGCATTGAACACGTGGCACAACGATGTTTTACTCGGCACAGTGGTTTTTCTGGTCAGCACAATGAGTTTTCCATTTAATTCACTTCAATTTTAATTTATCTGGCTCAAGCTATGTCGGAAAGCTAAAACACAGGTTGCACCACTATACTGAGGGGAGAGGAAAAGAAGGGATTACTAAACATGTTGACCTTTGATTTGTCTTTTTCACCTGTTATCGCCTTCCACACGTTCCATGCAACCATTTAGGGATGTTTACAAAATTTACAGTTGTGTCTAAGGGGTTTTTAAAAAATTGCAAATTTTAAAACAGCTACATCTCATTAGTCCCTTGACGTCAAAATTGGAGGATAGGTTTTTTGGAACATGCTCGAGTAGATCTTTCCAACGACGTATAGCATGACGTCGAAGTGATCCATTCTTTTCTTTTTTTTTTTTTTTTTTTTTGCTCCTTACCACAAAGTAAAGAGATTTATTTCAAATTCTCATCTTATGCGCGAGATTAATAAAGCTAAAAATTTCTACACTGACTTAGAACTTAATAATCACTGATTAAGTCCAATAGGGCATAAAACGCAGTAAATATGAAAAGTCGATTGTGCGTTTCTATCTGCCAGTATGGCAATGTGGACTTTCTATACGATATACACGATAGAATGCGATAGCAATAACATCAGGTTGCGATCATTTGTTTTGCCCTAAATAGGGCAGACCCATATATGGGACAAATTTGCGAGTGACAACGATGTTTAACGTCCAGTTTGGAGCCTTCTCCTCTTTTTAGATTAGACTTGACGCAGCTTGAGCATTTGATTGTGTTCTTATTGTTACATAGTCGAGAATCATGAGATTCTGCGCAGTATGAGCAGGACTGGAACTCCGAACGGCATTCACTCTGTCTATGTCCATAACCTTGACATTTGAAACAGATTGTCACTTGAATATGTTCATATATCTTGAAACATTCCCATTTGAAATAAAATTTTCCTTGTTTGACAATCCATTCGTGTTCACTTTTCGGGCATCTTAAAATGATTGACTTGTGACCCCGAGGATTTGGCTTTCTGGCATATAGAAACTCGATATCATCATGAAATGCTTTCCTCACAGCTTCGGCAACTTCGTGGTGATCCACTTCAGATGGAATACCTGTGATAATGATACAGGGATTCCGTTTTACAATTTGCTTGTCTTCAACTTCCACCTGGAGCTCTTCGGCTTGCTTGTTGACCCTTTCCAGTAGTTCTTTCTTTCCTTCAGCTGATGCACAGGAAATTGTGATTGCATCACTTCCAATACGCATTTGTTCGATCGCAATGTGGTCGTCTAATTCCACTTTCTCTTTGATGATTTCTCTCAGATCTCTCATTGGAACTACCTTGTCCTTACTCTTGATACGCACGATGTGTTTCGGAACACTAATTAAACTTTCTTGCACGGTTCTAATTGGAGTCGACTGAATTCCGGCTATTTCAGCGTATGAAGGCGCTCTCTGTGGGATTTGAACCTTTCCTATTACTTCGATTATTGTGCTTCTCACGCAGTGCTTGAGGTCTTCCATAGGGAACGGCGATGCTTCATCTTTTTCGGCTTCAGCTGAAATTGTTTGCAGAAATGCTAGCACACTCTTGAGCGAGGCAAGCCCCTTAGTATGTACTTCTTTTATGGGTTTTGCTGTGTTGTGCTGAATTGTTATTGTTTCAATCAGAGCACATAAATCACTTATCTTGAGTATATTCGACGTTGTGTTGCTCTTCACGAGTGACCGGAGGGTGTGTTTACTTGCTGCTGTCGACGCAATTTGTTCCATTTGGGATGTATTCTTGGTTGCTGTGGCAAATGGGTGTGACAGTAATCACGGTTCCGGGACGGGAGGTTAATTAATTCACTGATTAAGCCATAAAACAGGCAAAACAAAAGAAATAATTGAGCTGAGAAAAAAAAGATGCGACCGTCCAGTTGAAATCCAGAGGGCGCTCAAACTAAGTGCTTGGAAAAGTAAAAAAGAGAAAAAAGTTATTGGCAGCAGTGGGATTCGAACCCACGCCTCCGAGGAGACCAGTGCCTTAAACTGGCGCCTTAGACCGCTCGGCCATGCTACCTTAATGAGATACACGGTTCGAAGTTATTTCATTGTGGCTGAACTTCATTGTTGATTTACTTAATTGATTCTCTGGATGTATTGAACAAGAGCGATGATCAGAGCGTCTTAAATTTCGGTGCCCGAGAAGTAAACTACTCACAAAAAGTAGTTCAGCTATGTCTGTCTGAGCTAAAAGTCAAAAGCAAGCTCAAAGCTACACAATTTTCAGTTAAACGATAAAATTTTAGCGTTTCCGGTTCACTCAGATATCAGGTTTATTTAATTAGTCTCAATTGAATCTGGAAATTTGTTCGTCAGCAACTTGGAGGTAGTTTTCCAAAGCTTGTAAATCCTTAGCAACGACCGTCGGCTCGGGCATCTGTTCTAAAAGGTCCGAACGAGCCTCTAGAACTCGACATTCCTTTCCTTGTAGCTTCTTGCTGATGCTCATTGCTCGGGCGAAATATTTCGTAGCTTTGTGGAAACTTATCTTCACCTTGTCCAGCTGGTCAAGCATACCGTCAGCTTCTTCGACAAGTGACGAAGTGATCTTGAGCAGATAGAAGAGAGCTTCGTACGAGTCGTCGAATCCGTCGAGTTCTAACTGTCCGTAGTAACAGTCAAGCCACAGCTTGGCTGCACTGCGCAATTTTTTCTGACACTCATAAATGTAAGCTAGCTTCTCCTTGATCTCAAGAATCAAGTCGTTGTTCTTATAGAAAAACTTTCCCTTATCGTTCATCAGCTTCTTCAGTATGTCTTCAGCCATCAAATGTTTCCCGTCGACGACCAGCGGCCATGTTTGCTCTAGAACCAGTCGTGTTTGCTGCATGTGCTGTAGAAGCTCGTCTACAGGGGCATCTGTTAGCTTGCATCCTGAACAGTAGCTCGTACCATCGGCATGAACAATCAAGGGACCAGTCTTACATTGCAGACAGGCAAAGGCTGCCCCCAGGTTCTCTTGCTTCGAGCTGCAGCTTGAGCACTTGCAGTCGAAGAAGTAGCACTTTTTCAGAATATCCTTCCGGTCCCTGGTCGCCATTTTTCTGTAAAAAGGTCCATAACATAGTGTCACCTCGCTACCACTCTCGAGTGTTCCGACAGATTTCAGGCATATGCTTGAGCCGTCGAACAACGTGTACACCTTTTTGTCACAGCTATGGTTGAGAAGTGCACAAGTGGGAAAGATTCCTAATCCGATGACCTTCAGATTAGAACCAAGTACTGGGTGTCCGGCGTCGACTTCCGTATCGTCATAATGTATACCGATACTATTGCTATTGAACTGTAGAACATGCTTCAGCAATAATCCACAGAAAGGTTTGAAAAGTTTCTCCGAGCACTGCTTTTCCATCTTTTCTATTTCCGGTTTCAAGAGAGTAGCCAAAAAGGCAACAGCTGACGCAACGGCGCACAGATGTTCGGGAGAATAGTGGTCAACGTTGTCCACCATTGTCAGAACGTCCAGGTAGCCACCTGTGTAAGGTGCCTTTGTGTCAGAACCTTCCCGAGCTGCCAGTTCGACGGCGTGTCTCACACCAGTGGTCAAGAGCACTCGAAGCGCCAAATGTCCGGCGGACAAAATTTGCAAAGTGTTCATCAGCTGGGACTCGAGATGGTGATACTTTGTCCACGACTCTGACTCACAGGTCTTCGAACAGTACAGAACAAGACAATCGTGTCGACTAGGTAGACAGTGCTTCAGGTCGACATTCTTCGAACAGTGATAACAAAAGGAACTGTACAGCGAGGGCTTGACCCAAAGTGAATATGCAGGCTCCTTGATTAGAACTTCCGAGGCTTCGACTTTGGCCACTGTCTCTAAGAACCTTCCCTTGGCTTTAGAACTTTTTATTGTCAAACTCAAAGACGCTTTGGGCATTTTTGGGTTCGATTGCTTCAGCGTCGTTAACACGGTTCTGGTAGACTTGCTTTTACACAGAGATACATTGGTAGCCAGTGACTTGTCAACAAAATCATTCATCATCGTCTTCATCTTCTCATCATTTATTTTCTTGTCGACTATTACCTTTGCCTGCGCATGCGTGGTAGTCGCATCCAGTTGTTTACCAAGTTTCTTTAACGATAAAATCTTTCTACTGTAGATCATATACAGTCGCTCGTGAGGATACTCGTGTTCTAGAACATATTCAATGTCTTCTAGGCAATCACTTATCTTGTCTAAGTGATAGAAAGCCGCTGATCTGTTCGCCATCGCTAAAACTAGCTCTTGATCATTAGTTGGCGAATTCTTAATTGCTGAATTATACTTTTCGATGCATTCCTTGTACAGTTTCTTGCCGAACAGTTTGTTACCTTCTTCACGAAAGGTTCTAGCGAGTTCGACATTCTTCAGACAGTGTTGTTTCGTTTTCTGTGATTCGTTCACCAGCATTTCGATCACGCCTTTGAACTGTTCCTCTTCTAAAATGACTTTAACTTTGTCTTGATAGTTCGCAGCACTGACGAATTTGTCCATTTGCTCCTTTCGAACATCGTCACTGGACATTTGCTTCCTGGCCACCCGGAAAATGGACTCGCCGACGCGAGTAAACAGAGACCACTCTCCATCGTCGAACAGCTGATCGCCTTCTACCTTTGACTGGCTCTTGATGGCACCGATCAAATCAAATGATGTCTCACTGTCCCCTCCACCGGTCGCCATCTTTGTTCGGCACACAGCTTTCAAATGAAGCCGCATGCGGTGCACGACAGTGAAGAGAGCTAAATATAGACTATTTGCGCACGCCACGCTCGGCACTATAAATACAGTCCCCTAGAGATGTTAAATGACTACGATACTCTTATTCAATGCGAGAAACTAGACAAGAAGCCATTTATTACTTTATTACACAACTGACCACTGATATTGTCTTCCGTGAACTGCATTGATCTGATTGTCATCCAGTTCAACTGAATAGCGGCGACCATTTGTGGACTTTACATTCTGGCTGTCAAGGATTAACACAATTATGAAAGATATGATGAGCACTGATTGGATTAATGACACGTTGGCCACTGATAAGGCAATCACTATCATCGGCAGAATCTCGAGTGACGATAAGAACATTAGCATTCCAGTCGGAATCAACAGCGGAATTGATTCGGTTATGGTTCCAGCGATGGCCACCCCTTGAAGAATGGACGACACGATGCACTGAACAGATAGGACATTGCGAACTTTGGCCGACTGTTCTAAAGTCATCAAATATTCGTCTTCTTTGCGTCGTATTTCGCTGTCTTGCTCTAGAAGTGACGCTACGGTAAGGAATGATGTCACGAATAGGATTGTCAACAAGAGATACTTCAGGAAAACGAAATCACATGATTTTTTAGGCCAAGAACAGTATTCCATGTTGAGATACGAAAGACAAGGTTTCACTTGAAAGTATCACTTCCGTCGTCGAACTGTGGATTCGAAACTGTTCAGCTGTCGCTTATGACCTGAAAATAGGTGTTTGCCGACATCTCTTCCGTCGAACTTGGCCCGAGTTCAAAATTTCTCAGAGCTGACTCCAAGTATTGCCTTAATGAACTGAATTAATGAGTCACATCTTTGATTCATTGCTTCTCAAAAGCCGCCAAAGACTTTGCGCGTGACTCGCTAATTAGAATGATGTATGCGACAAGAAGTTTCTAGTAGTAATCAAACATGGCCGACCAGTTTAATGTGAAGACATCAAAGAGCAAAATCAAGAAAGGATTCAAATGGTTGCGCAAGCGTGGCTCGGAATTCGTGAAATATTTGTCATATGAACCTATTACAGAACTGACGGATGGTACGTTAGAACTGACAGAACGAGCGAAACTCGAACCTGAACGTAATCAGGTTAAATCAGAACGCCCAATTAAGCCAGCTGCCAATTTAACTGCGCAACATAATCCACGTGAACCTCAATTTTGGGTGGCCGACAAGACAAAATGGCCGCCGAGCCACAAAGTGAATTGGGACGAATTGTGGGGCGTGGCCAAGTGGGACAACCCTTTGCGGCCAGAAAAAACTTACGAATACAGCCAAATCAAACCATCGGCTCCTCCCATAGAAGCTCAGAGCTGGGATGATCCACTTCCGGAAATGACAGTCTTAGCAGAGCCCTTAGCGCCATCTATCAGCTATGCGAGCATAAATTGACAAGTATAATTGTATTACTATTTGATTTTATATTTGAATTAAACTCAGAGACAACTATCTCTTCGACCTGTTAGCATTCTTTTTGCCACTCTTCTTCGAGGCACCATTTTTCTTTGAGCGCTTAGCTCCTCCTTGCTTCGCTTTCATTGGTCGCTTCGAGGCCGCCTTTTTGCGCTTCGAACCAACGAGAACACGTGACCTGTGAGTTTTCATCGACTTCGCTCGAGGTCTTCTACTGCCCACTCTGTTAATTGCTTGCCCCTGATTAACAAGTTGTCCGGCACTGTCGTACCTTGCCGGAGGTGGCGCCACTTGGCTGTTTCTGTGGAGAGTGGGAAGGGGCAGCTGTACATTATCTTGACCTGGTCCCTTGTCCGAAGGGTGGTTCCAGATTGGGGGCAGTGGCGTATCGGCATCATTTGGAATGTCATAGATGATGCAAGGGCGACCCGATGAACATGAACTTTGACTTCGTGAACTGTCCGACTGGTGGGGCACGTGGAACTTCATGACGGCCATTGGAAGGGTGGAGTCGGTTGACGAGGCCACGGACTTGATTTCATAGTGAGAACTGCGGCCATCTTTGTTTTCAGGGATCCTTTGGCGGTTGTAGTTCTTCTCGGTGCTTCCGTAGCCCGTCATCTCGGCTTCCGTAGACGATGACACATTCGGAGACCTAGATGGCGCTGTGGATGATGTCTTACGAGTAGGAGATGAGCCTGGCGACGAAGAGGAAGACGATGAAGATCCTGGAGAGGAGGAAGATGATGACGAGGAGTAGTACGGCATGTTCGGTGTGTGGACCTCGAGTTCGACAAGAGCGCGCTAAATGAAGCTCCTTACATTGCGACAATCACACCCATACGTGGGCTTGAGGGGACCGGATTGTGAAGTTGGCTGCCCTGTGAAGCCAAATCTAAAATTTTGAGCCGGACTCAAAAATTGGACGGGTATCTAATTCACCTCGAGTCAACTCTTGCTTTTTTACTTTTTTGAATAAAAGTAAAAAAGATAACTCCTCCGAATCTAATTAGATACCCGAACCTATTTTTTAGTCCGGCTCAAAACAAACATTTGCGATCTACGGTGCAGCCAACTTCACACTCCGGTCCCCTCATGCCCACCTATGATCACACCTGAACCAGTTACATGACTCCAAAAATTTATTCAAGCTCAGCTATCGAAAATTAATGCGAATTAAAGTTTTGAGATGAAGATTTTCAACAAGAGGATTCGTCTTCATACGAAAGAAAACCACGAAGAATTAAATACAGTGCAATGCATAAAGGTTTGCAGTTCTTTCCCCTATTTCAAACTGAGTTGAATGCAAAATTTTGGGGGAAAGCAGGAAACCTTTATGCATTGCACTGTATTAATATCTTAGCGCTAGTCATCAAAGTAGTGGATCCCTACTTGACTCTTCTCAGTCATTACTGAACTGAGCATGACACAGTGTAGTCAACCAATGGCAGTATAGTGTGAATAAGTTGTATAGGACAGGCTATACCAGGTGTGATTGACTCAGAGGAAGAGGAAATTACAATTAACAATTAATTAATATATGACTGTCGTGTAAAAAATGAAGCATCAGTTAAGGAACCAATTCAATGAGACATCTCTGCAACAAAAGCTCTGGACTTCAGTCACAGCTGAACAGTGCATTGTGAAAGCAAAACTTCAAGGAAAACCTTAAAAAGAAACAAATGGCGACATCTAGTGGGAGTGTTTGCAACAATTTACTATTCTCAACTGCTAAGACAGTGGAAAATTCATGCTTTTTTAATGCGAAATTGTTCTGAGCAAAAAATTAGTTCTTTTTCATCTTTTTCGACTTTGACAACGATTTAGTTTTCTTCGGCGAAGACTTGCGAGACCTCGACTTTGACTTCCTCTTTCCGCCATCTTGTTGACCCTTCACTCCTCCCTCAGTGTCGGACCTAGGGGGCTCAGAGTCAACCTGTTTCTCAAATTTCTTGACGATATTTCTAGCTAATGGATGATGAGGGACAGACCTATCGTCAACAATGTGGTCAACTATGGCCATGGCTGGGGACTCTTGATTTTCCACAAAATGGCCGCTGGTCAGACTCTGGTTGACGAAATTTTCTAGTTGCGCAAAGTTTTCTACTGGATGTTCATTCTTTGGTAAAGGGATTGTCTCTGCATTGCTTTGAGATTTAGTTCTTTTATTTTGTCGACGTGGCGCCTTTTTTGAACCTTTAGAACGCCTTCGAGGCATTTTCGTTCAGTATTTCGAATCAGAGATGAGATCAATTTGCATTTGAAAGCGCGCTCTTATCTCCAACGAATTCAAGCTACTAAATTTAAATCTAGTCACGTGATCGGTTTTGTTAGTTGTGGTATCTCTTGAACTTACATTAACATATACTTCCCATTGAAAACTGCCGTAATAGTGCCAACGGGAAATTTGCTATGGAATGCAAACTGCGCAGGTCAGGTTCACTAATTGTCAACTCCGTCTACCAGATTAGTTCAGTTGCCAGAGGAGTCGTCAGCTGACTGCTCTAAAAGTCCGGCAGTTTTCAAATGGAAGTAAAGAAGGAAAGTTTCTCTCATGACAGAGCTTGACCCAACAGTATCTGCGGGAATTTCAAATGCAAGTTAACGTTAACGGATAAGATTAAGTGGTGTTCAATCAAAACACATGTGATTCATGGGACAGAAAAATATTTGTATCGTTGATCATACCATCATATGACTTGCTCATCTCAATATTTCATCCTGGCGTGCTTCAAAAGAACCGACAATAATATCGGCAGAGCAGGAAGAGGGGAGAGAGGGAAGGGAGAGGGAATTGAGTACAAGTAGAACCATTCACGTGCTAAACAGCTTTAGTTTGTTCAACGTTCAAGTTAGTTTGATTGAATATTATTATTATGGATAAACAAATACATGTATACATACAAGTTCATTCATCATATTTCATCTATTCATCAATTATACGCAATGAATAGACATCATTATGGTCTTCATGAGGTGACTAGTCGAGTGTCGACTAAGTGCGAAAAAGAGGGTGAGACCAGTCACGATTTATCGCCAGATTATCCCTCTCTCCCTCTCCCCTTCCTCCCTCTCTCATGTTTGCTCTATTAATACGCTTGTCATAATATAAGGGTCAAAGTATGCCTCTTAATAATACGAGAGCGAATGGTATGGCGAATATTTGGTCTACAAGAGCAAAACTGCTCTTTTTCTCCCTCTCTCCCCTTTCCCTCCCTGCCGCTGACTATATCATCAAGATCAGCAGAATCATGTGAAAAAATTGGCGAAATAAAACAGTTTTATAAGTCAGAGCTGACTCTGCTCGTTTACTCCTTCAACAGGAAACTATGGCCCGTATATGTCGTAATATTTGCCGACAAAGAGCGACCAATCAAGAGCACGTTGCGGGCAGAAAGGGAAGAGGGAGAGGGGAGAGGCACAGCTGTCGCAAAGCTGCAAGGGGGTGGGGTGAAGCCAAGGATAGAGAGGGGAGAGCGAGGGGGAGAGGGGGGAGACCGATGTGAAGCCAATGCCAATGTTGCTTGTGAGGTGAAAAGGGAGAGAGAAAGGGAGAGCGAGAGCGAGAGAAAGCCGAAAGAGAAACAGTGCCGAAAGCCAGTGGTTGTGTAATAAGTAGAAGATAAGTTGTCTCTTCGGCCTCATTTTGTTTAATTAGCCCATGGGACAGAAAGTGTCCCGCTGTCCATTGAGTCGCAAGTGTTCACCAGTGCCGGGTTAGACATACAACGATCTTGAACAGTTCTAACCGTACAAAGCCCAAAGGCCGACAATGTTCGACTTTTTCGGCTCCATTCAGGCCATCATCAAGCTTGACTCGGTGTGCATTGACAACCACGTGTTTCGTCTCCACTACAAGGTGACGGTCATCTTCCTCATCACCGCCTCCCTACTGGTCACAGGAAAGGTGAGCCAGGGACCCTTTTTTGCCCATTGCACTAGCTAGATGACCCCTTGACCCCTAGGAGTACTTCGGAGACCCCATTGACTGCGTGCAGCCCAACGAGGAGGAGGAGAACGACTTCCTGGACACATTTTGCTGGATACACTCCACCTTCACCCTGCCGGACGCCTATGACAAGAAGGTGGGCTCGGAGGTTCCGTATCCGGGTGTGGACAAGCACGTGCCCGGGGACCGGAAGACGTACCACAAGTACTACCAGTGGGTATGTTTTGCCCTCTTTTTCCAGGCCGTGTCCTTCTATGCGCCGCGCTACCTGTGGAAGCGCTGGGAGGCGGGCCGCCTACGGGCCGTGGTCCAGGAGCTGGGCTGTCCCATCAACGACGACAAGAGCGGCCAACTGGGCAACCTGGCGGCCTACCTGAGGAACAATCTACGCCACCACGATGCCTACTTCTTCCAGTTCGTCCTGTGCGAGATACTCAACCTGATGAACGTCCTGGTCAACATCTACCTGGTTGACCTTTTTCTGGGCGGAGCCTTTAGTACCTTTGGCCTGGATGTGCTCAAGTACACCGAGATGAACCAGGAAGAGCGCACTGACCCCATGATTCGAATGTTTCCCCGGATGACCAAGTGTACCTTCCATTTTTTCGGCTCTTCCGGTGACGTTCAGAAACACGATGCACTTTGCATACTGCCCCTCAACATTATCAACGAGAAGATCTACATCTTTCTCTGGTTCTGGCTCATGGCCCTGGCGGCCATTTCTACGGTGAACGTGGCCTACCGGCTGGCCGTGATTGCCAGCCCCCGACTCCGGTGCATGGTCATCAAGTCACGTGGTCGCCTAGCCGAGGGCTACCAGCTGAACCACTTGACGCAGAACATGCGCATTGGCGACTGGTTTGTGCTCTATCAGCTGTGCAAGAACATGGACGCCCTGAACTTCAAGGAGCTGGTCAACGAGGTGACCAGAGCCATGAAGGCATATGACAGCAATGGTAAAACTCTGATCAACATTGATAAAAGAAATGGCGACGCCGAGTCGGTTACCTTTGAGTGATTGCTGAGCAATTTGGACCAATTATTACTTTGTTTCTCTCTCCCTCTCTATTTACGTCATGTTTACGTCTCTCTCTCTCTCTCTTCCCCTCTTTTCGCAGAATTATTCAGGTTAATTGACAGGTTGAGGTGTCAAGTGCTCGTTCTTTTTATTATGTGCTATACAGTTGGCAAATCTATAATATGAAAAAGTGTATAACACACTTTCTCGCGCAAAGTCGTGCCTATGGGAAGAGAGCGAGTTCATCGGGCTGACTTGGAAAATATTGCCAGTGTTGTCTAGTTGCCAATCAATTGCTGATGATCATATGTTTCGGCTTTCTCTCTCTCCCTCTTCCTCTCTCCTTTCCCCTCTTTCGTCTTTCCCCTCGTCATGTCAATCGAGCCATTATAATACGTAATGCGACAGAGCTGACTATGAATTTGTTGGTGAAGAAGACATGACTAGAAGAGCTTTATGCAACTTAAAAATGAGAGAGCTAGCTGAAGGAGAGGACGGGAGGGAGAGAGGGAGAGAGATCGCTCTATTTGTCGCTAAAATTCAAAATTTCACCATTGTTGGCAGATCGTGACTTAAGATAACTTTTTTGTAATGATATACAATTTGTGCTATATATTATTGTATTGCTCACTACAAGTGAAAGATATATTTATAAAGAAGTAAAAACCATTCGCAATTTGTCTCTCGTCCCTAAATGCACAGACAGTCCCTCAGGGGTCTAACAAGCTTAAGGTACTGTGAAACAGCCCCATAACTGTCCCCTGAAATCCTGGGCCCCTCAAGTACGGCCAAGGTTGGCTCTGGTCGGCCTGGATCTTTTCATGGGCCATAAAACATATTTCCTGTCCCATAAAGCAACATGTTCATGATACTGGGAATTATGCAACTCTCTAAATTCCTTCTTCTTGGAAGTCCTTGAAAGAGGAGACTGTACTTCCATAAAGCTAGCACTTTATGGCACTGCTAAAACAATCTCAGCCATACCATGTCACAGCTAGGCGTGATAAGGATGAGTCTGTGTATCTCTCCTGAATAAGTTTGACAAGTGAGTGATACAAATCCTTTTACTTTGAACTATCAAAAACCGCAGAGCAAGACTTAAAGTTTACATGAAAGATATTCGTGACTTAGAAGACAATGTAACAAAAAATTTAGGAGACATTACTCAGAGAAGCGGAAAGGACGACCAAGGGTGACCGGAAGTCGGTTCACTTCTTCCCCTGGTGGTTAGGGTTGTTCGGGTTCATCTGATTGGCCCGGTTGTCCTGGTTACTGGCAGCCCCAGTGTAGCCAGCCTGGTGTCCGGCACCCGAAGCTGGGTTGTTCGGGTTGAGCTGGTTGGCTCGGTTGTCTTGGCCTTGCTTGTCCATAGCTGAGAGTTGAGTAGATTGAGTAACACCTGAGAGCAGTTAACTGGAGAGGTCAACAAAAATGTTTCAATTGAAGGCTAGGTAGCTCGCGTGAGCCCTTTTATACTCGCTACGGGCCCGGACGGGAGACATGGCGCGATGCTATTCAAACTAAGCAAACATATATCTCTGTTTCAATCTGCAATAACAATAACATCCCGTAGAAAAACAGAGCCCTCTCCCCCCTCTCCTCATCCCTTTCCTCTACTATCCCTTCCCCTCCTTCCTTTCCCACGGGTGATGGCCAATGTGCAGCATGTCCGTCTAGGTATACATAGGAAACCAAAGGGCAAGTGAGTTGCTGGGAAGGGAACGAAATTGGAATTCCGTTGATTGTTTATCTTTGCAACAAGACTACTTTTAATGTGAAAACAATGTGCACATATAGCTGTAGGAGCTAATTATACAGAATTAATTGCGACTCCCGGACAGTGCAATGTATGATGACTCGATCTTCCGTCCGTTGATTGGCTGAAGTCTTCTTACGTTCCCTTGAGTGTGATGTTGCTCATATTGCTTTATTTTATGGAAATGGTCAAACTGGTCCCCAGATATTCTAATGGGGACCGGAAACACTATCCAAGTCACGCTCTCGGTACAGGGGTGCGTTGTCAGGGAGCCCTTGTACCGATAGAACACCTTCAAGTCTCGCGAAATTAGATTCAAAAGGTTCAGCGGTTCCTTTAGAACACTTTTAGAACCTATTTTGTCCACTTCAGTCAATCCGGATATGACAGGGTCAAGTTTCCGATTCGTTTTAGAGGATATCTCGATAAACGAAGATAGCACAGCCAGTCCGTCAGGCTGACTTTTTGCTGCTCGGAATGACCCATAGGCGGCGTTGTAGTGCACAAAGTGAATCTGAGCGATGTTCGATTAGCGATACATCGAACACGGCGTAACAGTTGTTGCTCACCTCAGCTGCATATTGTTTACCGTTGACGAAATGTTCTGATCCAATGGAACCGGATTTCCAGTGAAAATGGACATCATGGAGCTGGTATACTTTGTTGTCCACAGCTGGCCCACTGATGACAGGTCTTATCTCGTCGGAAATGCTGAGTTCAACTAGAGAATGTCGCCGTAAGCTGACCATGTCTGACCGAAAAACTCTAAATACCTGAATGGCCGTTGTTATGCAACATCACTGGGAAGACTTGGTTGTGGTAATCTTTCAGTTTGAGATACATTGAAACATTCTGGACAAGATGGCTACTGGTGATGTCTATGGGTGACTGGTGGTGTCCCATGGCGCAGTGATTAGACGCCTTGTCGGACACATCTTACTCTTCTTCCGTTTCCGCAATTTGTTCTTGATGTCAGTGGCGTTGAAAATAGCTCTGAATATTGGTTTGAAGATGATCTCAGTCAAAGGTAACCCAAGTTTGGCCGATTCTTTCTTCGGTCTACTCGTAGTTGTCTCAGGAATGACAATGTCGTTTTCTTGTCTCTGGTGATCCGGATTCCTGATGTGCTCAATGTGCTGGCTTAATTCGATTATGTCCCTCTCGCCGGTGCAAACGGAAACTATCAGTAAATTGTTGCACACTTTGGACTCCACTGTTACCAGGTTATGAAAGCAAAGTGCTGAACAAGTCAAAACATAGAACTCGACTGAAAACATTCTAGAACCGATTGGAAGTCAACTGAGCTCAAGTTTCCAAGTCAACACAATAGTTGAAAGTGAAAAAAAACTTTCCTTCGTGAACCGGAAAATTGAAAAGAGTTACTTGGCTTAAGTTGATAACAATTAAGAGGTTTTACTTTCATTCAGAATATGTTAACTTGAAACAATCGCATTTTGCTCAGTGAGCCGGAAACAAGAGGTCCACACCTTGATCACGCTCCAATTGCTGTCATCCGGTAGAGGTGACAATTCAAAAAACTCGTTGGGCTCAGTTTATTCAAGTTTCTTGAGAAGTAAGTTAAAAAAGTAGCTTTATCACGGAATTAGATTTAAAGCTCAGTTTAAATTTGTGATTAAGAGTTTTTCTGAGGGACAGCGATGACAATGCTCTTGATTTCACAGAAAGCACTGAGACCATCCTCACCCATCTCACGACCAACACCCTGGAATGGATTTGCAATTAGCTAATCATCAGCCACAAACAAATGGGATACTTACGCTCATTTTGAATCCACCGAAAGGTACGGGGGCGCCACCAGCCAGGTAAGTGTTTACCCAAACAGTGCCAGCTTGGACAGCCTGGGCGAACGTGAGGGCGCTGTCGATGTTCTTGGTGATGATGCCAGCACCGAGGCCATAGGTGGTGTCATTGGCGCGCTCGATCACCTCGTCAAGGGTCTTGAATTTGAAGATTTGCATCACTGGGCCGAAGATTTCTTCACGGGCAATGCGCATGTTGTCAGTGACGTTGGAGAAAAATGGTGGGCTGGATGAAGTAACCATTCTTGCCATGGCGACTACCGCCGCACTCCAGGTTGGCGCCTTCGGTTTTACCGGATTCGATCAGTTCAAGAATCTTGTTGAACTGCTCCTCGTCAACCTGCGGTCCCTGGACAGTTTTAGCCTCGTAAGGGTCACCAACGACTCGCTGGGCGGCTATTTCGCGTGACCGCTTGACAAAGGCGTCATAGATGCCTTCCTGGACGAACGTTCTAGTGCCGGCCACGCAACACTGACCTTGATTGATGAATACAGCAAACTGGGCAACCTGAGCAGCGTGCTCAAGGTCAGCGTCATCAAGGACAACCAGGGGACTCTTGCCGCCCAGTTCAAGGGTCACTCGCTTGATGTTGTTTTTGCCAGCACCCTGTTGAATGAGCTTGCCAACTTCAGTTGAGCCAGTGAAGCTGATCTTGTCCACAAGCGGGCTCTCAGTCAGAGTGGCACCAGCTGTGGGACCGTAACCAGGGACAACATTCACCACACCAGGTGGGAAGCCAGCTTCCTTAACCAGGGCAGCTAGTGCGAGGGCAGTGAGCGGAGTTTGTTCGGCAGGTTTGACTACCAGAGTGCACCCGGCAGCCAGTGCTGGAGCAATCTTGATGCTGAACAACAAAATGGGAAAGTTCCATGGAATGATGGTTCCGCAGACACCAACCGGCTCGATTCGGGTCATCGTCATAAAATTACCGTCTAGGTACAAAAATATGAGACTGGTTCAGTGAAGGCTAGTCACGTAATGCCTACTCACCGGTCGGTATGGTCTTTCCGTGAATCTTGTCACACCAACCAGCATAGTACCGCAGTATCTTGATGCTGTAGGTGATGTCACCGACGGAGCTTGAGAACGGTTTACCATTGTCCAAGGTTTCTAATGACTAGTAAGACAAAGAAAGGCTTCATTTCGTGGTCAAGACCATCACAAGTCCTACTTACGGCCAAATAAGCAAGGTCCCGCTCAACCAAATCGGCCAGCTTGTTGAGAAGTCGCCCTCGTTGCGAGGCATCTGTGGTACGCCACTGGGAACCAAACTTGAACGCCTCACGGGCAGCCAAAATGGCCGCCTCGGAGTCAGCCTTGTCTCCTTCCTGGACCTCGGTGATCTTCTCGCCGTTGGTCGGATTGATTGTGGCAAACGTCTTGCCGGACTTGGAGTTGTGCCATTCGTTGTTGATGAATATCTGAGTGTACTTCACTTCCGGATTCCTGATCGGTTCAAGGGCAGCCATCTTGTATAAGAAACGGTATAAAAGTCTGGAAACTATTCGGTGAAGTAGACAAAAATATTTCGACTAGCCGAGCTGGAAGCAACACGAAGACTAAGAATAAATACGACCCTGAACTAGGGAACTCTTCAATGTCACTTCTTCCTTCCCCTCTCCTTTCCCCTTCCAGACAATGGGAAAATGTTGAATTGGCTCTCACTTCCTTTCATCCGATTGGCAGTAACTTGCTAAAGGTTTTACTATTCAGTGAAAAGAAAAAGAATATGAATAACTATCGTCACTGTCTAATTACAGAGTCTAGCATAATTTTTTGCTCTTTCAAAGAGGACGTAATAATAAACCGTTTGATTACTGAGTAGTCGCACAGCGGTGTGAGTCGGCCTTGAAAATATGAGTTGCCATGGTTTCGCTCTTGACAACAAGATAGCGACTGTGCTTTGCTTAACTTATCACTGTGAGAACATAGATAGCTATTTGAAACATGATCCAGATAAGTTTAATGGCAATGAAAAGAGACTCATGCTGTCAAGTAAGAGAAAGTTGAGTAACGAATTAATTAGAGTTTGGAAAAACCTTCATTCTCACAGTGATTGGTGGCGCTGCGAACGTTGCAGAGAGAATGCCTTTGCGACGCTAGCGCCACAGCGGTTAAATTATGCAACATACTTTCGCTACCGCATCCTGCGGTCACTAATTAATTAATTTTCTGTGATTTGCATGGAAACTAAAAAAGAGAACAACCAGAGTGTGACTATGGAAATAGAATATCGATGTAAAGTAATTTATGTAGTCAGTTTTTCGCATGACTATGAAAATCTTTTTTCCTTTTCATAAATGCACTGAAGGCATCCTTAGCCGCCATTTTTAGAGGTATATCTTCGTGGAGCCTATTCCCAGTTCTTGTTTGACGGTTATTATGACTGCAGACATCGATCGTACCTACTGACTTGAAGTTTCCTGCCACGAAATACAATATCCTGGGTAACATGACAGCTCAAAATACTAAAACTTCCGGTTGTCAAAAAGCTAGGAGAGTTTGGATGAATAAGCAGATTTAGCGATTTTTTCCTGTTTTACCATGATGGCACACAATGGAAAATCAGCTGCCGGAGAACGTCTTCTCGAAAAAAGCGTAGAGCTACGAAATGTTTCGTCAACTATGCTAGTAGCAGCGCGATATGACCTTCGCCAGATTCAAGTGTAGAAGTATCAGGATAGACAACGAAAAACGCGACTATTTGTCTGTCAAGGCAGTCTTGACAACGGTCTGTAATACTAACGCTAATATTTCCAAATACAAATGTTGTATCACCAATGTGCTCATTTGTTCGAAGTAAAACACCTGCACTTTGATCCGTATCTACCAGTTTTCTTATTTTCTTAATATTGAGTTCTGTATTCTAATAGTCAAAGTGTATTTGACGAGGTTGACAAAGTATACCACATGTTTGCCTTGATACCTTAATATTGTTTGAAACCATGGTCTAGGAGTTTTTCTGGTTGACCTTGATGACAATGCTCTTGATTTCGCAGTAAGCACTGAGTCCATCTTGACCATTCTCCGGCCAACACCCTGAAAAGACAAAGTTAGGCATAGCTGGGTGTCTAATATGACAAAAGCCAAACATACACTCATCTTGTAGCCTCCGAAAGGGTAGCCCGGTCCGCCACCCAGGTAGCAATTGACCCAAACTGCCCCGGCTTGGACGGCCTGGGCGAACATGAGGGCAGAGTCGATGTTCTTGGTCAAGATGCCCGCCGCAAGGCCGTAGCGGGTATCATTGGCCCGGTCAATGACTTCATCCAGAGTGGTAAACTTGAAGATTTGCATCACCGGGCCGAAGATTTCTTCGCGAGCTATTGTCATGTTGTCAGTTACCTGTGAAAAAATGGTTGGCTGGACGAAGTAACCTTGGTCACCATGACGACCGCCACCACATTCCAGTTTTGCTCCTTCAGCTATGCCAGACTCAATGAGGCCCATGATCCTATTGAATTGCTCCTCATCAACCTGGGGACCTTGTACTGTGGTCGGGTCAAAAGGGTCCCCGAGCACCCTTTCGGCCGCCACGTCTCGTGCCCGTTCGACAAAAGCGTCATAGATGCCCTCTTGGACAAAGGTGCGTGAGCCCGCGATACAAAATTGACCTTGGTTGAAGAATACTGCAAACTGGGCCACTTGGACAGCCTCCTCCAGGTCAGCGTCGTCACACACCACCAGGGGGCTCTTACCGCCCAGCTCAAGGGTTACTCGCTTGATGTTGTTCTTACCGGCAACCTGTTGAATCAGCTGACCAACTTCCGTGGAACCAGTGAAGCTGATCTTGTCCACCAGAGGGCTCTCGGTGAGAGCAGCGCCAGCTGTCGGTCCGTAGCCGGGAACGACGTTGACCACACCTGGTGGGAAGCCAGCTTCCTGGACCAAGGCAGCTACGGCGAGGGCAGTGAGAGGGGTCTGCTCAGCTGGCTTGATAACAATGGTACAACCACAGGCCAAAGAAGGGGCCAGTTTGGCAATAGTAGACAAGATTGGAAAGTTCCAAGGTATGATCAAGCCACATACTCCAACTGGCTCCACTCTAGTCATTGCGATGAAGTCGCCCTCTAGTGGTGACAATGTGTAATGTCTCATGTCACTGCTCCGCATGTTGAGATATAGCAGGGCATACATTACCTGTAGGTACGGTTTTGCCATGAATTTTGTCACACCAGCCCGAATAGTAACGGAGTACTTTGATGCTCTGTTGAATGTCCATCAAAGATATGGTGAACGGTTTACCATTATCGACGGTTTCAAGAGACTAAAAGATAAACAAAATGGCGTCACGGAAGATGGACCGAGTTGAAATTTTCTCACAGCAAGATAAGCGATGTCTCGCTCAATTAGCTTAGATAGCTCATAAAGAAGATGGCCACGTTTCGAAGCGTCCATTGTTCGCCAAGTGGAACCAAATTCAAACGATTCCCGAGCGGCCAAGATGGCGGCCTCGACGTCAGCTTGGTCACCCTCTTGGACTTCAGCTATAGTTTCCCCAGTGACTGGATTAATTGTGGCGAATGTCTTACCGGACTCCGAATCGTGCCACTCGTTGTTGATGAAGATTTGAGTGTACTTCACTTCCGGTTCCCTGATTGGAGCTGGAAGTGACATTATTTGAGTGATGGCTCGATTAGAATGTACTTCGAGTGTTCTAATAAGGCTGAAGGTGAAGCTCATACTGCTAGAGAAAATGATATAACGAACGACTATATTCAGACTGCGTTGCTTAGCAACCGTGGCCTCGTTCTTCTTTTTCGAAATTAACTATAACTTTTGAATTTTTCGTTGCTATCGAGCTCTAGTATGACTGAAGTAGAATAAGCAACCAACTTCCCGAGGAACCAAGCAAACAAATGCCGGAAATTCAATTACTCTCGTCACGCAACTAAGTTTGATGACTGAGTTAATGTGAAAATAGAGAATACCGCGAAAGGACAGGATGGCATAATGTCTCCAGTATTACATAATTGGAGTAATTAGTACTTATCGTGAGGAGTCAACTTTTCGTGTCGATTTTTTGACATCGATAATTGCGTTTCATTCAAGTGGTGCGACTTTAACTCAGCAATAAAATTGTGAATCTCTAGCCGTCGGTATAGCAGCTCACTGAGTTCTCAAGTCTTATTGAGAAAGTGGCGCCATCTCTTTACTAATCACACTACTTGATGCCTGATAGTCTTGCAAGTGCACTTGTCTGGCTCCATAATCGAACTTCTTGTCTTCTTCGTCCCTTCGAAACCAAATTTCCTGAACACGTGTTCTAGTTGGACCGACTCGTGTGACGGATAAGAAGATAATTTTTATCAAAGGGGTGAAGTGAAGTGATGACGTGATGTGTCCTACATGCGCGCCACCTATGGACGAAGTAATACGAAGTGATATTAAACTGAGAGAGACGTATTTTCGAGAAACACAATCGATACACATTCGAAGAATCAAAACACAATCATCTTCTATCCATTAAAATGGCAGCCTTGAAAATAATCGAAACTCGCGATCGAATAGTATATAAGTCACTGTCAGTATCTGGGGAACATTTGTTTGAATTTAGCTTCGACAGTCAAAGATGAAACGAACTGTAGAACATAGATTTGTTGAATTCAGTTTTCAAGACATCCCTTGCAGAATTGCAATATACGATGTGAGTACGGTATGTGTAACTAACCGCATTTTGATGCTCTTTTTATAGTTGCCTAAGCTACGAGCCATCGATATCAACGGTGAATTTCACCAGATATTGCACGATATCAACAGATATGCCACTACGGGATTAAAGTGAGTATACACAGCTGCCAATCTACACTTCATATCTATTTCTATTACTTCATCTAGCTGTTCCGAATTAGTTACCAGAGACTTCAGTAGCGGAGAGCTGGATGAGTACGGCAACTATAGCGGTACAGTTGGCATGATACAGCGAGGAGTGAGTAGATACAAAAAACTTGTTCCTATTATTAAGTGATTTATAAACAGGAAATAGACTACGCATCTTCATCTCATATGCGCTTGGATTGCTTGGCTTCCGAGTCCCTTGGAGCTCTGGCAACGTTCTCAGCAGCTGATGTGCGCATTGTGTCACCAATCTTGAACACGATAAATATCACGGATCGCTTTGAGCCACTCCTCGAAACGTTGGCCCTGGTTGATGTCTATTCTTACCTTGCCCTCTCGGTGACCATGATGGTGGTAGCATTCTTTATGGCTGTAGGACAAGTCAAAGGGAGATGTGAAGGGTCATTTGTGAGTCGAGTGGCTACGCATCTTGCAATGTCGCTATGGCGCATCTTTGAGCTGGTGGTCAGCCAAGGCAAGGTTGGTAATAGAAGGCCACTACTGCGGTCAGTGTGGCTCATGTTGACCGTTGGTCTGTTCGTTGTCATCTCTGGCTTTTTCAGTAATATGCTTCAAACTGAAAAAGTTGCTCAAAGGAGACCACAGCAGCTGGAGACCATAGAAGACATAATTGGCAACAAGTTCAACAGCGCCGAGCCAACCATTCTGACCGAATTGTTCTCGTACCCTCTATCAAAGCTGGTCAAGAAAGGTACAAAGGAGAGTAGCTTGTTCGACAAAATCGGCAACAACAAAGAAAACTTGTATGCTCTGAACCCTTCGTCAGATGGCGCTGACTTTGCCACAAGCAAGAGGACCAACTTCGTCCAGGTCATGAAAGAAGCGATGGCTGCCAAAAACAGATACCTGTTGTATGAAGACATTTTATGGAAGTCGCTGAGACCAGTTCTTTGTCATACCATGCCTGAAAATTTCGAACACTCGCACACCAGTAAAGGAACATTGCTGGGTGGTCTCATAACCTTTCCTTATCGCAAAAACACCGATCGCATGTTGAAGGTATACATGGAGTACAGGCTGAAAAATTACTTCGAAATGGGACTCTCTGGTACAGATTATATGGCCAGTTTCAGAATGATAATTGTTCTAATTGGCCAATTCGAAGAAGGTAAAAAGGGTTCGTACATGTGCTTGGCCAAAATGAGCCCTGAAGACAATGTATCCGAGATGCAATTTGAACTGCAGCATGCCAGAGTCTTTATGAAATTTCTCATTGCTATATTCGCAATGGCTGTCGTTTCTAACATCATAGAAGTTGTAATACAGAGTAGAAGTGAAAAAGTTCGGTCGTACATATCAAAATTTCGAAAAACTCAGACCTACTTTCGATTCAAAGACTTTTTCGAATGTAACTCACTTTCCTCATAAAACCGTCCAGTTAAATGAACAATGAAAGAAAGAAGAAAGGAAGAAAATGAAATTCATAAGAGGTACCGGCAAAGTGGGCGGGGTTCTGGACTTTTCCCAGAACAAGGTAGAACAATGAAATTTTTATTTGAGTCATACTGGAATTTAATGGAGAAAAAGATGCACAGGGTGAAAACTTGGGGAAATGTGGGGTTTTCGAGATATCAACGTTTTTCCACAACTTTGTTAGCGGCAATAATTTTTGAACGTACATAACTCATAGACAACGGGAACAACTAGCATGCACGAGTTATGGTTGCAGAAAAACTTATTGAATCTTAACAGAGAAATTTGATAGCTCCGTCGAAATAATCTGTCAACCAGACAATATATCTGGAACGTATCACAATGAGTGTTACCTAGAAGAGGTAACAAAAACAGTGGGTTAAAAAATTGGCTAGATTCGGGTGAAATTTTTTGCGATCTCAAATTCAAAATATCGCAGTTTCTCGCTGATTTCCATCAATATCACACTGCTGAGGCACATGGATAAGCTGCTACAGCTGTACCTAGAGCATTTCATCGGACATTTCTGAACAATGCTCTTGCACTTTCGATGCATTTGCCGTAAAACACCGAGTTCATATTGGGTAATGTGTTTGGTGTTTGTCCGGTGTGCCGCAAGAGCTTGGTGTTGCTGAGAATTATTTGAAAACTGAGATATTTCGAATTTTATATCGCAGATTTTTTTGCTCGAATTTAGCCAATTTCTTCAACCCACTGTTTTTGGTACCTCTTCTAAGTAACACTCATTGCGATACGTTACAGATATATTGTCTGGCTGATAGATTATCCTGATGAAGCTATCAAATTTCTCTGTTAAGATTCAATGAGTTTTTCTGCAACCATAACTCGTGCATGCTAGTTGTTCCCGTTGCCTATGAGTTATGTACGTTCAAAAATTATTGCTGCTAACAAAGTTATGAAAAACCGTTGATATCTCGAAACCCCTACATTTCCCCAAGTTTTCACCCTGTGCATCTTTTTTTCCATCAAATTTCAGTATGACTCAATTAAAAATTTTATTGTTCTACCTTGTTCAGTGAAAAGTCCAGAACCCCGCCTACTTTGCCGGTACCTCTTGAGGAGAAGTTAACGGGTGGCTGGATGCCTACCAGCACCATCTGCCGGCACAGTGCGAAGGAAGAGCAAAAAAGACTACATAAGCTTCCAGTTTGATGCTACAGCGCCATTCCGTGAGTTGGGTTCCAGTCGGAGAAAGACGTTAAGTATTTTAACAGAATTTCATGTCAAGCTGATACTGCCAGAAAAATTAGATCATAAGCTTGTTCGTGTCCTTGATACTGGGTTGCCAAGTGATTACTGTCCTTTTTCTAAATTAACTAGAGCTTTCGACCTTAAAAGTCATGTGGTTGATGTTAGTTTTGATGTGCTGAAGTGCTCATGGATGAAATGGACTATGCAATTACGTGACACACGAAAGTCAGCGACAATGCTCGAAGTTCGATTATGTTCGTCATGCAACTAATTTCGAAAGAATCGTTCATGTAAAAATAGAGGACGTCTTCGAGGCTTGCTTTGAAAACCCAACTATGAAAGTTCTGTAATATGCGACGTGAGTAAGAGACTGAGGTATTGCTGGCAGTACGTTATTGGAGTCATTAGATGCTGGTGAAGTAGTGAGCATTCATCTAAGTTTTTCGACATGAGTTGCTGAAATAGTTTCCCATGAACAAAGGTAGTTTTTGTGTAGCAGCTGAAAGAGGTACCATAAAAGCCTCACTCTTCCGGTCACCGTAACCAGGAGCTGATCAACCAATCACAATAGAAGTAGCAGCGCTAGTCGTCCAATCTAAACTATAGAGAGGGTGGGACTTTAGTTGGGAAAACCACCGCCAGAAGGACGCTAGTAGTCGAATCGTCAACAGCAACGCCTGAATCCATCTGTTATTTGGTGCTGTTTCTATTAATATTGAGAATGACTTTCTTCTCGCTTCGAAAAGCGCTTAACTTGACGTTCTAATAAAAAAAATATTGAGAAACAATATGGAGTGTTTTTTCCACAGCGGGAACAAACTGAGATTGACACATCTATGAGAAGCATAATCGAAAGACATCTCCAAACTGAAAACAGAGTCATTACCTAGACGTTACACTGTATTATGGAAGCCACGAAACCTTCAAAAATCGATACCAGCGAGATCGTAATAGTAAACACGTAACTTACTTCTAGTAGTAAGTGAGAAACATTGGTTCAAAATCTAGCTTCAGAAATCAAAGATGAAAAAAACTGTAGAACAAAGATTTGCTGGTTTCCGTTTTCAAGATATCCCTTGTAGGATTGCGATATACAATGTGAGTGTAGAATAGGTCATTGGTTGCCGTCATATCTGATTGTTATAGGTGCCTAAACTCCGAGCTATCGATATCAACGGAGAATTACACCAGGTATTGCACAACTTCAACAGATATGCCACTACGAGATTAAAGTGAGTGGTATCAACTATCAGGAGCATCGCTAATCTCTCATTTCATCCAGTTGTTCCGAATTGGTTACCAGCGATATTAGTAGCGGAGAGCAAGATGAGTATGGAAATTACAGCGGTTCAGTTGGCATGATACAGCGAGGAGTGAGTAGAGTGACGCATGCATATTCTTGATTCTACTTGATTACTGTGAGTAGGAAATAGACTACGCATCTTCTTCTCATATGCGCCTGGACTGCTTGGCTTCCGAGTCCCTTGGAGCTTTGGCAACGTTCTCGGAAGCGGATGTGCGCATTGTGTCACCAATCTTGAACACGATAAATATCACAGATCGCTTTGAGCCACTCCTCGAAACTTTGGCCCTGGTTGATGTCTATTCGTACCTTGCCCTCTCAGTAACCATGATGTTCGTTGCATTCTTGATGGCTGTGGGACAAGTCAAGAGTAGACGTGAAGGGTCATTTGTGAGTCGAGTGACCAGACATATTATATTTTTATCGTGGCGCATCTTTGAGCTGGTGGTCAGTCAAGGCAAGTTTGGCCATAAAAGGGCATTATTGCGGTCAGTGTGGCTCATGTTTACCGTTGGTCTGTTCGTTGTCATCTCTGGCTTTTTCAGTAATATGCTTCAAACTGAAAAAGTTGCTCAAAGGAGACCACAGCAGCTGGAGACCATAGAAGACATCATTGGCAACAAGTTCAACAGTGCTGAGCCAACCATACTGACCGAATTGTTCTCGTACCCTCTGTCGAAGCGGGTCAAGAAAGGTACAAAGGAGAGAAGCTTGTTCGAAAAAATCGGCAACAACAAAGAAAACTTGTATGTTCTCAACCCTACGTCAGATGGCGCTGATTTTACTACTAGCAAGAGGGCGAACTTCATCTTCCTCATGGAAGAAGCGATGGTCGCCAAAAACAGATACTTGCTATATGAAGACATTCTATGGAAGTCGCTGAGACCAGTACTCTGTCACACCATGCCTAAAAATTTCAGATACACGCACACCAGTAAAGGAACTTTGTTCGGTGGTCTCATCACGATACCGTATCGTAAGAACACTGACTACAGATTGAAACAGTACATGGAGTACAGATTGAAAAACTACTTCGAAATGGGACTTTCTGGTACAGATTACAAGGCTAGCTTCAAAATTATAGTTGTTCTAATTGGGCAATACGGAGAAGGTAAAAATGATTCGTACATGTGCTTGGCGAAAATGAGCCCTGAAGACAATGTGTCCGAAATGCGATTTGAGCTGCAACATACCAGAGTCTTTATGAAACTGCTCATCGTCATATTCGTGATGGCTACCATTTCGAATATTATGGAAATAGTGATACGGAGTAGACGTGGAAAAGTGTGGTCGTACATGTCAAAATTTCGAAAAACCTAAACCTGCTTTCAATTCAACGTTTTCAAAAAGTAACTCACGTTCCTCATACAACCGTCCAGTTGAACGTATAATTAAAGCGCCATTCAGTATTGAGGAGAGGTTAACGAGCCTGATGCCTCAGTAGCACCATCTACCGGCATAGTGCAAAGCGTGTAGAGGATGAATCGGGCCGCTTTTTCTTGGCCCGAGTCCGCCCGGGCCCGAGAGCATTCCCATCGGGCAGCCCGAGACCGCCCGATGACGTCATTGAGGCTACTGCGCAAGCGCGATTTAGTACAGTGGAAGCCGCAGACTATTTACAACAGACGGCCCGAGCCCGCCCGCCCGCGGGCTGAACGGGCGGGCCGATCGGGGCCCGTAGTCGGCCCGACCCGATTCAGCCGCTAATGAGTTGCTGAAATATTTTCCCACTAACTACAGTGTACGGTGATTTTGCTGTAGCAGCTAGAAGAGCTACCGGAAGAGCCTCACTCTTCCGGAGACCGTAACCAAGAGCTGTTACGCCAAACGCAACTGAAGTAGAGCTAGTCTTCCAATCAAATTCACTGCTCTAAACTATAAGGAGAGTGGGACTTTGATTGTTAAAACCATCGCCAGTAGTTTCATTGTCAACGGCAACGATGTTGTTATTAATATTGGAGAATGACTTTCTTCTCGCTTCGAAGTGCACTTAACCGGGCGTTCGAATCGAAACAAAATATTGGGAAACAATATGAAGTTTTTGTCTCACAGCGGAAATAAACTGAGATTGACATATTTTTGAGAAGCACAATGGAGAGACATTTCAAACATTGAAAACAGAGTCATCACCTAGACGTTATGATGGCAGCCATAAAACCTGCAAAAATCGGTACCAGAGAGCTTGTAGCAGTAAAGAAGTAACTTATTTCTAGTAGTAAACGAGAAACATTGGTTCGAAATCTAACTTCAGAAATGAAAGATGAAAAGAATTGTAGAACATAGATTCGCTGGTTTCCGCCTTCAAGATATCCCTTGTAGGATTGCAATATACAATGTGAGTATGGAGTAAGTCATTGAGTTTCAGTAACATGATGTAATTGTGATAGGCGCCTAAATTCCAAGCTATTGATATCAATGGGGAATTACACCAGGTATTTCACAACTTCAACAGATATTCCACTACGGGATTAAAGTGAGTGCAGATGTAATAACTATCCCGAGCATATCTTATCTATCACTCCATCTAGTTGCTCTGAAGTGGTTACCAACAGCGCCAGCTGCGGCGAGCGAGATGAGTATGGAAACTACAGCGGTTTAGTTGGTATGATACAGCGAGGAGTGAGTAGAGTGACGCAAGCATGATTCTACTTGATTGCTATGAATAGGAAATAGACTACGCGTCTTCATCTCATATGCGCTTGGACTGTCTAGTCTCCGAGTCGCTTGGGGCTCTGGCCACGTTCTCGGAAGCGGATGTACGCATCCTGTCACCCATGTTGAACCAGAGAAATATCACGGAGCGCTTTGAACCGCTGCTCGAAACGTTGGGGCTGGTTGACGCCTATTCGTACCTCGCTCTCTCAGTGACCATGATGGCGGTCGCATTCGTCTTGACTGTCGGCGGTAACCGAGAAGAGTCATCTGTGGGCCGAGTCGCTGGACGTGTGACACTGTCACTGTGGCGTATCTTTGAGCTTGTGGTCAGTCAAGGCAAGTTTGGCCGTAAGGGCATGTTATTGCCGGCAGTGTGGCTAACGTTGACCGTCGGCCTGTTTGTCCTCATCTCTGGCTTTTTTCTGAATATGCTTCTTACGGAAAAAGTTGCCCAGAGAAGTCCAGACCAACTAGAGACCATAGATGACGTCATTGGCACCAAGTTCAATAGTGCCGAGCCAACAATACTGGCCGAACTGTTCACGTATCCTCTAGCTAAGCAGGCCAAGAAGGGTACGAAGCAGAGTAAATTGTTTGACAAAATCTCCAGCAACAAAGAAAACTTGTATTCTCTGAATTCTCCGTCAGATGGCGAGGATTTCGCTACAAGCAAGCGGTCCAACTTTGTCCTGGCAATGAAAGAAGCGATGAACAAGAAAAACAGATATTTGTTGTATGAAGATGTTCTATGGAAGTCGCTGAGACCGATTCTCTGTTATACCATGCCTGACATTATCAAAGCTGCGCACACCAGTAAAGGTACTCTGCTAAGTGGTCTCATCACTCTGCCGTATCGCAAAAACACTGACCCCAGGTTGACAACTTACATGGCGTATAGATTGAAAAACTACTTCGAAATGGGACTCTCTGGCACAGATTATCGGACTAGTATCAGGACGTTGGTTCTTCTACTTGGCCGGTATGAAGTGGGTAAGAACGGGTCCTACGTGTGCTTGTCGAAAATCAGACCTGAAGACAGCGTTCCTGAGATGAAATTTGAGTTGCAACATACCAGAGTATTCTTGAAATGGGTGAGTTTCTCATTCGCGATGGCTTTGGTCTTGAACGTCATAGAAATGGTGATGCAAGTTGGAAGCGACAAAGTTCAGGCCGTACTTATCCAAATTTTGCAAAAGCTTAACTGACTTTCAAATCACGCAAAGTCTCGGATAATTCTGTGTAAAAGCAAAATAACGTTGGAATCAAAAATAGCACGAAAAACAACACGAATTATTTGTTTCATAGTAAGAGGGAACTGAAAGTGACTTACGTTGAAAGAGCAAAATCAATAAGCAACAGAAAAAAAATCACAAGGATTCCAACCAATGTCAGCATAGGAAGTTGCTTGAAAATACAGTATTTCAAAGAACTTCAGCAACATTTCTCAGACATATCTGAGACGTTTTTAGGGCATACTGCAGCGCATATTTTGCACGTACTCTTTGGTCTCCTTATGGGTGGAGTCAGTATAGTGTACTGAAGTATTTATTATGCTCACTTACTATCTGTTTCAGTACGGCAATATATTCAAAAAATTGGCACATCTTTCTCATTAGAGGCGGGCACGGTAAGAATTGTTTCTACTGTATCCGACCGCTACCGTCGGTAGACACCTGAAATATCTGAAAGCGAGCAATATGTTGAACGAAACGTTCTTGAAAACCTTTATAGCCGTAGGCCGTAAGTTTAGAATCATATATTGATCTGTTGAAATTCTTATGAAGGCAAGTTTCGCATCATTTTGTTTTCGCATGAGAAAATTAGTTTCATAGCTAAACTGCCAAATGCAGGGCTGAACGCTGCGGGATTGGCTTTTTCAAAGCCACGATTGCTCCGTAGATAATGTTCACCATGTTATCTGTCGAGATGTGGTGGAAAAAGCCAAACGGGAGCCGGATACCGGCCAAATAAGTGTACCGCTACCGCTCTGGCCATACCGCTACCGACCGTACCCGATATTCGCGGTACACATATGTCGGGTATCTCAAAAGCTACCGACCGTGCCCGCCTCTTTTCCACATGTCCAAATAAGGTTTCGTATGTGATAAAGCAAGTGAAAAAATGGCTGGGCCATATCCGGGCAGAGCAGGGCCGGATGACAATCAGTGATAGAGATTAACTGTGACTGAGCGTATCGAAGGGCGACTGTTACCAGTAGGGGTAGGCGAACCTTCCCTCCGGAAAATTCCCGGAGTGGGAATTCCCTAGAACTCCCAGTATTTTCGCGTCTGTGGGAAAAAATTCCCAATCCGCTAGATAGCGCTTTTCCGACGATTTTGACTGATAGGTAGTAGATGGTTGCCTATTATGGACTCTCTATAATGGGCAACATAGCTAGTCAGGTAATTGATGATAGCTGTCAGTTTCTCGACAAAATTTGAGAGGGGAGAATAAATTTGCTATCCCCTCAGGTCGAGGGGACAGGTTAGAGGGGAGAGGGAAGCGACGAGCGGGCAGCAGAGAGAGACCAGCAAGGAGAGGGCAGCAAGGAGAGGACTACTTGATTCCGAACTGCATTGTGTGTGTGTGTTTCTTCTCTCTTTGCCTCTCCATTCCAAGGTCAAGTGGTCCCCATCGCTCCCCCGCCCCTTCACCCATCTCTCACCCAAGGACAAATGGTCCCCTTACCTCTCACTCTCCTCGTTCTCCGTAGCGAACAAGAGAAAGTACGCGCTGCGGAATCTCCCTCTTTTCCTCTCTCTCTCTCTCGCTCTCTCTTCCCCATTAATTTATGATCCGAGAAAGATGACGATGTTTTACAACAATTGACCGATTTATTGCTGATTATTGCATGATTTGAAGGAATGCAGAGATGATGATCGCTGAAAGCATCCCTCTCTCTCCCCTTTCGTCTCTCGCGCTCTCAGTAGCGCTATCTGCTTAGCTTATCGTTTTAAGGAAGACAATCTTCATTCGGTCATCAAGAGGGTCTGTTCAGGCCGACGATGAATCTGATTGATGCCGTCACTAAGCGAGAAGAGAACGAGCTCGCTGATTCCTCTTCTAATCGACTATTATAAATGAATCGAAGAGCGAGAGGAAAGGGAAGAGGGACAGAGGAAAGAGAGAGAAATGGCGTTTCGTTATGAGTGCTGGATAAAAGAAGAGGATTGAGCGATCCGATTTGTCGCACTCAGGCGAAACCTCACTAGCCACAACCGTTGTACAGAAGCTAATCATACTTTACCTCTTGGTTATTAAATAAAAAACAAAGTCCGAAAAATGATGATCATGATAATGTTTGATGATCATGTTTCATGGTAATCTCTGATGATCATGCTTGATAATCATGTCCAACGCTCAAATGTATTTGACGATGAAATGAAATTTTGACATCGGCATCACTTGGCTGGTCTTCAGTCTAATGACTCGATACTTTTGTGGGCCTGACTCGGTGGCTGAGAGGTACAACACTCTGCCGGACGGCGCTCAATGAAGGGCGGAACCCGGAGGGAGAAGAGGAGTAGGAGTGACGTTACTGCTCCTCCGCTTTTTTCGCTTATAGTGCTGCCACCTGGTGGGGAAAAAACTTGAGCCCAGATGGCGCCAGTAATAGCCGGAAGCTTGTTGCCATTCATTCAAGTCAAGTTCAGTGTACAGAACGGTGCGGTATTTTTCGTGATTGTGTAGCAGAAATTGAGGTAGGTTTTGCTGCCCTTCTGCTTTTAAAGTTTATGTAATTTTCTTTCGTTTGTCTAGTTCTGTTCCGTCCATCATGGCTCGCATCAATCCAATCGCCGTGGTCAAATTGCTTCAATCGAACCTTGCGAATTGGTCCACGTCGAGTGTTTTGGAGTTCTCGTCCACCAGCCAGCCCAGTGACAAGGCCTCCGCAAGTTTGTTGACGGCCATGGTGATTGGCCGCTACAAAAATAAAGACTCGATTAAAGAATCGCTCGGAATAGATGAAAATTTCGAGTTCGACGGAGTCCGAATCCGACCCCGAAAAAAGTGATGGACCTAGGACACGAGCGTCATCATTCTCAAGGAAATTTTCAATCGACGACAACGACGGAGCCGACTCTGACTACTCACCGTCACCTCATAAGCAAAGTCCTGGCGATATCAAAGTAACCGTGGCTCAGAAACTAGCTGTAGTGGACCACACTTGGCTCCAAACGTCTCAGCGCCGGAAACTTAGCTGTATCATCAGCAAGTTCTGCTGGATCAAGAACTGGCGCCAAACCTATGACTACCGTGAGCAAGTTCGACAAGGGGGTGACCGTGAAGACATCGTGAAAGATATACGCGCAGCAAGGTTCTTGAAGTTCCAATATGCGTTTAATAGTGAACTGGCAATCCACAATCTAGACATTCATTTCTGGGCCATGGTAGCCGTTGCGTCGCTTGACTATAGCTTGAAAGCTTCCGACAGCTGGGTAGCCCAATTCAAGAAACTTTTCGGTATTCGCAGCCGCAAGATCCCAGCTCACGTTTTGGCAGTCAACTATGAGAAAGAACCAGAACTCGAAGCTGCTACGGAAGCTTTCCAGGAAAAAAGTCGATTGCTGCTGATCAATGAAAAAATCGACCGTGGGCTAGTGTGGAATGCCGATCAGACTGGATTCATTTATGAGACGATAGGAAATGGGACATTGGCATTTCGAGGGCTGAAAGAGTGAATGCAACGAAACATTCTTATACTGCCATGCCACTGATAAACATGAATGGTATCATGCACGATAAAATGTTCGTCACACTACAAGAAACTGGTGGACAATTTGGGCCTAACGTTGCAAAGACTATTCTGAAGCCGTTCAATCTTGTTTTGTCCGCATCGAAAAGCGGCAACATGGACAAAGGTTTGCTGGCGAAATTCTGGCTGAATGTTTCTCGTCCGCCATCCCCACCACAGACACCAACCTTCTCGAGGTGGATCACTGGGGACCATTCACTGACCACACTTTTATCAAAACTCATCTTCCAGACAATACAAACTGATGGTGGAAAACGTTCCGAAAAACTGTACAATTAGGTGCCAGCCCCTCGACGTTTATGGCTCCAGACTCTTTAAAGAGTATCTCCGGACGTTGAGTCAGTAGTTGCGCACTAGTCATCCGGAATCAAACTGTTCCATCGTGACAAGATTATGTCGATACTACATAACCAGCTGTCTGCAAAGCGATTCGTCCTACTTTGGAGATTTTTATTCATCAAAGCTGGATTGCAACCTGGTACGCATGAAGAATTTGACACATCGAAAACTTATGGCTTACGCTTTGGATTCGAAAACTGTGCAGAGTGTGTATCACTGGCTCGAGTGCGCTGTGCTAGATGTTCGCGATTCTATTGTCTGACCCACTTCTCCATTCTGAGTGAGAGTAATCCAGTAACGTATCACTATTGCCATTTGGATTGAGGGAACAGTAGAAACTCTTTATTGGGACATCGCGTTAGCCACATTTCTGTTTTTGCGTTTTTTACAAATTCGCATTCAACGGCCTAACCACTTGCGTTCCGAATACAAAACTTTGCTGGTTGGTATATGAAGCGAATCTGTGATGAGTCATCAACTTTTTTCTCCGAATACCGAGATGTGATCTCGTGTAGTTCCGTTGTAAGTTTACGTCGGGAGAGGCTTAAGCTGTATCTGAAAACTAGAACCCAGATTACAATACATTGTACTGAGAAGGAAAGGGAAAGGCAAGTCTATAAAAATGGATTGAATACTACACAGAATGATCATTTATTCACCTTTTATTAAAGCGAATGTTTCCATGGCACGTTAAAAATTGCGAACCACATTTTAGGGGTTTTCAAGGGGACGAAATATGAGGATGAGTTCGTGAGTTCTACTATAACTAGTAAAATAGCTCACAAATTATGAAACTCGGTTTGAAGGAATTCCAAATTGCGCTTAACGCAAAAACACCAGGTTTGACGAGTAGCGTGAAGACACTAGACAGAAGAAACTAGAGCTTTTATTCTGTGATGTTGGAAAAGCCAAAAAAAGCTGTGATGATCGTTTCAGTTTTCAGAAACCCATAAAACGCAATCCTTAATTTTTTCAATTATTGAGGCTTGAAGTTTCAAGAGCTGCCAGGTTGGCGAGATCCCGACAAGAGCCCAACATTCTTGGTGCTCGCAATCAACTCTGCTAATGATGAATTGAACAAAAGCATAGAACACTGAACTTCCAACTTGCCACTAGAGCGCCATTTTGTCATTAAAACTGCTCTATCGATTGATCACGTTGCCTCATATCTCGGACTGCTCTATGCGCACAAGAAGTAATTGATTTATTTTGCTTCTTAACTCAGATCAATATGTTTACTACATATTCGTCTAATTACAAACAGTCATTCTATCGGCGTTAGAATGGCTCTTAATGACTATAAAAAATGCTGAGAAAATTGATAGCTGCGATATTCTTCTCGAAAACATGGGTGAGTGCTAGTATGAAAGGGAAAAAGTCAAGTCAACTTCCGCAGGTAGATATGGAAAGAATAGTCAAAACTCGGTTCTCTGCGTTCAGTCTTCAGGATATCCGCTGCAGGATTCCAGTATACAATGTAAGTATGGTACATATTGTTGAATCACTGCAATTCAGTACATCGTTAACAGATACCTAAGCTCAAAATCATCGATATTAACGGTGAAGTGGATCAGATACTGCACGATGTCAACAGATATGCGACTACGGGATTAAAGTGAGTGTGAATCATAGCTGTGAAATGAATGGGAAGTTGGATATGTCCCGAAACAGCTTGAGACAGCTGCTCGGGAACATCTCCCAAGACATGTCTAATCGATTGATTCATCCAGCTGCAGTGAGCTAATTACTCGGGACTTCAGTAGCGGCGAGCTAGGTGTCTTCGGAAACTATAGCGGTACAGTTGGCATGATACAGCGAGCAGTGAGTAAATAACATAGACATTTGTATATACTTTGTCGTCGTACATCATCGAATTGAATAGGAAATAGACTACGCAGCTTCATCTCATATGCGCATGGATTGCCTGGTTTCCGAGTCTCTCGGAGCTCTGGCAACGTTCTCGGATGCGGATGTTCGTATAGTGTCACCTATGTTGAACAAGATACATGTCACGGATCGCTTTGAACCCCCTCATTGAAACGTTGGTCCTAGTTGACTACTCATACTTTGCCCTTTTATTGACCATGTTGGTGGTTGCCTTCTATATGGCTGTGGCAATCGTCAGAGGAGAACGTAAAGTGTTATCTGCGAGCCATATAGCTAAACATATGACACTTACACTATGGCGGCTATTTGAGCTGGTAGTGAACCAGGGCAAGTTTGGCCATAGAAGTTCATTCATGCGGTCAGTATGGCTCATGGTGACCGTTGGTCTGTTCGTCGTCATCTCTGGCTTCTTTCTGAACATGTTTCGTACAGAAAAGGTCGCCCAAAGAAGTCCAGACCAGCTGGAGACCATAGACGACATCATTGGCGCCCAGTTTATAAGTGCTGAACCAACAATACTAACCGACTTCTTCACTTACCCTCTTTCAAAGCTGGTCAAGAAGGGCACAAAGGAAGCCCAGCTGTTTCAGAGAATCGGCAACAACGAAGAAAACTGGTATGCACTGAGCCCTCCGTCAGAGAGCGCTGACTACGTTATGAGCAAGCGAGGCAACTTCATCCTAGCCTTGAACGACGCTATGGCCGAAAAGAACAGATACTTGTTGTATGAAGATGTGCTGTGGAAGTCTTTGAGACCTGTGCTCTGTCATACCATGCCTAAAAATTTCGACGACTCGCACACTAGTAAAGCGACGTTGCTGGGTGGTCTCATCACGATACCGTATCGTAAGAACACTGACTACAGATTGAAACAGTACATGGAATATAGGTTGAAAAACTACTTTGAAATGGGACTCTCTGGCACTGACTACCTGGCTATTTTCAAAACGATATTCGTTTTAACTCGACAGTATGATCTGGGCAAACCGGGTTCGTCTATGTGTTTCGCGAAAATCAGCAAAGAAGAGGAAGTGTCCGAGATGCAGTTCGAGTTGAAGCATTCTAAAGTGTTCTTAAAGTTGCTCATCGTCATTGTAATTTTGGCCTTCATTTCAAACATCACGGAAATTGTGATCCAAGCTAGACTCAAACGTGGATCTGTCGAATCAGAGGCCGGGGCCAGTCAAGCTTTCTTGGGTGGGCTTAGCAGCGCGACCGTCGCCTAGCGCGTCAAACTTGGTGCTTACAAGCAGCGAAGTCACACCGCATCGCCGTTCCTTGGAAGATCGTACATGACTCACAGGCACTGATGGCCACTGCGAATCTTCTTCAAACTTGCATATTGTTCTGATGGTTTGATAGGAAGAATCACCGAAACGAATATTGTCTGGTCTCTTAACCGTGTTGTTTCAAGAACGACAAACATGAAACCGCGAAGAAAAACTGATACAGTTGCCACTAAGATAGTCACAGAACAGATACACCGCTAGTCCACAGGAGGTACCAATATGAGATTGTTCAACTTCGCTCGCATGTAACTTTGCTGTTTCAATGTTTCGGAATTATTTTTGCTCAATATGTTCACCTCGGTTGACATGAGGCTGCTAACATTTTCAGGGCAATCAGTCATGGCTTAGTCGCCACTCCATATGCTGATTTTTTTAAGAACCGACCTGATAGGTTTTCGACCCATTCTGTTTGGTTCTTCGACGCCAACCTAAAACTGGAAAGGCTGATATGACATTTGCATATTTTGCAATTAACATCAAATTTGGTCTCTCACGATGGTCGCCACTGTGTGAGCTGATATGAAAAACGCTCACAGGCACGATCCCGCCTCAAAATTGGGGACGTGAGCCATCTCCCGGTCTCGAACGAAACCGAATGCGTCGGAAAATGATTGTCGTTTGGATGCGGCGCCAATAGGCTGTCAGTTTTCTAGAGTTCTGGTTGTCAAGCTGCCGCCACCAGCAAGATTACGTCGTGTATTTCATGCTTTTCCGATTGCATTTGGAACAAATCAACCAGCAGAACCGTTAAGATTACCAGACTACTACATGGCGTGAGTTAAAGGTGAGTTCCGTTTTAGTTTCTGTACTCACTTTCGTTTAGCTCTTCACTGTACTGGAATACATTAGTGAAGCAAGTGTTTAGTGTTGAACGACAAAGATATTTCGAGTAAAGAGATTGGCAGAGTGCATAACAAAGAGAGCTACGAGTGCATTGACAATAACAGAAACGGTAGAGAGGGTTCGCAGGTTCTCTAGCAAGTATCCAGAATTTTAGCTCGTCATGTGTTTCACTGGTGGAGCGCAAAACTGATGAAAAATATAATTGTCGCTATTTGAGCTGAATCGAGGTGTTCAACTGACTGCTGTGCCGAAATATTTCCGGCTGAATTCCGAATTTCAAAAAGAAAACTATTTGTCGGTCAACGCACTACTGTATAGGTCCTTGACGCCGCCGGTCAACATGTGGTGTTCTAGTTCACTTCTATTCGTACAAGAGTTATAGAGGATAGAAGCCGGCGCGGGTCGCGCTGTTCCGGGCGGACTGGGCAGCCCGGCGGTTACGGACCGTCATATTCAGCTTCAATAGGCGCAGTTTTCTTTGCGGTCGGGAAAGCCTGATCGAGAAAAATTGGCTCGTGGCGGCCTTCAATTGATAGAGCACCGATTTGTTTCGATTTCCGTGACAACGTAAGAGTGGACAATTTCGCCTAACAACCACAGCAGTCGATAAGTGCTTGTTCATGTGTAATCAATTTGGTTTACTGTTTGAACACAATTTGGTCCAAATACCATTCGTAAATTAGACACGTTCGGTGTTTCTATAATGTCTATCATAGATACATTGTCCTGATGCTGTCTCGCACTGACTTCAAGAGTACTGACGAGTGAGCATCTTGTCTCACTAGCTCTCTTCAACTACTGCCAATTCCACTGGCTATCATCTCCAGAGTCAAAGGATACGATCATAGCTGATGACTCAGTGCCTTGAACAGGGCGGTGCTCGTCAGCTATAATATCTTAGATGTTCTCGAGTGGCCAGATGGTTTATGGGTCATCCAGGACTGGTAGTTCATCTCTTGTTCCGTCGATAAAATTTATATTCCACTCTGTAAGATCTACTCGGGAAGTGCTCATTGAAAAAATCTCAAACAAGATCGATCTTCTGACCTGCTGGCCATGTTGTGTCACTGAAGTAGCGAACAGCAGCGCCTCACGTTCCTTGCACCTGGCGCCTCCTTGCGGTAATTTCTTTCAATCCCGCTCACCTCAAACAGTCATTCATTTCCTGAAGAGAATTCTACCGAATTCTTTCGACACCTCTAGCAACAGTTGCTCAGAAAGTTAAGTAAGCCTTTGGAACCGTTAGACATCATCAATGGAAATGAGAAAGAAGAAACTTGCTCGGCTCAAACCTTCAAGCTTTTAGGTCTAATCATCAAGAAACATGTCAACACATTTTCTGTTCATTCAGTTTCTCGACTTCATCTGATGACAAACAAAGAAATTCAAACATTGTAATATAATACAAGTGGCAATCAGCATATTACAATGGGAACTTTCGCCTCACGCAGCGCGCTAGTGGAACCGTCTCGTGCTTTTTCAGAATGTAAGTTATAAAGGTCATTCTGTTTGGTAATCCCTCTTCTCTCCTAGACTTCTTTTCCTCCCCTGCCCCCCTAGTTCGGTGCTTCAGAAAAAGCTTGAGCCTCTACCTAAATCAGCTCCTAAAAGCGAACCTTATTCGAGAATATTCTCACACTTTCTTATTTAAAAGCAATTACAAATATTCCCTGTCAATTTTGAACTTTAGAAATGGTTCCTTTGCATATTCAGAACGTAAGTAGAGATTGGTCCCCGATTTTAATTAATTGCGATATATCAACCTCCCCCTCTTTCTGTTTACTTCCATTGCGTGCACTTTGGCTGGATCTGGTCGAGAAGTTGACTAGTCACTCAGCGGATCATGTCGACGGTGTCTCTAGGTATTGTAGAAGTCACCATACCTGCTTTCTTCATTTGTTTTTATAGGACTAAGTCTAGTTACGCTGACTGCTTCTCAGACCCTCAACCTGCATAACATAAATGTTTGTGAGATGAATGCTGAGATCACGTTCCAATTGAGGATTGGAAAACATTTCCAACTTCCAATCAGATTGGCAATAAACGAGAGGGACATATTTTTGAGAAGCACAATCGATAAACATTAGTAAAATTGAAAGCAAAATAATTGTCTAGATTGGTAGCCTTGAACATGCAAAAATGGATTCCTACGATCTTGAACTAGATGAGAAAAAGGTAACTGTTACTATCGGAGAAGCATTGGTTTGAATCGGACATCAAAAATCAAAGATGAGAACAACAGTGGGAATCAGATTCGCTGCCTTCAGTTTTCAAGATATCCCATGTAGAGTTGCAATACACGAGGTGAGTATGAAATATGTCCTTATATTTCCGTAGTTTGCTGTATTTTTGACAGATGAGTAAACTCCGAGCAATCGATGTCAACAGTGAATATCACCAGATGTTGCATAATATGAACAGATATGCCACTACAGGATTGAAGTGAGTGCCCATATCTGCAGAAAGGATTGAGATGCGCGTGAATATCACAAAGTCATGCTCCAGTATCTAATACCTCGCTTCATCAAGTTGTTCCGAATTTTTTACTAGCGACATCAGTAGCGGAGAGCAAGATGAGTATGGAAACTACAGCGGCTCAGTTGGCATGATACAGCGAGGAGTGAGTAGAGTGACGCAAGCATGTTCAATATTCTACTTGACTGCTATGAATAGGAAATAGACTTCTCGTCTTCGTCTCGTATGCGCCTGGACTGCCTGGTCTCCGAGTCCCTTGGAGCTCTGGCAACGCACTCGGAAGCGGATGTACGCATAGTTTCACCTGTGTTGAACAAGATACATATAGCAGAGCGCTTTGAACCTCTTCTCGAAACTCTGGTCCTGGTTGACGTCTATTCGTACCTTGCACTCTTGGTGACCATGATGGCGGTCGCGTTCGTTATGGCTGTGGGACAAGTCAACGGTAATCGTCAGCGATTATCCATGAGTCGAGTGACCAGACATATTATGTCTTCGTTGTGGCGCATCTTTGAGCTGGTGGTCAGCCAAGGCAAGTTCGGCCACAAAGGCTTACTACTGAGAGCAGTGTGGCTCATTTTGACCTTTGGTCTCTACGTTGTCATCTCTGGCTTCTTCGTGAATATGTTTTCTACACAAAAAGTTGCCCGAAGAAGTCCAGACCAGCTGGAGACCATAGAAGACATTATTGGCGCCAAGTTCAATAGTGCCGAGCCAACCATGCTGGCCGAATTGTTCACGTATCCACTGTCGAAGCGGGTCAAGAAAGGTACAAAGGAGAGCAAGTTGTTCGACAAAATCAACAGCAACCGAGAGAATCTGTATGCTATGGGTTCGTCGTCAGATGGCGCTGACTTTGCCACAAGCCAGCGGACGAATTTCGTCCAAGAAATGAAAGAAGCGATTGACAAGAAAAACCGGTACTTGTTGTATGAAGATGTTCTATGGAAGTCATTGAGACCAGTTCTCTGTCATACCATGCCTGAAAATTTGAATGACACGCACACCAGTAGAGGTACTTTGCTGAGTGGTCTGATTACTCTGCCGTATCGCAAAAACACGGATTACAGGCTCAAGGTGTACATGGAATATAGGCTGAAAAACTACTTTGAAATGGGGCTGTCTGGTACAGATTATATGACTAATATTAGGATGATAGTTGTTCTACTTGGTCAGTATGAATTAGGTAAACCGGGCTCGTACATGTGCTTAGCCAAAATCAGTCCTGAAAACAAGGTGTCCAAGATGCAGTTCAAGCTGCAACATACCCGAGTGTTCCTGAGACTGCTCATCGTCATATTCACCATGGCCGTCCTTTCTAACATCATGGAAATGGTTATACAGAGAAGAAACGGCAGAGTTCGACCACACGTATCAAAATGGAGTAAAAAGCTAACCGAATTTGAAATCAACAAACCTAACTCACTTAGGTTAGACAGCACTTTTTCGAAGCGTCAATCTTTATTAATTAGGAGTTAACTGTTGGCTTGACGCCGACGCTAGCGGCATCTACCAGCACTGAGATAACTATCAGTATCAGACATGACATATCGAGAAACTTATCATGGACAAAAATTCCCACCCATTTTTGTCTCACTTATGATATGTAACGCAATTTACTACACAACGTCCCGGAATCCCTTTTAATAGCTATTGATCCGTCGTTTTCTCTCCGCTGTATATTTCGCCGCTGATACCGAAGTACCAATGGCACGAAGGTACAAGTCACCTACAATTTGGATGCAAATACTTTTAATAGCTGATTATATAGTTTATCATAGGAATACAGTACTGATTAGGGTTGCTTCTTTTTCATTTTTTCGAAAATTGATTCGTAAATTAAATAAATTAAGATAAATTAATCGAACATGAATTGATATTGGACAACCCTATAGTAAATTATTTTTCAATTTCGCATTTATCAATTGGTGAAATAAATAAATCAAAATTCATAGATTAAAAATGAGCAACCCTAGTACTGGTTCTACGGAAAAATGCTAGTATCAGAGAACTTAGCACACATCGTTTGACCCTGGTCAGAATGCTTGTTATAGCATCGCGCTGGTCCTTGTATGCCCGCGGCTCGAACGCGGTACGAGTCGTTTCCAGTCTCGACGTGTTCGTCGCATTTTTAGCCAATAAAAAGAAGAGGATGCTGACGGCCTGAAATGGCAGACCTAGTTAGTGGCTGTAAACAAGCGATAAAAGTAACGGAGTCCAGATGTCCCGTTAGCTGAGGACCTCGCAGCTGAACAGTATTTCAGCACACTCAGAGACAGTGACCGGACAGTCCACCGGCTCCGGCTTAGATGCGTGCTAGCACTGTATAGAGAGCCAAAAGTTGAAAGTAAACGTTAGATGCAAGAGATCGGCTGTCATATAGAGCGCAAGCAGAGAAATGTACGAAGTACAAAAGTACACGTATCACTATTTCAACATAACAACTGAATCGTGAAGAAACGAAAATATATACAAATAGTGTTGTTTGATTTTCAGTTTTTCGACCATCAATTTGTGAATTGAGTACATCAAAATAGATCAGCCGAGTACAGTTTGAAAAACTACTTGACAGGCAACATCGAGTTTCCAACTTACGGCTAGAGCGCCATCTGGTGTGTGACGGTCCTATCGATTAATCACACTTTTTCTTATACTCGTCTAACTGCATAAACGCGTTAAGTGTTTTGACTTACGTTCAGATCGATATGTGTATGACAGATTCGAGACATTACTAAACAGTCGTTTTCAAGGCGTTAAAAAAGCGCTTAATGAGCCTTTTCAACGTTTACCGAATCAATAACTGCGATCTTATATTGGACAAAACAGGTAAGTGCTAGTATCTAAGAAACACTCTAGCCGATTTTCAGAGCTAAAGATGAAAACAATAGTCGAAAACAGATTCGCTGCTATGAATCTTGGCGATATTCGTTGTAGGATTGCAGTGTACAATGTGAGTATGTTACATGTCGCAGAATCTGCAATTTGATCTACCATTGCTAGATACCTAAGCTTGAAGTTATCGACACAGACGGTGAAGTACACCAAATATTGCACAATACCAACAAATATGCGACTACAGGATTAAAGTGAGTGTGAACAGTTGAGCAATGAATCGGGACACTGGATGTTGGAAATGAAATCTCCGAAAACATATCTAATCTTTTATTTCATCTAGTTGTAGTGAGTTCAGTACCAGTGACTTCAGCAGCGGCGAGCTAGGTGACTTCGGAAACTATAGCGGTACAGTTGGCATGATACAGCGAGGGGTAAGTAGTTAAAATATGCTTTTAATGACTATAGTGATTGCTATGAATAGGAAATAGACTACGCATCGTCGTCCCACATGCGCTTAGATTGTTTGGTGTCCGAGTCCCTTGGGGCTCTGGCAACGTTCTCGGAAGCTGATGTGCGCATAGTGTCACCTATGTTGAACAAGATGCATGTAACAGATCGCTTTGAACCGCTCCTCGAAACTTTGGCCCTAGTTGACCGCTACTCGTACTTTGCCCTTTCATTGACCTTGATGGTCGTTGCTTTGTATATGAGCGTGGAAACAGTCAAGAGAAAACGAAAAGTGTTATCTGGGAGCCGCATAGCTAAACATATGACACTGTCGCTATGGCGGATATTTGAGTTGGTAGTAAGCCAAGGCAAGTTTGGTCAAGGGGGTACTTTACTGCGGTCAGTGTGGCTGACCTTGACCGTTGGCTTGTTCGTCATCGTCTATGGCTACTTCGGAAATATGCTTCAAACCGAAAAAGTTGCCCAAAGAAGTCCAGACCAGCTGGAGACTATAGAAGACATCATCGGCAGCAAGTTCAACAGCGCCGAGCCAACCATACTGACTGACCTGTTCACGTACCCTCTATCCAAGCTGGTCAAGAGAAGCACGCCAGAGGGTCAGCTGTTTGAGAAAATCAGCAGCAACACAGAAAACCTATATGCACTGAGTCCTCCGTCAGAGAGCACTAGCTCAGCTATGAGCACGCGAGGTAACTTTATGATAGCATTGAACCAAGGGATGGCAGATAAAAATAGATACTTGTTGTACGAGAATGTTCTATGGATGTCGCTGAGACCTGTGCTCTGTCATACCATGCCTGAGAATTTCAAAGACTCGCACATCAGTAAAGGGACTTTGCTAGGTGGTCTCATCACTATACCTTATCGCAAAAAGTCCGACTACAGGTTGAAGATCTACATGGAATATCGGTTGAAAAACTATTTCGAAATGGGACTCTCTGGCACCGATTACCTGGCTACGTTCAAGACGATATTTGTTTTGGTTCAACAGTATAAGTTAGGTAAGAAGGACTCGACCATGTGCTTACTGAAAATCAGCTCTGAAGAAGAGGTGTCCGAGATGCAATTTGAGTTGCAACATTCCAGAGTGTTCTTGAAACTACTCATCGGCATTGTCGCATTGGCTGTCATCGCCAATATTATAGAAATTGTAATCTACCTTAGACGTCGCAAAGGTAGGTTTTTCGCGATATCACGACCCATTGATGGGTTCATCCACAGAACCAAACATACAAAATATCTTAACCGACGTTGTGTTTAGTGAGCTTGACAAGCATACTACTTCAAAAACTGATTCCCTGACATTGTCATACGAGTGATATTTTGGCTTGTTTGTTTCCAAGCTATTTCGTACGTTAGCTGCCACAGTTTTTCTGACAGAAATACCGACAAAAAGCAATGAAACATTTGTAATTTCCCTTTCATTTGCATGACGTTCACATTCGTCCATAATGACCTGGATTTGAAAAGCCGTAATGATACAAGTCACAAATGACTGACAAACCTTTGTTGCATTAATGAAAGTCGGGACTCGTCAAACTGCTTCTTCAAAACAACTACTGGACGCAAATATGTGATATTGACTGCCAGTAATACCTTCGTCGTCATACCCTAGAGTCGCTCTTGCTAGCACAGATAGAAACATGAAACATCTTTCAAACGCTCGATTCGGTGGTTTGAGCTTGAGCGATATAAGCTGCAAGGTGGTAAAGTACGATGTAAGTGTGTAATATTTGCTCGATGACTGTGAAATCATTGTGACAAAATAGATCGTGAAGTTCAAATTTTTGGATACTAACGGTAAGCTGCATCGCTCGGTGCGCAAGATGAACGAATACGCTACAGCGGGATTGAAGTAAGTGTGATCAGCTGTTTGTCTTGTCACAGAGATTGATGCAAGGCGAAGGAGGCAAGGAAAGCTCACAACCAGAGGGTCAAACGGGCAAACCGCCGGCGCTTGGCAAGATTTCAATCGGGTGGCCCAGTCCCGTCCGGTGTCTTCACATTCACTACTGCGCAAGCGCAAATTAGTAAAGTGAAAGGTACATCATCTCTGCCCGGGCTCGGCCGCCCGGTGGATCTGGCCGGCGGAGTGAGGCCTGAAGTTTGCCCGACAAGATTCACCCGCTAATCACAACTGAGATTAGTGTATTACAGCTGTGAACAGCGTTCTGAGAATGCGCCGCTAGGGGGAGAATCAGAGACAGAACCGCAGAGTTTCGTGAACTGTTTAGTGGCCACCTAGCGGCGAGTTTTTTGGAACTCAGAAATGTTGTCCTCTGCTGGGGTTTAACTCGTGGAAAACTCTAATCTTATCCTTATCATTCCGGATTTTGCATTACACCAGAAATTTCTTACCTTGATAGTTGCACCGAAGTAGCTACGAGTGACGTCAGCAGCGGCGAGGTGGATGTCTATGGCAACTATACTGGCACCGTCGGCATGATACAGCGGGCCGTAAGTAGACAGGGCGACAATTACTTCGGTTATTTTCATTTGTCATGAGCGAAAAACAGGAAGTAGATTATGCATTTACGTCACGAATGCGCTTGGATTGTCTTGTTTCCGACTCAATCGGAGTCTTGGCCACCTATTCGGAAGCGGATGTACGCATAGTGTCGCCCATCTTGAACAGGGTTGTTGAAGCTGACCGTTTTGAACCCATTACGGAAACTTTGGTTCTATTTGATGGCTATTTCTACCTTGCTCTGTGTTTGACCATCGTGGCAGTTGCCATTTGTATGGCCATTGGAACAGCTGATCGCAATCGGATACAACCATCTGTAGAGCAACTAGTTGGGCAGACAATGCAATGTCTTTGGTGTATCTTTGAAGTCTTTGTCAACCAGGGCAAGCTCAGTCATAGATCACTGCCACTGCGGTTAGTGTGGCTGTTGTTGACAATTGGAGCCTTCATCATCATCTCCGGATTCTTCATCAACATGTTGCGCACGGAAAAAGTTGCGCAACGAAGTCCACAACAGCTGGAGACCATTGAAGACATCCTGGACCCAACATTCGAAAGTTCAAAGCCAACGATAGTGACCGACGCATTCACCTACGTTTTGAGAAGACTAGTCAAGAAGGGCACAAGGGAGGAAAGACTATTCCGAAAAATCGGCACCGACAAAGACAATCTGTATTCGCTCAACCTGTCTGCCAATAACTCAGACCTAGCTGCGAATACGCAGGCCAACTTCTTTTTGGCAATACATGCCGCCATGGAAAGTAGGAATAGATACCTACTACTTGAAGACGTTCTGTGGAAGTCTCTGAGGCCAGTGCTGTGCTGCAGTATGCCGGACGCCTTTGAACATTCGCACTTCAGCAAGGCCACCTTGTTGGGTGGTCTCATTATCTTACCTTACAGGAAAAGCACTGATTACAGGTTGAAGACATTCATGGAACACAGGCTGAAGAACCATTTCGAATTTGGACTCTCTCGATTGGACTATCTTGAGGCTTTCGAGACCATCTTCACTCTGGCTGGCCAGTGGGAGTTCGGTAAGCCGGGCTCTCATAGGTGTTTGGCGGGCAAGCACCTTGAGCTGGAAGTGTCTGAGATGCAGTTTGAGCTGCGGCACACCAGGGGGCTCTTCAAGCTACTGGTTGCCATATTAGGCCTGGCTGGGCTTTTTAACGTCAGAGAGGTGTCGAGACGAATCCATTGCCGGAACGGGTCCAAGAAGGGGAAGAATAAAAATACTAAGAGAGTGAAGAAAGACCGGAAGCCTGGCTTGTCCTTACCAGCAGCTGGTTCCGGTGACCGGAAACTTTCGAGAAAACGTTTAAAGTACTGATCTTGAGATTCCGAAACACTGGAATATGCTTTCGAATCGTATTTGATATAAGCTGTGTGATTTATTTCCTTTAATAAATTAGATATTGTAAAGTGCACTCAATTAGAAACTTAAATTAGTCTTGTCGTCGCTTCGGTGGCGGCGTGTGTCCAGCAAAGAGACGCCTTCGATCAGGCTCAAGCTCGGCGGGCGCACTTTGAGAACGGTCCCTCGGCTGGTCAGCTGTGTTGCTTTCAGGGCCGCTGTTGGAGACGTCGATCTCTGTCAAATTTTGCTGAGTGGCGTGCATGGCCGACTGGGCTCCGGGGTCGCAACTGCTATCGTCCGAAGACTGCCCCTGGTCAGACCCCATGCCAGCAAATGGCGGAAATGGTTCCTCCTCTCCGGGCTCAAGCGGCCCGAGCAAACCAATTTCGGGCTCAGTGTCACCCACCCTTGGTTCAGGCAGTGTCTTGGCCCCTCGTCCGTGGTCAATGAGAGTGCGCATGTCTGGTGCAGCTTGACGGGACATGACCAGGGCCACCATTGTGTTGATGCTTTCCTTCCTTGGCGGCGGATAGAAGTCGTACAGCGAAGGCGCGAACAAGACATCTTCCGTCTCCTTGCCGTCTCCGGTGAACAAAGTGATGGTCACGTCATCCGGTTCAATTTTCCAGGCCATGTAGTTCTTGGTCAAGGGTATCCTCACCAGCATGGGCTCCGGGCTAATGAGCACCCTCTGCTTGGGGTACTTGTCCAAGCGCCTCCCCTTGCGGTCCACCAGCCAGTCAGTGGTCACGATGCCGTAATTTGGAAAATCAATCTTGAACCATGTGCCGTCTCGCTCGTCAATGCGTTCCGGAATTCCCTGTTCGTATTGGTTGTCATCGAAGAGGTCTTTGCCAGCCGGTCTGACCCGTGCGCCATATTCTCCGGCAATGGTGAGCCTGCGCAGCTCCTCCTGATCCATTCGGTCCCTCAGGCCACGGAACGAGGGCACGAAGTAGTAGAGATATTTCTGGCTCGGTTGGTTCACTGTCACGTCCGGCAGGCACTTGATTGGCTGCCCGTCCGGCCCTTGTGGCCGCTGTTTCTTGGGAAACACACCTCTTAGCTTGTATGAAACTATATCTGTGGAAATCGGGTACGGCTTGTAAGTGGGACCAAGTTCACAGTCTTTGATGAAGATGGTTTTCGGTGGATACTTTATCACGATGAATTGATGCGGATAAGACACCGAGCCGCCCACCAGTTGCCCATGGTATCGCCCCAGAAATGGCGGAAAGTGAACAGTGTAAATGGTGCCGCTTTCATTTGGGTCATCGGACTCTCTGCGCATGCCTATGGTCTTGTTTGGTGCCATTCGGCCGTTTGCCGGGTCCCTGAAATCGGACAATGGCGGCGGTGGCACTGGGTCAGGAAATCTTTCCGGTAGCGGGCCAAAAACGGGCTGGTAGTTCTCGTCAACCAGGAGCTCAGCGGGCTGATGGACTGACACCAGTTCCAGCCTATCTTTCTCGGGCAGCAACACCATGCCGGCCCACTCAGTGATGACTTTCTGGTTCAGCTTGGCCGGATACCAGAACCGAGCCCAGACACCGGGCGCCTGCACAATGACGGCCGGGTAGTCACCTTCGGGTGCCCTGAGCATTCTTGCCCTTGAAGGTACCTGAAAGGTGTGTGGCCGGTAGACTGGTTCATTCAGGACACTATTTGGCACGAAGACCCTGGCTATGCGCCTTTCCGAATTTTCAACTCGCATCCTGGGATACAGTTCGCCCGAAGGGTCAATGATGGGGTCAGCCATGAGGTTGTGCGGTGGTACAAAGGCCAAGAACCATTGACCCTCTTCAACGACCCCTTGGGCATTTCGACAAGAGCCGCTGTTGCCCTGATACCGGACCATGTACTCTTCGGGCGTGAGTCTTTTCTCTTCTCCGCTGGGCGTCTTGTAGTAAACTACGCCGTCGTACAAGTTGGCCGCCATTACGAATTTCTCGCCCAGGAATTGATTGAGCCGCCGGGAGTCGGTGACTGAGACTGCCCTTGGCCTTGGTATGCCCCGAGCGTCGTCGTTCACGAATTCGGTCGACGTTTCCTCCGTATCGGAACCCGCGTCGGAGTGAATGCCCGACCACGTGCCCAGGCCACCCAGCCCGGGGCCCCTGGGGATACCAGTTGGCATGACGCCCGCCGTGCCCAGCCGGAAGCCGTAAGGCAAAGGCTTAGTGGGATCCACCGCTTGCCTGATTCTAAGTGTGCCCGGCATGGTTGCCATGGCACGCTGTTCCACAGCCTCGGCGTCGGCCATGCCCGCGAAGTCGACCTCTGCGAAGGAGTGGAACTCAATGCGGTCCCTGGCCAGGGCCGACGAGTTGCCCAATTGGCGCACCTTGGCCCGGTACTCTGGTGGCACGGTCTGACCACCTCTGGCGCTTACTAGCCCACAACACACTCGCCCAGGTCTCACTGGTCGTGGCCAGTACCGGAATCTCCTTGTCGGACAGTCAAGTTCCAGGGCCGGGTAAGTGGCCCCGACGGGCGGCTGAAGGCTCACCCTGACCGGTGGAGCCTCAAAGTCGTAGGGCTTGTACTGGTCTTCTATTTCATACCGGATGGGAAGCATGGTGCCCGGAATCGGCACTTTCTGGGCCGGGTAAGTGTGCCCCAGGACGTCGGTTATCTCGGGAAAGTCGTACTCTGTGTCTAGCAACCTGATAACCAAGCCATTGTATGCTCTGTCTTGTTGCTCTGCTAGGCGACCTAATTCCGCTAAATTTTGTGCCATCTTTAGCAAATTTTCATTAATTCTGATCAATCGATAAGTTTTTCAAAGTTCTCAATCCGGAACACTTGATTCTGGAATGGATAATTTCAGAGCGCGCGAAATTTGTTATTTCCTTTTTTTCAATTATTACGCTGCAATTATTAATTGTTGATAACAAAGTCACTAAATTAAACTACTAGTTTATTAAGATTGATTGGAAGATTTCTTATCGCCTTCGTCTAGGCGGACTCGAGCTGTGCGAAGCGTCCCAAACATTTCGCGGCTGATCCCGAGCACCAGCGGGCGCACTACGGGAACGACCCCTTCGCTTCTCAGCTGGCTCACTCTCTCCCTCGGACTCTGAGTCGAAGCCAAGCTCGGCCAAGTTGTGGCGAGTGGCGTGCATTGACCCTTGGCCACCCCTTTTGTTTTTCTGCCCATCACTGTCGTCAGAGAACTCGTCCTGCTCCTCTTCAATGGTTGGCAGGTGTTCCGGTGCACAGGGCATCGGTGGGTAACCAGGCACGCTGTGCCAATTTGTGCCCAAAATGGGTGGATAGGGCTCCTCTTGCCCCGGCTCCAGGGCACCCAACAATCCCATCTCTGGTTCAATGTCACTTATCCTTGGATCGGGCAAGCCCTGGTTACCCAGGCCACGGTCCATGATGAGTCGAACGAAGGCCGACTTGGTGCTCATGTACTGGTCGAGGCCGTTGGCAAACCTTTGCCTGTTATTCTTGTCAGCCTTCGGGTAGAAGTCGAAGGAATTGGGTGAGAAGTCCACTTCTACCGGCTTGTTCGCTTTGTCTAACAGCATTATCTTCATGTCCTCAGGGTAAATTTTCCAGGCCATGTACTTCATGGTCAGAGGAATTCTAATGATCTGAGGTTGTATATCAATGACCACTTTCTGGACCGGGAACTGGTCAAACTTTCGGCCCTTGCTGTCAACGAACCCCGGGTGTATGACTTGACCGTAGAGTGGAAAGGTCAACTTGAACCACCGGCCTCGGCGGGAGTTTACCTTGTCTTCCTCGCCGCTGTCATACACCTGTGGCCTGACTTCTTCGAACATCAGCTCTTTCATTTGGGTTCGGTCGTGAGCACCGGTTGCCCGTGCCAGCAAGAGTGGGTCACCGCTTAGAAGATCAGCGCTCTTGTCAACTGGTATGAAGTAGTCGTAAAGAACACCTTCTACCGTGATGGTGGTGTCGGGATAGCCCTTGATTTTCTGGCCGTCGGGCCCAACTGGCCGCTCGGACTTCTCGAAAGTGCCCCTGACCTTGACCTGGATGCTGTCGGACTTGATGCTTATCTTCCGTTCGCGTGCCACTGCGGTTTTCTTGATGAAGTGATCCTTGTGCGGGTACTGGACTACGATCAACTGCTTTGGGTACTTCAGGCCGTTCACTTCCGGTTCATCCCAGTACATGAATGGAGCGAAGCGGATTCGGTACCAGGTGCCATTGAGGGCCGAATCGAGGGCTGCAAACGGAAGACCCATCTCTTTTCTTGGTGCGATCTTTTGAACCTCGGCCAAGTCCGGCACTGGAGGTGGTGGCACTGGGTCAGTCTCGGCCACCCAACCGGGCAAATAGTCGGGCTGGTAGTCATTGGTCACGGCCAGCTCTTTGGGCTTGTAGACGGAGACAAGTTCTACCCGTTGGTTTTCTTCCGCCAGCACATTACCATACCAGGCTGGTATCACTTTCTGGTGAATCCTGGGTGGATACCACAAGCGAGCCCACACGTCGGGCATCTGGACAATGTTGGCCGGTTGCATCAACGGCTCGTCAGGAAACTCTGCCATTGCCGGGTTCGGCGGTATTTGGAATGTGAATGGTCGGTAGATGGGCTCGTCAATATACCGATAGGGGATGAAGACGCGCAAGACTCGCTCATCCTCTTCCTTCATTTGGAACCTGGTGGTCAATTTTCCATTGTGGTCAATTATTTTGCGTGAGCTGTACTTGTGTGGCGGAACGAGGGCCAAGTGCCACTCACCGTCCTCCACTTTGCCTTCATTGTTGCGACATGAGCCGTCGTTGCCCTGGTAGCGCCAGTAGTACTCTTCGGCCGAAACTGGCCGCTTCAGTTGGTCCAAGGCACCTTCGAACAGTTCGGACGCAAGTGCGAAGGGTTTCTTCTCGGCGAGAAGGCCTTTAAGTCGTTCGGCATCAAAGGGTCTCAGCGGTAATGACCGATGGTCTTCCTGTGTATCTGGTACCCGAATCATGGCTGGCTTGGGCGGCGGTGGTGGCAACTTCAAGCCCTTCATGGTGCCCCCGAATCCCGGACTGACCTGTTCACCGGACTTCCGCAGTGACCCGCCCGAGGCTCCTCGGTAACCGTACGCCACTGGCCCATCCAGGGGACCACCGCCATCCTTTCGCTTCAAGGTTTCCGGAAAGTTTCCTTGCGCAGCTTCCACTGCCTCCAGCTCAAGATGACTCTGTTCCGGAATTGAACCCCAGAAAACAAAGTCGAGTCGCTTCAAGTCATTGTAAAGATAGTCGGCCAGTCTATCGACGTGCCGACTATAATTGGCGGGCATTGTCTGGCCATCTTCCACCGTTGGGAAGTACCGGTAGAAGCGAGCCGGTGCGTACACTTCGCAAGCGGGATAGTTTGCCCCTTCCGGTGGCTGAAGGGTGACCATGGTCGGCGGCACTTCAAAGGGAACCGGAAGATACTTTTTCAGTGGCCTGATAATCTCGGCATGGTACATTTCCCTCAGGGTCACCTGTTGCGCCGGATATTCTTGTCCCAGCTTGTCGGTGAACTTTGGAAACTGGTACTTCATTTCCGGAAGAGGGAGACTGACTACATATGGCTTATATGTGGTCATTGTTTTGCTTTAATTGTTTGATTATGTGATAAATTGTGAAATTATGCAAGTTGTGACGCCGATCTTCGAATTCGTGACTCCTACTGTTCTTTGGCGCGTGCATGTTTTAGACCAAAACTTTTACCTCTCGCTTATTATGAGTAGAGATGTCTGATTAATTGATGCTCTGTTTAATTATATTAATTTATGAAAGAAATTGTGTGAGTTTTAGCGCTTTTTCTTTGTTCGAGACGGACTGACACTGTGTGACAAGCGATGCACTTCCCTTGGCTGCGACCTGTCGCGGCGGTCACTCTGGGCCCGCTGTCTTGTCGGTTCCGACTCGGTATCCGATTCCGACCCGGAATCGATGGGGCCTTCCATGAGTTGAGAGAGATTCTGATGAGTGGCGTACCTTGACCTGGAGTCACTGGGGCCAGGCTGCCCTTCTCGCAGTGGGAAAACTTCGTCGGAGACGACGGGCACTGGGCCATAGGGTGGCAAGTTGGTCCAGGTTGCCCCGGCAAAGGGGGCAATGGGTTCATCTTGGCCCGGCTCCAGGGGACCCAGTAGACCAATTTCGGGGTCAACGTCACTGACCGTTGGGTCTGGCACCACGGACACCCCTCGGCCGGGGTCCCTGAGCACTCTGAGGGGCGGTGGTAAGCGGGACATTCCGTGTTCGACAATGTTGTGAATACCCTGACGTCCCTGGGGCATGGGGTAAAAGTCGAAGGAATTCGGGGCAAAGGTGACCTCTTCGGTCTTCATGCCCGCGGCCTCGGTCAACATGTGGACCTTTAGGTCATTGGGGAAAATCTTCCAGGCCATGTATCTCTTGGAGACTGGGATCCAGACCAGTTGCTGAGGCATGTTGACCGGAATGGCCTGCAAGGGGTACTTGTCGAAGCTGGTACCGTGGCGGTCAGCGAAGCCCGGGTAGATGACCTGAGGATAGAAGGGGAACGAGACCCGGTACCAGTGGCCGTCCCGCTCGTTGATGGTTTCCGGGATGCCCTTGTGGTACTCCATGTCATCGGGCTCCACCAGGAAACCTATGCCCTTGAGTGGCGTAGTGGGTGGCTTTGAGCGCTCTTTTTGCTTCTCGCCCTCCATGAGGCCCAGTTTGGTGGTCCGCTCGTAGAACCTTGTTCGGGCGATTTGCTGATGCTCGCCCGGCGGCAGGGTCTGAATGGCCCGCTGGGCGAAGGGCATGAACAGATACGAGTACCTCCGGCCTGGCAGGGTGATTTCGGTGTCCGGGTAAGCTTTGATCTCTCGCCCGTCGGGGTCCCGGGGGCGGTCACGCTTGATGAATGTTCCCCGAATGGGCACCTGGATGGGCTTGGTCTGAATGACCTTCCGTCTCTGGTACTGGAGAATGTCCTGCGAATTGTCGGCAATGAAGATAATCTGAGGCGGATACTGAAGGGTGACATATTGAAGGGGATACTTTTTGCCAGATATTTTGGGATGAATGCGAATTAGGTGTGGTGGGAAGTGCACCCGGTAGTAGGCACCGGCTCTGGCTGGGTCACTTGAGTTGAACCGCAGACCCAGCTCCAGATTGGGTGCCCGCCTATTGCTTTGCGGCTCGGGAGGGGGCGCCACTGGATCCACTAAAGGCGCAGGCTGGCCCAGGTAGGTGGGCTGGTGGTCTTGGCCGGCCGCCAGCTCTGGGGGCTTGCTGACAGACACCAGCTCCACCCGGTTCTCCTCTGGGACTAATATGTTGCCCCACCAGGATCTGATGACTTTCTGGTTGAGCTGAGGTGGGAACCAGAACCGGGCCCAGACCCCGGGTACTTGGACCACTACCGGTGCTACCCTATTTTCTGGATCCGCTTTGACAGCAAACTCCGGTGAGGGAGGTATTTGGAATGTAAACGGTCGGTACATGGGATAACTCAGTACCCGGTTGGGTATGAATATCCTTACTATGCGCTCTATGTGATTATTGATTAGGTCTAACGATCTAAGCTGACCACTGGGGTCAAGGACATTAGGTGGCTTATAGTTGTGGGGTGGCACGAATGCCAAGTACCACTGGCCTTGTTCAATCGTACCGTCGGCCATTTTGCAAGAGCCATCGTTGCCTTGGTAGCGGAGCATGTACTCCTCGGCCGTGTACACTCGGTGGGGCACTTCGTCCACTTCCGGTAGGGCTTCCCGGTAACCGGCCACTTCCTCATAGTAGCCATTGTACAGCTCTTCAGCTCTCACAATAGTGGCGTTCTTGTCCAGAAGGGCTTTCAACCGCTCAGCATCTCGGGGCGCAAGGGCAATGGCCCGCTGGTCAGCGGGGTTGGCTCTGCGCGGAATGGACACCATTTGAGTCGGTGGCGCCCTCTTGGGAATCGTTTCGGTTACCTCCTCTGACCCCAAGCCGTGGAGTCCCTTGGAAATTCGTGGCCCGCCAATCTGTCGTGACCCACCACTGCCCAGTCGGTAGCCGTAGGGAAGGTTGTCGGGGTCCGGTGGGCTCGGGAAGAGTAGAAAGCCCGGTTCCGTTTTGTCCATTCCCTCCTCAATCTCGGAAAGGCTGGGCGTTATGTTGGGGTGTTCCAGCCATTTGACAAACTCTAGCCGACTTGGGTCGTCGTACGCCACTTCACCCAGCGAGTCCAAGTGGGCCTGGTGTTCGGGCTTGACTACTTGCCCTTCATCACTAGGTTGCCAGTAGCGGTAGATTGCGGACGGCGTCACTGTCCTACAGGCCGGATAACCTGCCCCTGGCGGCGGCTGGGCCTTAACATCGAGTTGGGGTGCTTCTAGCATAGTGGGCGCATAATGTGGGCCAGATCTGATGACCACAGTTACCTGACTGTCACGGGTCACAATGTTTTGCCGTGGATAGGACTGATTAATGTTGTCCGTGAAAGCCGGGCAGTCATATGTCATTGGAGGAATGATTATATCGATTTCATAGACTACATCTTCTTTTGCCGCCATTTTGATTCTAGTTTGAATTTACTTAGTTTTTTAATTTCATAGACAGTTTTCTGTTCTAGAACCAATTGCAACTTTGGAGCGCATGCGCGTGTTTTTTCATTTTTAAAGACTTCAGGATTTAAGCTATTTTTTCCTTTACTTTTCGCTAAATACATGTATAGATGTGTAGACTAGACATGAGAATAACACTTTTTTACTTATATTATGAAAAGATGGACATGATAAAACTTGTTAACTTTTCTTCCTAGTGCGTGACGGACTGACACTGTGTGACAAGCGCAGCACTTCCCTTGGATGCGAACCCGCCCTCCTCCTTGAGCCGCTGTTACTCCTGGCCCGGTGTTGCATTGCCTCGGAATCGGTGTCGGAACCGGAATCGATAGGTCCTTGCACTAATTCGTCAAGGTTCTGGTGAGTGGCGTACCTTGACCTGGTGTCACTGGGACCGGGCTGCCCTTCTCGAAGGGGGAAAACTTCATTGCCAGCGACAGGCATGTGTCCGTATGAGGGCAAGTTTGTCCAGAGCGCCCCGGAAAATGGCGGAATCGGCTCATCTTGACCAGGTTCAAGTGGGCCAAGAAGACCGATTTCGGGGTAAACGTCACTGACCGAAGGATCGGGTACAGTGGCGGCCCCTCTGCCCGAGTCTCTGAGCACTCTGAGTGACAGGGGCAAGCGACACATCTCATAGTCGACCAGAGAGTGGACACCTTGACTGGCCTGAGGTCGAGGGTAGTAGTCGAAGGAATGCGGTGCCAATGTGGCCTCTATGGTGTGTTGACCATCACTGGTCAGCAGCTGCACCTTGACGTCGTCGGGATAAATTTTCCAGGCCATGTATCGCTTCGAAGTCGGTATCCAGACCAGTTTCTGAGGGACATTGACGGGCACCAGCTGTTGCGGAAAGTGGTCAAATTTGTTGCCCAGTCGGTCAGCGAAGTTCGGATAGATGGCCTGAGCGTAGGGCGGGAAACTGACCCTATACCAGTGACCGTCTCTCTCGTTGATGGTCTCAGCGATACCGTTGTCATAGGCTTTCTCGTCAGCTTCTCTGATGTGACCAATGCCACCACCCAGTGGCGGCCTCTGGGGCTTCTCCGGGTCAGTTTCCATCTCGCCGTCCAGTAGGCCAGCTTTTTGGATTCTAGCATAAAACTTGACTCCGGCCATGTGTTCATGTTCACCAGGTCTCAGCTGTTGAATGACGCTCTGTGTGAAAGGCATGAACAGGTACTTGTACTCTCTACCCGGTAATACCATATGGGTATCCGGGTAGCCCTTGATCTCTCTGCCTTCGTTGTCACGGCGACGGTCTGACTTGTTGAAGGTGCCCCGAATGTTGACCCGGACAGGGCTGGGTTTGAAGGATCTTTGTGTGGTGGTAATTAACGATGTCTCGGTCATTGTCGGCCATGAAGATAATTTGAGCCGGATACTGAAGGGTCACAAATTGCGCCGGATACTTTCTACCGCCAAGTGTTGGGTGGACACCAATTAGGTGGGGTGGGAAGTGCACCTTGTAATATGTACCTGAGTTTGAGGGGTCACTGGACTCGACTCTGAAGCCGAACTCGAGATTCGGTGCACTTCGATTACATTTGGGCTCAGGAGGTGGCGCCACCGGTTGTGCCATAGGTTGAGGGGGAGCTAAAAAGGTGGGATGGTGATCTTGACCAGCAGCCAGTTCGGGAGGCTTACTGACCGACACCAACTCTATCCGGTCCTCCTCCGGCACCAGGACATTGCCCCACCAGGTCTGGATGACTTTCTGGTTGAGCGGAGGCGGAAACCAGAACCGAGCCCAGACACCGGGAACTTGGACTACCACTGGCTCTACTTTGTTGGCCATGTCAGCTCTGATTGCAAAATGAGGTGACGGCGGTACTTGAAAGGTAAATGGTCGGTACATGGGATACTTCAGTACTCGGTCGGGTATGAATATTCTTACTATCCGCTCAACGAAATTTTGACAATGTCTAACGTTCTGAGATTACCATTCGAGTCAACGACGCTCTGTGGCCTATAGGCATGAGGTGGTATGAAGGCCAAGTACCATTGACCTTGCTCAAGTGTACCATCGGCCAGTCTACAAGAGCCGTCATTGCCCTGGTAACGAAGCATGTACTCTTCCGGGGTGTAGACTCGGTGGGGCACTTCGGTGGCATCCGGTTGGGCTTCCGGTAGCCGGCCACCTCCTCATAGTAGCCCTTGTAAAGCTCTTCAGCCTTGATAATGGTAGTGTTCTGGTCAAGAAAGCCCTTTAATCTCGCGGCATCTCTGGGCACCAGGGCAACGACCCTTCGGTGCTCTGGGTCAGCTTGATCTGGAATAGACATCACGTCGGTGGGCGGTTCTCTCCTTGGCACCGTCTCGGTAGGCTCTACGGAACCCAGGCCACCCAGCCCTAGGCCAACCCGAACGCCACCGGGCTGCTGCGAGCCCGAACTGCCTGTCTGGTAGCCATAGTGGGCTATCTGTGGGTCGGGTGTCCCGTGGGTCATCAGCTGACCTGGTACATTCTGGTGCATGACGCCCAAGGTTTCCTCGACCCCGGGTAGGGTGTAGGGGTGGTCAAGCCATTTCACAAACTATAGGCGCGAAGTATGATTGTAGTCAGCCCGGGACAGCGAGGCCACGTGGGCCTGATAGTCGGGCCGGATGTACTGGCCATAGTCCAGTGGCTGCCAGTACCGATAGGTTCTACACGGGGAAAGGGTGGGACAGGGTGCATAGCGGGCCCCAGGTGGCGGCTGAGCCTGAATGACCACTTGGGGCACTTCGACTATGGTTGGCGCATAATGTTGGGTCGGCCTGACCACCACTACCAGTTCGCCGCCATTGATGAGAATGTTTTGCCTTTGATAAGTTTGACCAAGCTTGTCCGTGAAAGGTGGACAGTTGTACAAGATTTAAGGCATGTTTATCCTGATTTCGTAGGCTACATTATTGGCCGCCATCTTTGTTTTGTTTCTTGATTTGATTTATCTAGTTAGTTTTTCCTTGATTTAGCTTTCATGAATTAAAGCTTTCGATTAGAAAGTCCTGTTAAATAGTCGAGCTGCGCACCTCTATGACTAAATGGTCCCCGGTGATTTATTCTAGGTTTACACCACTAAAGTGCAGCGTTAGGTTAAATTTATCACAGTTAAATTATAATTTAGCTTAACTATGATTAAAGAATAACTTAAATTGGTCTGGTCATATTCAGTACTGGGACCGTTTTTTAGTTCTACTAGGAATAGCTTTCGGTTTGACAGGATGTCTGTCCCGCCATAGTTTGAGTTATTCGCCTATAGATGGAGTTACTGTGATTACTTCCAGCTGATGAAGACAAATAATGCAGGAAACACTAGAGCCGGTTTTTTTCTGAAAGATTTATTTCTGTGAAGCTTTAAAACTAGCAATTAATTAGCGCTTTTTCTTCTTCATCGTCTTTTTAGTTCGAGACGGACTGACACTGTGTGACAAGCGCAGCACTTCCCTTGGCTGTGAGCCCGCCCTCCTTCTTGCGCCGCTGGTGCTCCGAGCCCGCTGATTTGTTGGCTCTGAATCGGTATCCGACTCAGAGCCGGAATCAATCGGACCTTCGTTTACTAGTTGAGCAAGGTTCTGATGAGTGGCGTACCTTGACCTGGTGTCACTGGGACCGGGCTGCCCTTCTCGAAGCGGGAAAACTTCATTGCCAGCCACAGGCATGGGTCCGTATGAGGGCAAGTTTGTCCAGAGTGCCCCGGCAAATGGCGGAATCGGCTCATCTTGACCAGGCTCAAGAGGACCAAGCAGCCCTATTTCGGGGTCGATGTCACTGACCACCGGGTCCGGCACCGTGGGGTCCCCTCGGCCCGAGTCCCTGAGCACTCTGAGTGACAAAGGCAAGCGACACATTTCATAATCCACATTCGAAGTGATACGTTGACCTTCCTGTTGACAGGGATAAAAGTCAAAGGAATGCGGCGCAAAGTTGACCTCCTCTGTGTGCTGACCATCACCGGTCAACATTTGGACCTTGACGTCATCGGGATAAATTTTCCAGGCCATGTACTTCTTGGCCGCCGGTATCCAGACCAGCTTTTGAGGGACATTGACGGGCACCAGCTGTTGCGGATACTGGTCAAACTTGTTGCCCAGTCGGTCAACGAAGCCAGGATAGATGGCCTGAGTGTAGGGCGGGAAACTGACCCGATACCAGTGGCCGTCTCTCTCGTTGATGGTCTCGGGGGTTCCCTTCTCGTACAGCCCGTCAGGGATGGTTCTGAGGATTCCAACGCCCCCTGGTAGAGGTTCCGGTGGTTCCTTAGCATCAACCAGTAGACCCGCCATCGGGCCGACGAAGTGTACTCTGTCGTAAAACTTAATACCTGCCATGTATTCATGTTCACCCTCTCGCAGCCTTTGGATGATACCTTGCGTGAAGGGCATGAAAATGTACTCGAAATTTCTACCCGGTAAGACGACACTGCTATCCGGGTATGCCTTGACCTCTTTACCATCGGGACCCGTCGGGCGAGCGGATTTGTTGAAGGTACCTCTAACCGGTACTCTGATAGGCTGGGTGGCGACGACCTTAACATGGCGGTAATTCACGATATCTCGGTCATTGTCAGCTATGAAGATGATCTGAGGTGGATACTGAAGGTTCACAAACTGTGCCGGATACTGGTTACCATTGATAGTGGGATGAATCCACATTAGATAGGGTGTAAAGTGCACCTTGTAGTATGTGCCGGACCTTGATGGGTCACGTGACTCCACTCTCAGACCAAATTCGAGATTCGGTGCTCTCCGGTTGCATTGGGGCTCAGGAAGTGGCACCACCGGCTGCAGCATGGGTTGTGGCTGGCCCAGAAAGGTGGGCTGGTGGTCCTGACTGGCAGCCAGCTCCGGAGGCTTGTTTACCGACACTAGCTCCACTCGGTCCTCCTCCGGGACCAGGATATTGCCCCACCAGGTCTGGATGACTTTCTGGTTGAGCTGAGCCGGAAACCAGAACCGAGCCCAGACACCTGGAACTTGGACTATGACCGGTTCCACGTTGTTTGCTACATCGGCCTTTCTGGCAAACTGTGGAAATGGCGGCACTTGAAAGGTGAACGGTCGGTACATCGGGTACTTTAGGACTCGGTTGGGCACGAATATTCGCACCATGCGCTCCACGAAGTTGTTTATCAGTTGAATCGATCTGATATGACCGTTGGAGTCAACGACTTTCTGGGGCCTGTAGATGTGCGGTGGTATGAAAGCCAAGTACCATTGACCTTGCTCAAGTGTGCCGTCAGCCATTCGACACGACCCGTCGTTGCCCTGGTAACGCAGCATATACTCTTCCGGTGTATAGACTCGGTGGGGCACTTCGGCGGCCTCAGGGTCAGCTTCCCGGTAACCGGCCACTTCCTCATAGTGACCTTTGTAAAGCTCTTCAGCCTTGATGATGGTGGTGTTCTGGTCAAGAAAGCCCTTCAACCTATCAGCGTCCCTGGGTGACAAGAGAATGACCCGCTGGTCATCCGGGTTGGCTGTGGCCAGAATAGGAATCATCTCCCTCGGTGGTTTCCTTTTAGGTACACTTTCAGTGGGCTCCACTGACCCCATGCCGAGGAGCCCGAGGGCTACCCGCGCACCGCCATCTTGCCGCGTCCCAGAACTGCCCACCTGGTAGCCATAGTGACCGGCCTCAGGGTCGGGTGCACCGTCATTGAACAGCTGGCCACGCTCAGTGGGAATCATACCCCGTTCAATGGCTTCCACATCAGGGGTGACGTAGGGGTGCTCTTGCCACCTGATGAATTCTAGGCGCCTAAGGTCCTCGTAGCCCACCCGGGCCAGAGAGGCGACATGGGCCTGGTATTCTGGTCTAATATACTGCCCTCGTTCCAGTGGCTGCCAGTACCGGAAGACCCGGCACGGTGCCAGTGTCATGCAAGCCGGGTAGCGGGCCCCTGGCGGCGGCTGGGCGTGGACCACTACTTGGGGCACTTCGATGATGGTAGGTGCATACTGTTGTGCGGGCCTGACCACGATGGCTATTTCTCCGCCATTGGCGGCCAACTGTTGCCCCGGATAATCTTGTCCGATTTGGTCCGTAAAGGGCGGACAGTTGTACGGCATTGTCGGAATGTTCATTTTGATCTCGTAAGTGCCGTTACCTTGCGCCATTTTTCGTGAATTGGTGCTAAATTTCTTTCTCTGATTGTTTTGATTTGTTTTTGATTAGTTTTGATTTAGTTCTTCTACGGTTTTGAGTAATGATTGTTTTGATTTTAACTTTTCCAACTGACTTCAAATTCTGAAGTTCAGAATGAACCACAAAATGTTTAGTGCGCGCTCTGCATGTCATTAATGAGATACGTTTTTTAATAATAATAAAAACAAATACACTGTACGTACGCTGATGTTTATTTTTTATATTACTCTACTTCTTACGAGACCGACGTTTACCTTTACCTGCAGCTGTATCCGACTGTGAGCTGCTAGAGGAAGAGGTTCGTTTCCGCTTCCCAGGTGCTGGGCCGGCAACCGGATCTTGGTCCATTGAGTCGCTACTCAGGTAACCACCCATGCTGGAAGACAAGTTGGACACATTCTTGGCTATAAAAGTGGGCTCAGCATCCTCATCCTCGCTGCTCAGGTAGTCATCCATATTAGACGATGAACCACTGTTGCGAATTCCTCGGTCTATGTCCTGGGACGGAGACGCTGGGCTGGTCAAGGATGCCCCAAGGCCAGGCCCACCTTGGCCTGCTCTGTCTAAACTTTGTGCCCTCTTGTGGGCTTGGTAGCCGAGCCCTGGACCTTGCCGGGAGCGACTGAGCTCGTCCGCGTGGCTGGGAGTCGGATTCTTCGGAACCGGATTCGTCATCCAACTCGTTTAAAGCCTGAGACGCTTGATGATGAAGGGCATGCCTTGACCGGGTATCCAGTGAACCCTCTCCTCCTCTCGGTGGTGACCCTTGACTGGCCCCAGGTGGCGGGCCGGGGCTTGGTAAGTTATCCAACAGCTCCCCGGCAAAGGGCGGGAAAGGTTCTTCCTCGCCCGGCTGTAGTGGACCATGGATGCCAACTTCCGGTTCAAAGTCACTGACCCTTGGGTCGGGCAGGGCACGAGGGCCACGCCCCGGGTCTCTGAGGGCTCGCAGTAAAACGGGCAATTTGCTCATGTGTTTATCCACGTCACCCACTACTTTTTGCTTTTCACCCTTGATCGGGTAAAAGTCAAACGAGTCCGGTGTGATGGTCACCTCTTCCGTCTCATCACCGGCTCCTGTGTAAAGGTATACCTTCACGTCATCCGGGTAGACTTTCCAGGCCATGTACTTCTTGGTGGCCGGGACTCGATACAGTTTCAAGGGCACATTGATGGTGACCCCCTTGTACCGGATAGTCGGCAAAGGTGCGCCCCGACCTGTCCCTGAAACCGGGGTGAATGACCTGGACATAGGGCAGGAAGTGAACCATGTACCAAGTGCCCTCTCGGCCGTTGATTCGCTCCGGAGACCCGTCTCGTACCTGTTTAGTTGGGCTTCCTCTATCCAGCCCACCCCGTCGGGCAGTGGCTGGCAGGGTGGCTGAACTACACTTCCGTCAGGCTGGGCCACTGGGGGCAGCCTTTGCCCTACAATGTACCCGCTCGGTGGGCCCCGGTACATGAACTGGTACGCTCGCTTTTGCTGCAATTCGACTTCAGGTAATCGCCTAATTAAGTCAGGTGCCATTGGACAGAACAGGTAGCGAAACAGTCTACCGGGTAGAGTGATATGAGTATCCGGATACCGGTCAATAGTTGTACCATCGGGACCCTTGGGCCGGAATTTCTTCTCGAATGTGCCCCGAATGGCCACTTGTATCGGTGACGTATGAAGAGGAATGGTGTTGCGGTAATTTGTGACCCACTCGTCGCCGTCGGCAAGAAAGATGTTCTGTGGTGGATACTGAACCATCACCAGCTGTTTCGGGTACTGGCGGTTACCGATTGTGGGCTGAACACAGATTAGATGGGGCGGAAAGTGCACTCTGTATCTGGTACCCCTTCGCCTTGGGTTTGGGGACTCGACGCGGACACCGTACTCATAATTGGGTGCCATTCGGGTGAACTTTGTTAGTTGTGGCTCCCGGGGAGCCTCTACCGGATCCTGTACCTGTTCCGGCACCGACAGAAAGGTGGGCTGGTTGTTCTGATCTGGGGCCAACTCGGGCGGCCGGTTAACCGATACCAGCTCTATGCGGTCCTCTTCGGGGGCCAGCACGTTGCCCCACCAGGCCTTGATGACTTTTTGGCTCAGGCTTAGGTGGGAACCAGAACCGTGCCCATACCCCTGGAACTTGGGCAATGACTGGTGGGATAAGTTCACTGACCGATTCTCGGGCAACAATCTCAAACGACCGTGGTACTTGAAAGGTAAATGGTCGGTACATGGGATACCTGTGCAGTCTCTCGGGTACGAAAATGCGCATGAGCTGCTCTTGGTCACGGTGGACTTGAGGGAGCGTCCTCAACTTGCCATGTGGGTCAAGAATCTTTCGCGGCTCGAAACGGTGGGGTGGTATGAAGGCCAAGTACCACTTACCCTTTTCCATCTCACCGCTGTCCAGCTTGCAAAAGCCATCGTTTCCTTGGTAACGAAGCATGTAGCTGTCAGCTGTGTAAACCCTGTGAGGCACCACCACATTCGGATCCGGATACTGTTCCCTATAGCCCGCCACTTCCTCGTAGTGACCCTCATAAAGCTGTCTCGCGTCGACGATGGCCATACCTGCTTGTGGGCCCAGTCGGGTTGCATCTCGGCCTTCCAAGGGCAGGGCTTTGATGGCGTGTAAATCTGGGTCACGGGGTACTGGAATCACTTCTTCCGGTGGTTCCCTTACAAATACCGGTTCAGATAGTTCACCCGAGCTGCCCTTTCAGCTGTCCGCCCTCCGCCACCCGATACCCATATGGCAAGATATTCGGATCGTTGGTATCCCTTACATTAATGGTGCCCGGACGATTAGGTACTAGGTAGCCTTCAGTGGTGTTCGGGTCAGGGGTGATAAAGGGGTGCATCTCCCAGCGGACAAACTGTAAGCGGGCCGGGTGATCGGGCTCCAGCGGAACCACGGTCAAAAGGGTCTCCCTGAACTCTTCCGGGATAGCCTGGCCTGCCAGAGCGGGCTGGAAGTACCGTAAAATCCTGCCCGGGATCACGGTGGGGCAAGCGCCGTAAGGGGCTCCTGGCGGTGGGCTGGCTTGCATAGCCCGGCCGGCAGCCCGAAGCAGCGTGGGCCTGTATTCATCCTTTGGCCGAACCGTCACTGTCACTTGGCAGCCTTCCATCGGAATATTTTGCTCATCATATCGATGGCCGAGCCTGTCTGTGAATTGCGGACAAGGGTAGGTAGCTGGTGGTACGTTCAGAGTGACCTGGTAAGGGTCGTAATTTTGTGCCATGATGTGTGCAGTTCTCTAGTTTTATAAATTATTGCAATTTTGAATCTTCCAAGACGCGATTTGTAATTCGAATCTCGCGCGCAAAAGGTGACATGTTTGTCACGTAATTAATATAATCATCAGCAATTAAGGTTTTATTTCAGCTTCAGTTTCGACACACAAGCCGTCCTAGGATGAGGAAGCAAAGTTTCTTTCGCTGCTTCCTAGGGGTCGTGTCATTAGCTACAGCCGCTGTTCCGTTGGTCGCCTTGAGATTGGCGTTCTTGCGACTCAGGTAACTTGTCTGTAGCACTTTCTTTAGGCGGCCATTTTGATTACAATTGCAGCCCCTTGGGGTCACTGTCTGGCGAGATGATTGGCGCCCTCTCTGTACAGGTAGGGTGTCCTCAGGTATGATGGTCACAGGGATGCTTCCGGAGCGCAATGTGTTGACGGTCCCGCTGCCACTTCCGCAGCAGCAACCTCCGTTTCCGGCAAGGTTGCTTCCATATCCGCTGAGAAGCCAAATGAATCGTTTTTGCCTTCTTGAAATTTTACCATCATGGTTCGATATTAGAGATAGCGCGAAGATGAGTAATAGGAAGTAGTTTCTCATTTTTAACTGATATAATTGCACTGAATGACAGAAACTCTGTTTCATTACTGTTCTACTTTAAATGCAAATTCAATGGATGACCTAGTGTAGGAGATATAATTAAAAAGGATAAATAGCTGGATAATAGGCGATACTGAATAAATATTTAAAAGTTGTCCGACGTTTATTTCTCATTCAATCCAAATAAATAGTCAACAGTAAACATTTTAACTTCTTCATCTCTCCGAAGGTCCACAAACTATTTGTTTTCTCATTCTCAGGGACTCCCGAGGGGTCGTCTCTTCATTTACTACCCTCACATTCAGCGACGTATTTCATGACCATGGTAAAATTAGTTTCTGGCGCATCGTCATACTTAGTGGCGCATTTTGGTCGCCGCCCAGTGGCGCCATCTGCCAACCGTTTCCTTCTGAAGAACGAAGCGGATTTCTTCTCAGTATAGACTGGATTCCATTGAATATAATGTGCCCCTCGGCCCAGTTCCCCTATTGACCCGAGTCCCAGGACAGTGATGTCATCTTCCATATCAGAGTATGACTGAAAACAAGATTCGGTTCGCTCGTAACAGTCACACTTGACGGCGAACAGCTGGTTGACATCCAGATTCTCGTCCAAAGCCAACTCATGGGTCTGGTAGGCCCTCTGGTGGTGACAGGCAATACCACCACAGGTGGGCTGCACACGGCCCTGGGAGATAATGTTTTAGGTGAGGATTTTGTTCAGGCACCGCAGCATTACTCACTCCGTTCAGGTAGACGTCAACATGGCCCACATTCATGGACATGCCGAAGCGTCCTGACACCATGTCGTTGAACTGTCCATCATTCTCAACCGAGCTGGTGTGCACAACGTCCACAAAGTGGGCATCGTCCTTACTCAGATATGAGCCCGGAACGGGCTGAAATTTGGGCGCTGCCGGATCTAGACCAGTTATGCGGCCAACCTTCACAACTTGGCAGTTGTCTTCCTTTCTCAGCTGTAGTTTAGTAAACCAGTTGGCGCCATAGTGCGAAATCTGAGCCCCTAGACTGAAGCCAATGAGGTGAACATTGTCCGCCGTAACCTTCTTGTTTGCCACCAAATAGTGGGCAAGTATGCCCACTTCTCGGCCCACTATGCCAGTGGTGGTGACTGCCATGTCGTACTGACAGATATACGGTATGAAATATCCGTCACACAAAGAGGGCGTGGCACCTCTTCGCCAATCAACCAAGATGACGGCTTGCTTTTGAAATCTCTTCAAACTTAGAATACGGTCCCTGTGACCAGAATGGGTCTCTGGGAAGCTCAGGAAACCGTGGCTTATGATGAAAACCTGGTCATAGCTGGGAAGTGACTTGATGATCTTCTCATCTTGATAATGTATGTTGATCACAGCGTTCTTATCTCGGTAATCAGATAGCAAGAATTTGGTGTCAATTTCGTCAACAGGTACAAACGGCTGTGAGGTGAGCGAAAATGGCGGCTCATCAACTTCCGCCACACCAAGCAAGCTATGCACTGAAGCCAAGTTGACAGGATAAGGGGACTCTTCCTGACGCTGGGTCAACTTCTCCGGGTGGTCAATGACTTCGCTCAGGGCACTGGTCATCATGTAGGTCGGAATGGCCGAGCTTCCAACTTGCTGACCATTTTTGAAACAAGTACACTGAAATTTATGTTCGTCGCATTTGCATTTACATCCAGGTTTCCAGTCGGTGACTTAAGAGTAAACTATAAAACAAACACTCATCTCATTACTGAATCATCAACTTACACTGATTAATCCTTCGTGCGATTTCCTGTTGCTCTTCAACATTGACAATGAAAGGGCCATCTTTGAAAACAGTAGCGAGACAGATATGGATCAGATAGAGAAAGGTAAAAATTTCACCACAGTAAATCATTTCGCCGTCGAGAGTTCACGAGATTGAAATAGTTTAATCAGCATTCAAGCATTCTTTCACATAGAAGTCTATCAAGTCGTTCGAAACTTGAGGAGCTTCAGTGTACTTGACATTGCAAACAGCAGGTGGCGCTGAGGCATCATTTTTAGTGTCAGCCTTTGCAGGCATCAGGAAATCCCAGTCGAGGTAAACAATTCCTCTTGCTGGGTATCTTATATCATCGATGCCAAAAATGGATAAATTGTTGTAGTCAAGGAAACGGCAAGTGGACAGCTTCTCATGACAGTCACAATTTGAGCCTGCCAGAGACAAGTGGTCAACGTGATCGCCGAGCACGTGTTCGTAGAACTGGTAAGCCTTTTGATGGTGGCACTGAAAAGATGATGAACTACAGCTCGGTTGCTTCCTTCCACCGTTCATGTACCAGTCAAGATGGCCGACGGCATACGCTATTCCGAACCTGGCTGCAGCAACATCCTTGGCGCTTCCATTGGACAGGGTTGCACTGGTGTGCACAATGTCAACAAACATGGCGTCATCCTTGTTGATATAAGATCCTGGGCTGTCCTCAAATTGGCGTGAAGCCGGATCAAGCCCCGTGATTCTTCCAACCTTCAGTAGGCCACAGTTCGAGTTTGGGCTCAGTTGCATAATTGTGAACCAGTTGGCGGCATAGTGCGTCACATGTGAACCCAAGCTGAAGCCAATGAGATGCAACTTATCGTGGGATATCTTGTCGTATGAAACAAGTAAGTGCAGCAATAAGCCGACTTCTCTGCCAACTATTCCCGTGTTCAAAACAGCTGTTTCGTAGACACAAGATGGCGTATAGCAGTCGCCCCAGCCTGGATAGGCCCCGTTTCTCCAATCAACAAAAATTATGGCCGAATGGTCGAATCTTGAGAGCTGGCCATTTGTTCTCTCGCCAAATCGTGGTACGAGCTATCGCTTCGCCAACCGTGAACATAGATGAAAACTTGGTCGTACACCGGAAGTGACTCAATCGATCTCAGGTCATTGTAGTGTATGATCGAGCTTTCATTGAAGGATGAGCGGAAGTCGGATAGATTGAACACAGTGTTTAGTTTCTCAACTGAGAATGGCTCGCGATTCGGAATCAGTTTGAATGGAAACTCGTTTGCTTTGATGACTCCTAGCAAAGGATGGTAATCACGCAAACTGATTGGAAAGTGACTTCGAGTCCGTAGAATAACTTCAGGTGATGGTTTTGACTTGACTAGAAACTCATCCATTGTCATGGCGACGGCCCATACCGGTAAAAATGGTTGCTTCAAGCCCTCGAACACGCAATCACAAAGCAGTGTATCGTGTTTACACAAGCATCGGCTATCCGGTTTCCATCTACGCTCTGATTAGATAACAATATTTAGAAAAAAGTGTGAAACTGCCACGAAATTCTCACCAGAGTTGATTATGTCCACTTCACGTTTTTCGTGATGAAGATTTACCTCAAACTTTTCATCAAGTTCAAAATGAGCCAAGCATGTTGTCAACATGAAATACGTGTAGAAATACACTTTAGTTGTCATCTTCCTACTTATTGCGAAGCAAATACCACGTAGCTGAATGTGTGTTGAAATGGCAGCTGTGGTAGCATCTGGCTTCTTTTTCGACACGAGTATTTCAACGGAAAGGACATTTGCGTGAGTTGAAAGATACTTCGCTGTATACGTAATCAAGTGACTAATGATGTAATCTTTCATTCAAACTCCAGGTCTTGATAACTCTATCATTTATCCCATAATCCAGTTTGCTCCTGTTTAAACGATGTATCCAGGTCTGACTACTATTGTCGTGTATGCCGGAAGCAATCAGTTCATTGCCACATACTAATTGGTTTCATCCATGAACACCAAGTCACACAAGGTACACTGCACGGGATGGCATTGACCTTATATCTGATTATGGTGTATTGATGAGTCACATTGTTCAGGAAATATTATTTATAATTTAGTGCAAAGCTTTGTTTTTGACGCCGAATGTTTACCATTCAACAATGAGAAAGTGATGAGCACCAACACGAGTATACAAGCGCAGGTAACGGAGACAATGGCCTTAGAATAGAAGCCATTTCGCCCATGCGCACTAGGTACGGGCAGCAGCATTTCAAGGAGGAAAATACTGGTACCATTGACCAACTTGTCGGTGAAGCTCATGACCCCAAAAACAAAGGCCCCTGAGTCGGGGTAATCTTTGGTCAACTTGCTGATGAGAGATACGATAGAAATGAGGAAACAAGTGCCAGCAATGCCGTTGAGGGCAGTGGCTCCGTAGACTTGCCACGATTGGCCGAAGCTGTCGTCCGCCAGGTAGATCCAGAGGGCAAAGGCCAATCCAAAGTTGCAGCCAATGAGAAGGACGGCCTTGGAACCGAGGCGCGTTGCTATTGGCTTAAAGGCAAAGGACACCAGGAAGCCTACGGTGTATGTGACGAAGGGAACCATGGCAACGCTTTCCTAAATGCGCAATTGTTATGACCTTTGCACTCATCAGTTGGTAAAGGTGAGACTTACCTTTGGGCTTCGAAGCGTGTGCTGCAGTAACATTGGAATGTATATTTGCATTATGACATAATAGAGATGGCCGATGACGTACAGTATAAGTATTCTGTAGAACACACTGTCACGGAGCCATTCTTTCCATGGTCTTTGGATCTTTATTTGCAAGTCATCTATTTTACCATCGTCGCCATTTTGCACGACAACACCTCTTTCTTCTTTGACCAATAGGTGAAACAGCATGGACGATATGACGCCTATTGCCCAAAGGATGAGAGTGATGAAGGAGAATGTGTCGTAATCTTGGGCAGTGATTTGACTCGATGATCCTCTTAGTTTTAGCATAATGAAAGTTGTCGCATACATGGTGATACTTGCTGACACTGTGGCCGCTTGTCTGTCACGAATGTATTTAGATTTGCTACAAGAACATGGGCAGCTTACCTGTAAGCGGTCAAGATCACTCTGTCGGCCGAGTTTGCCGACAGTTTTGATATGAGTCCAACATGGCTGACCTGGGCAAAGGAGCAACCCATTTGGAAGATGATGACGACGAACATGTAGTAAGCGAATTGCATCATATGAGACGTATTCGCGTCGCATACAAAACATTTGTTGTATGTCAGCGGAAACCCGATGAACAGCATGATGGTACCGATGAGATGATAGAACTTCAGCTGGCCATACTTCTTGGAAATGAAGCACCCCTGCATTGTTGACAGGTAGCCCACCAGGAGAGTGGTGATGGCGTCACACCCTTGACCAAGGGACAACAAGAGGCCAGCATGGCTGGGAGGTAGGTGGAGCTTGAAGACGAGTAGGGAGTACGCGAACCAGAAAGAACCGCCGGACAGGTCCATGAAAATGTGGCCGAAGCTGAACCCGATTCGGGTTCTCAGGGACAATGTGGTCTTGGTCATCTTCACTTGATTGTTGATGTAGTTGACTGAATCAAAAAGTAGGTACTGAATTAATTGCTTGTCGACTGATGGTTATAGTAATCGAAGATTCAGTTTTGCAGCATGAACAGCGCATGTGCAGTAACAGAGACAATGTCACGGTTCATTGCTGTGGGGTTGAATACAGACTGTTGCACTGAACTGTATTATATAGGAGTGTAATATTTACATGACCGGTTACGAATATGGAAGCACTGGAAACGCCCAACTTTCTTATCACTGACCACTGATATACAGCCAAAGTCCAGTTTATACAGGAATGATCTGAACTTCAAGTGGGCATTCGGCAATTATCGGCAAACTTTCCAAATTCAAATGCTGGTCAATCTCGAAGCAAACAAAGATAAGTGGGAATCTTCAGCAATGCCATAATTTAGCTATTGTCCGGATTAACGGTCAACGGAAAGTCCGCGTTGACCAGTTACATTTCAATTTGGGATTTCACGGCAAGTGGTACATTTTTATCTTGATTGAGTTACAAGTCAATGCCACGGTTTGTTCTAATCAGTTGAAAATTACCGGAAAAGTTTAGTTTTAATTGAGTTATGTTAAGGTTCAGTGCGACGAACTCGTGAAGTTTTTTAATTCAGAAATATAGTGACAATAACCTTGATAATGCTATCTAAAGTTTCATGAAGAAGCGCCACCTGGTGAGTAAAAGTGTTTACAATTATCTACAGAGTATAGTCTTTGATTCTGACTGTTTGCTTTTGAAATATAACAATGATCCCGTGACGAGGATTAGTATTGAGATACAAACACCGGAAACGGCAACGATGGTAGTTTGATACAATCCATTGTCACCGTCTACACTCCCCTTAGGTAGGAGTAGTTCCAGGAGCAAAATACTACTACCATTCATGAGCTTATCACTAAAGCTCATAACGCCAAACACGAAGGCACCTGAGCCTGGATAATCCTTTGTCAACTTGCTTATCAGAGACACTATGGACACCAGCAGCGAGGTTCCAGCGACGCCATTTAATGCCGCAATACCATATATTTGCCACGACCTGCCAAAGTTTTCGTCGGCCATGAAAACCCAGCCACCGAAAAGAAGGCCAAAGATACAGCCAAAGAGAAGGACCGTTTTAGACCCAAACCGGGCTGATATGGGCTTGAGGGCGAATGATAGTACGAAACCGACCGCGTAGGTCACGAATGGTACCACTGCGAGGCTTTCCTGTAATCAGTTCCGAATATTAGATACTAAGTAGAAATTGAACGTGTAAATCACCAACCTTGGGACTTTTGAATGTATACTGAAGCAGTAACGGCGTGTATATCTGGGTAATCACGTAATAAAGGTTGCCGACCACGTACAGGATGAGCACCTGATAAAATATGCCATCGCTCAGCCATTCGCTGACCGGTCTCTGGTTGTTTTCTTTTATCTTCTCCATCTTGATGCAGTCAACCTCGGCTCCAGCCTTCTCCTTGACCATCAGCTGGTACAGCACAGCAAAGATGGCGCCCACTCCAGTGAGTGTCAGTGCTGCGCTGGAAAAGGAACCAAAGTCAGCCAGTGTCAGCTGATCTGACGATTTGTTCGATTTTAGCATGACCAAGGTCACTGCATACACTGTGGTACTGCTAGCAACCATGGCTGCCTGCCTGTGATTAGATAACAGAGATAAGATAAATCATTGTTAAGTTTGTTTGCTTTTCACTGGCTGTATTCGCTTATATTCAGTATTATATCGACGACTACTGTATCTCGCACATTTATAATAAGTTCAAAAGACTCACCGACAAGATGTCAAAATCACTCTGTCAGCGGCGTTCACTGATATCTTTGATATGAGGGCAACATGGCTGACCTGCACATGCGCCCAGCCGGCTTGGAAGAAGATGACGAAGAAGAAAAAGTAGCTGAATCTTGCCCAGTCAAGGGTCCTTGGGTCACACACAAAACACTGGTTGTAAATGAAGGGGAAGCTAATGAGGGTCAACATGCAGCCAATTAGGTGATAGAACTTGAGCTGGCCATATTTCTCAATGAACCCAAAACTTTTCCTGGTTGAATAGTAGCCAACGGTCAAGGTGGCCAGGGCGTCAGTGAACTGACCAAGGCCCAGCACTAGTCCAGCGTATTCGGGCAAGATGAGCTTGAAGGCCGTCAAGGTGTACGAGAACCAGAAACTTCCGGTCAAGTCGTTGATCACGTGACCAAAGCTGAAGCCAATGATGGTCCTCAGGGACAGCGTAGTCTTGGCTTTGCTCTTAGTCATGGTCGTGGTGTGAAGAGAGAACGGAATGATAGACTAATATTACTAGTGAAGGGTAAGTTGCTTGTCTAGCAGTATTTCAGCAAATAGTGATCGGTTCAGCATTCCGTTATATATCGAGTTTGAAGCATCAATTTTTTCAATAACAATTTCCAGATAGCTAGGAGACATTTTGTTGCGCAAGTGCACTACTCAGCGATCACCATTGACTCTGCTATGAGATAACTACTTTCCTCGACACGCTTTCATTTGCATGTAATTGGCACAACTACAGTGTAGATTGAGCTAGATAACGGTAAAGACGTCAATTTCTATGTAGTACAGAACTACATAGGTACACTACATATAGTTGAGTTACGTTTTACGACTCTTTATAGGCTGGAAAAGTTTTGAGTGTAGAATGAAAAGCAAGAGTGAAGGTTTCATCATCCCAATATCACAGAAATATTTATTTGTAGATGCAAATGTGCAAAGCTTGTTTTAAGGGTTTAATCTTTGAAACTTCCGATGGAAGCAGAAAATAAGGGAAAATATGGAAACTTGGTTATTCCGTGGGAAGCTTTCCGAGGGAAGAATTCCGGGGAAGAGTTCAGCCCAACCCTTATCGGTCCTTGAGTGACGTTGGTCAAAATCTAAGCGTGATCACCATGTGATAGGATTCACATGTAGAACTGTCATAACTGATCGAAAAAGCTGAGACAGCGGTTTCTTCTTTAGAATAATATTTTCATATTTGTTTGTCGTATTTTTATGCACGTGCTGTAGTCGGAAAGTCGAACGCAAGAAGTACGTCGCGAGAAACTTTCTGAGCGGGAAGTAGAAGCATCTCCATGTTTCCCAGGAACCTCTCACAGTAAAAATGGCGGAAAAATTGCAAACCTCTTTGAGATGAATCTATGTCTAAATATTTGTCAATTGTGCTCTAGTTATCTATTCGGAAAGAAATGGATGAATGCCAAAACTTCCAAAATTCCCACCTTAGGACAAGTTGGGTTGCTGGCTCAGTTCTGATAAGTTATCAGTTCAGCAAAATTATGATTGATTTCCAAATTTTTTACCTCGGAATCGGTTCTGATAGCTGGAAAAAACTATTCATTTTCTGGAACGAAGTAAAAATATTTATTCCAACGAGATTCTTTCGAGGAAATAAATAATTTCAATTATTTTCAGGAATTATTCCTTTGAATCCTTCCGCAACGGTCTTAAAATCATGTGTGATGCAAGGCCACGTGACCCCACAGGCCATGAGTTTACCATGTTCAGTCATATGAAACAGCTGACCGCTGCATCAGAGTCATTCTCAGGGGAGTCATACATAGTGTATAACGTTCGTCATCAATACTTACAGTAAATACTCAAATCATGCTCTGTTTTATATTCAACAGCTGAAAGACCAAGTTTTACTTCACTTAACTACTAGCTTCTTGTTGCCAGAGTTTTCAAGACGCTGGCCACAGCTTACACTGTATAACTGTCGTCAGCTGATGCAGAAAAAAACAACTGGTTCCTCATAGGAACCGAGAAAATAACTTAGCCACGTAATTACGACCGTGACTGTCTGTTGAACAAGATATTGTGAATACTTTAATTCAAGAATATACATGGAATTAAACATGAAAGCGCCTTGAAGTTCGGGCAGAAGCGCCACCTGGTGAGTGAAAATATTACAATTTTGTACAGAGCTCAGTCGTTGATTCTGACTGTTTGCTTTTCGAGTACAACAATGAGCACGTGATGACAATCAAAATTGAAATACAGACACCAGTGACGGCAACTATCGTAGTTTGATAAAACTCGTTACCTTTGGCCATATCTGCTTCAGGTAGAAGTAATTCCAGCAACAAGATACTGCTACCATTCATAAGCTTATCACTAAAGCTCATGACTCCAAAGACAAAGGCACTTGAACAAGGGTAATCTTTGGTCAACTTGCTTATCAGGGACACAATGGACATTAATAGCGATGTCCCTGCGACGCCATTTAAAGCTGCAATACCATAGATTTGCCATGATCTGCCAAAATTTTCGTCCGCCATGAAAACCCAGCCACCGAATATCAGGCCAATGAAACAGCCAAATAGTAGAACTGTTTTCGATCCAAACCTGTTCGATATTGGCTTGAGTGCAAATGACGCTACGAAGCCCATCGCATAGGTCACGAAGGGTACAATGGCAAGACTTTCCTGTTATGAATAACATACTTTCAGCATGGAGCGAACATTTTTCTGAAATGTACCAACCTTTGGACTCTTGAACGTGCACTGAAGTAGCAATGTGGTGTATACCTGGGTGATTACGTAATATAGGTTGCCGACGACGTATAGAACAAGAACCTTATAGAACATGCCATCTCGCAGCCACTCGCTGACCGGTCTCTGGCTGTTATTCTTTTCCTTTCCCTTATCACTGCATTCCACATTGCTCACTTGAATGCCAGCTTTCTCCTTGAGTATCAGGTGGTAAAGCAAGGCAAAGATGGCGCCTATGACCCAGAGTATCAAAGCCGTTTTGGTAAACGACGTCCAGTCTTCTTCCGTCAAAGGTTGCAACGGATCATTAGCTTTCAGTGCAAGCAAGGTCACTGCGTATACCGTGACACTGCTAGCGACCATTGCTGCCTGCCTGTAGATTAGATAATATCAGATAAGAGCGATTGTTTCGTAACTGGCTCCCTGGTGACAGCACATATACTGAAGGTTATCTATGACTCCTTCTATGACGATTGTTATGTATTCACAAGACTCACCGGCATGAGGTCAGAATCACTCTGTCAGCAGCGTTAGCCGATAATTTAGATATGAGAGCAACATGGCTGACCTGCACATGCGCCCAGCCGGCTTGGAAGAAGATGGCGAAGAAGAAGAAGTAGCTGAACTTGGTAAAGTTGATGGTACCTGCGCTACAAATGAAACACTGGCCATACACGAGCGGGAAACTGACTAAGGTCAACACGGTGCCAACTAGGTGATAGAATTTCAGCTGGCCATATTTCTCAATGAAACCGAAACTTTTCTTGGTAGACAAATAGCCGACAGCCAGGGTGGTAATGGCGTCCGTGAACTGACCGAGACCCAGTATAAGTCCAGCATAAAACGCGGGCAAGATGAGCTTGAATGCAATGAGCGTGTATGTGAACCAAAAACTGCCCATCAGGTCGTTGATCACGTGACCGAAACTGTAGCCGACGATCGTCCTCATAGACAGGGTCACTTTGCCCTTATCTTCGGTCTTGGTCATGGCGGTCAGACAAAATGGCGCCGTAGAGTGAAGAAAATGAATTTACCGAATATTTCCACTGCAGCACTATAATTCAATCTAGCATTTATTCATTCCCCGTGTATGGGGTTTAATGCAATCTTTTTTCTAATAATGACAAGATAGTTAGAAAAGAATCCATGCGCAAATACACAATTCAGTTATCACGTTATCTTTGCTTCATTCATGATTTGCACATTCTTTAGTGACTTGAACCAGAGGGTGAAACGGGCGGCTTTTTCACCACCCGGTCCCGACCGCACAAGTGAAGTTTCCAATCGAGAGACCCCTGCCCACCCGATGACGTCACGTGCCGTACTGCACATGCGCCATTTTGTACAGTGGAAGCTATAACTTGTCCACCCGTGCCCGCCCGCCGGTGGATCTTGCCGGTGGACCGGGCCCGAAGTTTGCCCGACCCGATTCACCCTCTAACTTGGACTTCTATCAACATGCGTTCATGCTAATAACGTAACTTCATTACGTATTAGGCTAGACACGAATTATCGGTGCCACGGAAGTAATATGCAGGGCCAAGCTCAAGGTTATAACCTTTCTGACCTTTGAATGGACGAAGCTTGCGCAGTAATAATTTGCGATCAAAATTTGCAAATCGGAGCAGTTATCTTCTAAAAATCTCTGTACTTGTCAAATGAGAAGTAAATATAAACGTGATTTCCTGAGTATAATTCAGAAAGAGGCATAAAACATCATATCGCTGTAGTTTAGCGAGAGCGCCACCTGGTGAGTGAAAATATTACAATTTTGTGCAGAGCTCAGTAGTCGACTCTGACTGCTTGCTTTTCGAGCATAACAGTGAGCATGTGATAACAATCAAGATTGAAATACAGACACCGGTAACGGTGACAATCATATTTTGATAAAACTCATTGCTTTCGTCTATATTTGGTTCAGGTAGACGAAATTCCAGCAGCAAAACGGTGCTACCATTCATGAGCTTATCGCTGAAACTCATGACGCCGAAAACAAAGGCGCCTGAGCCCGGATAATCCTTCGTCAACTTGCTTATCAGAGACGTAATGGACACTAGCAGAGATGTCCCGGCGACGCCATTTAATGCCGCAACACCATAGATTTGCCATGACTGGCCAAAGTTTTCGTCAGCCATGAACACCCAGCCACCAAAGAGTGCGCCACTGAAACAGCCAAATAGTAGAACCGTTTTGGACCCGAACCTGTTCGATATCGGCTTCAGGGCAAATGATGCTACGAAACCCACAGCATAGGTCACGAAGGGTACAATGGCCAGGTTTTCCTGATATCAGTGTTATGCTCTGAAGCGTTAAGCGACAAACTTCAGGTGAATACTAACCTTTGGGCTTTTGAATGTCCACTGAAGTAGTAAAGTAGTGTATACTTGAGTAATTACGTAATATAGGTTGCCTACGACGTATAGGACCAGTACCGTGTAGAACATGCGGTCTTGAAACCATTCACGTACTGGTCTCTGGATGTTTTTGTTCTCGTCTCCCTTGTCACTGGACTGGACATCGTCGGCTCGGACACCAGCTTTCTCCTTGAGCACCAGCTGATAGAGCAAGGCAAAGATGGCGCCCATTCCCCATAGTATCAAGGCCGCGTTGGAAAACAAATCAAATGTCAACGGTTGTGACGAGTTACTTTTTCTCAGCGTGAACAAGGTCACTGCGTATACTGTGACACTACTTGCCACCATGGCTGCCTGCCTGAGGTGATTAGATAAGATGAGATAAGAGAGATTGTTTCGAAAGTCGCACCTCACTGATTGCACATTTACTAAATGCTATCTGTGACCTTTTCTTGTTTACATGACGATTGTTACGTGTTCACGAAACTTACCTGCATGATGCCAAAATCACTCTGTCAGCGGCGTTCACAGATAGCTTTGATATAAGAGCAACATGGCTGACCTGCACATGCGCCCAACCTGCTTGGAAAAAGATGGCGAAGAAGAAAAAGTAGCTGAATTTGGTCATGTTTAGAGTTTCTAAACCACATATGAAACACTGGCCATACACGAGTGGGAAACTTCCCAAAATCAGTATGGTTCCGACAAGGTGATAGAACTTAAGCTGGCCGTATTTTTCAATGTAGCTGAAACTTTTCTTGGTTGACAGGTAGCCAACGGTCAAGGTAGTAGTGGCATCCGTCAGCTGACCAAGGCCTAGTATGAGTCCAGCATAAAACGTTGGCAGAATGAGCTTGAAGGCAATCAGCGTGTATGTGAACCAGAAACTGCCTGTCAGGTCGTTGATCACGTGGCCAAAGCTGTAGCCAATGATAGTTCTCATGGAAAGCGTCACCTTGGCCTTGTTCTCGGTCTTGGTCATGGCTGGTTGATAAAATGGCGTCGTTGATGGAAGATTAATTACAGAATATTTCCACTGCAGCAAAAACTCTAGCAATGATTCATTACCAGTGTATCGGGTTCAATTGAAGACGCCATCAAGAAATTAGGTGGCTTTGAATTATGTCGTAGTTTCACTTGCGCAGTCGCAATTTCAGAGCGTATTTTAAAATCAAAGGGCAGATATCACATTTTTGTACAGAGCACAGTCTTCGATTCTGACTGTTTGCCTTTCGAGTATAACAATGAACATGTGATAACGATCAAAATTGAAACACAGATTCCAGTAATAGCAACAATCATAGTTTGATAAAACTCATTACCCTTGTCCTTCTCTGGCTTGGGTAGCAGAAATTCCAGCAGCAAAACAGTGCTGCCATTGGTGAGCTTATCACTGAAGCCCATGACGCCGAAAACAAAGGCACCTGAGCCCGGATAATCCTTTGTCAACTTGCTTATCAATGACGTAATGGACACCAGTAGAGAAGTACCGGCGACGCCATTTAATGCCGCAACGCCATATATTTGCCACGACCTGCCAAAGTTCTCATCCGCCATGAAAACCCAGCCGCCAAATATTAGGCCGATAAAACAGCCAAATAGTAGAACAGTTTTTGATCCAAACCTGTTCGATATTGGCTTTAGGACGAATGATGTCACGAATCCCACAGCATAGGTCACGAATGGTACAACTGCTAGGCTTTCCTAATATTCCATTGTCTGAGTATTGATTAATGAATTTTTCGGATACTAACCTTTGGACTCTTGAATGTAAACTGAAGTAGCAATGTGGTGTATACTTGAGTAATTACGTAATATAGGTTTCCGACGACGTATAGGACTAGAACTGTATAGAACATGCGGTCTCGAAACCATTCGCCGACCGGCCTCTGGTTGCTATTTTTTTCCTTCCCTTTATCACAGCATTCCACATTGTCCACTTGGACACCAGCTGTTTCCTTGAGCACCAGCTGATAGAGTACCGCAAAGATGGCGCCTATTCCCCATAACAGCAGGGCTGCGTTGGAAAACAAACCAAAGTCGGTCTCTGCCAATGGTTTCGACAAATCGCTCTTCCTCAGTGCAAACAAGGCCACTGCGTACACTGTGGTACTACTTGCCACCATTGCTGCCTGCCTGGAATGATTAGATACGATTAGATAAGATAGATTGCTTCAAATGAAAGTGTACAGGCTGACATGTTGAATCGAGTTCAGCCGAGAATATAGGACAGATTAGCAAACCATCATGTGAAGCATTGTATACTGAGTGCTATCCATGACATTTCCATGTCTAATTGTATGTATGTAATCACGCAACTCACCGGCATGATGTCAAAATCACTCTGTCAGCGGCGTTAGCAGATAACTTCGATATGAGAGCAACATGGCTGACCTGCACATGCGCCCAGCCGGCTTGGAAGAAGATGGCGAAGAAGAAGAAGTAGCTGAACTTGGTCACGTGAATGGTTCCATCGTTGCACACGAAACATTGGCCATAAAGGAGCAGGAAACTGCTCAGCGTCAACACGGTACCAACTAGGTGATAAAATTTCAGTTGTCCATATTTCTCGATGAAGCCAAAGTTTTTCTTGGTCGACAAATAGCCAACAGTCAGGGTGGTAATGGCGTCCGTGAACTGACCAAGACCCAGTATGAGTCCAGCATAGAGATCCGGTAGGACGAGCTTGAAGGCAATCAGCGTGTATGTGAACCAAAAACTGCCCGTCAGGTCGTTGATCACGTGACCGAAGCTGTAGCCGATGATGGTTCTCATGGAGAGTGTCACCTTGGCATGGTTGTCGACCTTGGTCATGATGGCCAAATAAAATGGCGGCAGGGAGAAAAAAATCCCTGCACGAAAGGATGCTTATGGGAACACTAATGATTCAATCCGGTGATTTGGTTTATTAGATTTAAAGCAATCATTTTTTCTAATAATGACAAGATAATCCGAATAGATTGCTTGCGAAATACACAATTCAGCCATCACATTATCTTCATTGATAGAGTGCACATTCGTCAGTGACTTGGACTCTTCTCGCCACGCAGTGCATGTCACTAATTCGAGTGCATTGTAGATTTAGTAGATACTAAATAATGATACAATTCGAGTAATATTCCAAGGTTAAGCTCTATGGGGTAGCAATTTCTGACCTTTGGTCAGTGGCTGAAACTAATCCAGACTAGAGAATAGATGCCGTCTTCAATTTGTGGGCTGTGACTAGCTCAGCGGCTCACTTTGAAGTCTAGGGTGTTATGTTCGTGTCTTTCAAATACTAAGCGGTGTCGCGATAGCCATCAGCTGACCTCTCCTTCAGGATCAGGAACTGATTCTTGAGACGGTATTAGGATCTTAGATAGCTTTGAAGAATCACTTAACACGCTTGAGCAGTCATAATTCCGGAACGAATTATATATGTATAGCTTAGGGACCACAACATATGTGAAAAATAGTGTCCAGAATATGTCTTGAATAGGGCTGAAATATGCCATGAAATATGCCATGAAATATGCCATTTTTATATCGAATTTTCTCAAAAAGTGGTTGAATTTCGTTTGAATCTTGAGCCATACACTTGATTTAAGTATACTATAACTGCATTAGGAGTTCGGTTGCGAAAAAAATAGCTATTCAATACACCGGTACCAGGACTCGAACCCGAAACCCTTTCACGAAAGTCGCCGACACTAACCAATAGGCCATCACGAGAAAAAATCAGTGACAGGGAATGAAGATTTTTTTTAGTGTAGGTGACTGTGATTAGCTATCCTATTCATGTAGGGCCACAGAAGCTGAGCTCGAGCAACGTACTTCTATCCAATTAGCGTTTTCCAAAACTGTGGACTTTTAGCTCGAGATATGCCAAAATTTTTAGAGCATATGTCATTTTTTGAAACGGCCTAAAATATGTCTTTTATGTCTTCACGACCTATGGCATATCATGCTTTTTCTTGACCCTCTTAGTGTGTGTATTAACCCCAGCCATGATATGTCATCTTCAGCGCATGTTTTTTCATCATTTCTGTGGTCCCTAGTATAGCTTTGCGAATCTTTGTAATTGTCAATCGAAAGTAGATATCAAATGAGATTTCCTGAATTTATTTTAGAAATAAACATGGGGACACACTTGATAGCGGTGTAAGGTTTGGTGAGAGCGCCACCTGGTGAGCGAAAATATCACATTTTTGTACAGAGTTCAGTCTTTGATTTTGACTGTTTGCTTTTCGAGTATAACAATGAACACGTGATGACGATCAAAATTGTAATACAGAAACCGGTAAAGGCAACAATCATGGTTTGATAAAACTCATTACCTTCGTCCTTGTTTGGTTTGGGTAGTAGATATTCCAGCAGCAAGACAGTGCTGCCATTTGTGACTTTATCAGTGAAGCCCATGACGCTGAAAACAAAGGCACCTGAGCCTGGATAATCCTTTGTCAACTTGCTTATCAGAGACGTGATGGACACTAGCAGTGATGTCCCGGCTATGCCATTCAATGCCGCAATACCATATATTTGCCAAGACCTTCCAATGTTCTTGTCGGCCATGAAAACCCAGCCACCAAATATCAGGCCAATGAAACAGCCAAATAGTAGAACTGCTTTTGACCCGAACCTGTTCGATACTGGTTTGATTGCAAATGATGTCACGAAACCCACAGCATAGGTCACGAATGGTACAACTGCTAAGCTTTCCTGGTTATCAATTTTCTGAGCATTAAGCAATATTTTTTTGCATGAATACTAACCTTTCGACTCTTGAATGTAAACTGAAGAAGTAACGTGGTGTATACTTGAGTAATTACGTAATACAAGTTGCCGATAACGTACAAGATTAGAACTGTATAGAACATTCGGTCTCGAAACCATTCACCGACCGGTCTCTGTATGTTTCTCTTGTTCTCGTCATGTCCCTTCTCAAGGCAAGATTCATTGTCAACTTCGACACCAGCTGTTTCTTTTAGAATCAGCTGATATAGTATTGCAAAGATGGCGCCTAATCCCAAGAGGATCCGTGCCGCGTTGGAAAACAAACCAAAGTCGCTCGCAACCAACGGCTTTGATGAATCGCTTTCTCTCAGTGCAAACAAGATCACCAGGTATGCTGTGGTACTACTAGCCACCATGGCTGCTTGCCTAAGATGATTAGATGAAATCAGATAAGAGCAATTGTCTCGTATTAGAGTGAGTGCACATACAATGCTTCGCAGGAAGTTGAGCAGTTTGGGAAGACAATTTGAATAGAATATAGGATAGATATGCACACCTTCATGCGAAACACTGTATACTGAATGCTATTATCTATGACCTTTTCAAGCCAATTGTTATACTTCCCAGTAGAAATGGATGAGAATTCAAAAGAAATCAGCTGACTCCCTAAGGCTAACCTCGAAGAAGGTGTATCTAGAGTTGACATAACCATGTGACATAACACATGACCTCATACGCCACAAGTCACGTGTTAAACCTTGTGACATAACCTATAGTTGAAGTTTACTTCAGGCTACCTTTTTTTGTCACATGCTTGAGGTATAAAGTCACGTGTTATGTCACATGGTCAGCTCTAGATGCACCGTCCCGGAGGTTCATCAAGCTAGTGGAGATCAAATGTTCTCACAAGACTCACCGGCATGACGTGAGAATCACTCTGTCAGCAGCATTCACAGATAACTTTGATATGAGGGCAATATGGCTGGTCTGCACATGCGCCCAACCGATCTGGAAGAAGAAGGCGAAGGAGAAAAAGTATGCGAATCTGGTTGCTGGGTTGGTTCCTCCGGTGCACAGGAAACACTGGCTGAAAACTAGCGGGAAACTGAAAAGGGTCAAAGTGCAACCAACTAGGTGATAGAATTTCAGCTGGCCGTATTTCTCAATGAACCCAAAGTGTTTCTTGGTGGACAGATACCCAAGGGTCAGTGTGGTGGCGGCATCTGTGAACTGACTGAGTCCCATTATTAGTCCAGCATAAAGATCCGGTAGGATGAGCTTGAATGCAATGAGCGTATACGTGAACCAAAAACTGCCCGTCAGGTCGTTGATCACGTGACCGAAGCTGTAGCCAATGATGGTTCTCGTGGAGAGCGTCACCTTGGTATTATTGTCGGTCTTGATCATGATGGCTGAAGAAAATGGCAGCGCTGAGCGAAAAAGAAACACCTATACGAAATTATGCCTATCGCAACACTGATGATTCAATCTAGAGTTTCAGTGTATCATCTTTGAATTTTTTCATTAATGACACGATGATTAGAATAGATTCCATGCGAAAGTAGACAATTCAGCCATTGCTTTATCTTTGCTTCATTCATGAAGCCGAGCGTGATATTCACGAACTCAAGTACATTCTAGCTCATGATAGATACTGGATATCAATTCAATGGAAGTAATATTCCAGGGTCAAGCTGAACGTGATGAAAATTTTTGACCTTTCAATGGTTTAGAGAAATTCTACTATTCATTGAAAAAGAGTATCTATCTTCAATTTGACTTTACCAGCCGTGACAAGCTCCGCGGCCTGCTTTGATGTCTCAGGTGTTATGTTTGTGTTTACCAAATACAACGTACTGAACTCGTGTCGCAATATTGACTCAAGTGGATAAGTTGACAACTGCACTTTATTTCATTCCTGTACTACATTATGTCACAGTTTTCATCGCTACACGAATTATTTCGGCGCCTGCGCTCCTCGTCAGCTTGCGGAGACTCGCCCGTGATGGCTCGAGCCATATGAGGGAAATCAGGGTCTTCCCTGGAGCCAGGAACGATGCCACCGCCAGGGGGCGCTATGGGTCTCATATGCAAGCCCCCTTCGTCGTCAGAGAAGTCGTCACTTTCCCCTTCGTATAATGAAGTTTCTGACGTCATTGACCTCGCATCATCGTCGTCACCGTACAAAGATGGCGTCTCGTAGTCGTCAGGGTCTACTCCCGTTATGGCGGAGTCCGAGGTGGCCCGTTGCGGCTGGCCCGGAACGGTCAAGTACTGACCATAGGATGTGCTCTTGCCAACTGACCTGCTGGCACTGGTCAAGCTCGGAGCCGAAGCCGATGGCCGGATGTTGGTCCCCTTCCTCCTCGGCTCGTTCATGGCGTCCAGCCTTTCCTGACTTCCCCTCCGGAAGGAGTTCTCCAGCGCCCTCTTTTGATAGTCGAAGCGTTTCCTCTTTTTCCTCCTCTTCTCCTTCATCTGTTCGGGCGTGAAGGGCACTGACTTGTCCACATACTGGACCTTCTCGTTGCCATCTTGGTCAATGGCCACCACTCGGTTGGTTTGCTTCGGGTCAGCCCGGAGCCGGTACTTGTCTTCACATGTCTGACCGGCCATCAGGGGTGGATAGAAGAGAAAGTTCTGGCCCGCTGGGGTGGGTATGTCGAAAACAGCTGTGTCCCTCTCGCCGGGCATTGGGTCAAGTTTGACGTACACCGACATGGTTCCTTCGGGCTTGATCTTGCGTGGCCCGGGGTACTTGGATTTGAAGGGTACAAACAACCGCCGCCCCTGGTAACGGCCCACGACCAGCTGATTCCTGTACCTTCGGGGCTTTCCGCGCACCTCGTTGATGCCGCCACTCAGGGGCACCTTTTGCGGTGGGAACTGAACCTGGAATATGTGGCCCTTGACGCCATTTTTGGTCGTTGGCTCCGGGGTCAAGGGGTGCTTTGGGGGCTTTTTCAGTGGCACGGGCTCCCCTTGTGCAAATGTCCTATTTCTGGGGTCAGTGTTATAAGGCGACTTGTCAACATGGCTGGCAAGGGTGTGGTAAGGCCGGGGCACGCTTTGACCAGGTAGGCGGGGCGGGAAATATTGGAACTGCATGCCTTGGCCCTCGCTGCGCAGAGTCTTCAGCTTGGGCTGACCGGTCTCGGGGTCGGTGTCCTCCACTTGGATCCTCACGTTGACCCTTGACGGTGTGACCGGCACCGGCTGATACTCGGAGGTATGGGGCACAAAGACGGGGTTAGCTTCCGGCAGCATGTCGGCATCTTGGCGTTTCCACTTTTCCAAGATACTTCCGGTCTGAAGCTCACCCTCGGGGACAGTTTGCTCATAGTACCGGAACTCGGGCTTGAAGAAGTAGCCCGGTTGCCCTTGTTGCGTGATTCGCCGGGGCAAGTTGTACCCGTGGGGCAGCTTGCCCGTCTCGTACCTTTTCGGGCCGCCAAAGTGCGTCAGGGTTTGCTTGTAGTCACGGGGTGACTCTGGTCTTTTAGGGGTCTTACTTGACCTGAGAGACTGTATTGTATAGTCCCCTGGTGGGCCGTAGACTATGTAGCCCACTTGGCCCGCATTTCTTGCTTGTGAGGCATGTTTCGACGGCACCGACTGGCCCGGCCTGACGGGCGGGTAGAAGGTGAAGGATCGGCCGCAAATTAGATTTATGGGCGTGGCCTTGCCGTCCACATTTAGACGGCCCGGCAGGGCAAAGACGGACATTTTGACCGGCTGGTATGGGCCGTCGGGCACAAAGATGCCCACCGTCGGATTGGTTATCTCGACGTCCGGGTTGTCGTAGTCAATCTTTGGCTGTACATAGTAGTACAGTCCCTGGACATTTCCCTCTTTCCATGGAATGCCCGGTAATGGCCTTGCCGCCATTTGTGAGTTCTGTGATTGGGTTCTTTCGATTGTAGTTCGTTAAGCAGCTTCGAACCGTGTGCAGAGTGATTAAGGTGCGCGCGCGATAATTTAGCCATTTTGCTTTTTCTTGCCCTATATTTGTGGTCATTTTTTTTATTTTCAGCGGCCATGAATATGTATGATGTGAAAAGCAAGTGAAGAATTGTTTTTGCCAAGATGGTGACAAAAATGGCTAGTTTGAGCTTGCTCATTGTCTCAAACAAAAAAAAAGATGGCAGCCAGCTCTGCGAATGCTCTCTCAAGTGTACATTTGCATCACACGCCATATAACTTATAGCCGTGCATACAATTCAATTTTATGAGAAGGGGAATTTCCCTTTCGGTCCCTGGGATTCAAGTCGTTGCCGAGCCCAGTTTTTGCCCGGAGCAGTCTTGTCTTCCCAGTCTGCGGCTCTTGTCTTTCCTCGTCTTTCCCGCCAACGCCGCTTCAGAGAAGTGTTCCAGTCAGAGTGACTCACTTATCGCCCATTTTGGGCAAATTCGAGCAAGACTATTCTGCTCATTATTTCTTTCGTCGAATAGTCTGCAAAACGACAGTTAACTTTCACTTAATTAGTTCTAAAAAGTGTTTTATGGTGACACGCGGCATCGAAACGGTCGCCGGAAGACAATTTTGAAACAATAATAGTCGACACGAAGTCGGCGATAGAGTTGCTCGTCAACTACGTAATAGCGAGAAAAGCGAATGGCGTCTGCCGATGGCGCCTGCGCACTGAAGCCATCTTCTCTTGTGTGTGTCTCTGCGAAAGCCAATTGTGTGTAGGCCGACATATGCGTAGTACGTGAAGAAAATACAATAATATGATGAATAACGTTGTTTACTGTGTTCAACATGAACTGTCTCTATTTGTTCAAGTAAATATCAACAGTGAATTGATTTAGTTTAATTGCCTCGGACAAATTGTAGCTGTCAGCCTGTCATAGTCGTCGAGTGTGCAGGGTTTGCTCTTGCATCGTCTTCGGGAGGAAGAAGACGCTGAATGGCTGTCCATGTTGGCAGCTATATCTGTAAATGTGTGCTGAGTGTGTTCTAAGTTTAGCTTTGGCGTAACGACACGTTATGGACAGTTCTGCAGCCACCAATGGTCAGCTTGATGGTGACCGGTACGCCGTTCCGCATCGGTGTCCCCTTTCCACTGATGTCACGTCCAATGGGCCGCCGCTCTCTGCCCACTTGGGTCCCGCATGGACAACCAGGTCACCATTTTGCTGCAGCCCGTTTACGATGAACTCTAGTGGCAGCATCAACGCTGGGCTTGGGCCACCGCCAGCCCATCGACCCGTTGTGTCATTGCCATCACCCCTGGTCTCGCCGGCCAGTCCTTGTTTACCGCCAACTCATTCCGACCTGTTTCTCGGACCATCGCCATACCATCATTCACCTTCCAGTCTCTCTTCGAGTCTGTACCATTCTTCGAGACTTGCCCTCTATGGCCCACAAGCTTTCAGTGCATCACCGGCACAGTATATACATAATCCCTACTTAACGCCCATTGGCAGCCCATATGGTTCATATATGACCAGTGTCCAGCACGGTGACGTGAACAATGGTCTATCATATCCCCAGAGACCACTGACAGCTATGCCGGACCCCAGGAATACTTTCTGGTTTCCTCCACATTTTGATCGTAAGTCATTAATGTTACAGGAAACCGTCCTCATTGCTCATCATTTTCGCACCTTGTTAACAGCTTGTGGAGGTCTACTGGGCATGACAACCTCAACCTATGGCCCATCTACACCGGGATTGTTTCGGTACTTCGCGTCTCCTAGTCAAGCACCATTGTCACCCATGTCTGATCCTCAGCATTTGTCGCCCCTTTCAAGTTCAGCTTCATCTCTGCCTTCGCCGGTAGCTTTAGTGAAAGAATCTGCTTGTATCTTGAGCAATAACGAATCCAGATATCAAGTAAAAACTGAGAAGACGAAGAAGAGAGTCGTCAAAAAGGCTTCCCAGAGACCAGTGAAGTCTGAAGTAACCAGAGCTCTGTCTAACCATTCGTCACCCTTGACCATTCCTCGAACCGAATCTCCAGTTGATGTGAAGCCAGTGCTGATGACCACCACTACATCAGGCTGCCAAGTTGATATGGATGCAGAAGATAACGATCTGATTGGTGGACGAACAAGTTCTCTAAGTATGTGCAGTGATGCCAGTGCCAAGCTGACCATAAACGAGGGCACGCCCAAAGAGCCTGCCGCTGACCCGACCCATGAATCACAGCAAACCCCTGCTGCTCTGACAGCTGATTTAAATAGTGTAACTGAAACTGAATCAACTTCAAACACGGCTGCCGAAGCACCTCCAGTATTGTCAGTGAAGAGTATGCCTGTAATTCAATTCATTGACACTCATGGCCTCGATTCACTGGTTGATTCAGTGGAGAATTTCAGACCTACCAACGAGGAAAAATCATTGGCCAAGTACAGATTGAACTCTAATAGCGGAAACAGCGCCTATGACGACGGCCTGAGTTTGTTGAGTGTCCTTGCAGAACAGCGGTCGTTCGAAGAAACTCAAAAAGCAAATGAGATTGAGAAGCGAAGGCGGTCGGCCGACGATGCCGAACGTTCTAGGACGAATTCAGTATCAAATGTGGACACCAAACCTGACCTGGATCAGCTAAGATTGATGCAACTGTGTAAGCCACTCAAAAAACGTCAGCGATCAGAATCCTGTCAACCAGCTATTGGACAGTCGAATACAGAGACGGCTTCGAGTGCCATAGAAAAGAGCGAAGAGCACAAAGAGTCAACGGACAGTGTTCAGCCGGCCAAGAAGAAGGCAAGAAAAGAATCAGTAACAGATATCGATCCATGGGCAATAAGAAGAAGTGTACGAATATTTATACACGATTCCATCGTTCAAGCCCAGGATAAAAAATGTACGACGCCTGACGTCAAGAATAGTCCTGGCGTAAGTTGTAGAAGTGTATTGAAGTCGAAATCACGAAACCGGAAGAGCAGTGAGTCGAATTCAGAAGCACTCAGTGTCAAAAATGAGGAACACGAGGAATCTGAATCAGAGCATGACTCAGTGGAACCCTTAAATGCCAATGAGCTTTGTCGGCTTTCAAAACGAGACCTACAAAATGGTGTACGTGTCCTGGTCAAGATTGATAATATGCTGTACTGTGGTATGGCTGATCCAATAGAGTCCGGTGTACCTGATGTCTATGGAGTGACTCTTGATGGTGATCAGTCAAAGCGCCGACAAATTTACAAATTGGACAGTATGGTGAAGGAAGCCATACGCGAAGTGAAGCCAAAATCACTCGACCAGCTGACGGAAGATTCACGAGTTGCTGCTTATTGGGCAAGTGAAACCAGTTGTCTCTATACAGGTCGGGTGGCCAAGAAGATTAATTCTGCAGGTGATAAGAATCTTGTCTTGGTCGAATTCGACGATGGTGATAAAGCGAGAATCGCTATTAATGATGTGAGATTGTTGCCAGACAGTTTCAAGCATACTACAGTGAAAATTCCTGTAAAGAAAAGCAAACCGAAGACTGTGCCATCGAAGAGCAGCTTAGATGTCACACCGACTAAAGAATCTCAATCGCCATTAGCATCACCATCTTCAACGGACACCACATCACCTTCGGCAAGTTGTTCGAGTTTGGAGAACCGACAGCCAAAGGAGAATTCGGTTGCCATGGAAACTGCTGCTAAGTCTAAAAAGAAGAAAAAGCGCAACAAACAAGAAAGTGATACAAATGAAGGTGTCAAAGAGAAGCATCATAAGCATCACCATCATCATCATCATGGTAAACACAAAAAGAGGAAGAAACACAAAGAGAAACGTCCAGAAACGAGTAGCGAAGGGTTCGCAATAAAGACAGGAAAGATAATCTCTGATGCAAATTGTAATGATACTCGAAATGCCAAAGAGATGCCATTGGAAAGGTCTTCAAGACGAGTCGACAAGGTGACCGTAAAGATTACCAGTCCGAATACAAAGGATAAAAGGCTGAAAATTGCCGATTTTGTTCTGAAGAAAGAGGAATGTACAAAGTCAAAGGGTGCCATTGCAAGCACAAGTACAAATGTTCTAATTGGTACAAAGGACAATGTCCGAGCTAAGCGGAAAGCTGCTCTGAACAGCATAAAGCGGACAAGTTGTCACATGAATAAGACTGAACTTGAAGACAGTATCTCAGGGACGTCAGAGTCTTCTTTGTCCTCATTGTCTGATGCAGATGAAAATATGGCATCAAGTGACGAAGAGGAAAGTGGTCTAACACCTCGAAAAAGGGAACGCATGAATTCGAATGAGAAGTCCAAAATCGCCGCCTTTCTACCTGAGAGACAGCTCTGGCACTGGTCGGGAAAATGTATCAAAAAATACTACGGGTCCTCTCGGGGCAAGAAGGCCCGAAAAGAATTCTACCGGGCCATTATGCGCGGCAAGGAGAAGATTCTCGTCGGTGACTCTGCAGTTTTCCTGTCCACCGGTCGTCCTCACCTTCCCTATGTGGGAAGAATAGACTCCATGTGGGAAACTTCCTCGGGAAACATGATAGTTAAAGTTCGCTGGTTCTATCATCCCGAAGAGACAAAAAGCATGCCGCCTCTGGTTGACGTAAGAGTGAGTAGTGTTTATCTCTTCTACTCCATCTCTCCGCCTCTCTTTGCTCTTTGCATACACGAAGAGAAAAATGTTCTCCTAAACTGATCCTCTCTTTGTTTGTCTCCGCATTCAGGGTGGTCTGTTCGAATCGCCGGCTCACTATGATGAGAACGATGTGCAAACAATCTCTCACAAGTGTGAAGTCTTGTCCTATGCGGAATACCAAGCGCGTCGAAAGGAATCTCCATCACTCGGCAGTGACGATGCTCACAATGTATATTATTATGGCGGCGTCTATGACCCGCTATCGGGTAAAATTGATTTATCCGAAGACGTCCCTCTGGAAAATAGGGAGAAGAAAGTCTCGAGTAATGATGAAACAAAGACTGAATTGAAGCAAAGCGAAATGTGAAAATCACGTGACGAGACAATTTATGACCGTCATGCCATCAATCTTCTAATGCACATATAAATGGCTTCAACTCGTAAACACTTGCAATAATATCTCTGAAAACAGATGCAAATACTGTATATCAAGGCTTTCATCGTTAGCTTACAAGTATGTCGTTAAGTGTCATACTCAATCTGTATCATGGCTTGCGTCAATTTCATTCGAGAAGATAATTCAAGCAGAAAAAGAGATGCCGCAAATGTCGAAAACATTTCGTATCAGCAACATCTCGAAATTAACCAGAAATTAATCGTCCAGCTTTTTATATCTTTGGCTCGTAGTTTATTCTAGTTGAAGTTTTCTGTGACACATCTTCTAAAGTGTTAATCTTTGGAAGATTATATTATCTGCTCGAAAACACGATTAAGAAGTCCAAGGTGATCTATTGACGCTATATTTTTCTATGGAAGCCACTTTGCAAACGATGAAGACTGGATAGAGAGATAACGTTTCATCTTTCCAGTGCCTGATAAGAGAAAGTCTCTGAAGAGTATTTTTGCAAGAAACTTATTATGCAAATATATGACAATGGAGAAGCCGGTTTGTTTTATAGAAAGACACTCAATGAGAATTATTGCGAAGAGAAAATATGGAAGAGATTACGAAAGAGTTTGAAAGAAAGATTACGAAAGAGTTTATACGATAGAAGAGAAGAGAAATTTTTAACGTGTTGGTATTCTTGCTTGTACATTTTCGAAACGAAAAGAATAATTGTAAGTTCTTAAATTTCCTTCATAGTTACAGTTGAATCGTAATGTAAAAGAGTATTTCCAGCGGACATGGTATGTCAAGAAGAACAAGTCCGAATTTGAATCGATGATTACAACCGTCGTCCCTCTTTGTGCACTGCAGCTAAATTGTGATCAACTAATTATTGGTCACACCTCCGAATAATCATTTTCACCTGCAATTACTTTCTAATCTGTTTCAAGACACATGTAAAGTGTACCATTTTCGTCTTTATTCAATTTCCTTTTCTTCCCCATTTTATTTGCCAATTGAACAGCAAATTTTGTCGAATAAATATTCTACAACATTTAAAAAGCCCGCTTAGCAATCAGCTGATCGACTTACGTAATCAGATCAGAACGTTCATGCGATACATTTCGCGCTTCCAGTGTATCTCAAGGCTGGCCGGTAGTCCGGGCATGTTTCTCAGTATTTTCTTCTCGATTTCCCTCGGTTGGCCATCCTTTATCTTGACATACTTCATGGTACTACAATAGCGGGGGTCGTCTCCGTAAAGTTTTATGCACTTCTTGGTCAACTTGTTCCACGACTTGGGCTTGGAGTTCTCTTTGTCGAACATCACTGTGTTTCTATCGAAATGTTACTTTTTCGCCGAACTTTTCCTTCTAAAAACATTCACTACAAGTAGAAATTTTGTGACTCCAAAGTGAGCCGTATACTTTTTTGCGTAATGAAGCAATGCATTACGTAACTAGTCCATCGCCGAAGGGGCTCAGGTATGAAAATGAGTGAAAGAGCGTCCCGTGAAAACTTTTCCTACTTCCGTACCACGACTTCAATTTGGCTGGACTTTGAATTATATGAGAAAGAAAGTTGCGCATGCGCGTCAGTCATTTGCGTCATATTGCTTAAGTTTGACATAATTTCGAATCCAGTTTTTTTTCAGTCTGCTGTTTGGCTATAGATTTTAATTGAGTGAGCATTCAAAACTGATTAGTACGTTCTAATTAGATAATCAGTGGCACTATTTACTTTCAAATCATGCACACGCTGAGATACATAAAGGTATAAAAGTGACACAACCGAGTCAAGTCCATTCAACCATAGAAGCCACCGTGGTGTCCACCGAAGCCTCGGTGTCCTCCGAAGCCGTGACCACCGAAACCCCGGCCGAAGCCGCCACCGAAGCCTCGGTGACCACCGAACCCATGGCCACCAAAGCCACGGCCGAAGCCACCGCCGAAACCACGGCCATAACCACCACCGTAGCCAAAGTTGGCGCTGGCGACTCCGAAGATGGCCGCCAGGGCGGCGACAACCAAGAGGGCAAGGGTGGCCTTGTTCATTGTTGAGAGGACTTGCAGTTTTGAGATGCGAGCTAAATAATACAGTAGGTGAGACCGTGACTGATGACATAACGGCAAACTCGGCTTCCATTTATACTCAGTTCTATTTCCGGTGAGACGATTTTGACCTCCGTGACACAAAGAGCATCCTCGCAATCCTGTGGGAAATCCTCTAAAAATAGCAGCCTAAAATTTTTGTAATATTGCACTTATTGCTGTTATGTTCTCTAGGAACTGTGTGACCTCATATATTTTTTTGTATCTCTCTTTCGCTGCCTCTTGTATCTCGGCGTCCAGGAAAGGAATGTCATGACCGCTGTGAGTGTTTTTTCCTACTTTTTCCCTGCAGCGTCAGAATGCTGTTATGTTCGCATATTTCGCGAATATATTTCTATGCATTTATTTCTGCATCCATGGTCAGCCATTCTCTATTATAGCACATCTCTTCAAGGGACTCTGTGAACCATGGCATAGAAAAGTGGGTCACGTGCACATGTGAGGGAGAGGAGGGAGAGAGAGAGAGGAGAGAAAGGTAATTCATCAAAGCTTCCTACACCTTCTAGATGTATGGGCTTGAGAGAACGTTTTCAGGTTCTAGAGCATGTTCTAGAAAAGTACAAGTTCGAGCCTTTTCTAGATCACGTTCTAAAGGGAATATATAGTACATTTAGGAGCGAAAAAAACAAGAAAAACTCAGTTTTATACTCTTTTCTGGACGAGACATGACAAGTCAGTAGGGAGGGAGAGCTAGAGGAGAGCGAGAGAGGAAGAGAGGAGAGAGAAAGAGCAAGAAGAAAAGGCTATGTGCTCGAACAGTTCTAGAACTGTGCCAATGCGCATGCTCTCAGAGGACACTATATTTGATTATAGCCGACTCCTCGTCTAGTTCACTGTCTGATGAACAGTTCGAGTTCGAACATCGACCGTGTCGGCGGTCGTTCCAATGCTCCACATTGTACATCGAACTACGTTCTTCCGGTCAGCTATAAAGCAAGTGCAACGGCCATTCGGCAACTTGTAGTTCGAACTGTTCAACTGAGCTCGACGAGAAATGTCCACTCGCATCGGTGACTTCGTTTAAGCCCTTTGTCACCGCAGTTATAATTAATCAACGGCCTCATTCGCGTCGAGAGGACGGTTCGAACTAGGAAACTGAACATTCGTCAAGTTCAAGCCAAGGTTCCCGCCTATGTTTACGTATAGGCAGTGAACAGTTCCAAGAACCGTGACAGTACTTTCGAACTGTCACATCATTCCAGCAAACGTGAACCACACCTTTAATTCGGCCTCGATACCTTTCCCGTTCGAGTTCTACTTTCAGCGAGCTCTTGAACAGTTCAAGTGCAAAGCAATTCCGGTTTGGAGACACCGACATTCCCATCATGATGAAGATGCCGGACGAGACCGGAAGTCCGTCGACCATCATCTACCGGATGTTGCCCATTGTTCGTCTTCTTCTATTCACCTGTCTCTTCCTGGCCCTGGCCTTTGACGGCTTCTACGTCACGCTGTACATTGTGATATTCTTCACGGATATCTCACCCCTGACCAGTGGCTCATATCATCCGTATCACAAGGAGAAACTAATCATATCTCTGGCCTGCCTGTTGACGGCCCTGATTGCAGCTGTGGCCTGTATCAGGGAATCTTTCCGATTATCACTGTTATCCACAATTCTGCTCTTGACCAACTTGACCATTCAGTTTGTGCTCTGTGTCGCCCTCTATGATCCCATGGACCTCATGGACTGCGTCCTGGTACTAATTACCTCTTTCTGCACTGTATTTACTTTGATCTTTGCCGTTCTACTCAAGCGCACTGCCATTCCTTAATTTGATTTCTCATCAACGCTAATTAGATAAGCTAATGCTCTTATCTGCGACAAGGATTCCAATTTAGAAAAATGCACATTCTGTTTCTCACACTAATTAACTTGCAAATTGATGAGCTTCAGAGTTTGTTGATGTAATTGATTTATCCATTGTAACTGATTGCGCTTTGGATTGCATTTGGAAATAAATTGAATTAGCTATTGACAATATTATTTAAAGGTAATTTTGGATATCTCAAGGTCAACAGCTGATGGTTGTTTGCATGAGCTTCAGTCACGACATGGTCAACAGCCTTGATTCATGACCATGGTCAAGGATGTCTATGAGCAGGTGCAGCGGCGGCCATTGTTTGCGAAATACCTGTCTGCCTGTGAACAAGTTTAGTATTCGTCTTCCGGCAGTGTGTTGAGACTAGCTTTCTCAAAATGGCCGCGGAATCAAAGTGGCCAAATGTACTGAACATGTTCAAATGTCTGTTCAATTCGTGGCTCTGTTCTATAATCAGATGCGACAATGTTCAAGACCTAGAACTCGTACCATCAGCTGAGTGTTACAGCAAAAAGTATAGGTCCGTTTTCTACACTCTTCTCGGCCTGTGTATCTTCCGGTGGCCATTTTCTTTCAAGACAGTTCTAGATGCCTTCGAAGTGGTAAATGGCCATAACAGCTTACTGCCGGAAAATTTGAACACTTCGGAGGAAACTCGACGACTGTATGCCGTTCTAAGGACATTCTTGGCCATCATTTCCACAGCCATACCCTTGACAGGACTGTTGTCTGTTTTATGGCGAAGTTTTGTCGTACTGGTCATCTCTGGACTTCTCTGGACATTGATGGTATTCTTTGATGTGTCCATCGCAGTTGCCTTTGGCGAACAAATATTTCACATTCAGTACATAGTGGACATGACGATCATATGTTTATTTTTCTACTTTTCGAGGCTCGTCATTCTGGAAAGAAATTATTTTTGACAAATTGATATTATAAAATATTCATGGGCTGCCCGTGAATGGTGAAACCTCTCAAATATTGACCAGCCTTGGCCCACAGGGATGGGCAGAGCTAGTCTAGCTGACCTAGTTTATTCATGCCGAGCCTTTGAAGCTATCGAATCTTGCTTCAAGGTGAGCCCTGTTTACTTTTCAACAATGGCGGCTCGTGAATGATTAAGATGGCACCAAGATTCATTGAAAATCCATAGGAATTTAGACTGAAGGAAAGCAATCTGTGGTTGATGACGCCAGGTGGCGCTTCCGGGGACACGTGTTGACCTTATCAAATATCGAGTTCCTTCACATCCTGTTGACAATTTTACTCAATTCAGTACCATAGAGACCCTGAAACTTAGACTTCTAGTTTACGTAATATTCTTAAGTTTACCCGGGTTAGTCAACGAACCTTTGCCTGGAAGCATTTATGACAGACATCGCATGACATATACGTGTACCTGAGACGACGGTCCCTTTGTTCCTTATATTTTGATACAGTCAACCTTTCTCTCGTCATGGCATAGACGACACTTTTTGTTACAGCTCTTAGGTGCCAGGAATGAATGCCTTTTCTGTTGCCATGGCTACCAGCATTATCTCAGGTAAGAGCCTTCCTGACTTACATGAGAATAATAATATAACAAGGCTGATGTATGCGGTAGTACACGCATTTATAAGTTACATATGCAAATTCAATTAGGTATAACACCGCCAATAGTGAACATTCAGAAAAATCCAATTACCCTGAAAATGTCTATTTTATCGCATGCAAAGTAGAGGATGAATCGGGCCGCTTTTTCTTGGCCCGAGCCCGCCCGGGCCCGAGAGAATTTTCATCGGGCCGCCCAAGACCGCCCGATGACGTCATTGAGGCTACTGCGCAAGTACGAGTTAGTACAGTGGAAGCTGCGGACTCTTTACAATAGACGGCCCGAGCCCACCCGCCCGCGGGCTGAACGGGCGGGCCGATCGGGGCCCGTAGTAGGCCCGACCCGATTCAGCCTCTAATGCAAAGGTACATCATCATTTATTTATGGGTAAGATGTACAACTGTGGTGTTACCGATAAATATACACATTTTTTCAAACTAGACTTTGCTTAGTATTCAAAATTCCTTTCATGATCATATCAGTCATGGCGACCATTGATGCAAACAAGGTATCACATTGAAGTCCCCTTTAGAATAGAGAAAGACCATAGATGCGAGAGTTTATTGTCTCGTAGGTTACCCTATGTTACCTGTTGATAGTAATGGGCAGCGCACATGCCCTTACTAACCTGAGCAGTGGTGTCTTGAGGTCAGGTCACCAATGAATATTTGGCATGAATAATAAACTTTGCCCGTAGGCTTGTTAAATTGTGCAAGCCATTGTTGCAGCATTGTGCCTTCAGGGACATTACCAGCTGAGTGCCCCGTGGGCTGACATTGACGGTAATTAAATATGCCCGGCCAGTCTAGCGGAATACACTAGGGTGACGTAACTTCGCGCTTCAGGCATGCCAAGTACTTACTGGTCAAGGCAAGTACTGCGACTCCATTGGTATGTGTCCGTTTAGATAGCTGATAAGAAATTTCATCATCTATCGCATTTTTGAACCAAAAAATTTAGCTTTCCGCTTCGAAAGTGTCAACGCCAAATTTCAGTCCAACTAATAAGATGGTATTCGGAGCCGACACATACCAGAGCCGCCAGTATTCCGTGTGCCATGATTGTATGAAATGTCTGGCATACCATGCATACCATAGATAGTCTCGAAACAGTGAAAAAGCACTTGAAGGTCCAGCCATGCGCGAACAGGTAGCGAGACGTTCAGTAGTTGCTTAATTCGACGCTAGGGGGCCAGAATTTTGAAGGCGAAGCCCTGCTAGAGGCCGGAATCAGCCACCTGGCGGCAAGTCGTGGCGATTACTTACCAACCCAGCTACATAAATTTATCAAAATTCTTGAAACAAATACAACCAGCGTCAGCAATTAATGACAAGGTTGACTTAATGGCAATTAGCTTTTAAAGGATGATACTTTTGTTTGCTGAACAGTTTACCATCAAGTATCACTTTTACTGGATTCTAAAGGCTTTGCTGCAAAAACTAACCACACCAGCGCCCAAGCTAAAGACATTGGCATTGAAGTTGGGTCTCAAGGTCAATTGAGTCACAATTCAGCATCATTATGAAAAGAGTCACGTGACGTGAGAAAACAAGTAAAAATAAAACTGAAAGGCAAAAAAGGCTGTCTCTCTTTGTTTTGCGCACAAAATTTTGATTAATTGTAATTTGCATTGTGTGCCCATGAAATAATATAATATATGAACATTGCTAGTTTCAAGACATTCCTATGAATATACCAGTTGCCTCCCAGTGCTAATTGTTGCCTGCGCAATTTAAGTACCACCCCTTAGGTTGGCACGTAGTAAGTTTCGCATGGTAGCTATTTTGCAGTAGTGAAAACTTACGAATGCCAATGGATTCCGCCATTGAAGGAATATTATTCTATGCGCTGTCATACACACTGGTGTCTCTAGTTGTCGCCATTGTGATCATGACTTGCCAGACAATGGACCCCGTTGCATCCATAAAGGTACACGTGACAAAATGGCTGCTACTGTTCACCTGGTCCCTTCATACCTACCTGGTGTGGTCGGGGACCTTCAATCAAGTGTATGACAAGTACCAAGCCACCGAGAGCACCGTTCCGCTGACCAATTACGAGACGACCCCTGTGCCTGAGTCGTACACAGTGACCGCCATGACGAATGTGACACTTATATTCACCATTACATTTCTCATCCTGACCATCGCCGGGTGCATCGGGGTGTGCTGTGAAACCATACCATTACTGACCACAGTGTCCTTTTTATGGTCGTCATCCTTCATCTTTGACATTGGGTCTCATGTGGCGGCAAATATTGATTTGCTGCCATACCAGACCTTCATGAGATTAATGATACTACTCGGGCTGTGGTACTTTTTGCGACTACTCAAGACCAGGAAGAGAAGCGAAGAATCGGAATACTGAAAGGGCTGAGAAGGTTCTAAACTGCGTTAACGACTCAGAGCAAAGTTCTAAACACGAAGCAAGTCGAGCAGAGTTGACGTCAATGTAGAACATTTGCTCTGAGCATAGTGTTTTTCGATCATGTTTTATGCAACCTTTGCATCTTTCTCGCCCTAGTATAACCCATTGACACAGTGACCTGGAGCTGGGAAGAATATTGCATTCATGTCGAAAATCGAACCTGTCTACCTTGATCAGAGCTTAGAAACGCTCCGCTCAATATTGTGGAGAAGTATTTGGCCGCCAGGTGGCGCCAGTGAAACAATGCAATGTGACATATCGATCGGACATTCGTCGTCCATTGTGAATCCTTTTCCAAAGAAGAAATAGAGAGTACAGCTGATTACTGTTGTGACATTGTGCGAATGCAAATCACTTGTTTACTATTGCCATGAAGACATCCGGGTACTATCGAAGTCCATTCATAGGACATCTATAGGCCTCTCTCGCGGGAAGACTATTCTTCGGCCATGTTTGCCGTGGACTATGTCCATGGCACAGTCATTGGCTACAGCACGGGTCACATTGACCGTGAGCAGGCAGCGTACCATGTCCAGGAAGCCGATGCCGTATCAGCTAATCAGTCAGTATCAAGACAGGGCACCGGAAGAGGAATATGTCTGAGGGCGGCCACATGTATACTGCTCATAGTTTTACCAATATTTGTCGCCTCGACCTTCATCACCTACTTCCTGATGAAGAACACCTCCTTGGGTGACCAGGACCACCTGCATCAGTATGCAATATATGCATTCATCATATTTTCCGCCGCCTCTGTGTTTCCCTTTGCTCTGTTCTTCATAGTCATCATTGTGGAAAAGATTCACTCCAAGTACAAAACCTTCCGGGAAAGTATGAACGAAGTATCGCGTGTCTCGGAGGAGGAGTCAAGGTCTTTTTCGGCCAATATCTACGAGAGACCCCTGGACAGCTCGCTGATGATTGGCTCCGAGGTCATTGTGGTCCACGATGGTCACGGGCTGCAGGGTCACGAGGTGACCATAACTGACTTTAGCCGAAGGCGTCGAGGAACTCTCCACAGACAGGAAGCCTTTGACTTTCCGCCAGGGTACGAAGAGGTGGCCATCTTGTCGCCCAGGTTTGGTCAAGAAGAGCAGCCACCGTCGTACGAGATGGCCATCTTGTGTCCCACCGCTGACCAGGGCCACTGCTCCTTCGAAGATGGTCAAACTTCCAAGTCAGCTGGTGTCAAGGAGTTTAGCTTTGATGACAAGCCGCCGACGTACGACGAGAAGACAATGAAGATATGAGAAGGAGCGCAGCCATGCATAAAACAAGCTGTTGTAAAGCCCGATATAATAAAAAAAGTATCAATATTAAAAGTGAATATTTAAGCGGAAATGAGAGACTTTTGCAGACTAGGAAAGATTCCGCAGTGTGGCGCCACTGTTGCGCGTGAACACTGCGTGACGGCTTTCAGCGCCACCTTACCGGCATCCGCAGGCAACAAAGTTTGCCGCGAGCCTATGACTGCTTTTGCTAAAAATATCGATCAGGTAGGCGTCTAAAAAAGAAAATATGCCTACGGTATTGCCACGCATAATTTTGCTGTCATAGCTGTGAATGTCCTTCATATTTGCCTTTCACTGTTTACATGTGAAAAGAAGCGCTGAGACGAGCGTAGGAAAACTTTTTAAGGTGAAATATATCATGAAGCGTCTCGAAGGCAAACAATGGACAACTATGCGAAACCTGATGAGTCTATAGTCTTATCATATGTTGATCAAACATAACATGGACAGTGTTGTTATCTCCCACCTCGACGTCATTTCCCTTATAGGCTCACATTTGCAATTGACTATGAAATACTCCTCTTTTATACGTTCAACTTTCCTTTGGGACTAAAATACGTGTACGCCTTAAGGGATCGTATCTCAAGATTATTCAGTCGCAAGATAACAAGGCAAGCTGTTTCATTTCATTTCTCAACCTCACGCCTTATAATTCCTGTCGTATCTCTTCCCAGCTCACCTTCAGTCGCGAAATATATATTCCTAATACTGCCATTAATAGCTACATTTACTCCTTCGCTTCCATAACTGGGATTAGTTAGTAGTTTAAACATGTTGCTTTCCCTCAGTACCTTACTGTTCGCTAATTTCGGTAAGTAGTGAATAAATTTGAGCAACAATTAGCCTAAATTTTGTCACCCTTCAGCCCTGGGTATCGCATATCCATATTACGCATCCAGCGATTACCATCAGGTGCAAAATGGCGTCAAGAGACGTACCTACGTGCCTGCGGCCATTCCGAGCCATACTGATCGTAGATTTCATCAGAAATCTTTCAACCCTCATGACCCAAACTGCCAACACAGTGATAATATATTCGACTTGAACTCAATGTGGCAACCAGCTGAACATACAAACTACGTCTACCAGAACCAGATGCCACCCAGTCCCCAGGCAACATGGCCGCCACAATATCACGCACCCATATGTGCAACCTATCCATTTTGCCCTCAAGCTCAGCAAACAAATACCCTGCCGAGGACACATACATACCTATTGTATCAAGGACAGCCTACCTATAGCCTAGTTCAGCAACAGCCCCAAAAACGCCGCTTCTACTATCTAACCAATGTACAAAACTATCAACCCAACTATGAAGGTCAATTTATCTACGCCAGACCGGCTGTAACTTTCAGGACGGCCCCTAAGGTTCCGGAGCCGGAAGTGAAGCTTCCTGATCCTGATGATGCGCGATTCATCACCCAAGGACCGGAAACTGATGAAGACGACTTCACACCCACGACTGAGGGACCGGCTGTGACACAAACCGCAGCGCCATCTGTCAGACCAACGGCCAGAACTAGCGTACCTGAGCCTGAAGACGAGGAAACTGAAACTTCGACATCGCCTTCAACTGACGACTACAAGGACACTTCCGAGACAACCCCTGGGGCTGAAACTACAGCGACTAAAGAAGCTAAGGAAACTGAAGTTAAAATTAAGCCGGCCTCCGCTGATGATGATGACGATGAGGAGGACGTCTTAGAGGACAAGTTTGCAAATGACCAAGTGACCACTGGCCCGACAGCCACTGGCCAGGAACCGGAAGTCACCACCCGGCCGCCGCGTACTCCAACACAGGTTCAGGAAGGAGAGGGTGAAACTGGCGGTGACTCACTTCCGGAACCCGACGAAGAGGACACTGACGATGATGATAAGAAGGAGGTTGCCGAAGGAAGAGCAACAGCTGATAGTGACCCTGACACTGAAACTAGTCCAGAGACCGCCGCTGAGCCGGAAGGCGAGAAGCCAGAAATAGCTGAGGCGAAGGATGATGAAGAAAAGGACGATGAAGAGAAGGACGAGGAGGAGAAGGATGAGGATGATGATGAGAAAGACGAGGACAGTGGGTCAACTCTGACCGTAATTCGGCCAGCTGACCAACTGTCGCCGGCTTTGAAGCAGCAAATTGAAGACCTGAAGCGAAAGGACAAAGAGGACAGAGAGGCGAAAGCTTTGGAAGACAGTGAAGAGAAATTCGTAGACGATGAAGACGATGGTCAAGCCGAGACGCAAGAAGGTCAAGCCGAAGGCCAAAGTGGTCAAGAAGCAACTGAGAAGCCCGAGGAAGCTGCGCCCACCACTGCCGAGGCTCGGCGGGGAGATCTTGGCGATGATTACGACTACTGATTAATTCGCAATTGAGAAAGAACTTAATTGACTTCAGGTACGGCACATGGCTGACAATTATCATATTTAACATCTTGTTTATCCAACGTCTTCACAATAGCCATTGTTCAGCCCTGAGAGAAAGTGTTTTTGATGGAAAACTTTATCATATTTTTTAGATTAAAGTAAAAAGCCAATTTATGCATGTTGAATTACGCAATATTTCCTTACTACCTGTCCTTTGTCAGCCTTTTCAGCCATTCTACAGAAAAGTTTCAAGGTTTAGTGATTTAGAAACACTTGCTTTTCATGTTTCAACCAGCCCTGATTAATAACAGGCCAGTGATTTGGTCACTCAAAAGGCCACTCTCGTTAGCGATTCGCTGTAGCTGACGCGCAAATGTGGTCACGTGATTAAATTTCATGTTTTTCGTTAAATAGTTCCCTTCATAATTAAATGTGTCCCTATAAAGTCAACTACAGGTCTTTATTAGCTAACCATGGCAAAAAAGTCCCCTCGAGAGATTTGTAACCGCATTTAGTGGAGGAACACCTTAACGGGAAATCAAGGCCGCTAGATGGCGCTCAGTTAATATGAAAAAGTTTAGCTTCGAGACAGGGTGTGACTTAGGTTATGCAAATACTTGATAATTTATTGACCGACGACTTTGCTGTATGAAGGGTGTTAGACAAAGGGAAACTTGTTTTTACTTTACTACTTCGAAACTTCCAGATTTCCCTTCCGATTAGAAAGGACATCCTGTTGACTGACATTGATTTCCGAAAATGGATGCAATGTGCTACTTGATAGTCTAGTGAAAAGTAAACTGCGTAGACTTGCAGACAGTTGCAGTCTAAGGCGCCAATTAGCTGTACCTGTTCGGCGAATTCACCTGTTGAATATATTAAAAAGTAAAAGTCAGCTCTCACCGACTCAGAGGGAGACGGGGAGGGAGAGGAAGGGAGAAGCTAACAGATTTGGTTACGTAATGCGAAGCTGTCATTACAGTTTTTCGCAGTACCAGTTTTTGATAGTTGGCATTTTTTATATCATATTAACTTTCTGTTATGTGTGCATCTCTCAAGCGATTCATCCTTCATGAGTCATTAAGTGCTATTTCAACGAGCCTTCGCAAACCTATAGTGATGAGAGGGACAGAGAGGGAGAGGGATTGAGCATCAGCGAGAAGAGAGGATTTCTAAACTAGCTTGACGACAACGACATATGAAATAGGGGGACCTCTCTTTTTTCACCCCCGACGAGGGAAAATTCCCGAATAGGCAGCACCAGCAAAGTCAGAGAGGGGAGAAGGGAGAGGAGAGAGGGAGAGGAGAGATAGAGAGAAGCAATCCCATATAAAGTCCCTAGTTGTTTTTATTTTGCGCATTTGCAATTGAGCATCCAGCGTTTCGCTGAGCGGATCGTGTAGTTCCAGTTAATTGAGTAGCATTCGCTAATTGCCTCGTTCATCATGAAGGTTACTGTGTGCGTTCTGGGCTTCCTAGCTCTATGTCAGGTCACACTGGGTGCCTCTGTGGTGTCCATGAGGCAACTCGAGCGTGAAGATGTGCCCATTGATGCCGACGTTGTGGTTGTAGACAAAAATGGCGCCAGTGTCCAGGGAACAGAGTACCATGTTGCCGGTTTTGACAAGAAGGATGATAAGAAACCCGAGGACAAAGTTGAATTGGACATAGACGATGATGGACACTTCCGATTTGGTGGCCGTATTCCTGAACTTAACCATTTCCATGGGTCAGTCCACAGGTTGTTCGGTGTTCTCAACCAGCACATGGACGGTAAGATCTGATTACTGAATGAAATTCTACAATTAATCTTTTCTGTAGATGTCTTCCGACAACTGAGTTCGTCATTTGGCTCAAGGTTCCCATCTTCATTCGGATCATCGTTCGGCCGACCAGTGAGACCCATGTTCACGCCCATGAGACCATCATTCGGCATGAGGCCATCTTTCCCCTTCGACTTTGACGACAGCTCGTCGTCCGAGGACAGTTCAGAGGAAGACCGAGGCACTGACGTCGCCTCACTTCCGGACAACTTCAACAACACCAAGACCGAACTGGTGACCATCGGTGGTAAGCCATTCATCAAGAAGACGACCATAGTCAAGAAGGGCGGAGCTCATTCTCAGATTCACATTCAAACTGTGTCCTACCGACCTGTCGATGAGACTGAAAACATTGAACCCGGATCCGAAGTTGGTTCTACCGGTTCCGTCGACGGTGTTGACTTGAAGCCCGAAGCTGACGTTAAACCTGAAGCCGAAGTGGTGCCTGAAGCTGAAGTGGTGCCTACCAGTGCTCCTGGTGTTGAGCAGGATGGTGAATTTGTTGATTTTGAAAAGGAAACCGATCTAATGGAGAAGGAAATCGAAAAAGAGAAGGAAGCTGAAATGAACGAGAAGGATGCTGAAACGAAGGAAAAGGATGAGAAGAAGAAAATCGAAGAAGATTCCGTTTGAAACTTGAAAGTGCCAAACCACAGTGGCATACTTTGGTATTACTTACATATCTTTCATTTTCAATTTTTTTGGAGATTCGAAACGAATAAACTCGATTGATAATCGTCTTAATTGTTTCAGATGTTATTGAACTAAAGGGCTTGACAACAGTAATCATCTGTAAACATTCAACTCGTGCACTACGGAAACGGTCCCCCGCTTCTTGTCAATGTTTTTCATGTGGAAAACACCCGCAATTTGAGCTTTAACACACCCTATGAACTGGATTACTCATAATTCAGCTGTACATTATGTTGAGCAACTCATGAAGAATCGGTTCACGTAATATTGGATTTTTCACTCTACATCCACCGTTGAATAGGGAATCAAGTCTAGTCAGTGGTCACCAAAGAAAGAAACTTGTCAACCGTGGTATTTGATTTAGTTCAAACCCAAATGGAGGACTCGACCAAAGTCAATCAATTCGATATTCCTGACGATGATCAAGGACGGCAGAGAGACGGAAGTGAAAGTGACCATCGAAGATGATGCTGGAAACTTGCCAGACAAGAATGACCAGACAACGGGCTCCAGAGAAACGGTGTCAGGGGTGTCGTCATGTTCTTCCCCAGCACCACTGGAACCATTCTATGGTCGCTATATTTGCAAACTATTGCCAAAGGCAACATCCAGAGAGGGTGAGACGACTAGTTACGCCATACATTCCACGAGAAAGGCAGACAACGAGAAGTTTGTCGTCCGAAGGCAATATGAAGACTTTGAACACTTGCACCACTGCCTGACTGTTGCAGCTTGGCCCGGTGATGGACTCATTATATCACCCTTGCCGGTCAGGCAGCCAGTAGTTCAGGAAATCAGCACTCCGAAGAAAAGGCTCGGTCAAGCCAGTAAGACTCTTTTGTGCGACGACTGGCGCAATGATTGCTTTCAGCTCCAAGAGTATTTGCAGTCCATGGTCAACCATCCGATGTTTGGCCGAAGTACGGATATTTGGGACAAATTTCTGGCCACAGCTGACGCCCCGGCACGAATTAAGGCGAAAAGGTTTGGTGGCCTGCTGAACAAGATCACTGACAGCATCGAGAATCGTGGTAAATCCAGTCATTCCGACTTCGACGAGTACTTCAAAAAGGAGCGAGACTACATCAGTAATTACGTAATATTCATGCGAGAAGCCGTTGATATGTTCAATCAGAGAACTCAAGCAAGACTGAGTAAGTATTCAGCTACACTGGAAAGTAATACATCTTAAAAAGCAATGTATCACTAATATCCATAATATCCATGGCTGCTTTGCATAATCACTTATCAGCGAGAGCGAAGAGCATCGCACGCCGAGCACAAGGTTACAGTACACCATCACCATAAATTATTAGATGTCCTGAATTGAAAAAGTTTCACGTTTTCCATATAATCATCAAGCGAAATTTCACTCTAATCTGTGAGAAATATCCCTAGACGGCTGGTGTTATTTAATAATGATATTCCGGTTATCACCTTGAATCCGGTAGGCCAGACAGAGAGGGAAAGGAAGAGAGGGAGAGCGACACTTGCCTCTACTTAGTTATGTATAATGTCCGTGGGAAAAAGTTGCGCAACTTTAAGTGGAGGCAATGTGCCTCGGCTTCAATTTGTCTACTATACACATACAGTAGGCGAGAATGCCCGAAAAACTAATAAGTATTTTTTCGGCTCTCGGGAACCATTTTCACTTTGTCACGTGATCACTTTTACCGGTCTTTAGAGACATCTCGTAATCATTGCCGAAACTTTTACGCCCCACTAGTCAGCTCTGCCTTTGCATATGCGACAAATATTTGAATGCACATGTACGACTAATGAAAGTTTCCGATATATTTGCAAAACACACATTTCATCCTCATCTTTTTTTCCATCATCCATTTGCAGAACTTGCCGCAGTCTTGGCTCATTTGTCGACGGCGCTCAACTTGAACCTGTCGACCAGTGATAGCGACATATCGAAGCAGGGAGCCAAGTTTTTCAGTGCATTCTCAGTCGGCCTGGACGACTACAGGAAGACAATAGAGGCCATGGCCCAGAATGACGAGATTACCCTGGGGTCGTCTCTTGAGTTCTGGTCAAGGATGCTGGAAGCGGAACAGGAAATGCTACATAGGCGGACCTGTCTCCTTGTTGACTATGAGAATGCGAATCGTTCACTGGACAAAGCCAAGCCCCATAAAAAGGAGTCGGTGAGTTGAGACTGCAGCAAAGGCGATCAAGATTAGATAACTGCCTAATGGAAGCGCTGCTTTGATTGACTCCTTAATGCCCTGCTAGTCATTAAGCTACCTCTCGTGCGCTTCTATCTCTATTGTCTCGTAATAATTAAGATAAGTCCTGGAAGCCACTCGGGTCTGGGCACTGAATGTATGCGGAAATTGATTGTCGACAATGTTGCTCTTTTATGACTGAAACGTCTTCCTCAACTTTGACCCTGAAATCTGTGATTTTTGTGTCCTTTTATCTCTCTCTCTCTCTCTCTCTCCCCTCTCTTCCTGCTTTCCGTTATATGGATGAAATTTCGGTGACTTCAGGTCAATAGCTGAATAATGTAGCTCTCAAGCTCTGAAAAGCTTCAATCAATGAAGACATTAGGCATCGTGAATGCACAATGATTATGACCATGACATTGGCCATCCATCGAGACTGGCCAATAAAGTGCAGCCATAGAAAAGAGGGAAGAGAGAGAGAGAGGGGGGGAGAGAGAGAGAGAAGAGACGATTTTTATCTTTGGAATATTCGAAACTAGCTCAATTAGGCAATTTGCAGCAAATCAGGCGCTGAGTTCAGGTCTGCACAATTCTGAGCTTGTCTCGGGTTCCTCTCTCCCTCTCTTCTCTCCCTTCCTTCCTCTCCCTCTCCCTCTCGCATTGAGTTTCAGCAAACAAAATATTCTTGAAAACATTTTGCTATACTTGGTATTATTTCTTCTAGTTTCATTCTTTACTGATGTCTACTTGAAGGAAGAAGAGAGAGAGAGAGAGAGAGAGGGAGAGGGAGAAAGAAAGAGAGGGAGAGAGAGACATTGTGAAAGGCAAGTGAAGAGAAGCCGACTCGGTAGGCCGAACTTTGCGCTCAACTACCGTTCTCTCTCTCTCTCCTCTCCACTCCCTCTCTTCCATCTCTCGCTCTCAAAGGTCTTTCTCCTTCGCTCTCTTGCTTATTAGTTGCCTCATAGCTACTGTGCTGGTCGGATGCACTTGTTTTACCATACTGAAACTTGTTACTTCCCTCATACTATTATACGTTCACCGTGAAAAGGATTTGTCCTCAGCTTCACTTCCCATGTACCTGACAAATTGCGCAATTTCAATCAGTTTGACGCCACACCAGCCATCTGTGTTTCGTGATTAGATTACGGACAGTGTAATGGTCGTGACCACACTCACGTGACTGTCTGATGTGGCCAAAAAGTGACCAGTTTAGTTTGTACCTAGTTGTTCTTCTAGTGAAGCTGTCTGTGACTGACCGGTCCTTTGTGATCGCCGACATCAATGGAACCCTCGAGTATGGGCACATGTTTCCACCCGAGTGGGCCGAAGCTGTCTTTGGCCATAAAGAGAAAGTGGACCAGTTGATTGACTCGGCCACGGCCATCTCTCCGGTCACCAGGTTGCCGGAGACACTGTACCAGCAAATGAATCGAATTGTTTCCAAGTCAAGTACATCTCGAGAAGAGCCCGAATCGAAGTTGACCGTCAACATGTCGCCCGGTTCGCGGGCAATCAAGTTTGATGGCAAGGTGACCACGGCCAACCCTATTCGGCCCACTGACGGCAGTGATGTCGACTTGCGGGACTTGTTGAAGAAGGAATTCGACGAAAAGTCAAACTCAAGAGCTATGCCCACCTCGAATGGACTGAACATATTTTCGGTCATCCCGCTTGACCACCAGGCCACCAACCATCAGCCGGGCATTGCGTCGAGTGACCGTCGTCAGGTGCCGCCACCGAAGGTGTTATCGCCCACGGTGACAATAAGAAAAAGCTCCACCAATGGTCACTCTCATGCACCGCAGTCTGGGGTCAGTCTTGTCGTCATCAATCCTGAACTAAGGGGTCAACCGGGCAGTCCACATGTGGTACATGTAGACCCGCCCCAAGAAACTGTCATATACCACCCAGGACCGACGCGAAAACCGTACGTCTACCATAAAACAGTGTCCAGTGGGCAGCGACCAGTAACGCCACCTAGCAGACCTGTCTCTTCTACTGCCGGTAACACGCGCTACGTTGCCACGGCAACTGAAATGACGGTCAAAATCGTCCCAACACCGTCGTCTACTACCACCGGACCCCAGCTTCAGTCTACAGTGTCCAGTGCCGACCGGAACTTCCGGAACAAGCTGGTCAACCCAACTAGCCAGTATGACGAGTTCCTGAAGAAGTTAAACGCTACATTGTTGAACAAATTCTCTCAGCCTTCCTCAACGACAACGACATCTTCACCGGCACCGGAAGTGATACTTTTTGAAAATATCACCGCGAGCACAGCAAAGCCTGTGGACCATGAAAAGATTGACCTGAAGGCTGATAGTGAAGAGAAGGAGCAAGACTATGACAACATTGCCGACGGCTCGGTGGGCATTCGTACCAGTGAAAGGGGCAAACTGCCCGCGGACCACGATGGCGGCGAAGGTGGTGACCAGGAAGTTTACACTGGTCAAAATGAACCCGAGTCGTACAAATTGACCACTGAGCGTCTAGCGTACATTCTGATTGGCTCCTGTTGTGCATTGTCCATTATCTGTCTCATCATTGTGGCCTTTTCCATTCGCTGTCGGGACATGTGCGACGAGTACAAGGCTTGGAAGAAGGCCGAAAAGCTGGCCGTGTACGGCAACTATCGTCATGGTCACGGCCGACGACCTAGGCCACCTGTGGGCCAGCGGCTGACTGAGGAGCCATTTTACCGGAATATAGGAGAAAACAATTCGAATTATCCCCAGATTAGCGCCATCTCGAGGCCCATTTTCGGGCCGTCGTGCTGCTGTAACTCCCAGTGGTCAATGCAGCGGCCCGAGTCGAGCTCTTGTCCCAGGGGTTACTTTCACCCTTGCCCGAGGGGCAAGCTGCCCTTTGGGGCCGCTTCGTCGGTGCACACTGTATTTCCTCGGCACATCACTGCGGCCAACAATGTGACCTTTAGCGAAGAGGAAGACGACTCGCTGGTCACTTCGGTCATCATCAACGATGACCACAGTCACCCTCCGGCCCCGGTGTCCCGGTACCCGGGTGGACCTCACCGGGTCGTGATTGGCGGCGGAGGCGGGGAGCCCCATTGCACTTGTGACATGGACCAGGGACCATCTGCAAATAGCGGTCAAAAGACAGTGCACAGTCACGTGACAAGAGCCAAAGTTGGTCACAGCCATTCGACATCATCCACTTCGCCACCTGTCAAGGTGATTACGCACTCGAAGCAACCCCAGGGACCGTCTAATAATAGCAAGGGTCACAATAATCACCCCACCAGCTGGGTCCAGTCGTCCATCATAGTGAACGAGCTGCATCGGCGACATTCAAGTATAATTGATCACGAGCGCTCGGCCGGCCCATCGACGGCCCACCCCTACGCGAATAATGTGCATAGTAATCACGACGGGCAGCAACAGCATGGTCATAATGGAGGCGGTGGTCACAACCATCATGGCGGCCATGGTCGGCCCTTGTCTCAAGAGGAGAAGAGGCTAATTTTCTGGTCCGCTAATGAGGACAGGCTAATTTGAAGCGAAGCAAGAGGGAGAGAGCGAGAGGCCAGGAGCCGACCAGGGCGGCAAGGAGCTCTCACCCTCGTCGACTTGTAGACAAATTATGTCGACAATAGAAACAAAACTTGCTTCTCTCCCTTTTTTCGTATATTATCTACGTATCATGCCATTCACATTGACTTAGGTGCCAGATTCACTTGTAGCAAAAAATCTCCAATCGCAAAACACTTTTATTTTAGCAAACTTGGACGGTAGACTTGAAACCACTCTCACCCTCTTTCGTAACATCTATCGCACCTTCTCTCGGGTCACTTAATTGTCTCTCTCTCTCCTCTCCCTCTCTTTCCAAGTTGCCTTTCCTGTTGATATTATTCAACCTGAATATGAAGTCCACTGGAAAGATGATTGTCATGTCACTCTGGAAAGTGTAATTTATATAAACTGTTCATATCATTTGCTTTCCTAAATCATGTCGTTGACACTGACAAATCAAGCTGCCGCTTAATTGGCGACTTAAAAAGTCTTTAATTAACTTGATCTTGTGGCAATTTGTGACGAGAGAAAAAGAGGGAGAGAGTACAATTAGAATTGACAGTTGCTCTAATTTCTGAAAAGTTTGCCAATGTGGTTGGTTTTGTTGCTGATTCTCTTTTTATGTTGATGAGAAGCAAGGATAAAATAAATAGGAAATTTGGTTAACTTGCTTGGTTAATTCTTTGCTCTTTGAACTGAATTTAGTTTGACTTGGAGTTCCAATTGTCATCTCTCCCTCCCTCCTTCCCTCTCTCTCTCTCTCCTTCGGTTTTTCGCTACATGCTTGGTTAGCTTTGATAGTCTTGGTCGCCAACCACATACTTGTCTCATGCTATTGGTTTTTGCGCCATCTTTTATTTGCTGTTGACTTCTACTCGACGCTCTCTCCCTCCCTTCCCTCTCGCCTTCTATCTCTCCTCTCTCTCTCCCTCTTGCTCTTCTTCTTTGAAAGAAGGTGAACCTTGGAGTTGTTTTCTTGCGGTTAGATTTCGTCGCTAATTGTACGACACCTTTTTAAAAGGGCTCGGTAATTAATTAACTGTTCAGATAGCCTTAGAGAGGGAGGGAGAGGGGGAGAGGAGAGAGAGAGAGAGAGCCGCGGTCACACTCTGTAAACTGAGCAGTGTAATTGAATTCGCGTGCTCCTTGTCCCCTTCGTGACACAATGGCCAAGATGTCCTCCAGTCTTGTATTGGTGACACTTCATATCATGGCATTCGTGACCTTGTGACACTGAGTTACATAATATGCTTAAGAGACGAGCACGGCAAGAGTTGCTGATATAAAAGGAATAAACAATGTCTGACTTGTCTTCTTCTATGTCTCATTATTCAAAGTCGGAATACGTATAACAATTGTACATTATGTTGACTTGAAAGTCACATATTCCATTTTTTCCGCTAATGGCGATAAAAGGTTTCTCTAGCGTTACAATGACTCGCTTTACAACAAAGAAACTTTTCCTGCTCTTTTTCTTACGCAATATTTCTCCATCTTTGGCTCTCTCTTCTCTCCCTCTTCCCCTCTCTCCCTCTTCCCGTTCTCCCCTTATCCATATACCACGGTCATGTTGACACAAAATCATCTACGTCACGGTTTCCCGCTCGGTGGTGCGCTTGGATTCATATTTCATATATTTTCCCCTTTGCACTCGACAATGGGTGACAATTGAATGCACGACAGGCTGAACAAAACAAGATGGACGCCGAGCGAGCCTTTGAAGACTGTTCCGACGTCGCTCGGCTCGAGGTAATCTTTTTTATTCACAATCAGCTGATAATCTATTAATCTCTCTATATATCTCTTCCATCTCTGACGTAGATCAGAGCATTTCACAAGAACCGAGCCCAAGGGATGGGCAGTGCGCTTGAAAATTATGGCGAAGCCCAGCTGTTGGTGTCACGTGACATGTATGACATAATGCGAAGGTCTCTGGACACCTTGAAGCGATTTACATTCCAGTGAACGAGACACTGTTTGCTCCCTTGATTAAATATACCTGCAATTTGCGAGAGGTGATGAACTGGAGGTTTGGTTAAGTTGATTGCAATCTCATTATGTCTAACCATGCAAATTGCTAATTGATTTGAACCAACAAGCTGATTGTGTTTTGCGAAAGTATGTCATGCATGTTGCTTCTTTTTTCCGGCCGACCATTTTTGATTTATATCAGATTAAACAAAGACGATAACCTGCAATTAGTGGCTCGTTTCTAAATTATCGGCAGCTTTCTACTTGGTTACTCCTATTATTCTTGTCTACTTTCAAACTTGGCGCCGCTAAATTTGAATGGCCATTCAGCTACCTGTGAGTTTTGGGGCTTTGACATGCAATAAAGAGATAGGTTGCTTATTCTAGTCTCGCCGAACTAAGTGTCCTCACTACTGAATCACGGAAACTGTTCGCAAACAAAATGGAATCGTGATTTAGTGTTCTATTGTTACGTAACAATGAGATCATCCACATAGTAATTATAGACGACGCTATTTCCTGATGAAATGGATCTCTCCCTCTCCCTCGCTTTCTCTCTTTGTTTTCAGGACGCTTTTAGCTCCTTGTTGTGCTTCAAACTGATCCGATACATAGGACTGTTTCAGAACCATTGGGCGTGGACAGGATCAAGTATCGTGAGTCACGAAAAGTGAAAATCAAACCATGCCTTGTTAAGAAGTTGAGAAATGGCAAACTAGATCAGTTTCATTGTCTCTCTCTCCCTCCCTCTCGCTCTCTCTTTTCCACCGGTTCCGCTTTTCCAGGTGCAATTGGAGACAGCCCCTGAACTGCGTTTGAACCGTTGTCTCGTTTTCATTTTCGGGGGCGGCTCGCAACTCACATTAGTTATGGGCAAAAAAAAATATATGTCACAGCAATATTGCGCATATTACTGGCGCATGAAGGCCACCTGGCGGCGGGGGTGGACAGCTCGAGTTGCGGCTAGTAGTCGTAGTCTAGCCGTCGCGGCAAAGAGGGCTCCTAGAGAGAAAGGCTGACCCTACCTGAGCTGTCTAATTACACCCGCCCACCTGAGTCTTTGTTTGTGACTAATTGGCACCATGTTCCTCGTCTCTGTCCTACTAATTGTCGGCGTTGTTTGTGCAAATTGTGCCAATGTGCAAGTGACTTACCGGGACCGCGTTTACCGTTACGTGGGCACCGAGACCAACAAGTCAAACATAGTATTCCCTAGCGACGAACTGACCCCTGGGCCCAATATGGCGGACACTGAGAGGGCAAATGAGGTGACCTTTCGCAAAGGTCAGCGAAGGAATAGGTTTCACGAAGAAAAAAACTCTCCACATCCTACTTTTTCACAGGTAAGCGGAAAAGGAAATTGTTTCTCCCCTAAATGGTCAAAGAATTAATGGCACAGAGAAAGTTAAATTGCACTGTGAGCCTTGTCACAGTGTCCAGAACTTGGCACGTGATTGACATTTGGACTTGGACTTTGTCCGATAAAGTCCATTACTGTGTATCGATCGCAACTCACTACGCTGCGTGCGTGATCTCATGTTATTTGTTATTTATATCGACTAATCGTTGCCGCTGAGAATGTACACTAGGGGTAAAAATACACACACCAGTAATTAGTGTGGTTTACCTGGCAAACAGCTAATTGAAGGTCTATATATTGCCAGGATATACCTGAGCAGCTGCTCATCAAGATGAAGGACTTGGCTGACCCTTCGCGTTTCATGGACACTTTGGTCTACGAGACGGACCCCGAGGTCAAGGGTCACGATGGCATTAGCTTGTCATACTTGCAGCGAGGTCAGTATTCAGTTTCTTGTTCATGACTGATCGCCAATTAATTGCATCGAACGAAATATGCGTTTGACTGATGACAGGATATGAAGGCACTGGAACCGGAAGTGGCTCGACTACTGAAGCCAGTTCAGCTAACAAGAATGGCGTGACACCTTTCAAGAAGACTCCTCGAAGTGAGCCCTTTGAAACCATCGATCATGATTAACTAGGTTGAAACTAATTTAATTCCCCGTCTAATCAGTGCCTAAAATATCGAGCCCAGCTGGATGTGCCGTCGAGCTGCGAACAGTGGAACTCGAGTCGCCGAAGGAACATGAAATGTACTATCCTTGGTGCGTTCGATTGCCCCGATGTTCTGGCTGTTGTCCAAGTTCGAGGCTCGAGTGTGTACCTACTAATGTGTCTTACATTGACGTCACGGTAAGTGTCATGGCCGACCATAGTATGTTAATAATTGCTTAACACTGTGTGCCTTGTATTAAAGGCTCTTCGGCTCCGGTACGCCAAGTTCGATCAAAAGTTCAAGTTCGAAGGGGTCAAAGTGTTCAAGATGATGAAGCACGAGTCGTGCCAGTGTCAGTGCATTCAGCAGCCCGAGGACTGTTCTCAGAACCAAGTGTACATTCCGGAAGAGTGTCGCTGCGTATGTCCGGACAAAAAGGAGGCCGATGCGTGCTCTTCGCTGCCTTTCAAGATCTGGAACAAAGAGAACTGTTCATGTTCGTGTCGAAGTCGACCTCTTTGTTCAACAGGCTTGTTCTTTGACACCGAAACCTGCCGATGCAAAGTCAGCGAGAGCACAAGCAAAGCTGCGGACGCTAGATGGCGCGTCGCTACTACTACGACTAATGGCGGCATGGTCAAGGATGACCATCGGCCCTACACTTCTACTAGCTCGGCAGTCAGGCCAGAGATGACCACTGTGGCGGGACAGAAAAGACGATGAGGTCACGTGACCTCTGACATGTGCTGTACTCATGCTGCAGTCAAGGAGAACTTGAAAGAACATATTTGTATATTCTCATAGTATAATATAATTGCCGGAATACACGTTCCAGGGAATGAAATACTTAAAACTTGTAGATAGAATTACATAATCGAAAAACAGCAATAATAAATACTTAGATAATGAAACCTTACCTGACAAGCGGGGCTCCCTCTGGTCACGCGTGAGTGAACTTGCACGTGCCGTTAGACGACTGACAAAGGAAACTCTTGGTGTATATATTAGACGGGGACAAAGCACTAATTACAGGTATAAAAAGGTCTGGAGAGAGAGACAGATAATTGAGGTTAAGTCAAGTTTTTTCACCTGGCGCTTCCTTTGTGCGTAGTTGCATAAAGCGCAATTTAGGGACACATGTGAACATCTGGCCAACTGAGTTGCTTCTCGATAGGAAACAATTAGTTGCAAATGTGGTGAGATATTGATTAGAAGAATATAGTATTACTCAATTATGATCGTTAGTCAGTGTAGGTGTTGAGCTCAGATGGTGAGTTGTGTGTTTAATGACTAATGGCTACGTTCTTGGCGAACTTTCAGGCCTCCAGGGTATTCGTATGAGCTTTGATTCATTGTTGACAATTAAGCAAACAGGGAAATTACCAGAGTGACTGTGTTGGTAAATGTTACTCAACCCTAAATTGTTGAGCCAGTCAGTGGAAAAACTTGAAGATGCATCTTTCGACTAATTACCTTGACTCCCATGATTCAGTTTCCTCGGAGTTTACATCATTTTTGCGTGCGATAAAAACCAGTTTTCACTAGTACATAACTAATCAGCTGTGTGTGCAGTATCAACATTTTATGTTTCCACCATATTTTCCCTTTGGCTTTGTTTCTCTGGCCAGAGATTTTGCTTACAAACACTGGGCTTGTTTATAGTATCGCTGTCGCTCTCTCTCTCTCTCTCTTCTTGGGCAACAAATAGTTTTAAACAACAATTATCGTCATTTTGCTAAATTAACATGGCTAGACTAGTCAAGCCACTATTGAAATTGCATACTCAGAGAGCAAGTTTTCTTTTTTCGAAGCGAGAGAGGGAGAGGGGAGAGCAAGGAGAGGAGGGAGAGCGACGGAGCGCAATTTGGAAACTCTCCCGCTAAGTTAGTTCTTTTTCGGGATACTCGGCTTTTTTTGTCTTGTCCGGACATGCGCACCGCTCGTCTCGACCTGACTTACCACCGAGAGGTCATAGGTGTTGACGAAGAGGTCATCCGACAAAACAGGACAGATAAAGAGGAGAGGGAAAGAGAGAGGAAGAGGGAAGAATGGAACTTTCCGTTGCACCACCAGTGACACAGCTGCCTTGGGGGAGGTGGCGCACCTGGCGGAGCAGCGCCGCCAACTGCACTGTGCTCCGCCAGGGGCGCCGCCTTTGCTGTATTGTAGCTCGGGAATCCTGCAGTTGTGCAGTAGACGAGTAAGTGCACTCGCTGGCTTTCGGTTCACTTTGACGCTTTAGTACAGTTCTAGGAGTCCTTACATGGTTCGAATTACGTCATTCCCTGTGCGTTCCAGTAGCTAGGCAAAGTTCTTTGGCCCGTGAAGAAGTTCGCTGTTGTTTGTCGTATTAGAAGTAGTAGAGAGCGACTGAGAGGAGAGAGCGTGAGAAAACGACCATTTTAGAAAAACAAGTAGTTTGACTTTGAGATTCGTTTATGCTGCATTATAAGTCATCGACGGAGCTTTTCTCTAATCATAGTTAACTTAATTGTGATCAGTGTGCCCTTCACTCTAGTCACCGCCATTTGTCCTCCGCAAAGTTACATTTCATATACACCATTCTAATCAACTGTGCCTCAGGAAAGAAGCTCATATGTTAAGCTCTCTGTTCAAGCGTCGTACTGGTCCAGCGAACACCGTTCAGAACAAAGAGAACCTAAACGAACCGTCCGCTGACAATAGTACTAAACACATTTTGGCCAATAATATGACGAGACAACTGGTGCCTAAGAGCCATTCTATCATCAACGATTACTCAATATCAGATAAGGTCCTCGGCTTGGGCATCAATGGCAAGGTGGTCGAATGCTTTTCCAAGGTATCTGGCGACAAGTTCGCCCTCAAGGTATGGAACTGTTATTTCGAACGAAGTCATGAGCGAGTTTGTTTTGTGTTTACTCAAGGGATTAGTTTGCTCAGCGTTTATTGTATGTGCTCGAGCCTTAGTACTCTCGCCATTGCAGTTCATAGTACATCTTTTAGCGTAATTGGGTTCTTTCTGAGGCCATTGAGTGAGCTAGGCAAGTTCTGTGTTCTAAATGAAAGTTCTAGACTAACGACGCTATGTAGAGCACTGGCTCGAAGAGTCACGCACAATTTCCGTTGGTCTTGACAGTAAATCGTTTTAGTGTGTCAGTCACAGTTGTTGCTTAGACATTAGTACAAGTAATCAGTTCACTGTCGTCTCGAGCTTGCAAGTGATGCTAAGAATCACGTGACCAAGGGGTAACTGATGTTGCATAAGCATACTGCAAGTGCTATTAAGTAGACTTTGAAACGTCGCCGTCACAGTCTCATGATTGTGCAATTTTCATTTCTAGTCTTACTGACTCATGATGCAATCAGTATATAATGAATATCACAAGCTTCACACTCTTGTCTATCTCATCTAACGCCTACATGACTGGAGTTTGATCTATTTCTAACTTTTCTGTACATTATAGGTCCTGAAAGACAGCGTGAAGGCTAGAAGGGAAGTAGAACTCCATTGCCGGGCATCAGTTTGCAAGCACATTGTCGGCATCGTGGATGTCTACGAGAATGCTTATGGCGGAAACAAGTGTTTACTCGTCGTCATGGAATGCATGGCTGGCGGTGAACTGTTCAATCGCATCCAAGAGCGAGGCGAGGCAGCTTTCACCGAACGCGAGGCGGCCGAAGTTATGCAGAACATCTGTCAAGCTGTATCATTCTTGCACAACGTTGACGTTGCCCATCGTGACTTAAAGCCGGAAAACCTGTTGTATTCAAGACGCGACAAAACTGGTGTCTTGAAGTTGACTGACTTCGGATTCGCTAAGGAAACTTCCGTTAGAAATAACCTCCAGACACCTTGCTATACACCTTACTACGTTGCCCCGGAAGTACTGGGAACGGAAAAGTATGACAAGCCGTGCGACATGTGGTCGCTCGGTGTGATTATGTACATTCTACTATGCGGCTACCCACCATTCTATTCGGTGCACGGCCATGCAATTTCACCGGGAATGAAGAAACGAATCCGAGCCGGGCAGTATGACTTTCCTGACCCTGAGTGGAAGATGGTGTCCAGGGACGCCAAGGATCTGATCAGAGGAATGTTGAAGACTGAACCTGGTGAACGGTTAACCATTGAACAAGTAGTAAGATCAAGTTGGATATCACGTTACCAAGAAGTGCCTCAGACTCCATTGCACTCCATACGCGTATTGAAGGAAGACATGGACCAATGGCCGGAAGTACAGGAAGAGATGACCCACGCACTTGCCACTATGCGTGTTGACTATGATGCCAATATTCATCTCAAGAAGTTAGACATCACAAACAATAAGCTTTTGGAAAAGAGAAAGCGAAAGGCTTAAACATTTACTTCGAACGAAAAATATATTTTTCTTGACGCAAACAACAACTTGTTTTCAGGTGCTTCCGTCATCGAAGCATGTGACACGAGAATTCTTGTTATCGTGGTCAGCTTGCGTGCTGACGTCTCATTAGTCGAATCGACATTGAGTGTGTTCTGAAGCCAAACATTGTTTTAAAGGAGTACAATTTAGTACGACACATTCTTGTATCCATTGTATCTGGTGCGAGATCCTTGTTCTAGTTTCATTATATACAAACAAAACTAAGACTGAATAGCTGAGTCATTTATGTTCACAATTTATCATAAACTGGTTTCAAATAGCACTTGTAAATTTTTATTGATTTAAATACCTCTGAAAAATTTGGTTGGCATTACCTTGCTATTAAAAGTCGAATTTGGTGCAATTTCGATCTTGAATTGGATTTAATCTCTAAATAATGTACTTTGCGTAACCAAGTAGTCCGCGAAAAAGTGGAAGCCAAGTAGATGGCGCTCTTGCTGCTGCACTAAGGAGATGATCCCTCGACGCACAGCGAAAATGAAGTAAAAATAAATTTTGCTTCCGTTTGTATCTTAATTTTGTAAGTAGTTAACCATGTTACGCTGAAACATCATTAACATTAAGATCTTTATTGGTGTCTAGCATCTTCATGAGTGAGCTGTGTTGCAATTTAGTTGACGTATTAGCTTCGGAGATTGAGAGGCCTCCCAACGGTGGCCTCCATTTCTGTTTATTGGAAATTCTGCATTGGAATATTCTATGAATATTCTATGTGAACCTAATCATTATATCAACTACTGTGATGGCTTATCATAATCGAAATGTTTCGAATCGTCGAACAACGTTGCTCACACTTCAGAATCAACCCAAAATGATACAGGCCATTATGAAAGGTGACATACACAAGGTAAAGCATTTGATCTCAAATGGTGAATCTGTCAATGAATCGGATACGGAAAAGCGCAGTTACCTTCACCTTGCCGCTGCAATCAATGCCGACGAGATAGTGAAGATCCTTCTCAATGCCGGTGCACGTGTTGATGCCAAAGACAAGTCAAATTTGACACCATTACATCGAGCATGCCGCAACAATAATGACCGAGTAGCGTCCATCATGAAGGACAGTGGTGCCGATGTGAATGCTAAGGACAGTGTCAACTGGACCACGCCATTGCACATTTGTGCTGCTCATAATGCAGTTGAATGTGCCACGGTTATCATTGATAAAGTTGTCAACATTGATGCAACGGATAAAGGTGGTGCCACTGCGCTTCATTACTCTGCCTACAATGGTAGCTGTGATATATTGACATTCCTGTTGAAACACGGCTCACTGCCTAATGTCTTTGACAAGGAAGACCGACGTCCACTACATTGGGCCGCTACGCTGGATAACAACGATGCAATTCGAATTTTAATTGAATCTGGAGCGAAGGTCAACGCTAGAGACAAATATTTAAGGACACCATTACACTACGCATCGGCCACAGGTTCGATATGCGCCGTTCAAAGTTTGATCGAAAATGGCGCTGACCCAATGACGGTGGACAAAGAAGGGAACACTGCACTTCACCTTGCCTGTGTCAATGGTCAAGATGACGTGATGGACGAGTTGTTAGCCGCTTGTGATCTAGTGATCAATGCGCCAAATTTTGCCGGTTTAACGCCATTGCATTTTTCTGCTGCTTCCTATAATGGTACAGCATGCCTTGAAGCTTTAACTGCTTACCAAGGTCCAGCCATTGACATGAACATATCAGAACCAGAATCTTACGGTGTTGAATGTCCTTCCAAAGTCACCAAGTTGTTCGTTAATGCCCGTGACAAAAATCAACGAACTCCATTGCACTTGGGTTAGTAAGCGTCTTGTGTGCGTAATTATGCTGACTTCATCTTGTTTTCCAGCTGCAAAAGTGTGGCCGTACTTCCCGAGTCCAGGAACTGCTAAGAGTCGGTGCTGATCCAAATGCAAGTGATAAAACAATGATGACTCCTCTTCATTTAGGTATGAGATAACATTGTACTGGTACATTTGGTGCTTACTAATCTGTTTAACTTCTTCAGCTGCAAGGCAGGGGCATACGAATGTTATCGAAGTTTTGCTTCTACAAGATAACGTTGACCCGAACATGATGGACAAAGCAGGTAATTAAAAGAGTAACCACCGCAACGGCGGCAACTAAATCCAGATTGTAATCTGCAGGAATGACGCCATTGCATCATGCGGCCTTCTTTGGCTTATCCGGTTGCGTATCAATGTTACTCAAGTCTCCCAAAGCAGAAAGTCGAACTTTACATGACATTACTGGTCGTTATCCGTATTTCTTGGCCTCGATGGCTGGATCTCTTGAGTGTGTCGAGCTACTTTTTCCGCCCAGCTGTCGTCATCTTTTATCGAAGTTAGATAATTTTAATCGCAATCCTCTCCATTATGCGGCCGCCGCTGGAAATGCCCACCAGTGCCTTCAGTATTTACTTGAGCTCAAAAGCGAACATGGCGACCCTTTGTTTTCCGTTAATCAAGTCGATATCTTTGGCAGGATGCCGCTGGTGAGTGTCACGAGCCTTTATTTTCAGCACTTGTGTAACACCTGTTGTCTCTGTCTCTTCATTCTACAGCACTATGCTTCGGGCGCTGATGGAGAAGGAAGATGCATCAAACTTCTACTGAATGCCGGTGCAAAGCTGGACACGCCAGACTCTGAAGGATATTTTACATTGAATTACGCAGCAGCTGCTGGTAAACTTGGTGCTCTTCAGAATCTACTAGCTTATAGCACATTTGCCTGGCACCGAGTCCGTTTCAAGTTATGCCCAGCCCACAGTGCCGCCTTTAATGGGCACACGGAATGCCTTGAAGTTCTGATCAATAGTGGCATCTATGAAGACCTGCACAAGTCAATGAGATATGCAAAGATTTGTGGACACAGTGCAGCCTATCAAGTTATCAATTACTTCATCAGCAACAATGATAGCATATACTTTACAGCTGACGAAGGAAACATGTCAGCAAGCGACCTGTCGATGGACGTATTAACTTCTAGTTTCTCTTCGATGAACCTCAAGTGCAGCAGCCAGTCAAACATGGCTTCTTCTCCTTCGTCTCCTTTGTCGGCACCCTCGACACTGTCTCCGTCTTCCAGGCGAGACAGTCATGGCCATCTTCTTCTTAACGGGACAAAGCAATCAAATGAACAGTTAACCAATGGTCAACATTCTCAGCCTCATGTTGAGCAGCTCAATGCCTGAACTTAGTAATTAAGTCGAGAATATTCGAGGGGGTCCGGTTTCACTCCCAACTGTCGGCTCTCTATCTCTCTCTCCCTTTCTTTGAATTTCTCTCAAGCTCGCAAAATACTAACGGACCAGCAAGTTTTTATTCTCCACTCTCTCCTCGAATGTGATTCTCTCTTCACTACGAAATTATTCTATTCGTAAATGAAAACAAGAAGTGATCAAAAGCAAGTCCTTAAGACTGACCTCACTGTGTCAAATATAATATTAATATAGAAGAAAATATTCCGTTGAAATATACTAATCATACCATTCTGAGTCTTGGCCAACAAAGAAGTGAGACATTTTCCTCAAGCATCTCTTGTATGCATGAAAGAAGTTAAACACAGTTTGTCCAACTTGTAACAAGATTATATGTCGATACTACGAGGAAATGTTCAAGCTCTTCTCGAACTAAGTGAACAAGATATTTGTCATCGAAGCACTTACCTCCGGAAGTCATGTTCTCTCTTTCTCGCTCTTTATCTCATCATCATAAATCAACTCTGGTGATCCTCCTGTCCAGTCAAGCAAGTTAATTATTCGACACAAACTACACTTCGTACTCAGAAGAGAACACTAACTATTATTCGTATTAGCCAAGAACGTTGTTCTAATATGTACTACTCAGTGCCACTGTTGCAGCTTTTATCCTTAGTGGTCAATGCCGCTGAAAGAGAGCTACGCAAGCGGTCTCAAGAGCCCAATTTTTTCAAGTTAGAACTTGAGTTCTAAAAAGTGAGATATATTCTAGTTCGAAGTCATCACTTGCATGATAGTTAACTCACAATTCATCGATTTCTTTTTTTTGGTTGCGCAAGAAACACTAGTGATATCATAGGACATATTTAAGACATCATCTTGTTCTAATCCGTTCGACAGAGGAATGCATTCTTGGATACGGTTGTGTGTTCTAAGAGACAACTTGAGAATGTGCATTTTCATGAGTATTTCTAAACTCACTCCAAACGAGTTGACTAATCTAGCTTTTATCTCATTTAGTACAAAGCACTATGAGTTCCTTGTTCTCAATGAAATATGATTATATTTAGTAAATCCGGTTCTGTCTTCTTTTTTTTCTCCCTGTTTTTTCCCTCTCTTTTTATGAAGTGCTATTTGTTCTTTCCATTCAAGTAATTAACTAACCATTGATTGTGAATGCACATTGCCTTTCGAGTCAAGTAGTTAATTAAGACTTGGACAATTAACAAGATATGAAGAGTCTGTAATACCAAAGTTCACGTGAAAATATTGACAAAACAAAACATTCAACAGAGAACAATGAAGACAAAGTGCATTCAATTGGAAACTTTGTTGTAAAGCTTTCCCTCTTTTTCGCAATTAACAAATTGCAATTTAGTCACCGTGGAACTTATATATATTAATATGAAGTTACATTACACGACATTTTAGTGCCTAACATGATATCGCTTTTCCTATATGTGAAAAAGATGTTCTTCATTCGAGACCATTTTCTGACTGATTATGTAACACTTTTCTCATTTCAAGCTTTACCCAAAAATAAATTTCGACTTGACAAGCTTTCCGAAGGGAACTAAAACTGTCCTGTGAGACGACGAGCAGTCCCCGACTTAATCCGGTTCTCTGAAGTTCTAACTTTGCACAATCAAGCTCTCTTCAAATAGCTCGACATGACTCGTGATGCAGCCGTTAGAGATGTCCTTTGTCTCTCCTTTGTTCTATTCCTTCGTGTGAATGTCAAATACAAACAGTATCTACAATATTTCCATAACCAGCAAGCACGTTTGTTGATCTAAAATAGCTCTCTTCCTCTCGCTCTCCCTCTCTATTCTCTCCCCCTCTTCCCCCTCCGCTCGCTCTCTGGCAGTGAGCTAACTAATCAATATCCCCAACGGCGCAGTCGCAAGAGTAAACACTAGGATACCGTTGTCATGTTAACTGTTACAGTTAATTCAGCTTTTGACAGACTGATCAACTGACTAGGAATGATTGTGTTCTAGTTTGTGTATTTGTGCACTCCGTGAGACCTTCCAAAGGTTGTCACAACAATCTGTTCAATACGTTGTTTTTAACTGAGATGAGAATTGGTTCATTGCTGCCAATCTGTAAGCAGTATCTTCGGCCGATGGCGACGCCAAAACGAAGGCGTTCGGTGTGTTCAAAGAACAGTTCAGCCTCGTTTGAACAGCTGACCAAACTGTTCGAGAGCAAGGACGATGACTTTGTGGTCGAGTTGACTAGACTGCACGAAAATTGCTGCAAAATACGTGGCTTTTACTCGGAGTACGACTACACGCCCTCCGTGACCGGAAATGGATTTCGTTCTCTCGTGAAACTGGTCTCTGTGTATATGAAAAATATGGTCACACTGTTCAATACTAGCATTGATAAAAGGACAATTGTATCTCTGCAGAACCACAAAGACATCTGTCCTTCTCTCAATGTCCTCCTTGAAATAGCTTTGGATGTTCGGAGCCGAGATCACGATCTGACCACCATTGACCATCCGCAGTCTCAAGCGACATTGGACCAATCTTTGGCCATGAAGTCGAGTTTCGCTCTGCCCTTCTTGGCCCATGATGTGGCCAATTTCTGGCTGGACACTTCGATGAGACGAGCCATCAATCAAATGTTCATTCCCATCATTGCTATCAAAAACGGACCTCTGCTCAAAGTTCTGACAAATGAACAGTTCAAAAACGAAGTGGTTGTGAAATACATGTACAACGCGAGCTGGCAAGAAATACGGGCCACCTGGGCAGCTGGTGAGGGAAAGCTCAATAATTTAGCCGTGAAGCTGCAATTCGGAAATAAACCAAAGATACGACTGGAAGTTGATATTCCTAGACAAAACAATTACGTGATCAATGAAGGCCAAATTGAAAATGGCGGCCATTTGATACCCTTTGCTCAGCTGAAGGGTGTCCGGTGCTTGCTCTTGACGGACCAAAATCTGGGCGTGGCTCCGAATGACACCCTGATAATTCACATTCACGGCGGTGGCTTCATCTCTTTACATCCGGAAACCCATGAGGTTTATCTGCGATACTGGTCAGTCATGTTGCAAACACCTATACTGAGCATCGATTACTCCCTGAGCCCAGAGGCCAAGCATCCTGAATCGCTGCAGGAATGTCTGGACGTTTACCTTTTTCTGACCAGTGGTGACGATGCGGTCAAGGATGCCATTGGATTCCATCCCAAGCACATAATACTGGCCGGTGACAGCGCTGGAGGATTTCTAGCGCTGTCCTTGTCATTAGCTCTAAGTCAAGTGAAGAAACTTTCAGTCAAGCAAGTGCCACTACCGAGTTCATTGGTGCTACAGTATCCGGTATCTCAGCCCAACTTTCTGGGCCACTCGGCGTCGAGGGCGATGGTTTTTGTAGACCCAGTCATCCCCTTGTCGGCCAGTCTTTCATCCAGTGGTGCTTATCTCGCCGGACACATTGACTGTGACACCAAGCCCTGGTACAGGGATGCCCAAGTGTTCGCCAGTGTGACTGATATGTTCAAAGCCAAACCAAGGGACCCTTATCATGATATCTTATCTAATCAAAATTTTGCAGACCTCGAGCAAACCAAGCTCTTCATTCAAGCCAGTGAATTCGATCCCCTATTGGACGATTCGATTGCCATAGCCAAGAAGTGGAAGGGTGACGTCAAGCTGGACATAGTGGAAAATATGTGCCATGGCTACCTGTCGTTCTCCTTGCTGAGCAGTGATGCAAGAAAAGGATGCGATCTATCTGTGAAAAGACTGCTTGAAGCCATAGAACATTGCAAATCAGCTGACTGAATTTTCTTTCGTATCTCAAGCTATTTATTTCGTACTCTTGCACTGATTTTTTTGCCGATGCGCTGCTAACTGTCCTGTCCCTCAGAGTTTAAAGTAATTTAAAAGTTTTTCGAAGTACATTAAAGCTATATTTACATTTCCGTTTACGTTGTATTCCATCGCCAGTCTCATGTAGGGCTTATTTTCGTCGAACTCGTACACTTTGGGATATTGTATCATCTCTAACGAGGAAGACTTTTTCCTATACAGTATCGGAATCTCAACGATGACATGGTGAATGACACTTTGGTACATAGTTGTCATTCCGTAATTTGTTTCATCACTCAAATCCAACGGACCACAGGTGACATTGAAGCGTATCTCTTTGTCACCGTTGGTTCGAAGGCGAACATCAGGCTTGTCGTCGGTCATCCTCATTGTCTTATACAGCCCATAGATGGCGATATCTGTGTCGTCATATTCCATTCCCAAATATGCCACGTAGACACGTTCATCAGAGTAAATGGACTGAAGGAGAGAAACGAGCTCTTCTATGGCTTCAGTCACTGTTGTCGAACTTGAACAGTTCACTGTTGCAAATAACAGCAAAAAGGTGAATTGAATCAACAAATTGACAAAAATGTCTGCCTTCGAAGAGCAACGCATTGCTATTGTGTAACCCGTGATTATGAGCAATAACTGTCTAATTGTTTGCCAGGTTGGTTAGGTTTATCTGGAACATTTAATCTACCACTAGCTAGTGAATCAACGATTCAGTTTAAGATCATTTAGGTATTTACTAGCTATTGGTTAGCTAACTGATTATTCAAAATGACTGGCAAATTTATGCTTACTCATTGAAATAATTTCGCGCGCTTTTACTAAAAATGGTGCCCTAAGGTGACCACTCCCCGATATGATAATTTTGCCACAAAAACACACATGAACCTAAAGGCAGTGCATGAGAAGGAAATCTGTTTTTCAGATATGATTATGAATCGTAACTTATCAAATGATATTATATGAAAAACAGCGATAAATTATAGATGTGATAATTTCACTCATTTTACTTGAAAAATCAATTAGTGTCAAACTTGATGCATCTCAGTTTTGATTGGTCGACGAAAACGTAAGCCGACTCATTGAGCCCATTGCCGTACCTGGAAGATGAGAAGACGGTGATGACTTTGCCTCTATGGTGAAACTGGAAGCCGCCTTGACACACCTCGTGGGCCCGGATGACATGACTGAGGCCATTTTTGGCAAAGAAGTTCCTGATGGCGTCCTCGGAAAAGTAGAAGGCGGTACCTCGCTTCGTATTGGCCAGAAAGCCATTGGTCATCAGGCTTGAGGCCGCGGCCGAGACTCCGCCCTGGGAGCGCATCATGTCCACATATTCGTCATATTCATTCTTGTTTATGGGGTCGTTCCAGAGCATCTCCCAGGCCGCCGGGAATTGGGCCTCGGGGTCCGCCAGAGGGCAGGGCATGTTGTTGCACTCTTGTAGATTTTGCACCGATGTCGGGATGCCGCCGTGGGCGCAAAATATGCTCTCGTCTATGACGGCACAGATGGGCATTGAGTCGAACACCTGGTTGAACCGTTCCCAGAGAGCGTGGCCCATGGTCTGCCCACTGCCGCCCAGGGGCACACTGAACTTTTCCTCCAGTTCCCTGTAAAAGGTGAATGACCTATTGGTTGACCTGAGCTCATGGTTGCCCCGGAGTAGAAACATTTTCTGTGGGCACAATATTTTCTGGGCAAACAAGTAGAGGACCACTTCCAGGGAATGTTGCCCACGGTCCACATAGTCGCCCAAGAAGAGAAAGCTGCCCGACTTCAGGGCAAGACCTTCCTTCCACAGATGGCGCTCGTAGAGCATCAGGTCATGAAGGTTACCATGGGTGTCACCCAAGACATGGCAAGGGGACTGTACCTTGAGTACGCGGGGCTCTTGTTTGAAAATTTCCTCCACTTGGTCACAAATCTTGACGAAATTGGCGTAAAACTTGCCCTTGTCAGCTGAGAGCAGGTAATTGGCATTCTTTTTCTTACCAGTGACACCTGTAATTACGCCACTGGCCTCAGCAAACTCACGGATCAGGTCAAGGCACAGGTTGGCCAGGGACTCGGTGAAAAATTCATTGGACTGTTTCCTCAGGTCACGTGACACCTTCTTGGAATCTTGCTCCTCTAGAGGGGTCGGGTTCATCAGGTAGCCCGTATTGGACAGCGTGACACTGTGCGAAGATATGGTATACTTTTTCTGGCGACACTGAGAACACTTGATTTTGCTAGAGCTCCGCCCACCGCTCATCAGGTCCGCTATGGTGGCATAATTTTCATCGATGGCCGGATACAGTAGCCTGTCGAACTTCCGGAACGTGGCCGGTGTTCGGAAGGAGTTGGAAGTACCTCTGAAAACCAGGGCTCCGACGGCCTCTTTGAACTTCTCCAATGAAAGGGGCGTGGCTTTGGATATCTTCATGGCCGCATAGGCTTCAATGGTCATCTTCTCCAGCGCTGCCTCGTCGATAGGTTGGTTCTTAGAACGGGCCGAGTCGAAGAGTAGGCGGGAAACTTCGGCATACTCGAGTTTCCGGTTGTCGTTGAAGTCGTAGAAGCGGAAAATGTAGCCGCACCGAAGTTCGCCCGTGTTGCCGCCATGTTTGGTGACCCGTTCGGCCGAAGCCCAGCCCAGTAGGAATTCCTCAAAGGACACCCAGCTCTGGTCGGCGCAAAAGGCCCGGAAATAGTGGGCCGCGTCCTTCTTGGCCTGGTCATCGGAGTAGAAGCCAATGTCCGTCATGTACGAGTCAAAGGAGGTCAGGTTCATGTACTGCGATGGCCAGCAATGTTGCACAAACTCGGAGTAGATGCGATTCACGTCACTCTCACTGTAGCCGGCAGCTTTGACCAGCACGGCACCGGAAGTGGGCTTACTGCCGTCCGACTTTGGCACGTGCTTGCGAGCCTCTCGCAGGGACACTTCCGTGAGCTGACCGCGGTCAGTTGCGCTATTGGCCAGACAGAAAGCCTCCACAAAGACTTGCATCTCAATGCCCCAGATGGCCGGATTGTTCCTATTGGACACTTCGTCCAAGGTGGCCCAGGTCAAGAGAGGGGCGTGTTCGCAGCAGAGCGTCTCATTGGCTGCCGGAAGCTTGACGTAAAAGACCGCCCTTTCCAGGTGTTGATTGATCACAGGTAACTGTAGCCTCAGGTAGTGGAGCATTTCTAGTTGACCGAAGGGCACGTAGCCCTTCTTTGACTGACCACCTTGAGCTGTTAGTAGTTGTCGTAATTTAAGTTTCATTGTTTGCTCCATAGCTTCGGCCGGAAATACGGGCACGAAGGGCATGAAGAAGCCTTTTGATTTGCTGATTCTCTGCAGGCCAAACCGGTTGTGTTTGGTACAATGAATTAGTGCACATGCGCAGTTATACAGTTCACCGGGCAGTTCCATGGCTTCCTCTGGGTTGCCGATGCCCGTGCCCGCGGCCCGGAATCCAGGCCCGGAAATTATGTTTGATGCAGTTGATTCTAATGAGGGACTCCTCTTAATGGCTTTCTTCTTTGCGCTCATCTTTTATGTTTCTTCTATATTTCTTCTTCACGACAAATTGTGTAACGCTAATGTCCTCTATTGAACGCTTATAGCTATTCCACTGCGTAAACCGGTGAGTAGTTAATAAATCAAATTAAAATTGCAGCAACAATCAGCTGTCAAGTTGGCTAGTTGAGTTCTGTGAGTTCTTTAGTCAGCGCGCGCCAGGAGCGCCATCTAGTGTGCTTTATCGGAAACGTGTCACTTTTATTTTGAGGTACAAGATAGAAAGCTATATAAATCATACAAGGCTACTAGTGACATATCAGTGTGAAGCATTACCGTCGTTGCCTTGAGTTGCCATAAAAGCCTTAATCACAGTTAAGACTGCAAAAAGAAAGAACAGCATTATCATGGCCAGTATGACAACGGGTATGAGACCGAACAGTCCGTCGATGAACCCTGAACTGTTCTTGGGCTTCGGCAAGTTCGATCGCTGATTCAGTAGACTCTCGAGTAGTCTTATTTCGTCATCTTTGGGTCGAGTGTTAGCACTATTGTCACCGAAAACTTGGTCATACTTGGATGTAGCCGGTCGTCGATGGAGTCCTTCAGTGCTGTACATTTTAAATGTGACCTTGACAAGGGAAGGTATTCTCAGTCAAGTAAACACCAGTAGGAGAGATGGGAGAAGGAGAGGGAGAAAGCTGAGGAGAATAGAAAGAGCAGCCCGCGGTTACCAAGGCAACCGCATCCATGAAATAAATCAATGAAGAAGCGCCAGAGGATGCCGTTTGAAGGCATCACTGTCACCTGGAGCTGGGATTAATGGAAACTGAATAGTATTAAATACATACCTGCTTCAAATTCATCACGTGACTCAAGATGCTAAACAGCTGTTGATCTTCAGCGGTCATGTCAGTCGTTATCAGTTCCATCGTTTTCTCGCTTTCTCTTCTTTTCTCCATTTTGTTCTTCCTCGTTCTCTTTCCTCCGCCCTGTGACCCCGAGATTTGACAATCAAGTCCTAAATCACTAAATCAACCGGTCGGTCACACTTTCCAACGGCCAGTTCTAAAACAGGTTAAGGTCATAACTTAAACTTATCTCTCGAGCTGGAAAGTTCACTTGAGATACTTTTTTTCGACGTCTAGTCAGTTCGAGTCTGAAACTCTGACTATTAGCATTTCTGTTACGTAACTGTAGTTACAAGTTAATCTAAATTGCTCCGTTCAACTTTCGTGCGTGTCAATTTATTTTGGGTTGCTGTGCGTTTATATAAAAAGATTCCGCTTAATTTGCTTGAAAAATATTGTTTATTATTGAGGGGAAAACATCACAGAATTAATCAGATAAACAAGTGGAAGGACATTGCTCGTTTCATTCCACTAGATTCAGCGAATATCAGGTATTAAAAAGTGTTTCCTGCTTGATGTAAACTTTTTCCTTGTGCTGAATGACTGAGAGAGGGAGAGGAGAGGGAGAGAGCGAAAGAGCGAGAGAGACGAGTTCGTGGCTATGAATTAATTAAACCCACTTGTCAACTGGATTAAAAGTGAAATTTCCTTCTTCAGTAGCAGTCAGTGCCAGTTGTGTTGTCAAGCTTGTCCAACGTTGTCCAACCGATTGCAAGTACCATGATTGCCCAGCTGGTCCTCGTTTTTGCCCTTGCTACGCCACTCTACTCGTACCCCAGCGGAGCCCCAAAGGAAGCGTGTACCTCTCTGAGACCGGGCCACGATGGGTCAAACATTCAAACGTCGCCAGCCCCTTACGAGGTGCAGACCGACTCTGCCCTCTACTCGGCCGGGAATCCGGTCACTCTGACCATCACTGGTAAAGATGGCGAGACGTTCAAGGGCTTCATCATGGCCGCCCGACAGGCGGGCAGCACGGCCAACATTGGCGAATTTGTGCCCACCGATGACTCGACCACTACGCTCAAGTGTACCGAGGAAAATGACACCATCACCCATAGCAACAACGACGACAAGTCAGCTGTCACCTTTGTCTGGAGTGCGCCGGACAACTTCAAGGGAAATGTCCACTTTAAGTAAGTTTTTAATTGCGCTAATTATCGGGATATTGATTTGATTCTTTTATGCTATTATAGTGCCACCATTGTGAAGAGCTATGACACCTACTGGACTAACGTTCTTTCGCGCAACGTATTGATTAATTAGTGTTGCGATTCATTCCCGTTTAATCAGCTTTTAAACTGAGATCACAATGACAGCTAAACTCTGATTAATTACCGAATCGCTTGATTTTTATATAAATACAGATGATTCCTCTTAAAATATGTCGTGTTTTGACATTTTCGTTCCCTGTAACTTTCAAATCTCAAAGCGATCACTCGCTCAGAGAAATTCTTTCGTGCAATTAGAGGAAACTTGAATAATTACGAAATAAACAACACAAATTGTATAGCTGGCGCCATCTAGTTGTTCGCAGAACCATTTACACGTTCAGAAAAGAGCTGATTCTGACTGATTGTTCTATTATCTTCTCGAAAACAATTCAACCCGAAAATAGTCTCTCATTGAAGTGACCATTTTGTATTCTATATCTCAGGCCTAACTGTGAATTAGAAGACGGTGCGGGCCGGGCTGTCTCGGGCGGGCTGAGATGCCCGACCGTTGGCCCGCGGGCCGGGTGGTTAACCTGGAAACCCATCTGAGAAGATAGTCAGAGGAAGCCTGTACTTGTCAGCGGCCAGTGCCAGAGAGCTTTCACTTTGATAAAACAGCTCTCGTTACTTGTCTTTAAGAAATGAATAACATTCATTGGTCACGGTTAGCTTGATGTTAATGTAAACTTTGTACGCTATTGCAGTGCCACCGGCGTGAATAGCCATGACACTTCAGTAAGGTTATTTCCTCAATTATTTCGGTTAATTAATTTTGTGATGCATGCACTGTGACGATGACTTTTAAACTGGATGAAGCTAACAACGACAACTAATATGAATTACAAGGCAAATCAACTATAAAATAGAGATACGTGATTGCTGAAAGCCACTGCTATGTTTTCTTCTCCGCTTTGATGATTTTTCCGTTTGCCGATCTTTTTTGAACATCTTCCTTCCATTTCAGATATGCTTTAGCGCAATATAGCACACAACACTCTTCCGAGCAGTACGAGTCATCCATTTCGTCGCTAAGAGCACTTGGTTTACCACAATTTAGGCATGCCTCACAGAGCTTCTCAGTTCCTGGCAACAAACTGATTGATTCACTAATTAAGTCCTCTGCCTCTAGACAACTTATATCTCTTTTCAGCGGCTTTGACTGAAGTGAATGGTTTGTCGACTTGGACTCTATTCTTGAATTAGCCTGCTTCTCGAAATCCGAGACCTTCTCTAATTTTGGCTCAGTTTGGGCAGTTTCACATGGACTAGTCTGTTGTCTTTGAGGTTCAACAACACTTTCTTCAACTAGATTGCTTGAACAATGCTCCACTTCCGGCTCTTTACGTTTTTCTTGAACGTCAGCTACAAATTCCAGTTCAGGGTAAGCTTCTCCAAACTTTCTATTTGCTTTTTCAACCTTTGTGAAGAATGAATCGTCAGATGACTCTGAATACGTGATTAAACGTGATTTAGCTGCATAGTTTTTTAAACCTTCGTATCCATCATGAGAAAATTGTTCCGTCCGAATTATTCTGCGAATGAGCCGCTTGTTTAGTTCTGGCGTTTCGTCAAAGTTTAGTGGCTCTGGTGTCTCTTCCGTTTCATTTGATGGTGATTCTGGTTTCTCATCAGTTCTGCTTGACGACGGAGGTAGCATTGGCAACAATTCAGCGTCAGTTCGATCGCGTAATGGCGTAGTTTGACTTTTCTCGGGTGATAGCTCGACAGAATATGAAAGCGAGTCACTGACGGCGACTACGATACTTTGAGGTTGAACACTTGCCACACGTTCTGAAACTACAACTTCATTCTTAGACTCCATTCCATAGTATGTTACATCTAGATTTTCCGCTGGCGGCGGTGATCCTAGACCAGGTATGTCTTCAAATGCTTTAGGTGATATGTCATCCACGACTTGACTGATCCTAACAACAACTTGTTCACTTTGGTCTTTCACTATCGGCTTGCTTTGATCCTCTTCAAATTTTGGCTTATCTTCGTTTTTAAATCCATCAGCACTTCGATAACTAAGATTGTCGAGCTCAGGTTCCCAGGATGGTCGATAATCATGTGCCAATCGTCTACCTGGCGGTAATACATCCTCATCCAGATCTGGTTCCCATTTGCTTCTGTAATCATGGCAAAAAATTGGCTTCGTTTCTTTCGCTTCGAACTCAGCTTTGGTTTCCACCTTTAGGTACGAGATATTGGGCTTTACATCCCTTGGAATGACATTTGTGGATCCATCAGGTTTGATTTCTGGCTTCGAGAGTGATGGAAAACTCAAGTTACTCGTTCTGGCTTGAGTTTCGATTATTTCTATGGCATCATCTTCGTCAAGTTGCTGCAGAAATATATTATTGATGGCTGAGAATGTCTCAACTCCATTTGGGTCCCAGTCCATGGTATGCGATCTCAAGAGACTGAACTAAATGACACATGAGAGAACAACAAACGCCAAACATACAAACAGAAAGTCAGTGCAAATCCAGGCCGAGGGACCGTATCTCGATTACGGATGGTTATGCAGCTTTTCCGAGTTCGTGGCTGAAATACATGCTCATTTTGAACAGATGTAATTTACTTCAAGCTAGTAGAAAGATCTTTAATAGTTCGGAATATATAAATGGATTTCGATAAAGGGTACAAGTAGCGATTCAGCACTATATACAAAGACTGTCCTTTGACAGTCTAGGACTCAGAGTTCATGACTGTAGCTGAGAGCTACCCAGCCAGTTACACAGGCAATTAGTTCAGTGTTTCTCCCTTAGTCACTCGGGCTTCTAAATAATCTATTTTGCGCTCTAATTGGGTTAGACGCTGATTGAGTTCGGCCATCCTTCCTTTACAAGAGGCGTCAAACGAGTTGAGGAAGTCAGAGATTTTCTTGATGCTTCCAGTTATGATTTCAATGTACTCCCTGTTGGCCCAATCTTGTTGGATTTGTTTTGGTATAGCTTCACGATCGTTGAACGACATGATCAGTGAGTGATTAAACAGTTTCGTCCAGAACAGACAAAAATCTGTCAACAATGATCAACAAGGGCTGTTTCCAAAGTGCAACTGGCTGCAACTAGAAACGACCCCCAGTTCTCCAACACGTGCAGTTGTGTTCATGCATTCTTAGTGCTTCAACTGTACAAAATCAGTTAGAAGATTCGTTCAATGGCAGATAAAAAGCAGAAAAAGGTTTCCAATGAACTGCTCCTTCTCGAGGACAAATGTTCGAAGCCCATGTTACCTCGTTCGCTGCTAATCAGTGACATAGCTAAGAAGTCAGTCACTAAACCGTCGATCAAGCGCGTTGAGAAGTCTGCCTTGCTTACTAATCTCGACTCATTCCTGAAAGATGCTAAAACCAAGGGAAATAAGAATGTTCAGCGAATCGATGATCCTAACGAAGAAGAAGCTGATGGACAGGTTGTCGAAATGAATATCATGTTAGTGAAGCAAGATGATGATATGGATGCTGGGGTCAAGAAGGTTCTTTTTAATGAAAATGATGATGAAGCAGATTCGAGCAGTAGCGAATCTGATTCAGATGAAGAAGACGAATCAGATGAATCTGAAGATGAAGAAACTGAAGTGTCAAGTAAACCTAAAGATTCACTGAATACGAAGAAAAAATGGGATCATGAAGAAGTGCAAACGAAGAAAAGAAAGCTGTTCGGTGAGGAAAACGATAGTGATGATGACGAATCTGAGCTGAATAAGAAAGTTGAGCTAGGGATTAAGGGAAAGAAAAGTGAGAAGCTGATAGAGTTGCAGTCTAGATTTTCACATGACTCTCGCTTCAGAGTGTCCGAAAAGTTCATTGATGAGGAGGAGGACGAAGTGGATGAAACAGGGCTTCATGAAGAGAAGCGCCAAAATATAGAAATCTTGCAGTCACTTATTGGCAAGCCGGTGACAAATTCACGGTCGCAAGGCTTGACCTCAAAAACAGTTCCCAGATTTGATCCAAGTGCTCCTGATGCTAACCAGTATGAAGTTACCAAGACAAAAAAGAAAGACGCTGGCGAGAAAGAAGGCATCAGCTCTGCTAAAGCGGTTGAAACAGAAAAGCCCGTTGTATCCTCTGAAACATATTACACAGTTGATTCTTCTTTGAAAAATGCTTTCAAAAATACCAATGCTGAATCTGGAACATTTAGTCTCAACACCATGTTTGGCTCTCAATCCAGCTCTAAATCAAAACCAAAAGAGTACAAAGCTGAGAAGCTGAAAAAAAATTGGAAGAACGAAAAAAATCCGTTCAAGTACGACAGCAGCGAGTCAGAGGACGAGAGACCAAAGGCAAGGCGAACCGAATTCAGTACTGAAAATTCCATCCCGATTTACAAATCGGAAAAGTTCTTTTTCACTAAGGACGACCCAAGGTTGAGCGAGACACCCTTCTACAGCCGTGAAGTAATCGAGAAGACGAAGGAAAAGTGGACAGATTTGCGTCAGCAAATGATGGAAGTGATTGCACGCCGAAAGCGGTTTTTCAAGAGGAAGCAGGAATTAGCGACTAAAATCCATCTTTTCAATGCAAGGAGAGCGAAAGCTGCCAAGTCGTTCAAGAACCGCAAATACATGAAGAAGCGAAAAGCGGATTCTGTAACAAATGTTTAATTTAGGTGATTAACAACGGGAAAATTGCTTAATTGTTTCAGGTTGACGAGGAAGCGACCTTTGTGAATACTCGCAGCAAAAAGATCTTGCATTGATTAACTTCCTTCTCTCAGTTCAATGTCTATGAATTCATGTTGTTGACCAGTATTTATTTGAGCCGTGGTAGTGACCTTGCCTTGACCAAAGACCTTGGCATCGGCGGTCACCACCGTGTCCTTGTCCTTCATGGTGTCATTAGCAGGCTGACTTTGACCGTCGTCATGGTTACCGGAACCTGAGCTCAATGAGGCGGATGCAGTTGACGACCTTGGCTGCGTATCGTGAACACCGGCATCACGAGGGCTCTTCTTGATCTCGTCGTCAATGTCAAGGGCAAGGTTATGTGAACCGGTCTTCGATGGTCGATTGCCATTGGCATCGGTCGAAGCATTGGAGTCAAAGGAATCCTTCTTGACCGTGTTGAAGTTGGTGCCCGTTTCTCCCTTGCTCTTCATTTCGGCCATTTTCTTTTTGTACTGGGGATCCTCGGCCAGTTTTCGCTCGCAAACTCGGATCATGTGGGCAAACACCAGACCCAGGACGAGCATCAGGGGCTCCGGGGCGACGCCGAAAGCCTTGTACAGCTGAACCTCTGAGTCACCGGACAAGATGGCGCCGATGACTTCGAAGCCAAAGCAAACGCCACACATGTACGAAAAGGCGGCCAGTACTACCAGGTATTCCATGAGGATGCCCCACAGGCCGACAGTAAAGATGGAGGCGGACATGATGCCGCTGAAGAGGAAGAAATTTGAATGTGTGGTGTAGTACTGGATCTCCGATCGCGACGGCCATCTTGTTGCCTTCAAGTCCACCACTTTCTGTCGATACGTCCTCATGCAGATCACCGTCCAGGCAATGTTCACAATTATCACCATGAGGAAGAATGTCAACAGTAGCATCTTAGTGGCTCCATAGCACGTTGAAGCGTATTTTTGTTTCGGCAAACATAGCCACTTGTTCTTCATGATGCGTATCTATATCAGCAAAGAAAATGAAACACTAAGCAACTGGCTTCGTGATGAGCTGGTGAACTGACTTGAAGTGAGGATGATGGGCGAGAAAGCGATGCTTTTTCCTGTTTCCACTCAAGGAGAACCACTATCACTTTCCATGAGGCATCCGTTGGGCAACCCTGTTAAATGGCAGTCTCCCTTCTTTGCTCTCTCGCTCTCGCTCTCTTTCTCCCTTTTGCAACTGCATCTCCCCTTCGAAAGGCTACGAGCTTAGAGGTCCTTAATTAGTGGTCGAGCCTTTAGTGACCAGTTGCTGCCTTCGGTTGCTCATGAGAGTTCCCCTGAACAAAAAAAACGCCGCTAGCTGCGCCTGCGCAGTCACCGTTTTGAAGTTATAAGTATCTGTTATTGAGAAGCTTCATTTATTTGTGTAATTGATTGAATGGGATACATTCAAATACTGTGCGTGTCGATTAGATTGAGTTATGGAGTTCATCTCCTTGTGAAAAATGGCACATTTTAGTTCCAAGTTATTTTTGATATGGATACAGTATCCATATCAATCCAGGATACTCAATAATTAGTTTAAAAGTCAGAAAGATGGTGTAAAAGCTTGCAATCGATATCTATCGATAGTATGACAATACATCAACCATCGAACGCGAGCAGTGCGCTGTCCGCTGACAAAGACTGGCCGTTTCCAGTTCCTAAAGTTCTTAATATCTGGCTTAGCTGGTATGAAATGGACTATGGCTTCGAACTTTGTTCGAAATTGTGTAGAAAATTGGCACATCTGCCGTGATCACATTGGTAAATATCAGTGAGAACTCTGTATACTTTGTGAATACGAATATATAGAACACTTCGTGTTGTGGTGTGTAAAGTTGATAATATACTTGAATGGAATACAGTGCAATGAGATTGAGCAATACGTGTAATTTCTCTTAAGATCTGTAAAACTTGAGCCAATGGTTCTCTTTCTGACTAGAATGTGATTGTTCTACTGAAATGAAATTAATAATAACACCGAAAATAACTATAATGACCAGATTGGTTGGTTAGGATCTCTCCATATCTAGTTCAGTTTGACTGCATACTCATGTACTGGTGAGTTAAAATAAAGCTAAGTATCTAAAAACTGACTACACTGTATTTCTGCGGTTGAGACTAGTCAACTAAAATTTGTGCGAACTAATTGCATATTAGATGCGAGTAGTGAATATGACTATTCTACTGGGGGTGGAGTGTGCATGTCCACTCCGGCGGACATTTCGAAAGACTCGACATTGCCGACAGCGGAAGACGAGGTTGGCCTCTCGACGGGTTCGACTAGAAGGTTCGAAAGCTTACCATGTGCCGACATTAAAAGCTTCATTTGCTGCTCCAAGTGATCCGTTCGAAGACGGTCTCGAGTGGACTGCGAGCTTGTTTGTTCTAATTGCTGTTTCAACTGACTGAACTGCGCACTAGACTGTTCTAACTTTTGTTCTAAATGGAAAATTCGACCACTGTCCTGGATGGACTGCAACATGAGCTCCTCTAAGTAATCAAGTCGACCATTGTCTCGAATTTGTTGCGAGCTTGACTGTTCTAATTTCTCAATACGGTCGAGATGAGCTTTGATCAAGAGCTGAGTTCCGTCAGAATCAATGCCGACCTTTTCCGTTAGATTCTGAAGGGATGCTTCCAGTTTCTTAACGGTAGCTTTTTCAGCCAATTCGTGACTCTGTCCAACTAGGACCAAAATGGACTGTTCGTGTTTCTCGGCCTTTGCGCGCATTTCGCGCCATTTCTGGCCGAGTTTCTGCACGGCTTCCGACAGCGTCTTGAAATTGTCGTTAGCGCCATCTGAGAGGTCGAGCAGCGACTTCTTGACTTCGTTGCGGATCCGCATCCTCTTACTGGGCAGCTCGAGCTTCAGCTGGTTCAGTCCGCTCTTCAACTTCTTGACTTCATCCACAGTCGCAATAATGTTCTTAGAGTTCTGTCGACACTGTAACTCAACGTGGTCGATGTTGGTTCCGAAGGTGGTGTGAATGAAGCTAGAGGGCTGCAAGCCTCCACTCGGCCCGGCGACAGGTTCTGCTCCGGCTTCCTCTAACTGCTGCCCGGCTTCCACGTCCTCGGCCGGAGCACGGTTGGGTGAGCTCCCTTCGGCTCCAGGTGGTGGCGTCAAGTATCTTGTCGCCTCAGAAATGCCACAGAAAAGAGTAAGAATGCCAAAGCAAACCTTTAGCCAAGGAAAGTAGTCCCTGAGGATCTCTCGCGGACTCAATCCCCACCAGAACGAGAAGGTGTTTGCAGTCTCGCTGATGTACTGCACAGTGGACATCTTGGGCTCAGTGGTCACTTCCGTGATCGGGGCGTTAGCTGCTCTGACCTCGATTATGATCTCTTTCGAGTCAGAGCTGGTCATGACCTTGACCGGGAAGCGCTCTTCATAGCAGTCTTTGGCTTCGCATTTGCCTTTCTCGCATTTGCTGAACACAGCATCGAGATTCTTCCTTACTTCATCGTTGTCGTATAGGTAGTCGTCGTAGATCAGAGAGCCGTTGTTTACTACATCGCTGTCATCGAGACGAAACAAGAGCGGCAATTTCTTGTCCTCCGTCAGATTCTTGTGGCCACGAATTTCTTCTTTCAGACAGTCATGAAGGCATTCTTCTTGCGACTCGTGTCCGGTTGTCGCCGTATAGTTCTTGCAAGATGGCTCCTTGGGTGATTCGAGTCGCTTGAACATAGTTGGCTGGTAGGTCAGCGCGAACGAGCCTTGCTTGACCTTGACTACAGGCTTCTCGGTGTCATAGTCGATGGTCTTGACCAAGCTCAGGTCATGAGTTGTAGACGGGCCGGAAACGCTCTGGAATTTACTTCCGGAAGCGAATAGGTAGAGGTCAAAGCGGACACTCTTTCCTTCAGCACCTTGAAGAAGTTTGTTGAATGCCGGACTCAGAGTGACGCTCCAGAGGATGGGTGGACTTCCGCCATGATAGACGTGCCGACTCTTGAAGGTTCGGTAGTTGACTTTGTTGTCGATTACGTAGCAGAGCGACCGTTGGGTCAGGAAGCGTCTTACCTCGAACATGCTGGGCTCGCACTGAGCCATACCATAGCCGGCCGCGTCATGTAGAGCACAGTCTACGATGAGATCTTCAGGTCCAGGGGTACTTGCGAAGATCTTGCTGGGCGTCCACTCACTAGTCGCCATGCCGAGCTTGTCCAACGGGGCACAGGCCATGGCTCCGGCGTTGTTGAGCACTTCGTGAGAACTCGCCGCTTCCACGTTGACTTGGGTTTGAGTGGTTCTTACATACAGTTGAGTGATGGCTCCGAAGTGAGTGAAGTGGAAGAGTATGATCATACTCAGCCATGCTCGCTTGGTCATGAAACTACACAGGATTTTAAGGAAACCCATTGTCAGTCGAGAGTCGAGACAACTGTGAGTCCTTAGTTCGACAACACCGTCTATATCGCGAACATTTGCAAGCTCCTCCTTCCTCTTGCACGAATTACTTCGATAAAATAGTGGTCCATAGAACTTGCGCATGCGGCCTGAAACTTCACGCACTTGAACACGAAGAAAAATATCAGGCCTATAGCGTGCTAATCGTAGAGTGTCATGCACTCAGTTAGGTAGACTGACCTAACACTCTCATTGAGATCAATTAAAATAAATTTTAATTCAGGCGCAGTTTATCTTACAAATCGTTCAGAGAGTGCGATTGAAATATTTAGAAAGGGGGCCATCTCTCTCAATGCCCCGATACTCCTTACATTTTCCCCAACTCTTTGGTCGTCCGTCGCAAACACCATTCAGTTTACGAAAGCAGCACGAGTCTATTTGCGTCACGCACCATTGGCCTCTATGCAAGCTGCTTGTGTAAAGGAATTGACATTCCTAATAAATGCGAATTGTAAGTGATGGTCAGTTGAGCTAAAATCAACTTACCGGCAGCGTGTAGATTCCCAAGTGGAACATCCGGTCCTTGTATTGCCGATCGGTCTCATTTTTGAGCCTCTTCGAATCCAAATCCGGATTCTTTGTCACCGGAGGCGAGCCGGCTACACTGTAATAGGTCATGAAGATGACCACCATAAAAATGGCTACTTTCATGTTTCAGTGAAGTTAGAAACAACTTTGTAACGGAAGTCTTTGCGTCTTTTTTGCTTCCTGTGAAAGCTCGTCACTGAGTTTGCGCTCCACTGAAGTTCTGTCAGCCAATAGAAATTTGATTCGAATCGCATGCATGGACAATATCAAAAACTAACTTTAGTACTCTTCTAGACAAATTTATGTATTTTCCACTCCTGAGCGAGAGAATAAAAAGACCTGAAAGTTGTGGAAAAGAAGGGGAGAGGAGAGGGAGACAACTCCTTGTCCAGCTGGCATCCGGTCAACTCTTTGAAATAGCTGTTACTCATGCAACCAAATCTGTGTACAAAGGCACGGATATTTATTGGCGAAAAGAGAGACTGGAAGTTAATGTTCTATATGCGAAAGGTTTCGTGTTTGCCATCAATATGCTTCAGTCTGAGGTACACATCCGTTCCAATTCCTTGCATTGACACTATATTGAGAGAGCCGCCGAGATACTCGGCATACGCCCGGGCCGTGGGCAGCCCGAAGCCAAAGCCGTACATGGGCACCACTCGGGGCTCGGTCATCATGTTGCCCAGTAAGCCGCCACTCAGCCGGTCGTCAGTGTCCGTCTCGCCGGCCGTCGAGAAGTGGTATTGCGTAATCTTCTTCTTCATGTCATGAGGTACGCCACCGCCGCGGTCAGATATTCTAAATTCGGGAAATTAGTAATTTGATAGAAACAGGGGCTTGTTGGCTAACCTGATGATGAAGTCCACGTCGTTGTTGGCCACAGTGATGGTGATCGGTGGCAATGAAGGAGAATCCAGGTGACTCTCAATAGTAGCCCTATAAGGAAGCATCTTTCATGAGTTTCATTAGAAGACAATGCTCACGGTTCACATATTTACAGTCAGCTGTTAAGGAGGCAACAGCTGATTTTATTCGCTTCACATCAGCTGAGCGGCACCATTTACTCTCTTTTCCTGAAACAGCCTATTTGCGCATTTGAACATTGCCCTCACGAAGTGATAGCCGCATTGTCACCTCGATTTCCTTGTTTTTGCAAAAGGATAAAGATACAAGAGCGCAAACTCACCTAACAGCATTCTTCAGCAACTCGGGTAGAATGTAATCTAGCGGCGTTTCGATGTACGGGAAGCTGGTGTTCACGTGACCATCTAGCTTGAACTCTTTCCAGTCTAGAGGTCAATTTCCTGTCCAGGAAAGAGCGTACTAAACTTTCGTTCGTAATGTACTTCCGGCATTCGCGAAACCCTTCGGCCAATTGGGTCACGACGTCTTTGTGGTCATCTAGAAGCTGTTGAACTAATTTAGCGAACTGTCGCTCAGACTCGACATCGTTGACCTGTTGAATGATATATGTCAGTTTTCGAAAAGCAGGTGTAAATCACGTGATGCGAATGAGGTTACTCACGTGAGCAAAGTCCTTGAGAAGGTAAAAAGTCCTGATGTACAGTTCATGAACGGACAGAACTGTCGGATAGCAGCCCACTATGAAAGGTAGACTTCGAAAAGCGTTCACCCTATGAGCGACTCTGACCGCTAGTTCTTTGTGTAAATATTGCGCACTTCCGAAGAAGCATATAAACAGCCAAAGTACTCCGCGTAAGATATCTCGAGGTAAACATACTATTAAATGGTAGTCACCGGTTTTACCGGTATTGAGAAGAGTGGTCCAGCTGACTTCATCTCGGTGGAACCATCCAGAGCTGGATGATTGAATAGACTCGTGTTGGCCGACCACTACCATGAAAAAGCTTGGCCGTGAGAATTCACGGTTGGCACGGCCGGCCGAGAAATCTCCGGATTTTTACGGCCGAGCAAACTTGGTCCTCTTCTCTCTGATCATGTCCCCACTGAGAGTGGTTGAAATGTGTAAGATGACTGAGCACTTAGGTTCGTGATGAGTTCTTCCCTCAAGAACTTGCACACTCACCGCCTTTATGTTGAAAATAGACTGTTACTACGGAGTGTCATTACATTCATTCCGGTAATTGATCAAACCGGATACTCCTAGATCTTGTGAGAGTTAAACAGATCAAATTAGTTTGTCTCTATGTGCAAGGGGATACTCGAAATTTTCAAGCTATTTGCGAAAAATACTCGACACCAGAGGGCGCATCGGGACGGGCAGACTTCGGGCCCCGATCCACCCGCGGGCTGGCAGACAGGCTGTAGTTTTCCCTGTAGTAAATAGCGCATGCGCAGTGGGCTCGGGGCTGGTGCGGGTCACCTGCTTGAAATTCTTCGCTCGCTAGAGGGGCCGGGTGGTGAAAAAGTCGCCCGTTTCACCCTTTAATGTGCGGAAGGTATCAATCAATGATCTTCTTCGATACCATCTCAGTAGCGCTGTTTCTGGATCTTAAAGTGCATGACTTGGCAACCCTGTTAGATGACTCTCTCCCTTTCTTGCTCTCTCTCCCTCTTCCCCCTCGAGCTTAGAGGTCCTTAATTAGTGGTCGAGCCCTTAGTGATCAGTTGCCGCCTTCGGTTGCTAATGAGAGTTCTCCGGAACAAAAACGCCGCTAGCTGCGCCTGCGCAGTCACCGTTTTGAAGTTATACGTATCTGTTATTGAGAAGCCTCATTTATTTGTGTAATTGATTAAATGGGATACATTCAAATACTGTGCGTGTCAATTAGATTGAGTTATGGAGTTCATCTCCTTGTGAAAAATGGCACATTTGAGTTTCAAGCTATTTTTGATATGGATACTCAATAATTAGTTTAAAAGTCAGTAAGATGGTGTAAAATCTTGCAATCGATATCTATCGATAGTATGGCAATACATCAACCATCGAACGCGAGCAGTGCGCTGTCCGCTGACAAAGACTGGCCGTTACCAGTTCCTAAAGTTCTTAATATCTGGCTTAGCTGGTATGAACTGGACTATGGCTTCGAACTTTGTTCGAAATTGTGCAGAAAATTGGCAATCTGCCGTGATCACATTGGTAAATATCAGTGAGAACTCTGTATAGTAAATGTCTGTTTCGGAATGCATACTTTGTGAATAGGAATATATAGAACACTTCGTGTTATGGTGTGTAAAGTTGATAATATACTTGACTAGAATACAGTGCAATGTGATTGAGCAATACGTGTAATTTCTCTTAAGGTTAGTAAAACTTGAGCCGATGGTTCTCTTTCTGACTAGAATGTGATTGTTCTACTGAAATGAAACTAACAATAACACAGAATATAGCTGTAATGACCAGATTGGTTGGTTGCGATCACTTCATACCTAATTCAGTTTGACTGCATTCTAATGTACTGGTGAGTTAAAATAAAGCTAAGTATCTGACTACTTCTGCGGTTGAGACTAGTCAACTAAAATTTGTGCGAACTTATTGCATATTAGATGCGAGTAGTGAATATGACTATTCTACTGGGGGTGGAGTGTGCATGTCCACTGCGGCGGACATTTCGAAAGACTCGACATTGCCGACAGCGGAAGACGAGGTTGGCCTCTCAACGGGTTCGACTAGAATGTTCGAAGACTCAGTATGTGACGACAATAAACGCTTCATTTGCTGCTCTATTTGGTCCATTCGAATGCGATCTTGGCTGGATTGCTGTTTCAACTGACTGAACTGCGCACTAGACTGTTCTAACCTTTGCTCTAAATGAAAAATTCGACCACTGTCCTGAATGGACTGCAACATGAGCTCCTCTAGGTACTCAAGTCGACCATTGTCTCGACTTTCTCGCGAGCTTGACTGTTCTAGTTTCTCAATACGGGCAAGATGAGCTTTGATCAAGAGCTGAGTTCCGTCAGAATCAATGCCGACCTTCTCCGTGAGATTCTGAAGGGACGCTTCCAGTTTCTTAACGGTAGCTTTTTCAGCCAATTCGTGACTCTGTCCAACTAAGGCCAAGATGGACTGTTCGTGTTTCTCGGCCTTTGCGCGCATTTCGCGCCATTTCTGGCCGAGTTTCTTGAAGTCGTCAGACAGCGTCTTGAAATTGTCGTTAGCGCCCTCTGACAGGTCGAGCAGTGACTTCTTGACTTCATTGCGAATCCGCATCCTCTTACTGGGCAGCTCGAGCTTCAGTTGGTTTAGTCCGCTCTTCAGCTTCTTTACTTCATCCACAGTCGCAATAATGTTCTTAGAGTTCTGCCGACACTGTAACTCAACGTGGTCGATGTTGGTTCCGAAGGTGGTGTGGATGAAGCCAGATGGCTGCAAGCCTCCACTCGGCCCGGCGACAGGTTCTGCTCCGGCTTCCTCTACTTGCTGCCCGGCTTCCACATCCTCGGCCGGAGCACGGTCGGGTGAGCTCCCTCCAGCTCCAGGTGGTGGCGTCAAGTATCTTGTCGCCTTCACGCCACAGAAAATAGAAAGGATGGCAAAGCAAACCTTTAGCCAAGGAAAGTAGTCCCTGAGGATCTCTCGCGGACTCAATCCCCACCAGAACGAGAAGGTGTTGGCAGTCTCGCTGATGTACTCGATAGTGGACATCTTGGGCTCAGTGGTCACTTCCGTGATCGGGGCGTTAGCTGCTCTGACCTCGATTACGATCCTCGCCGAGTCAGAGCTGGTCATGACCTTGACAGGAAAGCGCTCTTCATAGCAGTCTTTGGCTTCGCATTTGCCTTTCTCGCATTTGCTGAACACAGCATCGAGATTCTTCCTTACTTCATCCTTGTCGTATAGGTAGTCGTCGTAGATCAAAGAGTCGTTGTTTGCTACATCGGCGTCATCGAGACGAAACAAGAGCGGCAATTTCTTGTCCTCCGTCAGATTCTTGTGGCCACGAATTTCTTCTTTCAGACAGTCATGAAGGCATTCTTCTTGCGACTCGTGTCCGGTTGTCGCCGTATAGTTCTTGCAAGATGGCTCCTTGGGTGATTCGAGTCGCTTGAACATGGTTGGCTGGTAGGTGAGCGCGAACGACCCTTGCTTGACCTTGACTACAGGCTTCTCGGTGTCATAGTCGATTGTCTTGACCAAACTCAGGTCATGAGTTGTAGACGGGCCGGAAACGCTTTGAAAGCTGCTTCCGGAAGCGAATAGGTAGAGGTCAAAGCGGACACTCTTTCCAGGAGCCTTTTCGAGAAGTTTGTTGAATGCCGGACTCAGAATGACGCTCCAAAGGATGGGAGGACTTCCGCCATGATAGACATGCCGGCTCTTGAAGGTTCGATAGCCGACCTTGTTGTCGAAGACGTAGCAGAGCGACCGTTGGGTCAGGAAGCGTCTTACCTCGAACATGCTGGGCTCGCACTGAGCCATACCGTAGCCGGCCGCGTCATGTAGAGCACAGTCTACGATGAGATCTTCAGGTCTAGGGGTACTTGCGAAGATCTTGCCGGGTGTCCAGTCTTCGCTGTCCATGCCGAGCTTGTCCAACGGGGCACAGGCCATGGCTCCGGCGTTGTTGAGCACTTCGTGAGAACTCGCCGCTTCCACGTTGACTTGGGTCTGAGTGGTTCTTACATACAGCTGAGTGATGGCTCCGAAGTGCGTGAAGTGGAAGAGTATGATCATACTCAGCCATGCTCGCTTCGTCATGAAACTACACAGAATTTTAAGGAAACCCATTGTCAGTCGAGAGTCGAGACAGAACTGTGAGTCCTCAGTTCGACAATACCGTCTATATCGCGAACATTTGCAAGCTCCTCCTTCCTCTTCCACGCCTTACTTCGATAAAATAGTGGTCCATAGAACTTGCGCATGCGGCCTAAAATAAAAGAAAAATATTATGCCTATAGCGTACTAATCGTAGAGTGTCGAGCACCAAGTTCGGCAGAATGACCAAACACTCAGAGTTAGTTCAATTAAAACGCAATTTTAATTCTTTAGGCGCGGTTTACCATGCAGATCATTCAGAGAGTGGAATTAAAAAATCTAGAAAGAGGAGCATCTCTCTCGATGCCCCGATACTCCCTACATTTTCCCCAACTCTTTGGTCGCCCGTAGCAAACACCCTTCAGTTTACGGAAGCAGCACGAGTCCATTTGCGTCACGCACCATTGGCCTCTATGCAAGTCGCTTTTGTAATCGAATTGACATTCCTAATAGGTGCGAATTGTTAGCGATGGTCAGTTGAGCTAAAATCAACTTACTGGCAGTGTGTAGATTCCCAAGTCGAACATTCGGACCTTGTATTCCCGATCGGTCTCATTTTTGAGCCTCTTCGAATCCAAATCCGGATTCTTTGTCACCGGAGGCGAGCCGGCTACACTGTAATAGGTCATGAAGATGACCACCATAAAAATGGCTACTTTCATGCTTCAGTGAAGTTAGAAACAACTTTGTAACGGAAGTTTCTGCGTCTTTTTTTGCTTCCTGTGAAAGCTCTTCACTGAGTATGCGCGACACTGAAATGCTGTCAGCCAATAGAAATTGGACTTCAATCGCATGCATAGACAATATCAAAAACTAGCTTTAGTACTCTTCTAGACAAATTTATGTATTTTCAACTCCTGAGCGATAGAACAAAAAGACCTGAAAGTTGTGGAAAAGAAGGGGAGAGAGGAGAGGGAGACAAGTCCCTGTCCAGCTGGCATCCGGTCAACTCTTTGAAATAGCTGCTACTCATGCAACCAAATCTGTGTACAAAGGTAAGGATATTTATTGGCGAAAAAGAGAGACTGGAAGTTAATGTTCTATATGCGAAAGGTTTCGTGTTTGCCATCAATATGCTTCAGTCTGAGGTACACATCCGTTCCAATTCCTTGCATTGACACTATATTGAGAGAGCCGCCGAGATACTCGGCATACGCCCGGGCCGTGGGCAGCCCGAAGCCAAAGCCGTACATGGGCACCACTCGGGGCTCGGTCATCATGTTGCCCAATAGGCCGCCACTCAGCCGGTCGTCAGTGTCCGTCTCGCCGGCCGTCGAGAAGTGGTATTGCGTGATCTTCTTTTTCATGTCATGAGGTACGCCACCGCCGCGGTCAGATATTCTAAATTCTTTAAATTAGTAATTTGATAGAAACAGGGGCTTGTTGGCTAACCTGATTATGAAGTCCACATCGTTGTTGGCCACAGTGATGGTGATCGGTGGCAATGAAGGAGAATCCAGGTGACTCTCAATAGTAGCCCTATAAGGAAGCATCTTTCATGAGTTTCATTAGAAGACAATGCTCCTCAGATTTTCCAGTCAGCTGTTAAGGAGGCAACAGCTGATTTTATTCGCTTCGCATATCTGAGCGGCACCATTCACTCTCTTCTCCTTAAACGGCCTATATGCGACTTTGAACATTGCCCTCGCAAAGTGATAGCCGCATTGTCATCTCGATTTCCTTGTTTGTGCAAAGGATAAAGATAGAAGAGCTCAAACTCACCTAACAGCATTCTTCAGCAACTCGGGTAGAATGTAATCTAGCGGCGTTTCAATGTACGGGAAGCTGGTGTTCACGTGACCATCCAGCTTGAACTCGGGACTCTTTCCATATTTGCACTCTGAGAGATTCCGCACATAGTCACACCAGGACTCTATCAGGTCCCTCGGCTTCATGTTCACATTGATGGCACCGACATATCCAGGTCTAACTTCTCTGAGTGACAAGTAGTTCTCGGCCAGGATTCGCATACCTAGTCTAGAGGTCAGTGTCCTGTCCAGGAAAGAGCGCACTAGACTTTCGTTCGTAATGTACTTCCGGCATTCGCGAAACCCTTCCGCTAATTGAGTCACGACGTCTTTGTGGTCATCTAGAAGCTGTTGAACCAATTTAGCGAACTGTCGCTCTGACTCGACATCGTTGAGCTATGGAATGATATTTGTCAGTTTTCGAGAAGCAGCTGTAAATCACGTGATGAGAATGAGGTTACTCACGTGAGCAAAGTCCTTGAGAAGGTAAAAAGTCCTGATGTACAGTTCATGGACGGACAGAACTGTCGGATTGCAGCCCACTATGAAATGTAGACTTCGAAAAGCGTTGACCCTATGAGCGACTCTGACCGCTAGTTCTTTGTGTAAGTATTGCGCACTTTTCTAAAGAAGTATACAAACAGCCACAAAGTAGTCCGCGTAAGGTATCCCGAGGTAAACATACTATTAAATGGTCAGAGTCACCGGTTTTACCGGTATTGAGAAGAGTGGTCCAGCTGACTTTATTTCGGTGGAACCATCCAGAGCTGGATGATTGAATAGACCCGCGTTGGCCGACCACGGCCATGAAAAAGCTTGGCCACGAGAATTGAAGTGATCAGTTGTTAGATGTGTGCTATGATCAGCCGTGAGTATTCACGGTTGGCACGGCCGGCCAAGAAATCTCCGGATTTTTACGGCCGAGCAAACTTCGGTCCTCTTCTCTCTGATCTTGTCTCACTGAAAGTGGTTGAAGTGTGTTAGATGACTGAGCAATTAGGTTCGTGATGAGCTCTCCCTTTAAGAACTTGCACACTCACCGCCTTTAAGTTGAAAATACGCTGTTATTATGGAGTGTCATTACATTCATTCCGGAAATTGATTAAATCGGATACTTCTAGATCTTGTGAGAGTTAAATAGATCAAATTAGTTTGTCTCCATGTGCGAGGGGATACTCGAAGTTTTCAAGCTATTTGCGAGAAATTTTCGATACTTAGCAGTAGAGGGCGCATCGCGACGGGCAGACTTCGGGCCCGGCCCACCTCCCCGATCCACCCGCGGGCGGGCAGACAGGGGTGGCGAAGCTGGGGTTTTCCCTGTACTAGATGGCGAATGCGCAGTGGGAAAAGTGACGCATGCGGGCCACCTGCTCAAAATTCCTCGGGTGCGAGCCGGCCGGGTGATGAAAAAGCAGCCCGTTTCATCCTCTAATGTGTAAAGGTATCAATCAATGATCTCCTTCGATACGATCTTATAGCGCTATTTCTGGATCCTAAAGTGCATGACTTTGGCAACCCTGTTAAATGGCTCTCACTTTCTTGCTCTCTCTTCCTCTGCCTCTTGCAACTGCATCTCCCCTTCGAAAGGCTATGAGCTTAAAGGTCCTTAATTAGTGGTCGAGCCCTTAGTGACCAGTTGCTGCCTTCGGTTGCTCATGAAAGTTCCCCTGAACAAAAAAAAAACGCCGCTAGCTGCGCCTGCGCAGTCACCGTTTTGAAGTTATAAGCATCCGTTATTGAGAAGCCTCATTTATCTGTGTAATTGATTAAATGGGATACATTCAAATACTGTGCGTGTCAATTAGATTGAGTTATGGAGTTCATCTCCTTGTGAAAAATCGTACGTTTGAGTTTCAAGCTATTTTTGATATGGATACCTAATAATAAGTTTAAAAGTTAGTAAAATAGTGTAAAAGTTTCTATCGATAGTATCGCAATACATCAACCATCGACCGTGTCAGCTGACAAAGGCTAGCCGTTTCCAGTTCTTGAAGTTCTTAGTATCTGGCTTCTCGGGTATGAAATGGACTATGGCTTCGAACTTTGTTCGAAATTGTGTAGAAAATTAGCATATCTGCCGTGATCACATTGGTAAATATCAATGAGCAATCTGTATCGTAAATGTCTGTTTCGGAATGCATACTTTGTGAATAGGAATATATGGAACACTTTGTGTTATGGTGTGTAAAGTTGATAATATACTTGAATGGAACACAGCGCAATGTGATTGAGCAATACGTGTAATTTCTCTTAAGATCTGTGAAACTTGAGACGATGGTTCTCTTTCTGACTAGAATGAGATTGTTCTACTGAAATGAAACTAATAACACAGAATATAGCTGTAATGACCAGATTGGTTGGTTAGGATCTCTCCATACCTAATTCAGTTTGACTGCATACTCATGTGCTGGTGAGTTAAAATAAAGCTAAGTATCTAAAAAACTGACAATTTCTGCAGTTGAGACTAGTCGACGAAAATTTGTGCGAACTTATTGCATATTAGATGCGAGTAGTGAATATGACTATTCTACTGGGGGTGGAGTGTGCATGTCCACTCCGGCGGACATTTTGAAAGACTCGACATTGCCGACAGCGGAAGACGAGGTCGGCCTCTCAACGGGTTCGACTAGAATGTTCGAAGGCTCACTTTGTCTTGACATGAAGTGTTCTAGTTTCTGGTCTAACTGATCCATTCGAAGACGGTCTCGACTAGACTGCGAGCTTGCTTGTTCTAATTGCTGTTTCAACTGATCAACAAGAATGCGATCTCGGGTGGACTTTTGTTCTAACTGCTGAAAGCGAAGCAGATCTCGCGTGGACTGCTGTTTCAACTGACTGAACTGCGCACTAGACTGTTCTAACCTTTGTTCTAAATGGAAAATTCGACCACTGTCCTGAATGGACTGCAACATGAGCTCCTCCAAGTACTCAAGTCGACCATTGTCTCGACTTTGTTGCGAGCTTGACTGTTCTAGTTTCTCAATACGGTCGAGATGAGCTTTAATCAAGAGCTGAGTTCCGTCAGAATCAACGCCGACCTTCTCGGTGAGACTCTGAAGGGATGCTTCCAGTTTCTTAACGGTAGCTTTTTCAGCCAATTCGTGACTCTGTCCAACTAAGGCCAAGATGGACTGTTCGTGTTTCTCGGCCTTTGCGCGCATTTCGCGCCATTTCTGGCCGAGTTTCTTGAAGTCGTCAGACAGCGTCTTGAAATTGTCGTTAGCGCCCTCTGACAGGTCGAGCAGTGACTTCTTGACTTCATTGCGGATCCGCATCCTCTTACTGGGCAGCTCTAGCTTCAGTTGGTTCAGTCCGCTCTTCAACTTCTTCACTTCATCCACAGTCGCGATTATGTTCTTAGAGTTCTGTCGACACTGTAACTCAACGTGGTCGATGTTGGTTCCGAAGGTGGTGTGGATGAAGCCAGAGGGCTGCAAGCCTCCACTTGGCCCGGCGACAGGCTCTGCTCCGGCTTCCTCCACTTGCTGCCCGGCTTCCACATCCTCGGCCGGAGCACGGTCGGGTGAGCTCCCTCCAGCTCCAGGTGGTGGCGTCAAGTATCTTGTCGCCTTCACGCCACAGAAAATAGTAAGGATGCCGAAGCAGATCTTCAGCCAAGGAAAGTAGTCCCTGAGGATCTCTCGCGGACTCAATCCCCACCAGAACGAGAAGGTGTTTGCAGTCTCGCTGATGTACTGCACAGTGGACATCTTGGGCTCAGTGGTCACTTCCGTGATCGGGGCGTTAGCTGCTCTGACCTCGATTATGATCTTCTCCGAGTCAGAGCTGGTCATGACCTTGACCGGGAAGCGCTCTTCGTAGCAGTCTTTGGCTTCGCATTTGCCTTTCTCGCATTTGCTGAACACAGCATCGAGATTCTTCCTTACTTCATCCTTGTCGTATAGGTAGTCGTCGTAGATCAGAGAGCCGTTGTTTACTACATCGCTGTCATCGAGACGAAACAAGAGCGGCAATTTCTTGTCCTCCGTCAGATTCTTGTGGCCACGAATTTCTTCTTTCAGACAGTCATGAAGGCATTCTTCTTGCGACTCGTGTCCGGTTGTCGCCGTATAGTTCTTGCAAGATGGCTCCTTGGGTGATTCGAGTCGCTTGAACATAGTTGGCTGGTAGGTCAGCGCGAACGACCCTTGCTTGACCTTGACTACAGGCTTCTCGGTGTCATAGTCGATTGTCTTGACCAAACTCAGGTCATGAGTTGTAGACGGGCCGGAAACGCTCTGGAATTTACTTCCGGAAGCGAACAGGTAGAGGTCAAAGCGGACACTCTTCTTCTTAGCACCTTGAAGCAGTTTGTTGAATGCCGGACTCAGAGTGACGCTCCAGAGGATGGGTGGACTTCCGCCATGATAGACGTGCCGACTCTTGAAGGTTCGGTAGCCGACCTTGTTGTCGAAGACGTAGCAGAGCGACCGTTGGGTCAGGAAGCGCCTTACCTCGAACATGTGCGGCTTGCACCTAGCCATACCATAGCCAGCTGCGTCATGTAGAGCACACTCTACGATGAGATCTTCAGGTCCTGGTGTACTTGCGAAGATCTTGCCGGGTGTCCAGTCTTTGCTCCTCATACCGAGCTTGTCCAGCGGGGCGCAGGCCATGGCTCCGGCGTTGTTGAGCACTTCGTAAGAACTCGCCGCTTCCACGTTGACTTGGGTTTGAGTGGTTCTTACATACAGTTGAGTGATGGCTCCGAAGTGCGTGAAGTGGAAGAGTATGATCATACTCAGCCATGCTCGCTTGGTCATGAAACTACACAGGATTTTAAGGAAACCCATTGTCAGTCGAGTGTCGAGACAGAACTGTGAGTCCTCAGTTCGACAATACCGTCTACATCGCGAACATTTGCAAGCTCCTCCTTCCTCTTCCACGCCTTACTTCGATAAAATAGCGGTCCATAGAACTTGCGCATGCGGCCTGAAACTTCACGCACGGCCAGTAGCGTACTAATCATAGAGTGTCATGCACTTAGTTCGGCAGAATGACCTAACACTCAGAATGAGCTCAATTAAAATCAATTTTAATTCTCCAGGCGCAGGTTATCTTACAAATCATTCAGAGAGTGCGATTGAAATACTCAGAAAGAGGGCCATCTCTCTCCAGACCCCGATAGTCCACACATTTTCCCCAACTCTTTGGTCGTCCGTAGCAAATACCCTTCAGCTTACGAAAGCAGCACGAGTCCATTTGCGTCACGCACCATTGGTCTCCATTCAAGCTGCTTTTGGAATCGAATTGACATTCCTAATAGGTGCGAATTGTTAGCGATGGTCAGTTGAGCTAAAATCAACTTACTGGCAGCGTGTAGATTCCCAAGTGGAACATTCGGTCCTTGTATTCCCGATCGGTCTCATTTTTGAGCCTCTTCGAATCCAAATCCGGATTCTTTGTCACCGGAGGCGAGCCGGCTACACTGTAATAGGTCATGAAGATGACCACCATAAAAATGGCTACTTTCATGTTTCAGTGAAGTTAGAAACAACTTTGTAACGGAAGTGTCTGCGTCTTTTTTTTGCTTCCTGTGAAAGCTCTTCACTGAGTTTGCGCTCCACTGAAGTTCTGTCAGCCAATAGAAATTTGACTCGAATCGCATGCATGGACAATATCAAAAACTAACTTTAGTACTCTTCTAGACAAATTTATGTATTTTCAACTCCTGAGCGAGAGAACAAAAAGACCTGAAAGTTGTGGAAAAGAAGGGGCGAGAGGAGAGGGAGACAAGTCCCTGTCCAGCTGGCATCCGGTCAACTCTTTGAAATAGCTGCTACTCATGCAACCAAATCTGTGTACAAAGGTACGGATATTTATTGGCGAAAAGAGAGACTGGACGTTAATGTTCTATATGCGAAAGGTTTCGTGTTTGCCATCAATATGCTTCAGTCTGAGATACACATCCGTTCCAATTCCTTGCATTGACACTATATTGAGAGAGCCGCCGAGATACTCGGCATACGCCCGGGCCGTGGGCAGCCCGAAGCCGAAGCCGTACATGGGCACTACTCGGGGCTCGGTCATCATGTTGCCCAATAGGCCGCCACTCAGCCGGTCGTCAGTGTCCGTCTCGCCGGCCGTCGAGAAGTGGTATTGCGTGATCTTCTTTTTCATGTCATGAGGTACGCCACCGCCGCGGTCAGATATTCTAAATTCTTTAAATTAGTAATTTGATAGAAACAGGGGCTTGTTGGCTAACCTGATTATGAAGTCCACATCGTTGTTGGCCACAGTGATGGTGATCGGTGGCAATGAAGGAGAATCCAGGTGACTCTCAATAGTAGCCCTATAAGGAAGCATCTTTCATGAGTTTCATTAGAAGACAATGCTCCTCAGATTTTCCAGTCAGCTGTTAAGGACGCAACAGCTGATTGGGATTCGCTTTTGAGCGGCACCATTCACTCTCTTCTCCTTAAACGGCCTATATGCGGCTTTGAACATTGTCCTCGCGAAGTGATAGCCGCTCGATTTCCTTGTTTGTGCAAAAGGATAAAGATACAAGAGCTCAAACTCACCTAACAGCATTCTTCAGCAACTCAGGGTAGAATGTAATCTAGCGGCGTTTCAATGTACGGGAAGCTGGTGTTCACGTGACCATCCAGCTTGAACTCGGGACTCTTTCCATATTTGCACTCTGAGAGATTCCGCACATAGTCACACCAGGACTCTATCAGGTCCCTCGGCTTCATGTTCACATTGATGGCACCGACATATCCAGGTTTAACCTCTCTGAGTGACAAGTAGTTCTCGGCCAAGATTCTCATACCTAGTCTAGAGTTCAGTGTTCTGTCCAGGAAAGAGCGCACTAGACTTTCGTTCGTAATGTACTTCCGGCATTCGCGAAACCCTTCGGCCAATTGGGTCACGACGTCTTTGTGGTCATCTAGAAGCTGTTGAACTAATTTAGCGAACTGTCGCTCCGACTCCACATCGTTGACCTGTTGAATGATATTTGTCAGTTTTCGAAAAGCAGGTGTAAATCACGTGATAAGAATGAGGTTACTCACGTGAGCAAAGTCCTTGAGAAGGTAAAAAGTCCTGATGTACAGTTCATGAACGGACAGAACTGTCGGATTGCAGCCCACTATGAAATGTAGACTTCGAAAAGCGTTGACCCTATGAGCGACTCTGACCGCTAGTTCTTTGTGTAAATATTGCGCACTTTTCTATAGAAGTATACAAACAGCCACAAAGTAGTCCGCGTAAGGTATCCCGAGGTGAACATACTATTAAATGGTCACAGTCACCGGTTTTATCGGTATTGAGAAGAGTGGTCCAGCTGACTTCATCTCGGCGGAACCATCCAGAGCTGGTCATTGAATAGACCCGCGTTAGCCGACCACGACCATGAAAAAGCTTGGCCACGAGAATTAAAGTGATCAGCTGTTAGATGTGTGCTATGCTATCAGTCATGAGTATTCACGGTTGGCACGGCCGGCCGAGAAATCTCCGGATTTTTACGGCCGAGCAAACTTTGGTCCTCTTCTCTCTGATCCTGTCCCCACTGAGAGTGGTTGAAGTGTAAGATGACTGAGCAATTAGGTTCGTGATGAGCTCTCCCTTCAAGAACTTGCACACTCACCGCCTTCAAGTTGAAAATATGCTGTTATAATGGAGTGTCATAACATTCATTCCTCGAGATCTTTTGAGAGTTAAATAGATCAAATTAGTTTGTCTCCATGTGCAAGGGGATACTCAAAATTTTCAATCTATTTGCGAGAAGTACTCGATACTTAGCACTAGAGGGCGCATCGGGACGGGCAGACTTCGGGCCCGGTCCACCTCCGTTCAGACGGGGGTGGCAAAGTTGTAGTTTCCACCACTAAATAGCGCATGCGCAGTGGGAAAAGTGACACCATGGGGCTGGTGCGGGTCACCTGCTTAAAATTCCTCGGTTGCTAGCGGAGCTGAGTGGTGAAAAAGCCGCCCGCTTCACCCTCTAATGTGTAGAAGGTATCAATCGATGATCTTCTTCGATACGATCTCAGTAGCGCTATTTCTGGATCTTAAAGTGCACGACTTGGGCAACCCTGTTAAATGACTCTCTCCCTTTCTTGCTCTCTCCCCCTTTCCCCCCTCGAGATTAGAGGTCCTTAATTAGTGGTCGAGCCCTTAGTGACCAGTTGCCGCCTTCGGTTGCTAATGGAAGTTCTCCGGAACAAAAAAAAACGCCGCTAGCTGCGCCTGCGCAGTCACCGTTTTGAAGTTATAAGTGTATGTTATTGAGAAGCCTCATTTATTTGTGTAATTGATTAAATGGAATACATTAAAATACTTTGCGTGTCAATTAGATTGAGTTATGGAGTTCATCTCCTTGTGAAAAATGGCACATTTGAGTTTCAAGCTATTTTTGATATGGATTCGTAATAATAAGTTTAAAAGTTAGTAAGATGGTGTAAAAGCTTGCAATCGATATCTATCGATAGTATCGTAATACATCAACCATCGAACGCGAGCAGTGCGCTATCCGCTGACAAAGACTGGCCGTTTCCAGTTCCTAAAGTTCTTAATATCTGGCTTAGCTGGTTTAAAATGGACTATGGCTTCGAACTTTGTTCGAAATTGTGTAGAAAATTGGCATATCTGCCGTGATCACATTGGTAAATATCAATGAGCAATCTGTATCGTAAATGTCTGTTTCGTAATGCATACTTACGATAATATACTTGAATGGAATACAGTGCAATGTGATTGAGCAATACGTGTAATTTCTCTTAAGGTCAGTAAAACTTGAGCCGATGGTTCTCTTTCTGACTAGAATGTGATTGTTCTACTGAAATGAAACTAACAATAACACAGAATATAGCTGTAATGACCAGATTGGTTGGTTGGGATCACTTCATACCTAATTCATAGGGACCACAGAATAAGTTCAAAATATGTGCTAATATATGCTCAAAAAACGTCTCGAATATGTCCTAAAATATGTCGTTGAAAATCGAACAAACTTTTCAGTTTTCAGCTTTTTCATGCTTATTATGAGCTATATCAGTCAATGATAAATCACTATGTAGGCTTATACTGCAGAAAAAAGACATTTAAAAAGTTCGTCACTTGGAATCGAACCCGTGCTCTCTTGATGATGGTCCAAGACCTTGACCACTCTGCCATGCTTTATAATGCTAATTTCGCTAGAACTCAAATTTTCACTCTGTGGACGAATGCAAAATAGTTTCCCTGGCTTTTAGTTGGAGGGGCTACACAGAATATAAGCTTTTCCCGATAAATTGACGACATATGTCTAAATGTCCTCCGGATAAGTCACGATATGTCCAATTAAGCCCAAATAAGCGATTTTGTAAAAAAGGTCAAAAATATGTCTTTTATGTCGTCACAACCTATGACATATCGTACTTTTTCTTGACCCTCTCGATGCCCACGCGAACGCTATGACTGATATGTCAACTTTATGAGATATGTTTTTTTCTCATTTCTGTGGTCCCTACTAATTCAGTTTCACTGCATTCTGCAGTACTGGTGAGTTAAAATAAAGCTAAGTATATATCTCATAACTGACTACACTGTATTTCTACGGTTGAGTCTAGTCGACTAAAATTTGTGCGAACTTATTGCATATTAGATGCGAGTAGTGAATATGACTATTCTACTGGGGGTGGAGTGTGCATGTCTACTCCGGCGGACATTTCGAAAGACTCGACATTGCCGACAGCGGGAGACGAGTTTGGCCTCTGAACGGGTTCGACTAGAATGTTCGAAAGCTTACTATGTGCCGACATTAAAAGCTTCATTTGCTGCTCCAACTGATCCGTTCGAAGACGGTCTCGAGTGGACTGCGAGCTTGTTTGTTCTAATTGCTGTTTCAACTGATCAACAAGAATGCGATCTCGGGTGGACTGCGCACTGGACTGTTCTAACTTTTGTTCTAAATGAAAAATTCGAGCACTGTCCTGAATGGACTGCAACATGAGCTCCTCTAGGTACTCAAGTCGACCATTGTCTCGACTTTGTTGCGAGCTCGACTGTTCTAATTTCTCAATACGATCGAGATGAGCTTTGATCAAGAGCATCACTGATGGTTGACTCCCGTTAGATTCAATGCCGACCTTTTCCGTGAGATTCTGAAGGGATGCTTCCAGTTTCTTAACGGTAGCTTTTTCAGCCAATTGGTGACTCTGTCCAACTAGGACCAAAATGGACTGTTCGTGTTTCTCGGCCTTTGCACGCATTTCGCGCCATTTCTGGCCGAGTTTCTGCACGGCGTCCGACAGCGTCTTGAAATTGTCGTTAGCGCCATCTGACAGGTCGAGCAGCGACTTCTTGATTTCATTGCGGATCCGCATCCTCTTACTGGGCAGCTCTAGCTTCAGTTGGTTCAGTCCGCTCTTCAACTTCTTCACTTCATCCACAGTCGCAATAATGTTCTTAGAGTTCTGTCGACACTGTAACTCAACGTGGTCGATGTTGGTTCCGAAGGTGGTGTGAATGAAGCCAGATGCCTGCAAGCCTCCACTCGGCCCGGCAACAGGTTCTGCTCCGGCTTCCTCAACTTGCTGCCCGGCTTCCACATCCTCGGCAGGAGCACGGTCGGGTGAGCTCCCTTCTGCTCCAGGTGGTGGCGTCAAGTATCTTCTCGCCTTCACGCCGCAGAAAATAGAAAGGATGCCAAAGCAGATCTTGAGCCAAGGAAAGTAGTCCCTGAGGATCTCTCTGGGACTCAATCCCCACCAGAACGAGAAGGTGTTGGCAGTCTCGCTGATGTACTGCACAGTGGACATCTTGGGCTCGGTGGTCACTTCCGTGATCGGGGCGTTAGCTGCTCTGACCTCGATTATGATGTTCTCGGAGTCAGAGCTGGTCATGACCTTGACCGGGAAGCGTTCTTCGTAGCAGTCTTTGGCTTCGCATTTTCCTTTCTCGCATTTACTGAACACAGCATCGAGATTCTTCCTTACTTCATCCTTGTCGTATAGGTAGTCGTCGTAGATCAGAGAGTCGTTGTTTGCTACATCGGCGTCATCGAGACGAAACAAGAGCGGCAATTTCTTGTCCTCCGTCAGATTCTTGTGGCCACGAATTTCTTCTTTCAGACAGTCATGAAGGCATTCTTCTTGCGACTCGTGTCCGGTTGTCGCCGTATAGTTCTTGCAAGATGGCTCCTTGGGTGATTCGAGTCGCTTGAACATAGTTGGCTGGTAGGTCAGCGCGAACGACCCTTGCTTGACCTTGACTACAGGCTTCTCGGTGTCATAGTCGATTGTCTTGACCAAACTCAGGTCATGAGTTGTGGACGGGCCGGAAACGCTTTGAAAGCTGCTTCCGGAAGCGAATAGGTAGAGGTCAAAGCGGACACTCTTTCCCGGAGCCTTTTCGAGAAGTTTGTTGAATGCCGGACTCAGAATGACGCTCCAAAGGATGGGTGGACTTCCGCCATGATAGACATGTCGGCTCTTGAAGGTTCGATAGCCGACCTTGTTGTCGAAGACGTAGCAGAGCGACCGTTGGGTCAGGAAGCGCCTTACCTCGAACATGTACGGCTTGCACTTAGCCATACCGTAGCCGGCAGCGTCATGTAGAGCACAGTCTACGATGAGATCTTCAGGTCTGGGGGTACTTGCGAAGATCTTGCCGGGTGTCCACTCACTACTTTCCATGCCAAGCTTGTCCAACGGGGCACAGGCCATGGCTCCGGCGTTGTTGAGCACTTCGTGAGAACTTGCCGCTTCTACATTGACCTGGGTTTGAGTGGTTCTTACATAGAGTTGAGTGATGGCTCCGAAGTGCGTGAAGTGGAAGAGTATGATCATACTCAGCCATGCTCGCTTGGTCATGAAACTACACAGGATTTTAAGGAAACCCATTGTCAGTCGAGTGTCGAGACAGAACTGTGAGTCCTCAGTTCGACAATACCGTCTATATCGCGAACATTTGCAAGCTCCTCCTTCCTCTTCCACGCCTTACGTCGATAAAATAGTGGTCCACAGAACTTGCGCATGCGGCCTAAAATTTCAAGTAATCGAGCATGAAGAAAAATATTAGGCCTATAACGTTCTATCGTAGAGTCATGCACTTAGTTCGGCAGAATGACCAAACACTCCGATTCAATTCAATTAAAATCAATTTTAATTCTCCAGGCTCAGTTTAGCTTACAGATCATTCAGAGAGTGGTATTTAAAAATCTAGAAACAGGGCCATCTCTCTCCAGGCCCCGATACTCCCAACATTTTCCCCAACTCTTAGGTCGACCACGGCAAATACCCTTCAGCTTACGGAAGCAGCACGAATCAATTTGCGTCACGCACCATGGGCCTCTATGCAAGTCGCTTTTGAAATCGTATTGACATTCCTAATAAGTGCGAATTGTTAGTGATGGTCAGTTAAGCTAAAGTTAACTTACTGGAAGCGTGTAGATTCCCAAGTCGAACATCCGGTCCTTGTATTCCCGATCGGTCTCATTTTTGAGCCTCTTCGAATCCAAATCCGGATTCTTTGTCACCGGAGGCGAGCCGGCTACACTGTAATAGGTCATGAAGATGACCACCATAAAAATGGCTACTTTCATGTTTCTGTGCGGTTAGAAACAACTTTGTAACGGAAGTGCATGCGTCTTTTTTGCTTCCTGTGAAAGCTCTTCACTGAGTTTGCGCTCCACTGAAGTTCTGTCAGCCAATAGAAATTTGACTTCAATCGCATGCATAGACAATATCAAAAACTAACTTTAGTACTCTTCGAGACAAATTTATGTATTTTCAACTCCTGAGCGATGGAACAAAAAAGACCTGAAAGTTGTGGAAAAGAAGGGGTGAGAGGAGAGGGAAACAAGTCCCTGTCCAGCTGGCATCCGGTCAACTCTTCCGAAATAGCTGCTACTCATGCAACCAAATCTGCGTACAAAGGTAAGGATATTTATTGGCAAAAAGAGAGACTGGACGTTAATGTTCTATATGCGAAAGGTTTCGTGTTTTCCGTCAATATGCTTCAGTCTGAGATACACATCCGTTCCAATTCCTTGCATTGACACTATATTGAGAGAGCCGCCGAGATACTCGGCATACGCCCGGGCCGTGGGCAGCCCGAAGCCAAAGCCGTACATGGGCACCACTCGGGGCTCGGTCATCATGTTGCCCAGTAGACCGCCACTCAGCCGGTCGTCAGTATCCGTCTCTCCGGCCGTCGAGAAGTGATATTGAGTAATCTTCTTTTTCATGTCATGAGGTACGCCACCGCCGCGGTCAGATATTCTAAATTCGTCAAATTAGTAATTTAATAGAAACAAGGGGCTTGTTTGCTAACCTGATGATGAAGTCCACGTCGTTGTTGGCCACAGTGATGGTGATCGGTGGTAATGAAGGAGAATCCAGGTGACTCTCAATAGTAGCTCTAAAAGAAAACATCTTTCATGAGTTTCATTGCAAAGACAATGCTCACGACCAGTCAGCTGTTAAGGAGGCATCAGCTGATTTTATTCGCTTCGCATATCTGAGCGGCACCATTTACTCTCTTTTCCTGAAACAGCCTATATGCGCATTTGAACATTGCCCTCACGAAGTGATAGCCGCATTGTCACCTCGATTTCCTTGTTTTTGCAAAAGGATAAAGATACAAGAGCTCAAACTCACCTAACAGCATTCTTCAGCAACTCAGGTAGAATGTAATCCAGCGGCGTTTCAATGTACGGGAAGCTGGTGTTCACGTGACCATCCAGCTTGAACTCGGGACTCTTTCCATATTTGCACTCAGAGAGATTCCGCACATAGTCACACCAGGACTCAATCAGGTCCCTCGGCTTCATGTTCACATTGATGGCTCCGACGTATCCAGGTCTAACTTCTCTGAGTGACAAGTAGTTCTCGGCCAAGATTCTCATACCCAGTCTAGAGGTCAATGTCCTATCCAGGAAAGAGCGCACTAGACTTTCGTTCGTAATGTACTTCCGGCATTCTCGAAACCCTTCCGCCAATTGAGTCACGACATCTTTGTGGTCATCTAGAAGCTGTTGAACTAATTTAGCGAACTGTCGCTCCGACTCCACATCGTTGACCTTTGGAATGATATTTGTCAGTTTTCGAAAAGCAGGTGTAAATCACGTGATGAGAATGAGGTTACTCACGTGAGCAAAGTCCTTGAGGAGGTAAAAAGTTCTGATGTACAGTTCGTGAACGGACAGAACTGTCGGATTGCAGCCCACTATGAAAGGTAGACTTCGAAAAGCGTTGACCCTATGAGCGACTCTGACCGCTAGTTCTTTGTGTAAATATTGCGCACTTTTCTACAGAAGTATATAAGCAACCATTACGCAATCAGACATAGTCACGTGCCAAGGTAAACATACCATTAAGTGGCCCGTATCACCGGTTTTACCGGTATAGAGAATGGTGGCCGGCGTGAGCCGAACTGACGGCATCTCGGCAGCGGCATCCAGAGCCGGATGATTGTAAAACCACTGCAGATTCCTCTTCTCTCTAGTCATGTTGTCCACGGGCTGCGAGTGGGCCGTCACGGGGTGCCTCGAGTGTCGCCGGGCAAAGGTCAAGGTGGGCCCGGCGCGCGTCTCGCCGGCAAAGGTGTTCAGGTGGCATCTTGCGTATTGGTGCGTGCCAGCCTTTAGAAGTGACACTGACTTGCTCATCATTGTTACAGCTTGAAACTCGGGATGACCATGAACCAGATATAAACGCGAAGCTGAGATATTGCCAAGTTGTTCATTCAATGTACCTGTAAATGGAATAATTGAGAATAGTAATGAATTACATGCCAGACATGGTAAGACTGTTTTTTGGCGAAAGGGAAACTCCAGCTGAAATGCATGCATAGTCACGCAATCAAACTGGGTCACAAAGGGTTGAAGAGCACGTGATAGACACGCTGTACATACAAAGAGGTCGACAGTTACACTGCTCATTGCATAACTCCTACTTGACTTAATGTAAATTGTAACCGACGCCGAGGAAACTTGAGACCTTGTCGAAGACGCTGATGCTAACTTAGAAAGTGACTGAGGGTACACTATGATTACATCGAGAGAACTGCGACTCTAATGACGACGGAACAAAATCACGTATTCTAATCACTTCTAAAGAGCAGTCTTTGGAACTCAGCATCACTCGTGATGATCAGTGCTGAACATTGAGTACGAAGTTCATCTAGGTTAACTTCGCTGATTCTCAACTACACTGTCGCACCTGTGACGACTAAAACTGAAAAGAGCAAATTCAACTGGTTTAGCGAAGGAGTTAGTGAAAACTTTCCATCTATTTCATGTACATTGGCCCCGAAGGTAATAACACACCTACAGCAATTCTCTTTTCAGTGAGAAGTCACGTGACCAAATAAACGCTAGCTCTCAGAGTTCACTGACACGGGTCACGCTCTCTAGCTGGAGACCTGAGTTACATAATGCTACCAGTTACTCCCATGACATGAGAGACAGTTAGGTAACTGCATCGCAAGTTTGAACTAACCAGCTACAGGTTGCCAGCGAGAATGGTTCAAAACTCACCACTGGACTAAATTGTTGGCATCTGAAGCCTTGATTCGGTGCAATTCCGGTGAAATGTGAAGTTGTTGAGAGGCTGTTCGCATAACGTTCATCCGGAAAGGTTGCACTGTTCTGACTGACAATGATGACAAGACACACCGGTTAGTTCAGCCTGTATCAGTTCAAACTAAAATCACGAGGCACGAGACGGCAGTTAACTTGATTAGAAGGCTAACTACACAAAAAGAAACTGTATCAGTCAGAGAAGTCAAGCCAGTTGCGTTTTGTTTGTATGAAGACAACGAGTAACTGGTCTCATACCGACGCACATAGTAAAGTACAAAAATGAAAACCAGCTGAATATTATATCGGCTTTCTTCCCTTCGCTCTCCGTCTCTCCCTTCCTCTCCTCTCCCTCTATCGCCCTCTTTAGCTCCCTTCCCTAGCAACCAGCTGTTGCACGTGAGCAACAAGTGTTACCAGCATTCGAAACACCGGAGCCGCTTCTTTTTTCTTCTCTCACAAGGATTAGGCGCCGTCCTAGCGCCAGCTGTGCCTTTGTGCGTTACAGGTTAGGATTAAGACTATCCTTGGACTCTCATTCAAAGCGAAGGTTAGCAAAAAAATAAACAACCAATGGCAATTAAATTGCTTTCTTTTTTGTTTAATTTATCTTTCGTGCGTTTAATTTAGTACTGGTATTTAGAATGAAAGTATAGACTGAAAGTGGTTGTTAACTATTTATAATGAAACAGTCCCTTCGGCAACTGCGTAATTAGACTTCAAAACACTTCTTAAACTTTTTTTCACTTCACCAATTCATTACATTTTTGAAGAGGTAGTAACGAAATAGAAAACTGTAATTTAAATATTTAACGTATTCACAGGTATATGGAGACGAACCGGATATGTGGAAATTTAAAAGTTGATTAAGTTAGTAGCCGTCCACTGAGCCGTTTTTCTTGTAATCGTAGGCCGCTTGCAGAGCGCCATCTTGCGTCCTTGCGATGCCAATTATCACAGACGCCCTGCCCGACAGTGGCACCACCTTGTGACCTTTTCGAGCAAGTTCGACTAGCACGTGCTCGGGGAAGCCTTCGTCATAGACAACCTGATTCGGATTTAACTGATGATGCAATCTCGGAGCGTCAATGGCTTCCTTGATGCTTTCGCCAAAAAGTAGATTTCTAAGGGCAACAATGGACGCCGCCGTTGTAATCTTAGTGCCACCAGCGCCACCTACGGCCAGTTTAACTTTTCCGCTGTGATTGTCTACCACGATAGTTGGGCACATTGAGGACAGGGGGCGCTTCTGAGGCTTGATTCGGTTGGCGGCAGATGGCGGCAGGCCAAAAAAGTTTGTGACGCCAGGTACTGCAAAGTCGTCCATTTGATCATTGAATAAAATACCTGTTTTCGGGGAAATAACCATGCTGCCAAAGCTAAGAAGGGAGATAATAGAAGCAATTAGCAGTTTTTCAGGTAGCCAAAGTTAGTCTACCTACTATAAATTCACAGTGGTGGTGACGGAGACGGCGTTACCTTGAGCATCTATCACCGATACGTGAGCTGTCCCATGGTCATCTCTGGCGTGATAGATGGAACCATAGTGGTCAGTCTCGAAGGTCTTGTCGTCGTCAATGGTCTTCCTGATAGTGTCCACAAACTTGGGGTCCGTCAAGCTGTCCATGAGGTGGGCTATGTCGTCGAACACCTCGTCTCCCAGCTCGGTGCGCTTTGCGTATGCGTACTTGAACGCTTCTACTAATCTATGATAGAACAAACTGGCCTGTTCGGGCGACTTTTTTGACTTGTCAGGATAGAGGTCCTTGTAGCCGGACATGATGTTCAAGATGAAGCCCAAAATGACACCACTTCCGGGAGGACGCACGCCATACATGGTTGAACTTGATCCAGTTAAGTTTATGCTGAGTGCGTCATAAACACGTGGTTTGTACAATCTGAAGTCTTGTTCAGTAAGTATGGACCCTAGTTGCTTTAAATCTTGTACCATATCTTTCATAATATTGCCGCTATAGAATGAATCAGGACCTTCATTAACTATCCTCCTCAGCGTCCGGGCCAAGGTCAGGTCTTTTCAGGGTGTCCCCTTCCACAAATGGATCGCCATTTTGTTTCAGGATAACATCTTTGACATTATACTTTGGAATGGTGTCTTCCCATCTCTTCAGAGAACTTTCAAAATGCTTGCCCACCCGGAAACCCTGTTCGGCCAATCTTTCAGCGCCCTTGGTCAAGTCGGCCCAACTTAGGCGGCCAAAGAGTCTATGACCTTCGGCATACGCCGCCAACTCTCCGGGCACAGCGATGGCCAGTGGGCCGCGCTGGGCTAGTGTCAAGTTGCCGTCATACATGTTCTCCGACGAGGCCAGGGGTGCCGACTCACGGCCATCGATGACTGTCGCTTTGCGAGATGTACTGAAACAAGGTTCAGGTCAGCTTCAGTTTCTAATTAGGGACCAGTGACACTTACCTGTTGTAAAAGGTGATGAAACATCCACCGCCAAGTCCCATGCTCTGCGGTATGACCACGCCCATGCAAAACAGGGTCCCAATGGCGGCGTCCATAGCCGTGCCATTCTTTTCCAGCAGCTGTCTGCGGCAAAGTTAATTGCTGTGATTAGAGCTGTTCGAATTAGACAATGGCACTCAGACATACCTGCCGATGGCGGCACACTGTTCGGCATCCGATACCACAGCTGCTTGACTATATTGACCCAAAGGTGTCGGTGACACATGATGACCCAGATAGTTGGTGGCAGTTAAGACGCGGTTCTTGTATAGTAGACTAATTAGTATAACTAGAACCACGGCAATCAATGCCAAGGCAGCAACATATTGCCGTTTCATTGTACGTTGTGGAAGCCAGAGGACGAATCTTAAACTGAATCAAGGCAAACTGGAGTGTCCTCTTAACTGCATCGGATAACTAAATTAAAACAGATTGCAAAACAAGGGAATGCTTAGACTTGTAATGTTTTATGTTCATCAGCTAACATTGGCTAGTCTAGGGAAATGCACACAGTGTTTGCAGTCAACTTGGTGGTTAACTAATAAAGTGTGCTCTAGTGAAGACAGGATGAGAGCGAGGAAACGAGTGAAAGCGAGAGAGGAGAGAGCGAGAGATAGAGGGGGAGAGGGAACGTTAAACTTGATCAGTAATGAATGGGAGCTGTTATGTGCCAGTCTCACTAGGGATGTTCGGCAATGAAAGAAAACGCTGACTTCACACGATGTGTGTTACATGGTATGTTTTGTGCGAAAGTATTTTGCACTCTCTTTCGCCCCCTAGCGGATCTTCTAACAACTTTCGCATTGTACTTTTAATACTATGATAGTAGGCTGGAAAACAAGTGTCACAAGGCCACTCACGATGCATATGTCGTACTAGTGCCATTGGCATGATGCCAGTCACATACAAAAGCGCAAGTCTAGTCATGCTACACTTTTATTTACTTCATGATCTACACGTGGAGTTTATGTATCACATGGCTGTGTAGCAAACAGGAAAACCCCAGATCTTTCTGGACACTTGTATGTACTAAGCTGTCCATTCCGTGACATCGACACATTACGCAATCACACAATGTATGCTTCAGATTGCACAAAGGTATGTTTGCTTGAAAGGAAAGCTGTTTAGCTCGATGGCTAGAGAGACTTTCATTACCTTTATCAGGTGTAAAATTACAAAGCAAAAAGCACTATGAAGGCTATAATGGAACATGTTTCACAGCAATTACGTCCTCACCTAAACGGCAGGCCTTTGAATGTCGCTCGGCTTTGGCTTGGGCGTGACGTAATTGACAACAAAGAAATGGGCGAAGAGAACAAAGAAGGAGCCGCCGATAAGTATTTCACAAATGGCCATTGATGGCGGATAAATGCAACTGGGCCCGGTTAGGAATAGTAGAATGTGAGCGCCATGCAGTGATATGGTGATAAAATGGCCGATCTGCAGGGCTGTCAGAGCCTGTTTGAACCTGATGTTCATCTTGTATCCAGCGGCTGCGACTGCGTAGTAGGAGTACATGAGCGTATGGATGAAACTGTTTGCCCCCAGGGCCCAGCCGGAGAGAGGGAAGGGCACATACTTGAGCCCGGCCCAAGCTATGACCAACATGACAGAGTGGTGGTACAAGTGAAGGAAACTAATGTTTCGTCGCTTCTTCCTTAAGACAAAGAACATAGTGTCCAATAGGTCCAAATATTTCGACAGGAAGTAGGCGTAGCCAACATAGTAGGGAATCCGTCCGTATTTGGGGTCAAAGGCTTCGTTACAAGTGAACCACACATCCAGGCCAAAGTTCGATATGCCCAGGCCGACTACGAGCAGGGTGAAATTGTACACTATCAACAGGACGTCGAACACCATGATGGGTGTCCTCAAGGGCAGTGGCTTCTTGCCCCTCATGTACCAAGGGCCGATGTAGATGGACAGGGCCAGGTAGATGGCCGCCGAGGCGAGCACTGTCCACGGCCCACCGGACATCAGGGGGAAGTCATTGGCTTCGGGTCTGGCGTACACTTCCCACATGTCATGGTAGACATAGTTGACCCAATCTGGCCAACCGTTTACCTTTTCCGTTTCCATGGTGACGAACAGCGACAACAAAACTGTGACTTGACGATGAGAACCAACTTGCTCAGAGAAGTGGACTTAAGTAAATGCTCGGATCCGTTTCGTGGACAGAGATACAGGTGTAAAAACTTTCCCAACTGGAATGCAAGATGATTAACTCACAGGTAAGATAGTGACCACCTCGTCACCGTGTATTCTCGAAAATACCTTGGCTAATTCTAAAATAATAACATCTTGAGCGAACAAAAACAAGTGCCGCTAGAAGTCCGAGAAAAGTTTCCTATACTGGTAAAACTTGAATAATAAGCCTTTACAGCTACAGCTAGTTCCTCGAGCTGGGATACGTAATTGCATATTTAATTTCAAGGTTGTTGACATTTAGCCCTAAGGCATATTTAGTAAACACGTGGTAGACAGTAGAAGAGTTAATGTATCATCATTTTTAAGCTGTAAGACTAGCCTTTGCCTGTAATGCGATTCGCATTCTACGAGCGAAATGTTAATTAATATAAATAAAAGAATCTTTTATGCAGTACGATTGTATAAATCAACCAGAGTTCTGCATATATTAATATATCGTTATATTCGTTCTCTTGCCATTTTGAATGATACTTATAACGATTCTACGTCGGTTCGGCCTTCTAGTCGTAGCTGACCCTTCGGACTGTCGCTCTGGCACCCCTGGTGGCGGTCCTGGCCTAGAACTTGGTACCTGGCCAGCTGGGGTCACTGGCTTGGCTGTGACCGCAGTGGAGCCCGGCTTGACCGTTGTCTTCTCTGTGGCTAGCGTTGTGGCCGAAGACGGGACAGGGGCAGTTGTTTTCACACGCTGAGGCAGAGTGGTAGCTTTAGGGGTGGTTGTGGTGGCCAAGGTAGAGGCTGGGGGCACCGGTGTGGCCTGATGGCACAGTGGACGTGGTCTTATTTTGACCATTGGCGAGATGAAATAAGACAGTGACCGCCACAAATGCTAGATAAACTGTATTAGTCATAGAACGAATTCGTAATGTGGACTGAGCTATGTAGCTTACGTAACAAATATTCATGGCTTTTTTGCTTTTATTGTCAATCGATAATAGATATTATACGGAATGAATGGTTGTATTGTTTCGCATCTCATTAATATTCAAAAAATGATATGTGACGCTTTAGTTTTTAGAAAGCAAGAAGGACTTCAATTTTTCTATACATATCACAAGCATAGCTCAAGGTCATCATGAATTTAATGTGTTAAACCAAGTATGTACTTCAATGTAATTCAAATTTAGCGCTAAAAGATGCAACGCCATCTATTTTTCGTGCTATGACGTAATGTGTGTCGATCGAAGTTTGGCAATCATAAAAGTAGTTTCGCAATAAACGAAGAATTTCTCTTTTATCGGTGAAACCGGGTTTATTTTAAAATTTGGCAATCTTCAAATAGTGCAATGATTAAGTAGAATCATACTGCTCTTGCAGAATTTCTGATGTATCTCAGCTTTCGACTTCCAAGAATATTGCGTTATGTCACTTGTGTTCGATGAAACAGCAATCGTTGCCCTTAGAATACTACATTATACTTGATTCTGATACCATTTCTCATTGACTCGTTCGTTTCAAAATATCACTACGGAGAAATACGCCAAAATTTAACATGGAAAACTAGTGACTCAAGCATGACCATGGATGCTACTGTTGATATAACTGAAATTCTATGGTTGGCCTAGACATACTTTGGTATGTAGCACTAGAAGAGGGCTTTAAGCGGCATCAGTTGAAAGCGCCATCTGTCCGTGTTTTGTGAAACCTTTGGCGGAAAACTTAGCACTGTTCATAATTCCCACTAGAGGGTGTCACGGGCAGCTATTTACCACCGGTCCTCCCGCACCCGCGAGATTTTCAGTCGGGGACCGATGACGTAACTTTTGATACTGCTCATGCGCAGTTTCGTACATCGGAAGGTATAGCTTCCCACACAAGATTCGATCAACGGCAAACATGCGACGTCATGATACACTCATGTGGTCAGTCACATGAGGCGAGCATAATTTGCACAAGCATAGGTCACGTGATTTAAATCTAATTTAGATTTAAGGACTAGAGGCCGGCACGGGCCAATTTTTCTTGGCCCGACCCGACCTTGGCCCGTAGAAATCACGCTCAGCCCGCCCAGCCCGACCGTGAAGAAAACTGCGCATGCGCAAGTGTAACGTCACTCATTTTCGTGGCTGAACTTGACGGCCCGTGACCGCCCGGCCCGCGGGCCAATGGTCGGGCCGCTCAGCCGGCCCGAGACAGCCCCGCCCGCGCCGGCCTCTATTGAGGCCAGCCATTGTTGACATCTTTCTCAACATGCCCAATATGTGAGTGATGAGTTCAACCCTTCTGAGATATGACTGCGACTTGATAATCAAACAGCTGAAACAGGGCGTTGAACCGATGGCACTTACTATCCGGGTCAAACCTGTCTAGTGTTCAGCTAATGAACTACTAGACTAACGACTCATGATAAAATCATTGTTAGTTTAGAAAGGTAACTCGTTGAACCCGTCATGCAGCTTTCGGATTTGTCCTAAAGCACTGAGATGGCGCAATATTTGAGGGGCCCGTGAGTTGAAGGGCAAACATGGAATAAATTTCGTTCCATACATAGATATCTATACATAGACACATAGGAATTACGTAAAGATCCGGTTAAGTCACTATGCCACTGGACTGTCATTTTGAAACCTTTACTTTGTCCTTGGCTTCGAAGCCCGTCTCACCATTATTCGAGTGTAAAAAAGTTGAACCATGGCCACTGAACTGTTCAAAAGCTGGCTAAACTGGGCCCGCTATGTCCACCATGACATGTGGGAACTTTACGCCAAACCTCAGGCCAACGACTTTCCCTTGGTGGCCGGTGGGCCGTGGACAGTTGTGACCGCGGTTGCCCTTTACCTGACATTGTCCACATTCATCGGCCCTTTGTACATGGCCGACCGGAAGCCCTTGCCCTTGAAAGTCCCGGTAATCTTTTTCGACTTGCTAATGGTTCTGTGCAACTCGAGCATCGTCCTCATCGGTCTCGGCATCTCAAACTTTGGCCTTGACACGTGGTTCTCACGCAGCGAAGTGTTCGACGCCAAGTACGGACAACTTCCTTACTACGTTGGCTACGCTTACTTCGTGTCGAAGTTTTTGGACTTTTTAGAGACAATGTTCTATGTTCTGAAGAAGAATAGACGAAAAGTCAGCTTGTTGCACTTGTACCACCACTCCGTGATGCCCTTCGTGGCCTGGACCGGGCTCAAGTATGTCCCCTGCCCCCTCAGCGGCTGGGTCGTGGGCGTGAACTCTTCCGTGCACGCCTTGCTGTACTTGTATTACGCAATCTCAGCCGCCGGATACAAGATGGACGTCCGGCTGAAGCAAGCCCTGGCAGCGCTTCAACTCTGTCAATTTGTCTCCGTATCACTGCATGGCATTTATATACTAGTCTTCCTATCCGGCCCCGGAAACCACTATCCGCCATTGTTGGCCGCCGGTGAGGTGCTACTTGGTGGCTCATTCCTTACTCTCTTTGCTCATTCCTTTGTGCTGGAATGAAAGGACAAAACCGAACATGGAACGCGATCTCAATTTAGGTAGAAAATTAATCAATTGTTTTACCATTATCATATAGACGAGTTTTAGACCTTAAACTAGCAAGAAACCCCTATAATAGCATAAAATAATACATGAAATGAAAAAAAGTTAAAATGGAATTTGTTTCAATGCAAGTAAAATAATGTCCTATCGATTGATTTTCGTTGCAACCAAAAGCGACATTTTCGTTCTGAGAAATGTACATTACGTTGCCATGGAAACGTGATGTGTCGTGAATAATGACATAAAGATTTGCAGTCTCAAAGTCGGACTGAGACATTTGCTTCGAACTGAAGGCCTGGTTTTCAGGAAAGTACAGAATTTATTCATATCTTCGTGTAATGAAGAGCTTCACATTCAGCATCTTAATTGTTGCCATCAGCTTCATTTGTTCAGTTGATTCTAAAGTGGTCGAAGGTGAACTCATTACGGCAAAGGTGAGTGTCTTCAAAACAATGCTGATGCAGTATTCTGAACATTTGCTCTCTTAGAACTGGGCATTCTTGTCAAGATTCTGTTTCCTGTCCAAAGATGGCCGGTTCAAGTATCAAGTTCAATATCCGAAGGTATGTTATGACGAGTTAAATATGTGACCAGTAACTGAAATACAACCCGACAGGACCACGAGGTTCAGAACATTCTACTCTACTACGATTCGAACCGTCAGTGGCCGACAGTGTACAAGCGAGGCCTTGATTGCACAAAACAAGAGGCAGTGCTATCCACGAATAACATGCAAGTAATTAACTTGACGACGAGGTATCAATATTCAGGTTGCACTGAGCGCCGAGTGTACTCGGATGACAATGAAACCTCTAGCACTGTCATGGTCGAGTGCGATTATCACCGGTACTTCGAGTCGGCCAGAGAACGTTGGTGGTTCATCGCCGTCAGCAACTGCGCATCCAGAAAGGTACTAGTAGTTGTGCTAATTTTGAGTCAATTAGTTCATGCTTCGATTCGTTTCCAGGGACTGAGACTCAAGTATCGCTTCGAAATGACGAATGACAGAGAGCCTTGGACCAAACATTTTTCTGCCGATGAGTTTTGTAAGGAAAATCGATTTCGATTTGTCATTTATACTCCACTCTTGCACTGTTTGCAAACTGGACAATGCTCGAGGCCACCTACTAGGACGGGTGATGGCCTTGTACCAGTTGTCGCATTAACGATTGTCTCGATTTGCTTGACAGACATTCTACATACGGACGTCATTTTCTTGGTTCTATACACTTTCCTGTTATTTGCATCATTCTATGGAGCTTGTAAGTCATCGACGAGTGATCGAAACATATTGATGAATTATGAATTTGTCTCATCATAGACGCACTTCATTCGAGGCACTTGTTACACGCTACGTACAAGATCTATATGTTTTCACTGTTACTTGAACTCTCGGCCTTGGTATGTCTGGTTGCACACTATGCTCTCTATGCCCAAGATGGCGTCGAGGAAGACACTTTCAAAATTGCCGGCAAGAGTTTGGAAGCAATTAGCACTTTGGTGCTCTTGTTACTCTTGATACTACTTGCAAAAGGCTACACGGTAACCAGGGCCAGGCTGAAAAGAAAGACCACCTTTAAGATCATTGGCTTTATGGCATTGTACACCTTGGTTTATGCTGCCTTGTTTTGCTGGGAGAAAATGGTGTTCGACCCTGGACAGGTTCTGTACATTTACGAGAGTCCAGCCGGGTACGGCTTGATATTCTTAAGACTTGTTGGCTGGGCTTGGTTCGTGTACGCGGTGCTCTTCACCCTGATGCACTACCCAACAAATCGACATTCTTCACCAGGCTATTTCTTTGTTACAGCGTATGGTGAGTGAATCAGAGACACTGTTACAACACGTTGTCATGCATAACACGGTCACTAGGTTCATATCTTGCCCAGTTGTGGTGCTTATATCAGCATTGGCCGTTCCAAAATGGATGCGTGAGAAAATCACCAATGGCGTTGAGCTCATCATTGCGTTCGAAGCTCACTTCATATTCTATGTAGGTGACGAAAAACATCCAGGTTACAGTTCTCATAAAACTTAATTTCAGCTACTCACGAGACCGGCTTCGGCAAACAAGAACTTTCCATTCCACATCCGAACCACTCAAATCGGAGTGATGAATAAAGCAGAGCACGGCCAAGCCCCTGGCGGAGATTCGCTTGATCACTTCAACCACTACAATTATGCGCCTTCAAGACGAACGGCATTCCAGAGCGAACAACAAGAGAACAAAATGGCGACATACCGGCAGTTGACTCGGACACTAGGTTTTAGGTTTTGTGAAAAATAATATAGAAATAGTATGAGAAGGTTCCTTTTCTGACGAAACGATGTAATTTCATTAGAATACAAATATGAAGGTTACTCCCTAGAGGGCGCTCGTTGAAGGCTAGAATCCATGCGCCGAAGTGAGCGGGTAATGGAAACCGTCACTCGAGCGACAGTTTGTTTTGATTGCTTTGCCATCGACTTGAAATTGTGATAGAATACGTGGAACGCTAGTGTGAAAACGTTATGACTTGAACTTCAAGTTGGTGGGAATGTCAAGGAATCTTATATTACGGATGAAATTAAAGTCTAATGAAACACTGCACGCCAAGAATGGGTGTCGAACCAACTCAGTTTGTGGACCATGTCCCTGATGAGTTTATCTGTTCAACCTGTCACAAAGTACTATTTGATCCGATTGTATGCGCCAAGAATGTTCGTCTCTGCAAAACTTGCTCAACAGCTCACGAGAAGACTTGCTCATGTGGTCCTAATCTTGGCGACGTTGACTGGAATCCGCAGACAATCCCAGTCTCTTTCCTCTTGAGACTCAAAGAACTGAAAGCTAAATGCTCATTCAGCATGTATGGGTGTGAAAATTACAGTCTGAAGTTGATTCAGTTACGGCATCATGAGAAGGAATGTGTGTTCAACCCAAATTTAAACCCGTTTATCGATAAGTACAATAATCTCTTGTCGCAATGTCAAGAAAGACGAAACCAATGGCTCAGCGACATGAATTCTCTTAGAGAAGAACTGGATAAAAAAGAGTACAGGCTGAATTATGTTTCTCAGCATACAAATAACATAAAAGCTGAGATGGAGCTTCTAAGAGAACAAACTCGAGAAAAGGATTCGACTATTAATTCAGTGAATCACGCAATGATTGATCTCAAATCAAAGTTCGATATGGTCAAGCTAGATAACATCAGCCTGAATGAAAGGATAAGCATGCAAGAACACCAGCTCGCTGAGAAAGAAACGCTGATTTGTCATTTTAGGCGGAAGTCCGGCGGTAAAGAAATACATTCGTCATTCACTACTGAAGTAGAGTTGGAGAAGACGAAATCGGAGCTAGACTCTCTACTAAAGTGCAAGGAAAAGCTAGAATGGAACACTCAGCTCTTGCTCGACGAATGCCATGGAAAAACGAAGCGCATCAAAAACTTGGAGCATCAACTGTCTCTGAAGAAAAATGAAGTAGCTCAATTCAGGTCGAGAGTGAACAGTTCAAGTGTTGCTATTGAAAGTAGCCGCGAAAAGTACAAACTCTGGCGAAAGGTTTCCAGAAAGCACCTGAAGATGAAATCAATAAAAGGAAAGTACAATAACCCACATGCCAAAACGATAAGGGAATTGAAAAAGAAACACCTGCGGTTTTTGCACCGAATCAAAGTTTTACAAAAAGAGCGCTTAGAAGCATTGAAATGGTGTAAACAGTTCAAGAACGAATGGTCAACAGTTCATGAAGCTCTAGGAGGTGTTCGAGACTACTGGAAGGCAACAAGTGTTCATAGAAAACTCTATGATGCCCAGGAAATTAGCCAAGACGCTTACAGCATTATGGCGTGGAATAAATTGTCTCAGTATCATCACTTCAACCTTACTGACTGTCATCTGATTGAAGCCAAGCGAGTTGGTCGCATATTGGATACCGTCAAGGATCGTCTAAAAAATGTCGACTCAGTATTACTGCTCGTCAATGATCTCTACATCGGTACGAGCATCGCTAAAATTCTCTCTTCAAGTACAAATCCCTCATCTCCCAAAATAACAATGCTCAAACCGGAATCACTGTGTGAATCTTGTGTACCGGCTCAAGTTCGTGAAATGATTAATCAAGGAACCTTGGTGATAATAGACATCGGAGATGATGTTATGCTATCTCTGGGAGATTTAGACTCGTATGACCTCATCATAGCTGAGCCATGCAACGTGGACGTTGTCAGGGAAGTTGATTCCGCAACTCAAACTTTGCGAATGGCAACTGCTCAAATTAGCCAAAGCCATGGTTCGAGGATGAGTTACGTTTGTACTCAGCCGGAAGAAAATTGGGCCTACGGCTTGGTGCGCAACTACTTCCCAGAGAACAAGATAACCTACACAATGCCTCTGAGGGTTGCCCTTGACAATAGATTGTTAGAGGTGGTGAACAAAATAAACGTAGCACAGGAAGACGCGATGCGGTTCACCAAAGAGATGAGCAACTGTTATTAAGTCGACGCAATGGTTAACCATCATGTTTCACTCTGCAGACATCTTGTCACAAGCTAATAACTGGTTGATAATGGCCTCAGGCCATGAGAACGCTGAGTGTCTCGGGGCCGTGGTAATTACAGTGGTCAAGTCAAGGCTTCCTCGAGGGGCCACATTCTTTGTGATTAGTGGGTTGCCCAAAGTCTCAACTCACTTCGCTTTCGTTCGGAACATGCAACGCGGAAATTTGGTTTCATCATCATCTTGCAATTTGTTTTTTAAGTTCTGTTGTTGAAAAAAGTAGTTCCTGTTAGTCCATAATTTTATTCATTCTCTGCATCTTCCAAATGATAAGAACCACACGCCGCAGTATGAGAACTGCATTAGACCATTTTGGATTTTCTGTGGTATTAAATGCTACATTGTTAAACATCAATCATTGGCACGTCCGAAAAAAGTAAAGCAACAGTAAATAAATCGCCAACAACTGACTTACTCAATTTTAAATTAAACTAACCGGCTCAAAGAAACAAAAAACAAGGCGGAATCAAAGTTGTCTGGGCTAACTAGTCTCGGAACAGTGGTCACTGTCGTCAGCACTTAAATTGTGCAACTTTTCAGAGATGTCTTCCATGATGGAGAGCCTTTTCTTCATGCGTGCCGTCAATGGCGGAATGTAGCTCCGAGGAATCAGGAAGGAAGACAGATTACAGATGTCCATGAACACCTTGTACCTGTCGGACAAAGTAGACCGCAGGTAGTGGTAACCGGAAGAGCCACCGGTACCCATTTGCTGCGATCCAAGCATGCGCAGTACCATTTGCACGTGGTTATCTGTAAAAGAGATTCGGTCAGGTAATCAACACGAAGGAATCCGCAGGTTCTACTTACACCTCCACTTGGTGATCAGAGAATCAATGTCCATCAACAAGGTCAAGATGTGGTATGGCTGATTGAACCTCGGTTCGTCCCGATAGAGACTGATCATGAGCATTCCTTGGAACGCCTTATGACTGAACCTACGCTCGCCACGGGCAACTAGCGCATTGTGCTTGGTCACGTCCAGAATGGAGTCGAACAGTTCCTTCTTGCGCTTGTACTCGTCGAGTAGAAGTTCTTTAGCCACTGGCTCATCCTCGGCGTCGGCAGCCTCTTGGGTCGACTCGATCATGTTGTTCACTATCTCAGTATACTTGGACCAAAAATCAAAGTCCTTCTCATCGATGCCAGGTGTTCGCTCTAGCCATGTTTCAATCAGATTCAACAAAGATGGCTCCTCTTCCGACCTTTGGACAGTCTCGATGACCTTTGGATCTTCGAATATTTTCAGATAAGAGTTCTTTCCGTAATTTGTGCGCAGTGTATTCTTGACACCCAGCTTGTTCTCTATTAGCCGGAACTGGACACTCTGGAAACCGGAAGCAGGAGCCAGGCTGGCTCGAAACTCAAAGAAGTCCAGCGGTGTCATGGTTTCAAGTATCGAAACTTGGTCTACAAGAAGCTGCAGATAGGAGAAGAGATTAGAGAACAAAAAAAAACACTACGTAGTCATGACGTCACACCTTGAAACGACCCTTGGGGTATACGCTCTTGATAGCAGGATGACAAAGTCTGGCATTCTCCTCTTTCCCTCTCGCTATTTCTTACGTTTGCCTCCTTGACAACAACTATGAAGAAGTGTTTTATTATTCTACTCTGATGCTCAAATCACTATTTGTTAATCTGACAAGGAGCTCCCTGAGAGTTATCAATGCAATCAAATTGACACCGAATCAAAAAAATTGGGAATAACTTTGGAATACTAATAGTATACATAATATCATCTCTCGTACACTGTCAGCATAGATAGATTGATTAATGTAACCAAGCTGGGTAGTTGCATCATTGACACGGAATCTGTATCATTCTCACGAGAGAACAGCATTCGGTTACACAACTTATTATAATCAATTCCATCTGGAAGAGTTTGAATAATTAAGCAAACGAGAAAGTTGCATCATTGAATTTTCAGAAAGAAAAATGAGCTGATGAATATTTTCTCCCTCTCTCCCTCTTGCTCTATCTTCTCCTCTTCCACTATCTGCAGGCTTCATGCCTGCGGCAAAGAAGACATACATCATAAAGCCGAAATGTAAGAACCAATTAGTGAAGCCATTAGGCGCAAGCTTCAGATAATATTATCAGTCTCATTTTGTCGCAAAGAGAGCAATGAGTACACACAAATTTGTGGATCAATGGTATTCGAATTAATTACCTTCCAGATTAGATTGATGCGACTTAGTCTTGATGTCATCATCAGCATGTTGGTCTCGCTCACTTCCTGCAAGTACAGCAAATCGGGAGAGATAAGAGGCAAGACGTAAGAGACGTTCTTCAAAAAAAGTTTGCATTTTGTTTCGTCAAACATCCAAGAGGCCACTCACCCGTTTATCAAGTAAATGGCGAACTGAATCAAGCTCATAAATGATTTGCTTGAACCAAAGTTCATAAGCTTGATGGGTGATGATGAACAAATGCTCATCATGGGTGACACTTCCCATAGCCGTGGTCACTGGCATTTGACACTTGAGAAGGTCATCCAGCTGATATAGAATGAGATGAGAACCATTTATAGAACATCGCTTCAGAAGTGGAACCGAATTAAAGTTAATTTACCATCAAGTATTCACCGTACAGCATGCCGCCTTTAGGAATTTCGCGGCAAGTATTTTCGTCCATCTTTGAGTGTCCCGAACTTAATCCGCCGTTCACTTTGCCTTCACTAGACATGACAGACAACAATCAGGGAATACAAGTCAATTTAGTTCAGCTCTGAAGTTTTAACTCAAAGCCTCATGACTACTCGAGAGAGATGAGAGAAGACGAATATTAGGTAAACACAATCGAATGATGTTTGTTGTCTTCGAAACTTGTTAGTGGAATCAAATTTGTTTAGTTAGGGAGTCTACTGGTGTAATCTTAATTGAGTGGCTGTCTCTGCTATCCATACAAGTGTTAATTTACCCTTCGTTAAGCAAACAGCAATGAACAGATAATGCACACACATAATCAAAACAATTTATAGTGAACGGTATAAGCTGACGACATCCGCTCAGCTATGACTACGGCTAACGAAAAACATGGCTGACTAGAGAAAAGTTCTATACAGGTAGATAAACTCACCTCGAGCCGTTGTTCATGTAGACTAAATCAGGTGATCTTGATTAAGCCCGTTGATGCGGAAAGTTACGGAACACAACGCACCTCGCAGTAAAGATTACAACAAATAACTGTATATTCGGACAGGTGTATAATTAACTCATTAACAGCACTGACAGAAAGATGGACTTTGAGGGCAAGGTGCACCTGAAGAGTGTCTGGCAATCAAGCTAATGAGTTAGACAAACTGAGAGAATTCTCTGACGATAAAAGTGACGACTGTGTAGCAATACAACGAACGGCGCCCTGCAGTGGGTTCGCAGTGACACCGACTAACCGGTGCGGTGCATCGAGCAACAAGTGCACTTTCTCTCTCTCCCTCTCTCTCTCCCCTCTCTCGGTGTCTTCACTTTGGCTCCTCCCCTTGCCACTAGTTTGTGACGTAGCCGCCAGAGGACAGAAGGGGAGCGAGAGCAAGTTGCTCTCCTCTGCTGGTGAAAGTCCTCTTTAGGCGGCTCTTCAACTTGTGTGATGCCGCCGCCGACGCGGCTCTCTCCCTCTCTCTTTTTTCTCTCTCTCTCTCACTGTGTTCACCTGGTTCCTTGAGGAGCCAGTGTCCCGTGGCAAAGGATGGTTACCTGAGGGAAGAGGAGAGGGAGCCAGAGAAAGAAAGACAGAGACCACAGAAAGAAAAGCTGGCAGAGGAAGAGCAACACTTGGTGCCTTTTTCGTGAAAGGCGAAAATGAAGCTTCCTTTGGGCCAAGCGTTAACCAGGCGCATCATTGGTCGCCGAAGAGTTCTGCTCAATTTGCTTGTCGTCACTTTGTTTTGTTTAATTGTCACCATTTATCTTGTTATTGACGGCTCTTCGCTTCATGGCAACAAACTTGGTGAGTGCTTTCATCCCCCCCCCCTCTTTATTGTGACAAAAAGAAAAATTCCTGATTGTCAGGTATTGCTGAACCACTTGCTGACACTCAGCTAATTGACGACATGACTGATTAATTGTCACTTTACTTTCCAGTTGATGATGACGTTATGGTTGTGATAAGAGACACGAAGGAGCAGAAAGAGTATATAAACAAACATGGCATTCATGTCATAGTTGGCCAGTATGTTGGTGCTGGTGCCCTTTGGCCTGATGGTTCTCCCAATTTAACCCAAGGTACTGTAATTAGTACGTATGACGGATGTTTGAACGGGTTCGATTTACTTTCAGAGATACTGAACGCCAACAACTATGCACCAATACCGAAGGCAGGTGAATACGGTTTACCGGTTTACATTCCCGAGTTCGAGGCGAACCGGATGAAAGTTTTATACCATATCAATAAGTTCAACATAATGGCCAGTGATAGAATTTCAGTCAATCGATCTTTACCTGATCCCCGTAAGAACAGGTAAATATGGAAATGAAGTTGACTTGTTAGTAAAGCTGTCCTTTTATTGCATCTGTCAGTTGTAGAATGAAAATGTATGATGTCAAAAAGCTTCCTGATGCAAGTATCATCATTGTTTTCCACAATGAAGCCTGGTCTACGCTGGTCCGAACTGTTCACAGCATACTCAACAGAACACCCAAAAACATTCTGAGAGAAATCATTCTGGTAGATGACGCCAGCGAACGAACTTTTCTCAAAGAGTCTCTTGATGAGTACCTCAAGACTTTGGAAGTAAATTCTAAGATACCAATGAAAGTAATCAGATCACAGAACAGGACAGGGTTGATTCGGGCTCGTTTACTGGGGGCCGAAGTTGCACAGGGAAAAGTCTTGACATTCTTGGACGCACATTGTGAAGCCACAATTGGCTGGCTGGAACCTTTGCTTTATAGAATATCTGGTGATAGAACTCGAGTCCTGTGTCCGATTATAGATGTGATAAACGACGAAACATTTGCTTATGCAAAGAGCTTTGAACTCCACTGGGGAGGAATAAATTGGAACATGCACTTTCGGTGGTTTCCAATTGGACAGAATGAACTCCGTCGAAATCGGGCCAAAAATGCCGACGAAACTACGCCTTTCAAATCTCCCATCATGGCCGGCGGCCTATTTGCAATTGACAAGAAGTATTTCTACGAAATAGGATCATATGACAATGAGATGGACATCTGGGGCGGAGAGAACATAGAGATGTCCCTTCGGATATGGCAATGTGGGGGCCGTATCGAAATTGCTCCCTGTTCTCATGTAGCCCACTTGTTTCGCAAGTCGTCCCCTTACACCTTTCCGAGAGAAGGTGGTGTTGCCACTGTGCTCTATGCTAACCTTGCTCGTGCTGCTGAAGCTTGGATGGATGACCACAAGAATTTCTTCTATCAAATCAACCCGGTGTTGAAGAAAACTATTTTCGAAGATGCTCACGGCAATCGAGTGAAGCCTGAAGCGGTGCTGAAGAACTTGGACAAACGGTTAGAACTACGAAAAGATCTGAAGTGCAAGGGTTTCGATTGGTATTTGGAAAATGTGTGGCCAGAACATTTCTTTCCGGCCCATGACCGGTTTTTCGGGCAAATTAAGAACTTGAAAGTTAACCAGTGCATCCAGCGACCCAACGGCAAAGGTGGCATCGGGACGCCAGTGGGCAAAGTCGAGCTCGAGTCTTGCACAATTGAAACGTACGCACCGCAAAGTTTCGTCTACCTGAAGAATGGGTACATCATGGCCGACGAAAGTGTGTGCCTGGATGTCTCATATGCCAAAGAAGGAATACCAATTCTACTGTTGGCTTGTTCCGAGTCGAACAGACAGCGCTGGAAGTACGAGCCGACGTCGAAGCATTTGGTCCATGTGCAAAGTTCTCTGTGCATTGATCTCCACGCAAACTTGGCCAAAGGCTTGACCTTGGAAAAGTGCACTGACCAGTCAAGTCAACAATGGGATATGGTTTCTATAACTTGGGACACAATGCACTGATTTTTATACTCTTATCACACTCTTATACAGTACACTTTATTAGGATTATCAAATTTTGTAAATAGCATTCTCTTCACTAGCCAACATGGCGACTGTGCGGACGAACACCTACCGAACCAAAATAGACGGCAGTGAGTCTTACTCAACTGCGAATTTAGCTTTATGGCCATCTTTGACCATGAAACCAAACTTGAATGAAAAGTAAATCACTCCTATTTCCATTATGAGCAAGAGAACTTTCTGTGTATCAAAAGGAGCAAAAATTACGTTGAACAGGGTGACGCCGGTAAGGATGAAAGCAGTTGGCAAGATGGTTCGCCAGCTCTCGGTGTAGACGGCGTTCAAGTTGACGATGAACACGCAAATGGCCGGCAAGAGGGCAAGGACCTTGTAGGGGTCAATCAGGTAACCGTGAGACTCCTGGCGACGGAAGGCATCATCTTGGACAAGCAGGTACACGAAGCAGTAAATTAGCACGGCCAAGAAGAGTCCTTGGGACAAGACGAGGGCCCGCTTGACCACTTGGTACCAAACAATGTCCTCGTCGTCCCTTCTAATTAGTCCTTTTCGGTCGTCATACTTGTCCATTGTACTTACATTGGCACGAAAACAAATTATTCTGTATTCGTGGTCTAGGAAGCCAGTTTTCTGACAAATGTCAGTATCAACAGGAAGCACATTTTCGATTTCCCGGTAAAGTGAAACACCCATCAGCGCCCTCTGCGGGGGTTTGGACTGAAGCCTTTGGTCTCTTGATTGCGGCTGACGATTAGGAAGATCAGGAATATTTTAAGCGCATAACTTTTATTACGTTTGATTGAAGCCATCGATTTCACAAGCTGGTTAAAGAGAGGCGAGAGGAAGAGGAACAGTGCATTGTTTGTACAGGTTAATTTAGTTCAAACTAAAGCTTGACAATGCCGTTGTGATTCAGAAAGAAAGCTTGCGCTAAATGGGTGATAAAGGGTTATTTTTCGTCTTGGGTTTCGTAATATCTTCATTGTTATGGTATGAGACATTCATACCAAATCTGCCAACAGCATTCACTAGACTGAAAAGGCAAGCTCAAGAGACGACGACAGCGCCACCTGTCGACGAGGCAGCTACAATGAACACTACGACAACTATGATGCCAACACCGTCTACAATCCTCTTTACGAGACCAACGCCACCACCAGGCTGGGTATTGTGTTGGAAGATGGGCCGAAGGGCTCTGTGTTGGGAGGGCATAACCAGTCCACTACCAGCATAGTGCGCTATCTCATACAAGTTCAATGCGCACTCGCAATGTGTTCAGTGAAAACATTTGTGATATTAAACTAGAGCATTGCTCATATATTCCTAGCTGCTTAATATCTGACCACCAGTCTATCCTTCTTTCCTGCCATTAAAAAAACTTAGAACTATCGAGACTGAAACTTTCTGCAACCCTGAAATGGAGTGTATAAGGAATCATGCTGAGCTATAAGTTTGCCGAAACTAGATAAAGTAAAATTAAATAGTTTTGGTTTGCTCATTCCATAATTTCCATGATTGAAATCTGTGGAATAAAACTTTTTCTTTCTCGTACTGAGCGTCCACAAAGTAGATGGCGCTGCGGGCGGCGGGAAATTTCCGATTTCGCGGTAAACAAGCTGATGTAATCTGCCGTCACATGGATCCCTTTCTTTATTATCCGAACTTAACTCTCATAGTATTGATTTTTCTCATTTTCCTCGCGTTCTTTATGTGCGTCTTCTTACCCTTCTTCATGTGCATTCGTCAGCGAGCCTACATAATCATGGACAATCCGATCATAACGACCGCTTAGAGTTTGTCCCTGAAAACTCCCTTGAAGTGCGATCTGTCAAAATCAAGTTAATCATAACGAACGCTAATCATGATGATTGGCGAAGAATACCAGTCCCTTGTGCTGTACATGCTCATAGGACTGTTCATATTCATTGTGGCGATGCTAATTTTCTGGTGTGCACCTTTCATGGACATCATCATGGAAGGCAAATACATTGATGTGTAAGACTACCGTAATTAGGATCCCTACTAATTGAGTAGCACTAATTGTCATCTGTTCGTTTCCTTCATTGTCTGCAGGAAATGATCAACTTTAGCCAAATACAGCCCACTGGTAACGGGTATAAAAGCAAATTGCATAAAAGTCGATACCGCATCAGTATTAGAACCCTATGAGAGCACATGTGGAAGTATACGTCACCTATGATTTGTAATATGTGACAACTCAGCCTGTGGTAAAGTGTGTCACAGTTCAAGTCACATCATTCGAGTCCAAGGAAGACAAAAATGTTTACCGATCGTGTTTTCACCTATGTCCAGATCACCAGTTTCACAATTTTCGTAATAATTTTGTATCTCGTCATCTTCTACCCTTACTTTTCAAAGCGGGCTCAGTCATGAAAATGTAATTAAAAAAAGTTTAGTTTTCGAAACCTTTTCAAGGACACTCCACCAGAAAAAAGTATATTTTGAAAGATAGATTAGCATTTAATGAGAGATATATCGAAAGACGTACATGGAGAGTCATTAATAACCCTGATGACGTCACAAACTAGAAAAGAGGTCTCAGAGACCAGTTTTACCATATCTTGGCACTCATAGAAACCCGATGTATCAGAGCTAGACATAGCAGTGGTCAAGTAAAAGTGCAACCATGGTGCTCGAGTTGTTTACCCTTTATTTCCAGTTTACAACAACGTTAACACTAATTGCCTTCATAATTACTTTGGTGCTCCATCCACTCTTCAAGGGAATCATCAACTAAATTAACTGGGACACCAGCTGCGTGAGACTCGGTCATCTAAATCAGTGGGTGCAGTGAATCAAGTGCTCGGTTAATTTGGTTCAAAATTTCGTCCACTTGGTCAAGCAGCTGGTTCGCAATGTCATAATTGGCCATTTCGGTAAACTTGAACTCCTTGGCCGTTAATCCGATCATCTCGTCACAGCAAACCCATTCCCGTTCAACATTAATGGCCGACTTGACCAGCACTGCGTTGACCGAGTACATCACTTCGCGAAGGATGGCCATTGTCGTACTCTTGACCTTTGAGCCGGTCACCTTAAATCGCACATGAGTCCACTAAATGTCAGCAAACAAAATTAACAAATTGTGTCAAAAATTTCGAAAATGGTCACCTTATTAGAAGTTGCCGCATATTGTTTCATTGTGCTCGCAAATCGAGTTCTGAGTCCAGTCTCTGCGTCGGCGAGTTCCTTTGATCTGGTGACCGAAGGAGCTGGACAACATTGGCATTATTGATCACTTTGAGTGCAACCGTAACACTACCTTGTACAGAGAGAATCAAAACTGTTAGAACGACTGAGAACATCATTGCAACTGGAAGTCAATTAGTGGTTAACGTCGCTCTGTTTAATTGCTTGCTCTAATTGAGATAGTTTAGAGTATTCTTCACTCAACTCTGTAAGCTTACACCTATAACAATGAAGTTGCTTCTACTTGCACTGTGTCTTTGTCTCGCTGTAAGTTCTATCGACCTGCAGAACACTACTCGAACTACTCGGCGAAGAGTCATTCGGCCAATTCTATTTGCTCGGCCTTCGATGGCCAACACAACTGAACCTTCGATTGTCGATGAAACCGAACAAGTCAATACGACTACAGCTGAGCCTTCGTGTCGCAGTCAAAGGTTCAATGGTTCAAGAATCGCGAAATACAAAGAAGAACTGTTCAACAAATCTCAAACTGTTCTAAGTACCTTTCTTTCGTCACTTCGACGACTAGAACTTCACGCTCCGGTAATCGAATACAGTTCACTATCAGCGGCCGAAAAGGACAACTGGATCAAATCAAGCGCCATCATATTAGAACTTTTTCCTAATCAACCCATGACCCAAGGGAACGTGCACGAATTGCACAAAGCGAATCAACTGACAGAGTGTGCCGATCAGCACGTTCTCTACGAAACTGGTTTAACCTATCAACCGATTGTGTTCAAGTTCAAGGAGCAAAATCCCCAAATTTGGACCAATATGGCTACTCTGAAAATCAACCGACTGAATGCTCTTATCAACGAGATGATCAAGCTTGCTGATAAGCTGTGAATAGTAGAACGAGTACGTGCTCATATCTGTAGGGGAATGTCATTATCACACTAGAAATAAAAGTCAGGTAAACACAATAAACTCTTTATCAGTCTTTAATCACCCAAGGAAGGAAATGCGAGAGAAAGTCGCAACCTAGGCTCTGGTTAGTTGATTGTGACAAGAGCAAGTGACTCGCCATTTGCAAAGCATTGTGTCGGCAAAGGAAGTGGCGTCAATGGTAAATTGGGCCAAATCAGCAATGTCCTACGAGCGTCTAGTGGTCACAATTAGCCTCGTGCTGTTCATAGTTCTGTCACTGTCGTCGCTGACCATGATTGGCACCGCTGAACTGTGCTCCGAAGCCGTCAGCCAATCAGGCAAGGTGCAGCTAATTATGGACGGCATTGCCATGATGTGCCTCTACTTGTTTTCCCTGTTCACCATATTGAGCCGCAAGGCATTCCTGGTGGCCGTGATGGGCATTGCACATGGCCTCCATCTTTTCTTGTCGCTCTTCCAAGATGGCCACTTTACGAGACGACCCACTGACGTCACCATTGTGGTCCTCTTTGGTGGCCTCTCCTATCTGGACTACTATGAAGAATAAGGGGACAAAGACGGTCCCCTGTTTGCCATTTTAAAAATACCATCAAGTGTCCCTCAAGGTGTCCATTACTCGCATTTTAAGTGAATCATCAGTTTATACCTATTTCAAAGTAAAAAAGAAATGCTCTCCATTTATAATCGTGATATTTCTCTCCCTCTCTCTCTCGCTCTCTTGACCCCATTGAACTCATCCAACATCAGGGGTCATTCACACTGGAATGTATATTAAAGTGTGTCGAGTCCGGCAAGCTCATGCCATGGCGTGTCTTTTATAAGCTTATTGCCCTTCAGGCAGAAATGAACGAAACTTTCTCTCTCTCCCTCTCCCTTCCTCCCTCTTCCTCTTTACAGCAAACCTGCTTTTACACTGCAAACACTGCCATTTTGAGAAAATGGAACATACTTTACTTAGACCTTCGTCCATCTTTAGCATCTCATACGCGAGACCCAAGTTGTCCCCGACAGGTGATAGGAGATAAAGCTTTTTCTACCTTTCAGCTTGATGCAAATTACGGGAATGACTTTCCACGCATATTGGTATTTATCAGGTGCGTCATTATGTCCTTGAGGTACAAGGAAACGAAGGCTCGAATATTACCTATTCACCGCCATCACTGTGATTGAGAAGGTGAAAGAGAAAAGAGGGAGAGATTGAGAGGGTGAGGGAGAGAGGGAAACGTGCATGGCCATCACATTGTTGCATAAACACAATGGGTATTAAATGGCGCGCTTTACTAAATTAGCCGCTAATGTGATTGCATCATTTGTTTCGCTTCTAACCACTGGCTTCCTTTCTGTGGCCCATATTTTGACCACGTGCACAGTGACCTTAGCGAGTGGGCAAGCCTAGTCCTTGCCTCTCGCATCCGTGAGTCTCTGGCCCACATAGGAACCGGCAAGGAATTTCCCCAGGGTCTAGCCGAGAGAGGGAGGGAAGAGGGAGAGAGAGGGAGAGACGAGAGCGCGATGGCCACTCTATTTACTGAAAGGAGAGAAAGAAGTAGAAATTCAAGTTTCTCCACTGAAGTGAAACGAGCGACAGGATTCACTTTCTCCTTCATTTCACTTTACACTTCACAACAGTGACTTAAGCACTCATATTTTTTATAATACAGGTAATATTAGGAATTATACAACACGTGCTTATTATTCGCCAAACACTTAACCAACTGGTCAGTCAGGGAGCCTTTTTTGCTCTCCAGTGTGTTCTCAAGTCAGTCAAGTTTTCTAATGTTGATTGCTCATCATCGCCAACTGAGCTATTAGATTTATCGTCAGTTGTTTTTCGACCATTCGCTAATGAGCGTTCGCAACTAATGAAGCTTAGCCATTGTTAGTGGCGCACTTGCTTGTGATTTTCAAGTTAATTCATGGTGAAATTTAATGATGTCTGTGACGACCTTGTGCATCTTTCAGTAGGATGTGACATCTCACTGAACTAAGTTTACATATACTTGAAGAATTGTGAATAAGACTATTTTCCAGTGCCAATTAGCTGAACCTCATTTTTGTCGTCATATTCAGAGTGCTTCGTCTCTTCATCGTGAACGGTTCAAAGCTGTGCTGAGTCTCGTCTAGTTCGCAATAAATACTGCGAGATGTCAAGTCAAAAAGACGGAAAGTCGGTCCGACAGCGACTGATCTTCTATGGCGCAATATTTGGTTTGATTGGAATCTTCATAGCCGTACTTTTACCATATTCGTTCGAAGCGTTAATTCGATCTCAGATGAAGCTTGTCCCCGATGGTGCTATGTTCAAAAACTGGCAAAATATGCCGTTGCCAATCATGACAAAGTACCACTTTTTCCATGTGATCAATCCTGAGGCAGCAATCAGAGGTGCAAAGCTCCAAGTTCGCGAAGTAGGACCTTTCGTCTTCGAACAGTGGCGTCGCAAAGAAGTCATCGAATGGCGACCGGAAGATGACACCGTCAAGTATTATGAGTACAAAAAGTATCTTTACAGACCTGACTTGAGTACAGGCGAGTGGGACATGGATATAACGGTTGTAAATCCGGTTGTGGCAGTGAGTAATTATTCACATTAAATCCAGCCGCTCATGTTTGATTGATTTCTTCTTACGCCCAGGGCTTGGCTAACGTCCTTCACGATACCATCGAAACTGTGCCATTAGTTCCGGTTGTTGTATCTCCCTTCTTGTACACTGTGGTTGGCGGAGTCTTAGCTGCTCACAAGCAAACATTGTTCATGAAAACTACTCCAAAGCAAATGCTTCTCGGGCACAAAATTAACATCTTCGACACTGTTCAAGCGCTGGTGGAGCCTTTGCGAGTCTTCGGGGTCAAGAAGGAGGACATCATGCCGACGGAAGATTTGCCCAACAACGCTTTCGGCATAATCAACGGCAAGAATGACACCAAGAATGGACCTTTTGAAATGTACACTGGTGTCAAAGACCCCGAAAAGTATGGTTACATCAAAGCCTTTAAAGGAGACGCCAAGATGGACAAGTGGTCTTCGGATGAGTGCAACAAAGTTCATGGCTCAGATGGTTCACAGTTTCCACCATTTCGAATGAAGAAAGAGAAGCTTCCAATTTTCGGAGCTGATCTTTGTCGAACCCTGCGATTGATTTATGATGATGATGACCGTTTCAAAGGCATTCCAGTGTGGCGGATGAAGCTTGACCCAAAGTTGTGGGAGACACCCAAGGTTAATCCAGCCAACGAATGCTACTGCATGCACAAGAAACGACCGGATCGCTGTGGGGTCAAGGGACTAATTGACCTTGGTGGATGTCTGAATGGCGCTCCACTGGCTATGAGCTTGCCTCACTTCCTTGCAACTGAACCTCATCTGGGTGATCTGGTTGATGGCCTTCATCCTGATCCTGCTAAACATGGATTCAACCTCATGTTTGAACCAAGGCTTGGAATGCCTTTGAATGCTTTGGCGCGAATTCAGTTGAATGTGAGAGTGGAGAAAACTTCCTTCTTGAGAGGATTCAGTGAAGTTCGAAGTGCATTCATTCCATTTGTTTGGGTCGAAGAGGTTTGTTGGCACTTAAAAAGGTTGTCCGATGTAATCATAACTTTTACCCATTGACAGGGTGGCGGGCTCGATGATTTCTTAGCCCTTGTCGTCCGTATCGCTCTGGTCTACGTGATCGGCGGAGCCGAGAAACTAGCCATCGCTATGGCAGTCATTAGCTGGTTTCTTTGTATCTCGGCCTTCATATATGGAGTTCTCTGCCCTTCGGTGAGTCGTTGTCTTCAGTACAAGTTGTTCATCAAATTTCTCGTCGCAGAATCGCAAGCGGCTCTATCCTCGTGATGATATTCATCCCTCAAAAATGTCCGAAGAGTCTGAATCAATGACAAGTAGCGAAGATCCAGACAGTCCACCACGAAGAAAGCTCCGAGATGCCCAACCAACTATAGGTGATGTGATTCGAACCAAAATTCGACAAGTGACTAGACTGGACGCCAACGGTGCTCATGAAAACAAAGTCACATTCGCTAGTCCAGAAACGTGGCAACCCTATTACGTCAAGCGTAGTAGGTCCCACCCAGAACCAGTTGACGAACGGAAACAATCTTTAGGGCAAACAAACTCGGCCATGACACCTAGCTCGAGTCCTCAACCTGTTGAAGAACGGGCAGCTGAGAATAGTACACAAATAGAAGGATCTCTTTAACCACTTACGCTATACATCTTTTTACATTTTTAGAATCTTCCATCTAAGTCATCCTTGTTTAGTAAACGATCTGTTTGGCTAAATTGTGTAGATAGTTCGGTGAATGGAAGGATCATGAGAAAATAAGAAAAGAACAGAATTCGCAAAGCATGCAGTCTTAGCTCACTCATCGATACCATCGAGCATCGCAGAAAAATTTGTTTTTCGTCGTATTTCAAGTGTGAGTCATCAGTATTGAAGAGAGAATTTTTTACTCAATATTTTTATTAGGATGAATAAAACTATGTGTCTCAAACAATGTCCAAATTAATACAACTGGGATGTTTATGCGATGACCACCAGGTGGCGCAGTCTCGTCGGTTGCTGCGGTAATCGCTTAGAACGAGAGAATATGATGTTAATTCTCTCGCACAGTGGATTCCAGGATGCAAACTGTTCTAAAAATTAGATTCTGTTTCATTATTGTTCTTTGAAGGCGAACACCTAGCGCAGCCATGGCCCTTGCAATGACAGTCCATGTGCTGATGGAACAGTTCAATGAAGAAGGCAAAGTTCACCTGAGACATATTTTTGGCCAAGAGGTCAATCACAAACCAATCCCCAGCTGGCAATCCACTGACAACCATCTCTATAGCACTGGGACGTGCCATTCTACATCGTACTTGGGTCATGGCTACACGTATTCCGGGGTTAATGAGTGTAATCAAGCGTCCAATGATGGCCAGAGTGGTCAGTGCGGCCAAGATGAGGAACCAGAACCAGAGGAATAGAAAGATCTTTTCATTCACATTGTTGATGGGCAGCAAGCACATGGTGTCCAACCGTGTAACGTCTCCCGAATTACCGTATTTGTGGAAGATACACTTCGTGATTCGGGGAAATATTCGAATCAAAGGGTTATCCTTCAGTTCGCCGTCGCCCCAGTCGTCGAAAGCCAACACCTTCCAGCCAAGTTTCCAGAAAGCATTGCCCAGGAATCTGTCTATTACGTAGATAGACATAATGACGTTTATCAGATTAAGTATCTCCATGGTAACGAACAAGAACAACAGTGACCCATTCGAGCCTCGGTTCAAGTTGAAAAATTTGACCAAAACTTCACATTTCTCTTTCCTGTCTTTCTGTGGCATCAAAGTTGAATCCAAGTCCATTTGAAGCTGTGCCAATCGGTTGCCATGGTAGCTCTTCCAAATGTAATGTGGCACATAGTAGAAACAAGCCCAGCCAAAGAGCAAGAAACCGACCCACTGGTAGTATCCATGGTACACCAATTCGTCGCCCTTTGCATTGGCCGAATTTTCTACACCCGGGTAGACGACACCATCTCTGACAAATGGTCCAATGGGCTTCGACCAAGCCTTGACCACACTGAATGTAGCATGGGTCCAGCAGTACGTCTCCATCACTTTCTGGGTCTGATCCTTACCGCCGTCCACTGGTAGGCAAGCTATGGGCTCACCGAAATACTGGTAGGCCGATACCAGGATACTGCAGCCCACAAGTATGGTACAAGTGAGGCGGTAATGTAGCTGAAATACAACATTATCCGAAACAAACTGGTCACGCTTTAGTAAAAATTTAAGGCCACCAAGTAAACCGATTACAGACATGTTGCCACTGATTGTTTGTGGGACGGTCACATGAGTAACTAGTTGTCTAGCTAACTAACAATGGCTGAAATGTATATTCTGTGCGTCAAATGCATTCGAAACGCAAATCAGCTCGATCCGTAGGAAATCCGACCATCCTGTTAACCGCAGTCACTAGTGATGGGGAAGGTTCATTTTGAGTTGATGCCTTTTTGACATGTCATAGGGGTTGCTAATTGCCATATTTCTTTGCCGTTGGAAATTTACCCTCTCATTCTTGTTTCTTGCCAATATCTCAACTATCGCAACTATTTCACCACATGTGATCTTTAAGCAGTGGTAGCTTGAGTGCGCTTCTGTAGCACTTAGCATTTTCTCAGCTTCCTCAATGGTATCAGGCATCTCGAGGTGTCTCGTTTCCGGTAATAGTCGGGTAACAAGGATGTTGAATATAGCAAGACCGCCCATAACGGCCATCATGACGGACATGTGCGTCATGCGGGCGAAGTCTTTGGCGAATGGCGCCAACATGGAGCCGAACCGGGCCGACACTGAGCACGAGCCGACCCCTACATGTCTGATTGTGGTCGGAAATATCTCCGGTGAGTGGACGTAGAGTAGTTGCATAGCACCAGCAATGGCCATCTTGCCCATCATGGCGGACAATATTCGATAATTGACATACTCATCGCCGAACGTGAATGGAATTGTCGCCAGGCAAGCGAGGCCACTGATCGCTAACAAGATGCTTTCATATAATTTCCTGGGTAGGCAGTTGATTGTGAAGTAAAGAAAGCCCAAGATTATGCATTCGGCCACAGCTTGTATGAAGACATTGACATGCAAAGAGCCGCCGATTATGCCGACATTGTAGATGAAGCCGTAGTAGACAAAGACACTGCCAAACCATATGACATACAGAGCCATGCAGAAAGTTCGCAGCTTGGGGACCTTCCATAAATCTACAAGTGTCTTCTCTGATTCCTCTACACTTGCTTCGTTTTGCTTCTCGAGATAGTCTTTCAATTGCTGCAACTTAACTTTTACCTGGTCTTCCGTAAGGTCTCCTTTCATCTTCGCAGCAAGAGTGATGGTCTTTTCAGCTTCCGCAAACTGACCGTGAGTCAGCTGCCATCTTGGACTTTCAGGAAGCTTGTACAAAGCGTAAACGAAGAGAGTTTCGTAAGCAACCACAATTAATTGCATCTTCCTGAAATTCGGTATGAGGTAGTTGACACCCGGGACAATTAAGTAACCGATGCACCATCCAGCTTCGATTCCACATCTTACAGTATCTCTGTGCTTGGGTCCCACTAATTCCATGACTATAAAAGAAACATATTATTGAGCTTTGTCTGTTCACGCAGCAAACCTACTCAAGATGGCGCCAGTCAAGTAGCGCCCATATGCGGCAATGCCTAGAACGAAACGAGCGAACAGGAAATAGTAGACGTTCGGCGAAAAGGCGAGAAAGATTCCTGTAGCTATTTCGAGAATGATGACAAACTTGAGCGCCACTAGTCGGCCATATTTGTCGGATAGAAGGCCGATGAAGATGCTTGACACTAGATACCCCAACTGAAAAACGGATGCTGACATGGATCTCATCCATTCCCGATTGCAAACCAAATTGAACTACGTGCGGTGTATTAGAGGAACAATATTTCACTTTTACTGAAATATGAAAGCTCTGCATACCTCATTAGTAGCTGTGGCTTCATAGAAGGTCATATCATACTCGAAGTCAGTGCACGGCAAGCTGGTGTTCTCATAGCTGTTACAAGTTTGCAAAGCGGCATTTTCGAAACCTGGCGGTCTTTTACACCAGAATTTTATCTTGGGTGTGAACAGAGTGATGCCGACATTTTGAAAGGGCGCGAGGATGTAGATGAGAACAAACACGATGGTCACATTTCTCTGCAACGGTCCCCAGTCACCTATGATGTCCGAGGCATGCTTCACCGGAAACGGGTCCGCTTTGATCTCGTCATTTCCGTTGACTTCTTTCAGACCGATTTGTCCCCCAGTAGTCTCCGCTTCGTCTTTGCCTTCATTCATAATTAAACCACTCGCATAGACGTAAGTAAGAAGTAGCACTCAGTAAATTACAGTTACAACTGGAGACGAGCTCACGGAATCAACTTCACTGTCTCCCTGTCACGGTCTGGCGAGTAGAAGCTCAAGGTTAGTTATGAATGGTGATTTAAGTTTAATTTTCTTCTCCCATTTAAAGCAAACCAAGGACATTACTGTATCATGGCTTACAATTAACGGAATTGAGTTGTCATTACAGCTGAAAGCTGAAGAAGCAACAAGTTTCATGCGAGGGACAAATCACTCGCTCTACATGTTTCCAGTGACAAATGAGGATGTCACTTACTCTTCAGGATGATACATTCTCCTCTCTTAAATTTGATCTAGCACTTAAATTTGATTATTCACAGTTAGACAAAGTTTACTTTGATGACAAGCGGTAGCCGTTAGATGGAGCTGATAACTGACCTGAATAGTTTTCTAATGGATTTTCAAAATAGGTAAAACAGCTTTGTAAATTAGATGAAATCAATCAAGGAAATTAAGGTGAATTAGGTTAGATTATGACCCATCGGCGAGGCGACCTTTTTCGGTGTAAATGGCGGACTTGGTTCTTCAATCAAGTCTCATCGAGGAGCTGATGTCCTAAACTTAGTCCGTATTCAAAGTCTATACCATTGACTGTATTTTGTTGTTCAATTACCTACACACCTTATTATAAAGCGAGTTGTCTCTGTTTTTCAAAGAAAAGGAAAAGTTATGCGCTTGTTCACCATTCGTACCTGGAAAGGTTGCCTCGCCAGGTGGAGCTGCTGCTTCAACAGCGTTACGCATTTTATTTCGAGCGTCAGAAGCCTTTTATTATTTCACAAACAATCCGCCTTCAGTCGACGGCGCTTGTCGTCAGAATGGTGTTGTTAAAGGGCGTCTACCTTCCCTTTCCGCAGCAGCGACGCTCTCGGCAGTAAGAGTAACTAGGTGGAGGCGGCCTCCCAAAAATGTATGGCGTGCTAGGAGTAGATTTAACACGAAAGTCTAGTGCATTTCCACACGACAATTCCTGCGGGCCACGGTCGGGTCGAGAAAAAGCAGCCCGTGCCGGCATCTACTTCCGAGATGGGGCTCAATTGAGTTGTGATTCAAGTCACGTGACAAAAAGTAATGCCTTGGGGTTTTTGCACTCGAATATAATCAAGATTCCTAATCCCCCCTCTCTCTCTCTCTCTCTCTCTCTCTCTCTCTCTCTCTCTCTCTCTCTCTCTCTCTCTCTCTCTCTCTCTCTCTCTCTCTCTCTCTCTCTCTCTCTCTCTCATCCTAATCAGAGCCTTTTTCTTTCTTGACAAGCCATGCGCAGTAAGTTTTCGACTCGATGTACTAAAATACCTCCGGCTACTTTGTTCAGCAACAAGTGCTGTCGTGGCGGCGGCTATACATAATAATAAAGGTGTGCATTTAGCTATATTTTCCCTTGAGCTGAACGCAAAATGTCAACGCCAACTTGCACACCTTTACGCATCGCACTGTATCTTCATCAAATGACAACTTCGAGTCTCTGCCTGAGGCGTGGAGCCGAAAGTAAGCGTGAGTGACCGAGTGAGTGGCGTGACAGGGGGGCAATTTTGAAACCTTTTTTTCCTGCCGAGAGGAGAGAAAAAGTGAGCTTCCCGTTCAGAATGAGAGAAATTATGACTTGTTGAAGAGTGCAGTTTGAGCTTCTTTCACTCATACTCTTATTCAAGAACTCAATGAGGAAAATGAAAATGCAGCTATCACTCAAACTGGTATATAGGCTAGAGATCAACACGGCCAAGGTTTGGACTAGCCGTAGCCGGCCGTAGTAAGAAAATGAGAAAATCTTGGCCGGGCCGGCACAGCCGTGTTAGCCGTGAATACTGTTAGCCGAAGCTAGTGTAAAAAGTTAGAACAGCTGACCACTTCAACTCACACGGCCAAGACTTTTCGTACCCGTAGCTGGCTAGCAAGGCCACTGTCCCACTAGCCGACCGATGTTGATCTCTAATTCAGGCCTTTTGAGATTGTGATTACTAAGTGTACTTGTTGAGCATATCTGACCGCAGCGGCCGATACCAATTCTCGAGATGAACACTGATGACCGACCGAGTGGCGTCGACTGGGCCGAGGCCGAGTAGTGGACATGTCCGGCTTTGGCTTCGGGTTGCCCGCCGTTATGCGAAGTATCTCGGCGGCTCTCTCAATATAGTGTCAATGCAAGGAATTGGAACGGATGTGTATCTCTGGATGAAGCATATTGATGACAAACACGAAAGCTTCCGCATGTAGAACATTAACTTCCAGTCTCTCGTTTTTTTGCCAATAAATATCCTTACCTTTGTACACAGATTTGGTTGCATGAGTAGCAGCTATTTGAAAGAGTTGACCGGATGCCAGCGGGACAGGGACTTGTCTCCCTCTCCTCTCTCCCCTTCTTTTCCACAACTTTCAGGTCTTTTTTTGTTCTCTCGCTCAGGAGTTGAAAATACATAAATTTGTCTAGAAGAGTACTAAATTTAGGGGTGTTTTGATATTGTCTATGCATGCGATTCGAGTTAAATTTCTATTGGCTGACAGAATTTCAGTGTCGCGCAAACTCAGTGAAGAGCTCTCACAGGAAGCAAAAAAAAAGACGCAGACACTTCCGTTTCAAAGTTGTTTCTAACTTCACTGAAACATGAAAGTAGCCATTTTTATGGTGGTCATCTTCATGACCTATTACAGTGTAGCCGGCTCGCCTCCGGTGACAAAGAATCCAGAGCTCGACTCGAAGAGGCTCAAAAATGAGACCGATCGGGAATACAAGGACCGGATGTTCGACATCGGAATCTACACGCTGCCAGTAAGTTTATTGTATCTCTACTGACCATCGCTAACAATTCGCATTTATTAGGAATGTAAATTCGATTATAAAAGCGACTTGTATAGAGACCACTGGTGCGTGACGCAAATGGACTCGTGCTGCTTCCGTAAGCTGAAGGGTGTTTGCCGTGGTCGACCTAAGCGTTGGGGGAAATGTAAGGAGTATCGGGGCATTGAGAGAGATGGCCCTGTTTCTAGATTTTTAAATACCACTCTCTAATGTTTTGTATGATAAACTGGACTTGAAGAATTAAAATTGATTTTGATTGAATCTGAGTGTTTGGTCATTCTGCCGAACTAAGTGCAGGCCACTCTACGATTAGAACACTATAGATCTAATACTTTTATTCTTGCGTAAGCTTCAGGCCACATGCGCAGGTTCGGTGGCCACTATTTAACGAAGTAGGCGTGGAAGAGGAAGGAGGAGCATGCAAATGTTCGCGATATAGACGGTGTTGTCGAACTAAGGACTCACAGTTCTGTCTCGACACTCGACTGACAATGGGTTTCCTTAAAATCCTGTGTAGTTTCATGACCAAGCGAGCATGGCTGAGTATGATCATACTCTTCCACTTCACTCACTTCGGAGCCATCACTCAACTCTTTCTAAGAAGCACTCAGACCCAAGTCAATGTAGAAGCGGCGAGTTCTCACGAAGTACTCAACAACGCCGGAGCCATGGCCTGCGCCCCGCTGGACAAGCTCGGCATGGCGACTAGTGAGTGGAAGCCCAGCAAGATCTTCGCAAGTACCCCTGGACCTGAAGATCTCATCGTAGACTGTGCTCTACATGACGCGGCCGGCTATGGTATGGCTAAGTGCAAGCCGTACATGTTCGAGGTAAGACGCTTCCTGACCCAACGGTCGCTCTGCTACGTCTTCGACAACAAGGTAGACTATCGAACCTTCAAGAGTCGGCACGTCTATCATGGCGGAAGTCCACCCATTCTCTGGAGCGTCACTCTGAGTCCGGCATTCAACAAACTGCTTCAAGATGCTGAGGGAAAGAGTGTCCGCTTTGACCTCTACCTATTCGCTTCCGGAAGCAGCTTTCAAAGCGTTTCCGGCCCGTCTACAACTCATGACCTGAGTTTGGTCAAGACAATCGACTATGACACCGAGAAGCCTGTAGTCAAGGTCAAGCAAGGGTCGTTCGCTCTGACCTACCAGCCAACCATGTTCAAGCGGCTCGAATCACCCAAGGAGCCATCTTGCAAGAACTATACGGCGAAAACCGGACACGAGTCGCAAGAAGAATGCCTTCATGACTGTCTGAAAGAAGAAATTCGCGGCCACAAGAATCTGACGGAGGACAAGAAATTGCCGCTCTTGTTTCGTCTCGATGACGCCGATGTAGCAAACAACGACTCTCTGATCTACGACGACGACATGTATGACACCGATGAAGTGAGGAAGAATCTCGATGCTGTATTCAGTAAATGCGAGAAAGGAAAATGCGAAGCCAAAGATTGCTACGAAGAGCGCTTCCCGGTCAAGGTGATGACCAGCTCTGACTCCGAGAACATCATAATCGAGGTCAGAGCAGCTAACGCCCCGATCACGGAAGTGACCACTGAGCCCAAGATGTCCACTGTGCAGTACATCAGCGAATCTGCAAACACCTTCTCGTTCTGGTGGGGATTGAGTCCGCGAGAGATCCTCAGGGACTACTTTCCTTGGCTCAAGATCTGCTTTGCCATCCTTTCTATTTTCTGCGGTGTGAAGGCTAGAAGGTACTTGACGCCACCACCTGGAGCTGAAGGGAGCTCACCCGACCGTGCTCCGGCCGAGGACGTGGAAGCCGGGCAGCAGGAGGAGGAAGCCGGAGCAGAACCTGTTGCCGGGCCGAGTGGAGGCTTGCAGGCATCTGGCTTCATCCACACCACCTTCGGAACCAACATCGACCACGTTGAGTTACAGTGTCGGCAGAACTCTAAGAACATTATTGCGACTGTGGATGAAGTGAAGAAGTTGAAGAGCGGACTGAACCAACTGAAGCTCGAGCTGCCCAGTAAGAGGATGCGGATCCGCAATGAAGTCAAGAAGTCGCTGCTCGACCTGTCAGAGGGCGCTAATGACAATTTCAAGACGCTGTCTGACGACTTCAAGAAACTCGGCCAGAAATGGCGCGAAATGCGCGCAAAGGCCGAGAAGCACGAACAGTCCATCTTGGTTCTGGTTGGACAGAGTCACCAATTGGCTGAAAAAGATACCGTTAAGAAACTGGAAGCATCCCTTCAGAGTCTCACGGAGAAGGTCGGCGTTGATTCTGACGGAACTCAGCTCTTGATCAAAGCTCATCTTGACCGTATTGAGAAATTGGAACAGTCAAGCTCGCAACAAAGTCGAGACAATGGTCGACTTGACTACCTAGAGGAGCTCATGTTGCAGTCCATTCAGGACAGCGGTCGAATTTTCCATTTAGAACAAAGGTTAGAACAGTCTAGTGCGCAGTCCAGCCAAGATCGCATCCTTGTTCATCAGTTGAAGCAGCAATTAGAACAAGCAAGCTCGCAGTCCACTCGAGATCAGCTTCGCTTTCAGCAGTTAGAACAACAGTCAACCCGCGATCGTCTTCGAATGAATCAGTTAGACCAGAAATTAGAACACTTTATGTCAAGACAAAGTGAGCCTTCGAACATTCTAGTCGAACCCGTTGAGAGGCCAACCTCGTCTTCCGCTGCCGGCGATGTCGAGCAAATCGAAATGTCCGCCGGAGTGGACATGCACACTCCGCCACCAGTAGCCTAGTCACATTAATCACTCGCATGTTTAAGCAAAACCTTCGTTAAAGTTTGGTGTACCAGTTTCAGTAGTGTAAATAGCCAGTTTTCTAATTGCTCAGTCACCAGCATAATCGGATGTAGTCAAACTGAATTAGACTTGAGACACGACCTTCACCAATATCGTCAGTAGGACCACATTATAAGCTGTTTTCTCTTCCCAGCGTCACAGTTTTATTTTACATATATTAGATTTTACTGCTCTCAGAAAAGTGAGCCATTGAACATTCTAGTCGATGGAGTAGAACAGCTAACACCTATTTCTAACTAAGAATTAGCTTTATCAGTTGATCTTGATTAGATGACTCATTTAATTCGAACAACCAGTTCTGCAGAGCGATCAATCGAGCTACCGAGACGAGCGTTCTATTTTATTCTTTACCAGATACGGACAGAACTGCATTTCACTAAGCACTAGTATTGTCAGTTAAGCAATCAAATCTAGTCAAATACTAGTCGACAATAGGAACTTGAATATTGCTCAATCATGATGAATTTAAATAGGCATTCCACTAAACATAATAGGTGTATTACACGACATCTTCAGCACGAAAATTTGCCACAACCAAGCGAATTATATTCTACAGAAATTCGCCACATAGTTTTTAAAGATATTTATATAAATATTTAATCATTTGTAACCACAGCAAAGTCACCAACTTCAGAATTATTCCACGAATCAAGTTCCAAGCCAAGTCATGCCTGTAAGATGTAGAACTTTAGGAACCGGAAATGACCGATGTTCTTCCGAAGTCACTAAAAAACCACTGGGGAGTCGATTATTGGTGCTAACCCCTCTAGACTGCGATACACTTTATGATCCTACGCATAATTAGCTGTGATTTAGACAATAAGTTAGAACCCAATGTACCACTTTACACATGGAGACGAACTCCAGAACTCGATCAAGTCCACGGATAACGAAATAATTGAGTACTGTAACGAGACTTCTCAATAAACACTGCATTTAAGCTTTATTTTTCACTGCAAATGGGTTATTTTTAGTTTTTAGACGACTTTTACTGTCACATAAATAAGCCACCGACTGAAACCAACCAATCTCGATGTATCGATAACATTTCGATACTATCGATGTTGTCGATAGCATCGACAATACTGGTTGATACACAGCGGTCTCGGATTCGTTCCCTCATTTGGTCATCTTTACTGATCTTTCTCATCATTCACTATTAGTACACTTTGAATGTTTCTTTGTAGTCAGCATTTGTTCCGCTTCCTCAATTGTGTCAGGCATCTCAAGGTTTCGCGTTTCAGGTAAGAATCGCGTAAGGAAAATGTTAAACAGGGAAAGGCTGCCCATGATGGCCATCATGGCTGACGAATGTGTCACACGGGCCACATCTTTGGCGAAAGGGGCCAACATGGACCCGAAGCGGGCCGCCACTGAGCATGACCCGACGCCTACTTGTCTGATTTTGGTTGGGAAGATTTCCGGCGAGTGGACATTTAGCACTTGCGAAACACCGGCAATGGCAATTTTCCCTATCATAGATCCGACCATTCTGTAAATTACGTAATCATCGCTCAAGGTGAAGGGTATTATGGCGAGACAAGCAACACCGCAGATGGTCATCAGGATGCGCTCATAAGTCTTCCTGGGGAAGTAATGAATGGTGAAATATAAGATGGTCAGGTTGATGCATTCGGCGATGCCGTGAATGAAGATATTGACGTGCAGAGAACCACCAATTACACCTACATTGTAGATGAAGCCATAGTAGACAAACAGTGTCCCGAACCATATGACATACAGCACCATGCAGTACTTCCTCAGCTTGGGGACCTTCCATAAATCTACAAGTGTTTTCTTTGATTCCTCTTGACTCACTTCTTTCTGCTTGTCGATATGTTCTTTCAATTGCTGCAATTTAGCTCTGATTTGATCTTCATCAAACTGTCCGTTCATCTTCGCAGCCCTGGTGATGGTCTTTTCAGCTTCGGAAAACCGACCCTGAGCCAGCAGCCATTTTGGACTCTCAGGTAATTTGAACAGAGCGTAGATGAACAGAGCTTCGTAGGCAACTAGTACAAATTGCATCTTCCTGAAGTTCGGTATCAGGTAATTAACACCTGGAACCATCAGGTAACCAAGACACCAACCGGCTTCAATGGCACACCTTATAGTGTCTCTGTACTTGGGTCCCACTAATTCCATGACTATCAAAGAAATATGTCACTTAGCTTTGAGAATTGATCAAGGTCCTCCATGAATCAATGACCTAACTTACCTAATATAGATCCACTCAGGGTGCGCCCGTAGGATGCGAAGCCTATCATGAACCAGCAAAACAAGTAGTCGTAGACTGTCCAAGATGTAGCCAAGAGCAGTCCTGCTGCTATCTCTAGTATGACCACAAACTTCAAGGCCACTAATCGGCCATATTTGTCAGAGAGAAGGCCGACGGAAACGCTCGACGCCAGCTGACCCAGCTGGATAACTGAGGCGGACATTGATATCATCCATTCGCGGCTACAAACAAGATTGAACTGAGACAGTCACATAGCATCATCTTCCATTACAGCAAGACTTACCTGGTCAGTCGCAGTTGATTCATAAAACGATGTGTCATATTCAAAGTCAGTGCAAGGTAAGCTGGGGTTCTCATAGCTGTCACATGTTTGCAAAGTTGCATTCTCAAAACCTGGCGGCTTTTTTACACCAAAAATTCAAGCTGGGTGTGTAAAGGGTGATGCCGACATTTTGAAAAGGAGCCACTATGTAGACAAAGGCATGGAAAATGGCCACATTGCGCTGCAACGGTCCCCAGTCACCCATGATGTCCGAGGCATGCTGGACCGGAAGTGGAGCTTTCCTAATCAAACCAGGCTTCGATGAGCTTGCAACGGTTCCGCTATTTATGGCATGAATTTCAGTTTCCATTTCATCAACATTCAACAAGACACGGAAACTGAAGGAGTTCTTCTCGAATCCACTGCTCTACAAGTTATCTACAAAACTTACTGTTATGAGTAGTGTTGTAACGGAGCTGCTACTTTCTGAAGAGCTTTCGGAGTCACTTTGCGACAAGAAGCCACACAACTTCAATGCGAATCATGTCGGTGTGAAAATTGATCACAGGAGACGCAGTGTCTTTTCTCTCGAAAGTTAAACACCACATGTTCAAGTATAGATCAAAGAGTTGGCGCTATCTGTAAGATCACGTGACCAAGGTAGACATACTTATGAAAGTTGTTGATTATTTATCACCAAATTGTTATCACTGAGTTTGAGATAGTAAGAGTGACCTAATTTTTCGTGAAAGTGTGTCCGCTCTGCCGTGGAGACGATTTCATTTTCAGTTTCGCGAAAATATAGAATCGAATCTCTGTAGTAGGTGAAATACATATTCAAAGATAAGTCATTGAAAAAAGATCTTGATTAAGTCAAGTTTCCCAGGTAAACTAGAGGGCGCCACTTAGGCCTGAGTAGCTGGTTTGGCGGGAACAGATAGAAATGGTGCGAAATTCAAATGCAAAGCAGTGTTTGGAAGTGACAACGAGCGCCGTCTAGCGGTTATTACAATTACTGAGTTAAACATGTTAGAATCAGCTGAACTGCCAAATTTTGGTTTTCTCAACTATACCTCCTGAGCTGAAACCAGTGGTCGGGTGATATACATTTAATTTTGGGTCGAGTTGAGCTGATGCAATTACGTACTTCTTCTCCTCTTCACAGGGATTTTTGATTTTCTCAAGATTCCGTACGCTTCTTAGTGTTCAGCATTTTTTCAGCCTCATCAATCGTATCAGGCATCTCAAGGTGTCTCGTTTCCGGCAATAGTTGTGTCACGAAAATGTTCAAAATGGAAAAACCGCCCATAATGGCCATCATGACGGACAAGTGTGTCACTCGGGCCACATCTTTGGCAAATGGCGCCAACATGGAGCCGAACCGGGCTGACACAGAGCACGAGCCGACCCCTACGTGTCTGATTGTAGTCGGAAAGATCTCGGGCGAGTGGACGTAGAGCAGTTGCATCACACCAGCAATGGCCAGCTTGCCCACCATCGATGACAGTATTCGGTAAGTGCCATAATCATCGCTGAAAGAGAACGGAATGGTCGCTAGACAAGCAATGCCGCAAATGGCAATCAAGACGGTTTCATATACTTTTCTTGGCAGATGATCAATCGTGAAGTAGAGACTGACCTTGATTATGCAATCAGCTACAGCTTGTAAGAAAACACTAAGATGCAAGGAGCTTCCAATCACACCTACGTTGTAGACGAACCCATAGTAGACAAAGAGAGTTCCAAACCACATGACATAGAGAGCCATACAGAAATTCCTCAGCTTGGGGACCTTCCATAAATCCAGTAGTGTTTGCTTTGAGTTTTCGAAGCTACTCTCTTTCTGTTCGTCAAGATAGTCTTTCAATTGCTGTAGTTTTACTCCAACCTGATCTTCAGTTAGTTTCTCCTTCATCTCCGCAGCTCGGCGAATGGTTTTCTCAGCTTCCGAGAGCTGACCATGAGTCAGCTGCCATCTTGGACTTTCAGGTAACTTGAATAAAGCGTAGACGAAGAGTACTTCGTAAGCGACCACAACTAATTGCATCTTCCTGAAGTTCGGTATGAGGTAGTTGGCACCTGGAACAATCAGGTACCCAATGCACCATCCGGCTTCCATAGCGCATCTCACGGTACTTCTATGTTTGGGTCCTATCAACTCCATAACTGCCGGAGCATATTACAATATTATTTGGCTCTCCGGTGGTCAAGAAGCGAACCTACTCAAAATGGCGCCAGTCAAGTATCTTCCGTATGAGGCGAATCCCAATACTAAACGAGCTAATAGGAAACAATACACATTCGGCGAGAAAGCGAGAAGACTGCCTGTAGCTATCTCCAGGATGACAGCAAGCTTGAGAGCCGGCAGTCGGCCATATTTGTCAGATAATATGCCGACAATGATACTGGATAGTAGATAGCCAATTTGAAACATCGAAGCGGACATCGATGTCATCCAGGCTCGGTTGCAAACCAAATTGAACTGACATTTAGAGACTTTTCATTTCTCGCACTTGCATTTGCTCAAAATTAACATACCTCATTAGTTGCTGTAGCTTCATAGAACTTCATATCATACTCGAAGTCAGTGCACGGCAAGCTTGTGTCCTCGTAGCTGTCACAGGTTTGCAAAGTTGCATTCTCATAACCTGGCGGTCGTTTACACCAAAAATGCAACTTGGGTGTGAACAGGGTGATGCCGACATTGTTGAAAGGGGCAACTATGTAAATGAGGACATAGAAGATGACCACGTTTCTCTGTAGTGGACCCCAGTCGCCTATGATGTCCGAGGCATGCTGGACCGGAAATGGATCAGTAATCAGCTCGTTCTCTGCTTTGACTTCATTCAGAATGATTCCATCTTCCCCAACATGGAGTCCAGCTTGCCGTTCATTCATGACTGTACACAAGTCTCATTGACACCAATACGAACTAGCACTTAATAAGTCAAAGAATATTTCGCACTTTAAATTCAGTCCAATTGTCAGTAATTATGGTTGAAATCTCCTAGACTAATTGTTTGTTTTGGATGTGTCGGTTGACACACATGTCAGTTAAAGTACACACTTTTCGTTCTCTTTTTCGGCTTTTCACTAGCACTTAGGTTTTGAGCGCCGATTCCTTATTTGGAGTCGAGTTCGTCATACACATCACGCCTCAAGTCTCAGAATATACCAGTTTCTTTCTTTTCAAAGCCTATCCGTTCTCCCTCTCTCGTAAAAACTAGGCTCACTAAGAGCCCGACAGAGGGAAGGCGTTAAAGAAGACATTTAGGTAAAACTAAAAAAATACACAGTGATCTCTCTCTCTCTCTCTCTCTCTCCTCCAAATGGTCATATGATGTTGAGAACTAGTAGTGTAGTGTTCACAAGAGTGATGCCAGTTTTAGTGCGCGAATTGCTTCGGGCTCTCATTCAAGGTCTCGGTTTACGTTTCTGTGTTTCTCGTGACTGGTGTTGCTTGGTTTTCATTTTTTCGAAAATTAATTCGTAGATTAAGATAAATTAATCGAACATAAATTAATATTAGGCAACCCTATAGTTGATTATTTTCAATTTTGCATTTATTAATAAGTAAATTAAATAGATTAAAATTAATTAAAATGCATAGATTAAAAATAAGCACCCTACTCGTGAAAGCTCTAACGAGCTAGTGTAGTGGAAGCCAGTCAGTGAGAGAAAGACAGCTGTGAAAAAACTCATACATAAAGATGTATCAACCACCACCCGCAAAGTTGTAGCCTTCGTGAATCCTGATTAGCGTTCTCCATCTAGGAAAACTCAAGGGACCATCTTTGAAGTGCGATTGTTTAAACAGTGTTGATCGATTACAATCCGTTACACTAACTGGTTGTAAAGCACAACTTTAGAAAAGTCTAATTGAGCCGTCACTTTATTGTCTGTCAATTGCAATTTGTTCGTTTTACGCCCTTAATAAGCTCACGTTAACTTTGCGCCTATCTGCACAGTATACTATACGTAGAATCATGTTCTCTTCTATGTTTGCCTTGCTTCTCGACGTTTTTTGTTGCCCAACATAATTTCAGCTTCTTCAAGTGTATCGGGCATTTCGAAATGTCTCGTTTCCGGTAGCAGTTGAACCATGATTGTATTCAGTATTGATAAAACGCCCATAGTGGCCATCGTGACGGACATGCTCGTTATTCGGGCCAGATCTTTAGCAAATGGCGCCAACATGGAGCCGAACCGGGCTGACACTGAGCAGGAGCCGACTCCTACGTGTCTGATTGTAGTCGGGAATATTTCTGGTGAGTGGACATAGAGCAGTTGCGTCACACCAGCGATCGTGAGCTTGCCTATCATGGCTAGGAAAATTCGGTAATTTACGTAATCGTTGTTGAATGTAAATGGTATGGTAGCGAGACAGGAAAGGCCACAGGCAACCATGAGCAATACTTCAAATGTCTTCCTTGGTAGTCGGTTAATTGTGAAATACAACACTGTCATGTTGATAGATTCAGCAAGAGCCTGTATGAATATATTAACGTGCAAAGAATCGCCGATGACGCCTACGTTGTAGCTGAAGCCATAGTAGACAAATAGAGTGCCGAACCATATGACATAAAGAGCGAAACAGTAAGTTCGCAGTTTGGGGATCTTCCATATATCTACAAGTGTTTGCTTTGATTCTTCAAGATTTGTCTCTTTCTGTTCGTCGAGATGTACCTTCAATTGTTTCAGCTTAGCGCACAGCTGCTCTTCATCGAGGTCTTCTCTCATTTCTGCCGCTCGGATGATTGTCTTTTCTGCCTCAGCAAACTGACCATTTGTGAGCTGCCATCTTGTACTTTCAGGTAGCTTGTATAAAGCATAAACAAAGAGAGACTGGTAAGCGACGACAACCAGTTGCATCTTCCTGAAGTTCGGTATGAGATAATTGAGACCTGGAACAATCAGGTAACCAATGCACCATCCGGCTTCAATGGCGCATCTTACAGTATCTCGGTATTTGGGTCCAACCAGCTCCATCACTACAACAGGAAGTGCACATCTTGTACTCTCAAGTAAACTGTGATTGTGACATACCCAAAATGGCGCCAGCCAAGTAGCGTCCGTACGAGGCGATGCCAAGAACGAACCGACCGAGCAGGAAAAAGAAGATGTTCGCTGATAGACAGATAAATATGCCGGTGCTTATTTCCAACAAGAAGGAAAACTTGAGAGCAACTAGTCGGCCATATCTGTCAGATAGAAAGCCAACTAAGATGCTGGACACTAGACATCCGATTTGAAATGCTGATGCGGACATAGATACCATCCACTCTCGATTGCAAACAAGGTCAAACTGGACTTAACAAGTTTTCACTATTACACACTTGCATTATACCATTGAGCTTTCCGTACCTCATTTGTAGCAGTGGCTTCATAGAAAGACATGTCATACTCGAAGTCAGTGCATGGCAAGCTTGTGTTCTCATAACTGTTACATGTTTGCAAAGTTGCATTCTCAAAACCTGGCGGTCGTTTACACCAGAAATTCATCTTTGGCGTGAACAAGGTGATGCCGACATTTTGAAATGGGGCCACAATGTAGGTAAGGATGTAAAAAATCACAACATTCCTTTGCAACGGTCCCCAGTCGCCTATTATGTCGGAGGCATGCTGGACCGGAAACGGATCCATTTTGACTTTTTCATTGCCGATGACATCACGAGCGATGTCACTATTGGTCGTTTCAGCTCTCCATTGGTTCATTTTCCACAAGGCTCATGTAGACGAAATCACTGTGGTTTGAGCAACAATCAAGCTGAACAACACTGTACGTCGATTGATTGATGTCGAGTGATTCTTCATATTACAGAAAACCTTATTATTGCGTCACAGTCTTTAGTTGGGAAAACGTTGGTTTCCTTTGAGCTAGCTAGTGATGAGTTCACATGCACACCGTAATCTGTTAAACTGTCGTGTAAGTCACATGATGTGACCCATTTGGTTGACAGCCAACGGATATGAGCCTTTTCGTTTCGCTGGATCCTGAACATGTGACATTTCGACTAACTTTAAGTTAGGAGCTCAACTGGGTTCATAATCACGATCAGTTCTTAAACAAGAGGGCTAAAAATGTCCTATCTGTGTCATAGCTTTTATTGACTGTAACGTGAGTCTCGCTAAGTTTACTGATTTACTATCCTAAGGCTGACGACACTTTTCGAGCTGAACAATTAAGTTTCTCTTGTTTCGTCTAGAAGCTCTTCAAGTTATGGTGTAATGAGTAGTGCTCCAGGAGTAGTGACGAGAGTTACTCTCAAAATGTTATTCCATGATATTCTTTAAATACAAGAGCTTTGTAGTTCAATCTAATTCTGAGAAAATTGCGGCCGTGCCAAACTGGCACCGGTGTCGAGGCAAGAATACATGTGTTCTGAGCTGCAACAACCGAAATTTGGTCGCCCGGACAACTACACAAATCCTCGGCTACTGCCATGTCAACTAGCACTTGACGTCGATTCAATCATTACTAAATTCCAGAAATTTGGTTGTTAATGGATGTCTATAAACAACATTGCTCGTCATTCAAGAAATAAACAAAACACAAGCAAAAAGCGCCAAAGTTGAGCGCCACCTAGCGGTTGACTCCCTCTCGCCTTGCCTTGTTTTTGAAACATTCAGATTTTTTCCAACTGTTGCACAATTGGTTTAGTCAAGCAATTCACAGTCACACTTCGTGTGAGGTAAGTTTGTTGCTTCAGATCAAACGTGGACTTGTCTCAACTTGATAGAGACACCTTTCCTTGACAGGTTTCGCTTCGCCTCAAAAATGGTATCAGGCATCTCCATGTTTCTTGTTTCTGGCAAATACTTGGTTAAGAATGACGAACTGAAGGCTAGTGTTGCCATGACGGCCATCATTACGGATAAGTGGGTTGCTTGGGCGAGTTCTTTCGTGAATGGGGCCAACGTTGACCCGATTCTAGCCGCAACTGAACAAGATCCCACTCCTATCTGTCTCAATGTGGTAGGAAATATTTCTGGCGTGTGTACGTAGAGTAATTGCGTAACACCAGAGACCGCCATCTTGCCAACAAAGGACAATATTATGCGAACGCTCAATCCAGCATCTGTGAAAGAGAAAGGAATCATGGCAGCTGTAGCTACGGCACAACACAAGAGAAGGCTCTTGGTGTACAATTTTCGAGGTAAGTGATTGATCGTGAAATAGAGGATGATAATGATAGATGTCTCGGCCACAGCTTGCACGAATATGTTGAAGTGCAGGGACCCACCAATCACGCCGGCGTTGTACGCGAAGCCATAGTAGACGAACATGTTGGCAAACCATATGAAGTACAGAGCAAGACAATATCGCTGGTATTTGTGATGTCTCCAGAGGTCGAGAATTGACTTCTTTGATTCTTCCTCACGAAGCTTCTCCTCCTTAGCTAAGAAAGTTCGAAGTTGACTCAACTTGATGTTCAGCGTTTCCTCATCTACGCCACCTTTCATCTCGACGGCCGTCATGATGGTTTTCTTGGCATCCGTAAACTTGCCATGGGTCAGCTGCCATCTTGGACTTTCTGGCAGATTGAGCATCCAGGCCACGAAAAGGTACTCGTAGGCTGCTAAACCAAACTGTATGTACCGGAAATTCGGGACTAAATAGTTCACCCATGGGACCATCAAGTATCCCATACAGGAGCCAGCTTCTATCAAACAGCGTATTGTGTCCCTGTGTTTTGGCCCGACCAGCTCCATAACCAAAATGGCGCCAGTCAGGTACCTGCCGTATGCGGCGACACCTAGTGTGAATCTTCCCAACAAGAAATGGCCAATGGATGGTGCCAGCGAGAGGTAGACCCCAGATATGATTTCCAAGAAGACTGCAGCTTTCAGTGCCAACAGGCGACCATATTTGTCTGACAATATGCCGACAAAGATACTGGAAATAGCGTAACCCAACTGGTAAACTGATGCAGACATGGACATTAGCCATTCTCTTTCGCACACTAGGTCGTACTAAAGAACAAATTCGATGACTGAATGAAGAAGTCGAAAGGAAGACCTACCTCGTTGGTTGCTGTAGCTGAATAGAATGACAAGTCATATTCCCACTCTGTGCAAGGTAGCCTATCATCCTCATAGCTGAAGCACTGTTGAAGAGTGGCATTCTCATAACCATGAGGCTTCTTGCACCAGTAGTCAAGCGTTGGCACATATAAGACTATTCCCTTGTTATGGAATGGCGACACGATGTATGTCAAAATATAAAAGATGACAACATTCCGTTGAAGAGGTCCCCAGTCACCGATGATGTCTGAAGCATGTTTTATCTCATCTTCATCAGAGGGCAAGGAGCCCAAGAAGGGATTAGTTACTCGAGCTACAAAACCCAAGTCAACCTGAGGATGGCTAACAGGTGTCCCACTTTCTCCAGAATTCTGGTTCATCCTGCCCGGACCTTCAAATTTACCAGATCTTGTCTTCGCTCAGTTTTCGAAAGTGAAATCGCCAACGATTCACACCACTCATGAAACAGTTTTATTCAAGTGAGTTTCATTGTTCTCCCCTCCCGACACAATTGAGCCAGCATGAAACCTTGAAACGTGTTCAGTCCATTTAACTCAATCAAGTTCATAATGACTGTTCCCATTGTGACATCTATTTCCTTAATGTAATATACCCATTTCCCGGTCTTAGAGAACAATCTGTGCTAAGAGCTAGTGCCTCGAAGGAGGAGGATGTTAGTATAACTCAACAAAAACTGGCCCAAAACTTTCCACGGGGCCTTCAATCTCCATCACTGCGCATGGCTTTAATTTATTCTTTCCATCGTTACAGATCTTTTCAATTCTAATCCGCAGGATGTTGGTTTTTGCGAAGATTTCTTTCAAGAGACAGTTTGGCCTCTTCTATAGTATCCGGTATCTCCTTGTCCTTCGTCTCTGGTAAAAGGATCAGCAGCAAAGCATACATGGTCGCCATGACACCTACGAAGACCATCATGAAAGAAACATGGGTTGCGTCAACCAAAATGGTCAAGAAGGGTGACATGGTGGACGAGACTCGACGTATCAGAGACAAGGAGTTGATTGCAGTTTGTCGCAATGTGGTGGGGAAAGTTTCCGAAGCAATCAAGCTGGTGGTGTACATGTCACAGCTGAAGCAGAGTGACCCCAACATGGCCATGGTCATAATGAATGGCGTACCGCCTTGCATGAAAGTAAACGGGATAATAGCTAGAACAATCAAGGTGCCAGTGACCATTGACGTCAAACTGATTCGCTTTCTAGGGAATTTGTCAACTGCGAAAAAGGCGATTGTCAGAGCGATCGTAGCTGAAATTCCCTGCAGAAAGATGTTCACGTGAACTGAGCCACTTAAGGATCCGGCGTTGTAGGAAAAGGCATACATGGTGAAACCTGAAGCGAACCACATGACATGTAGTATGACGCAATATTTCCTTAGTATAGGTTCTTTCCACAAATCAATAATGCTCTTCTTCCTTTCCTTAGACAGCAATTCATCCTCGTGCTCAATGTATGATTTGAGTTGCAAGATTTTCGCTGTCAGGTCTTCTTCATTTATCTTCCCTTTCAATTTGGCTGCCTTGATGATGACATTTTCTGCCTTTTTAAACTGACCATGGGTCAGCAGCCATCTTGGGCTTTCTGGGAGTTGCCACAGCCAAGGCAACAAGAGAATTTCGTAGACTACTATGCAAAGCTGGACATACCGGAAATGAGGAATCATATAGTGAACCCAAGGCATGATCAGATAACTTATACACCATCCAGCTTCGATGGCGACGGCCACCCGACCTCGGACTTTAGAACCAACTAGTTCGAACACTAGGTCATTGGGCAGTTATCAGCAACAATTTGGGAAGATATAATCGCATACTCAGTGTAGCACCAGTTGAAAATCGTCCAAAGGCTCCGATGGCCAAGAAGAATCTCGAAATCAAGAAATGTGTCATGTTGACAGATAGTGCCACTGATATGCCGCTGAGAATTTCCAGCACGATGCACCATTTGAAAACGAAGTATCTACCATACCTGTCGGTCGCCAGTCCAGGTGATAATACTTGCCACTCCATATCCCACTTGGAACAAGGATGCCGGAAGTGGCCGCATCCATGATCGATCGCAAACTAAATTGAACTAGAATTCATTCATAACTTCACCAGTTGCTTATTCAAGTCACCAAGTTACCTCTTGAGTGGCTGTAGACTTATAAAACGATCGATCATACTCCCATTCAGAACACGGAAGGCTAGGATCCTCATAGCTGTTGCATTGTAACAGTGTAGCATTCTCGTAACCCACAGGCTTTTTGCACCAAAAATCCACCTTCGGCACGAAGAAGGTGATGCCGACATTTTGAAACGTGGCCACCAAGTAGACAGCTATGTAGAAGAATACTGTGTTTCTCTGTAACGGGCCCCAGTTGCCGATTATATCCGAGGCATGTTTCACGGGATACTCGTCCTTGTCAACTAGCTTTTCAAGCGGCACTTGTTCACTCGACTTTGACATCACTCTATGTCGCTTCGGTTCAGAAACACGACTGAAGAGTTTTGCACGCTATTATAGACACCAATGAAGATGTGGACTATCGGAGTAGCGAAGCAAAACAACTAGCGCTTGCTGAGTGGGCGCAGAATCATCCAATTCGCTAAACTTTGAGAATTCCTATGAAGCAACACACAATATTTCAATAGCTCTTCAAGGCAATGATTTTGCGCACACTAAGATGGCGCTAATATTGTTCCTCGCTAAATTTTGTTCCGCTCCGATCATCCACATCTTTATTGCCGTAAATCATGGCATGCGATACTAGCCAAGCCCTCTGGCATGTATCATTGCATTCTAAACAGTTAATTTCCTTCAATTGAAACTTGTTACTGTGTTAGGTTGCGCAGCGGCAAAAATAACATGCAGAACACATGAGTGACGTCAGAGGGTGCTAACTGGAGAACTGTGCTTGAGTTATCACGTGCTTATACACACAAGTGTTTCTTTCTCGGGGACTCTCTGAAGCCGCCGATGCCGTGGCTTTCTCTCATCACAGTGAAGGTTATGATTTCCACCAAAATCCCTGACAACAAAGGCAGGATTTGATCGGGAAGGAGTTTATATCATATAACAGTTTTTCCAGCCTTGGCTGCTGCTTTAGTCAACGGTCAGGTGGTGAAAATATAGTCACGTCTTTGTCCCGAGACTTTTTTTTGCAGTCGATCATAACGAAAACCCTGGCATATCACGTGACGGCAGTTTGGGTAGCCTGCTAAATCCTACAGTTGAGAGCAGATTTTGGCGGGAAAAGGCTTTTAACGCCAATACTACCGCCAGATGGCACTGGTAGACGGATTCCTGATTGAGAACAGCAGCGCCGAAAAATCGAATCTCGTGCTGTTGACGTTAGAAGAATTTAATTACTAGAGTCTTCCATGGCAATGCCATATTTACGATTACCACTTTCACTCAAGCACCTAAAGGATTGGTTCAAAACGGGAATCCTCGGTAGGAAATCTTTGGGACTACTTTGATCATCAGACAAAAATAGTCGTCAGAAAATCATGGATGAGTAATACTTCATTATCTATTTTACAACTTCGTCATTTCAACTTCAGTTACTTGCTTACGCTTAGAGTTTCTAGCTGCAAACTGCCTCTCAGCGTCGGCTATGGTGTCAGGCATATCCACACCTTTGGTTTCAGGTAATAGCATGATAGCTAGACCCATCAAGACACAAACACCACCCAAGACACCCATCATGACCGAAAGGTGGCTCACGCTTTCAATTACATCCACGTAAGGTGCAGCAATGGAACCAATGCGACCAAATGTAGAACACGAGCCAACTGCAACTTGTCTGACTGAAGTTGGAAACAATTCGGCGGCATACAAGTATAAGAGTCCATTGACTCCGCCCACAAAGAGTTTGCCGAAAAAGGAGAGGCCCATCTTGTATGGTTCACCAGCTTCTTCCATGAATGTGAATGGTATGATGCCGAATGTGGCTGCCGAGCCCAAGAATATCATGGTCACGATGAGACCCTTTCTTGAGAACTTGTTCACAATGAACATGACTGCTATGATGACAACGAACTCGGCCATACCCTGAATGAACATATTCCAGTACAGGGATTTGCCAAACTTTCCAGCATTATAGGAGAAGCCATAGTAGACAAATTTGCAAGCGAACCAGATATAGTACATCAGGAAACATATGATTCGAAGTCTTGGTGATCTCCATACATCAAAGAGTGATGCTGACGATTGGCCTTCATTGCGTTTCTTTTCTTCCTCGACATGACTTTTCAAGCTTTGAATTCGTGACTTGATTTGGTGGTCAGATAGGAGTTTTTGCTTGGAGGCCATCATCACGAGAGCTTCCTCCGCCTCCATGATCCTATCATTTGTCAACAGCCATCTTGGACTTTCTGGAAGTCGCCACAGCCATATGATGAACAAGCTCTGATAGATCACAATGATATACTGGACATGAACGTAGTTTGGGACGAAATAGTGGACAAGTGGAAGAAACAGGCAGCCCACTGCCCAGCCAATTTCGACCGTTGTCTTGACCGTCGCCCTATGTTTGGAGCCCACGACTTCCATGACTGTAGCAACAAGCTATGAGACAAGAGCACGGAAGATAAGGTCCTACCTAGCATTGTGACCGACAGGTAGCGCCCATGGGTGGCCACCCCTGATAGGAATCTAGCCACCAAGACCATGTAAATGTTGGGTGCGACAGCTTGGGCCAGAGCTGTAGCTATTTCCAGTATCATGGTGAACTTGAGAGCAAATAATCTGCCCTTCTTATCGGATAAAATTCCAGTCAAGACGCTGGAGATTGCATAACCAATCTGATAAATAGATTTGGTTGTCGGCACAAACAAGCTCCGTTCACAAACAAGGTCGAACTGAACCAAATTAAGCCGTCAGTTTTGCATCAAGAAATCGAAAACTTACCTTGTTGATAAAAGTCAACTTATAAACTCTGGTGTCATACACAAAATCTGCGCAGGCTTGGGTCTCATCTTCGAATCTGTAGCATTCGTCGCGCTCAGGTAAGCTCAGATAGTCACTCACGTTCTGCTTACACCAGAATTTGGTCGACGGAGTGTAAAAGTTGATTGACATGTTATGGAACACGCCGATGAAGTGCATGGCTATGAAGAATAGGGCAACACTTAGTTGTGGCGGTCCCCAGTCGCCGATGATGTCGGAGACATGTTGAACCTTCTTCTCTGGGCCGTCTTTGACAACCATGATGTCACTTAGGAAATTAATACTCGTGAGACACTCGACTACTGAGCTTGACTATTTAAAAGATCAGCTATTTGCGATGTTGAGTCTGGGATCATTTTCCGACGATACTGCGATATCAACGCTTATCGTATATCGTTTTATTGTTCAGACGCTCGTCTCTCAGAATTTGTAAAAAAGTAATATTATTTCGCTATCACAATGAAGATCTACATTGTTCAGAGAGGTCATCAGTGCTGGGAGTATGCATGTACCAAATTTTTGGCCTCTAGATAAACTTCGCCAGATAGCTGAACAAATTTAGTACCTTCACCGGGATCAGAGGCCAAGTCATTGGCAATCCTTTGAATCTCAGGTAAGTTCCTGTCAAAGTCCAGCCTGAGCTGATTCATCCGTCTTACCGCTTTAACGAACCGCTGAGCACGTGTCTCAAGTGTTTCACGTGCTTCGATGATATTACCTTGAATGGTGATCAATTGTTCTCGCAGTTTGTCACAAGTTTCCCTTCCGCATGACACCAGTGCGTCAACCCGGCGGCCGGCCCACTTTTGAGCGCCATCTAGTAGGTAGTAGGACTTGTTGTCGCGTTTGCGTCCAAACAAGCTCATGCTGGTTTGAAAGATGGCCCGGTTCACCGGGTTGGGATTACCGGCGGTCACGCCTTGTATCAATAGGGCCAGCACGTGCAGGTTTGGCATCAAATATCTACTATGGTCCAGGGCTTCCTTCAGTTGCATCTCCAGGTCCATCAGCAAGTTCGACACTTTTTTGCCATTGGTGGCGCCATCTTGGTATTCAGAAACAAGGTCCAGCCACTCCGTGAGCCGATGATTAGCGTTTCTGTCACTCTGTGCGATCCAGTAATCGGCGTCATTGGCTAGTATGACTATGACTCCATTGATAATTGGATACAAAACTAAAGTGAACTACTCACATGTTACTAGAAATGTCAAAGCTGTAGCTATCCTAGAATCCATTGCTGGTATCAGATAAAAAGATGAAGGCTTCTAAGATAGATACAGCTTGTCTCTGATGAGATGACTCATCAGTCAACTATGGATTGCTATGCAGTTGAAGTAGAATCCTTTTATGCAAATTTTCAGTGGGCGTTGTTTGTAGCTAATTTTTATTCGTAATTACTTATCCGCACTCAAAGGCTATACTTAGCGTTTATTGTCAAGCAAACACAATCAAGTCATCAGTTTACGATGAATACTCGCTGACCAAGTCATTAGCTTCTTGAACGATGTTGTCCGACAACTCGAGAAACCTTTCCGACTTCTCCGGATTGGCGGCCATGGCGTTGACAGCGCTCTGGATTTCTTTCAAATTTTCCTCAATGTTGCCCTTGAGCTCGTTTAGCTTTTTCCTGTTCGACACAAAGTTCTGGGCCCGCTCTTCAAGGGCGTCTCTGGTCTCGATGATGTTGGCCTTGATGGTGGTCAGCTGTTTGGCCAGTTTTGTGCAGGCCTTGGTCCGACAGGACTTGAGGGCGGCGGCCCGCAAACTGGCCCAGTTCTGGGCCCCGTCGAGCAGGTAGTAGGACTTGTTGTCCCTCTTGTCTCCCTAGAACGGCCAGGACACCCCTGAGGCCCAGTTTTTGGAAAAGATTGGGCGAGCCGTCGGTCAGCTTCTTGATGCCGCTAATGACGGTGCCTATGGTGGACATCAACTTCCGGCTATTGTCTCGGGCCTCCTTCAACTGTGGCGGAAGGGCAGCAAGCAATTTAGCCAGGCCATCGTCATTGCCCTTTGAAAGACCTTCAACTACAGCCTTCCATTCGTCTAGCCGCAAGTTTGCATTCTTGTCTCCCCTGGCTATCCAGTAATCAGCGTCTGAGGCGGCTTGGACAGCTGTTCACATACAGTGTAGTGACATTAGAATGTGAACATTGTCACGACTTTATCACTTACCAGCTACGAATAGAGCAAAGGTCACGAAAAGTCTCATCGTTGAAAGTCCGGTCTACTTAACTAGTCTAACTCTAGTTGTTGAATGTGAATTGTGTGCTTTGTCGATTCATTATCGAAAACACCCCTTTTGCGTAGAACCATTGTGACTATAAATCTGTAATGTTGCACGAACAAGATCTTGCGGAACAAGCTCATGAGGTGATGAGCAAAGATCAAGCTAAACAATATGACAGAAAATAGAAATCGTCACTGATTGGGACTTTGGGCTAACAATCGTCACACTGGTTTTGTGATGAAATCGATTAGCTATTAGACTAAATATCGTGCTATCAGCAACTTACTATCAGAGTCCGTCGCTGGCTGAGCATTTTCAAGGAACTCAGCCTTTAGCAATGAGTGGAGTCACACTGACGCATGCGCCGTGGATTCCATGGTCGGTCCGGGCCGAACGGGCATTGCTTTTACCGAACACAGTCGGGTCTCTGTTTGCTCTCTTGAAGAAAGGGTTCTAAAATAGCATAATTGGCGCTGATTTTTCGACCTTACTCGCCCTTTGAGAACCTTTATTTGGTTTTAATTCAACAAAATCAAGTGACCAGCTCATGAAGAAAATTGGCGTGCCAGCTGAGTGGCCTCTTGGTAGACCTTCTCCGACAATTCGAGGAACCGTGTTCCCTTTTCCGGATTGGCTGCCATGGCCTTGACAGTGTCCTGGATGGCTTGGAAATTTTGCTTCAAGTCACTGTCCTTCAGCTCATTGAGCTTCTTCCGGTTGGCCACAAAATTTTGGGCCCGCTCTTCCAGGGCTTCACGGGTCGCAATGATGTTAGCCTGAATGGCGGTCAGGGCCTTGACCAGTTTGACGCAGTATTCGCTGGTGCACGAATTGAGGGCATCGGCCCGCAGGCCAGCCCAGTTTTGGGCGCCATCTAGCAGGTAGTAGGACTTGTTGTCCCTCTTGTCGCCCAGCACAGCCAGGGTGCCCCTCAGGCCAAGGTCTCGGAGGATGTTGTGTGTTCCTTCGGTAAGCTTCGTAAGTCCACCGATGACGGCGCTGATGGTCCTTATCAGGGTTCGGCTATTGTCTCTGGCGTCTTTCAATTGGTCAGCAAGAGGGGCCAACAATTTACTAATTACTACTTTAGCCAGCTGGACACGTTCGTCACTGCCTTGGGCGAGATCGTTGGCCGAGGTCTTCCATTCCGACAGCTTTGAGTTGGCGTTGATTTCGCTCTTGGCGATCCAGTACTCGGCGTCCGAGTCCGCTTGAACAGCTGTTCAGTAGGTACAATTAGCAATCAAAGTAGTACATCTTTGTGACTTACCGACAACAAGTAATGCAAAGGCAACGAAAAACTTCATAGTTAAAAATTACTCAGTTACACAATTAAAAAAATATTTGTCGGCTCGAAACTATATATGCGTTTATATTCATGCTCTAATTACGCCTTGTTGCGGAATACGATTGTGAAAATCATGAGGCGATGAGCAAAGATCAAGCTAAACAATTAGACCAAATCACAGGGAACATCTTCATTTCAAGGTTCTTCATTCTTTGATTAATTTGATCAGCACCAACTTCTGTCCTTTAACGGAATTGATCTCATTCACTATCCGATGTGGAAAATGCATTTTATCTTGTAACTAATGAAACTAGTAAGTTAAACTCCCCTCTGGCTGGATGGATAGTTTTTCAGCAGTTTAACGGAAAATCAGTTGTTTAAATCAGCTGTTCCGGTGAACGGGATTTTCAACAGACGCTAGATGGCGCTTTATCCACTGTGTTCGGCAAGTTTATTCTACAAATAGTATCTCACAACTTTGTCATCTCAATCTGAGTAAGGCGATATTCTAACTTGTTACGTTTACGCTTTGACTTCCCAGCGAACAGCTTTTCGGCATCAGCTACCGTGTCGGGCATATCGATATCTTTGGTTTCCGGTAAAAACAAAATGGCCAAACCTTTGAAGACACACACACCACCCAAGACACCCATCATGACCGACAGGTGGGTCTTCTTTTCAATTATGTCAAGATAAGGGGCAGCGATGGAACCAATGCGACCGAATGTAGAACATGAACCAACTGCAACTTGTCTGACTGAAGTAGGAAACAATTCGGCGGCATATAAATATAAGAGTCCATTGACTCCGCCCACAAAAAGTTTGCCAAAAAACGAGAGTGCCATCTTGTAAGGTTCACCAGCTTCTTCCATGAATGTGAAAGGTATGATTCCAAATGTGGCCACTGAGCCCAAGAATATCATAGTCACTAGAAGACCCTTTCTTGAGAACTTGTTCACTATGAACATGATGGCTATGATGACCACAAACTCAGCCATACCTTGAATGAACATATTCCAGTAGAGTGATTTGCCAAATTGTCCGGCATTATAGGAGAAGCCGTAGTAGACAAACTTGGCAGCGAACCAGATATAGTACATCAGGAAACAAATGAAACGAAGTCTTGGCGATCTCCATACATCGAATAAAGATGGCGCAGGTTGACCGTCATTGCGCTTCTTCTCCTCTTCCACGTGACTTTTCAGGCTCTGAATGCGTGACTTGATTTGCGAATCAGGTAAAATTTGTTGCTTAGTGGCCATCATTATGAGCGCTTCCTCGGCTTCCATGATTCGGCCTCTGGTCAGCAGCCATCTTGGACTTTCTGGAAGTCGCCACAACCATATGATGAACAAGCTCTGATACGCCACAATGATATACTGGACATGAACATAGTTGGGGACAAGATAGTGAACGAGAGGCAGACATAGGCCGCCCATTGCCCAGCCAATTTCCACAGTGGTCTTGACCGTTGCTCTAAATTTTGAGCCCACTATTTCCATGACTGTTAAAGGGAAGCCATGACACGGATGCACTGAAGAAATTGTCCCTACCTAGCATTGTAACAGACATGTAGCGGCCATTGGTTGACACCCCTGACAAAAATCTGGCCACCAAGATCATATAGATATCAGGTAAGAGAGCTTGAGCCAGTGCCGTGGTGATTTCCAGCATCATGGTCACTTTTAGAGCGAATAATCTGCCTTTCTTATCTGATAAGATTCCAGTTAGGATGCTAGAAACTGCATAGCCGATCTGGTAAACTGACTTGATTGTCGGCACCAGCAAACTCCGTTCACAGACAAGATCAAACTAATCACAATCAAGCCATTAGCCATGCATTCAGAGTGAATAGATCATCTACCTGGTTAATGAATGTCAACTCGTAGGTACTGGTATCATACTCAAACTCAGTACACGGTTCTGTTGAATTCTCGTAGCTGAAGCACTCGTCGGCACGTGTCACGTTGTCATAACCAACCTCGGGTATTTTGCACCAGAATCTGGTTGCTGGAGTGTAGAAGTTGATTGACATGTTGTGAAACACACCGACAAAGTCTACGGCGATGATGAACAAGGCTACACTCAGCTGGGGTTGTCCCCAGTTACCAATGATGTCGGACACATGTTGAACCTTCTTGTCTTTGCCGCCATCTTTGGTGCCCATGATGTCGCCGAAACTGTGCTCGACTCAGGTATCCAACTGGCTAATTGCTGCCTCTCAGTCAAGTTAAACCTCAACTGACGACTATACAAATAATCAGGCTTCATTCTATTGTCATGGTGTTCTCTGTGAAACATGCCTACTTTCATGATACCACGAGATAGCAATTTACATTATTTGTTCCAAAGCCATTATTACACTTGTACTACTGAGACCGCTGGCAAACTCATAAATAAACACTCATATTTATGACCGAAAGACTGCTTTATGGGTCACAGCTATGTGGGTTTTCCTGAACCATTATCGATAGCGTCCCTTCGTATATCACCATCGTTAATCTCGCGGAATCTATGATTATCCACAGAGATTAGCATACATTAGCAGCTGAGTGACTTAAACAGTTCTGCGCATGCGCAGTAAAATCACATGAAAAGCGGTGGCTTGACAGTTACCTTTTAATTTTCCCAGCAGTAAGTACTATAGAAACATGCTGAGGTATTGAACAAAGATTAAAATCAACAATAGGTCAAATGACTGAAAAATATTTATAAATCACGAATAGTGGATTAACATATCTTGTCAGCACTGGTGTTAGTGAGTTGATTACCAATCTGTTTCTAAATTCATTCTGAGCTTTTAGCGCTGTATTCGGTCACCAAGTCCTTGGCCTTCTTCACAAGGTTCCGTGAGTCGTCAAGAAACTTGGACAACTCTTTCTGATTGGCTACCATCTCATCGGCGATTTCTCTAACCTCGGCTACATTCTCACTGAAATCTCCGGTCAGAGTCTTGAGCTGCTTAATTGCAGTTGCATACTTTTCAGATAACTCCTTGATAGTGTCACGAGCTGCCACAATTTGTCCCTTGAAACTAGTCAACTTCTCGGTCAGCTGGCCACAGATAGTGACGTTGCAATCAGCCAGCGCTTCGAGCCGAAGTGCAGTCCACTTTTGAGCGCCATCTAGTAGCGGGTACGACTTACTGTCTTTGCGGCCAGAAACCAATGAGAGGAGACCTCTGAGGCCCAAGCTTCTTAGTATCACTGGGTTTCCATTCGCTAATTTCGACACCAGCTTGATTGCTCGGCTGAGTTTCGGAACCATTTTCTCGTTGTTGTTGTTGATGTCTCGCAATTGCCACCTGAGGGGTCTCAGTTCCGCTTCCAGTTCCTTGACCTTGTTCGCCATTTTGAAGCCTGGCCACGACGGCCTTCCAGTTGTCTAGACGGGCAAGGGCATTCTTTTCCGCCTTGGCTTCCCATACTTCGGAGTCGCCAGCCGCAGAGACAGCTGTTCGGAATAGAATTGTTAAAAATGGCTAAATTAGAACATTTCGGTCACTTACCGGCAATCACAAATGTAAGGGCGAAAATGTACTTCATTATGATTTAGTGGCAAATTACTGACACTCAATTGTTACAGTTTTCGAATTTATACGAAAGTTCTGTCACACTTTCAACAGCAATCTCATGATAAGTTTCAGTGATGGCTCAAAGATCATAGTGTAACTTTGATTGGATTTAAACAATATCCCTGATTAGAAGAGAAATGTCGGGAAGGTTCAGAGTGCAATTGGTTCAGCTATAATTTATTGAGGCGAGGAATCAAATGTCCAAATTTCAATTCAATCAACCGTGACAGCGAAATTTACTATGTATTTAGTATTTAAAACTGAAATCAATCATATTTAGACGATACATTCTGTTAAGAATCGAAAGATTGCCACTGTGTGTAGTAACCTTTACGTATGAGATAGCCGTATATGGCTGACGAGATGGCCGACAACATGGTCAGCATGAAGGTGGTCAGCGATAGATTGCTTCGTATACTTGGTATCACAACGTCAACTAGTAAAAAAACTTTAGCTATCACTGACTGCGTGACTAAGAGTTGAAAGTGTTCCAAAATGGCGGCCACGAGTCCAAAGAATCCGATGAGACAAGCCGATGCATCTATGGCTAAAATTTGCATTGTGACAATCGAAGGGCTGACCACGGTGGTTGTATCCGTTTCCGGTAGAGTTTTCGGTGATTGGGTAAAATAGTATAAAACTTCCACGAAGGTGTAAACGATTAGGATGACATGTAAGAAAACACAAATTGTTTTGACAATTCGATGGTATTCAGGACCTAGATTCATTTTCACTCTATACTTGCGTAACACGTTGAATCTCAACTGAAAAATTTTCAGTGTTGATTTCAACCAAAGCCACAAAGAGAGGAAACAGAACTTTGCGATTAAAGTGAACTTCCGGTTTCTCGCTGCCATGAAACCCGGAAAAACATGTCGCAAGCGGATAACGGAGTTTCCGCTGTAGCTTTCCGTGATTAAGATTTCAGTTCTTTCCCCAGGACATGTTTGCATGATACGAACATGATATTCGATAGTAGCTCTTGTAGCTCATGTCTAGCACGATTTTTTTATAAATGGTGTTGCTCATATATTTCAAGGGATGGATTATGAGAAACCACATTGAACCGCTAACAAAACTGCTTATCATGACAACCTATAGTATTAATTTTTGAGATGTATCATCTCCGATTTTTCATCGGATTAAACTAGAAAAGCGTACTAAATACGAACTAATATTGCAACCTTTATTGACACAATCAATCGAAGCTGGTTAGAGTGAGCGACTCTTCCAGATCTTCTATTTCTCTTGAAATGGCACAGAATTTTGCGATAAGGGTCATTAAATGTTCGTGAGCCACTTCAAGGCGATCGAGTTGCACAGATATGCCTGCCAAGATTTTCAACATCAGCTCCAGAACAATTGTCCGATAGCTGGGATATGCAACAGTGGCACTGTCAAGGTTTCGTTGAATGAATTTCTGAACCAGTTCTATTTGGTCATTTTGTTCTTTCATTGACACCATCTGACTGTCAATGGTTTCTCTCAAACCTGATGCAAGCAGTTTCTTGGCATTTAGATCAGTCCTCACTAGTGAATGATTGATACTGTCAGGCATAATGATACGCAGCCTTGAGTTCGTTCGATGAGATTGCGAATGATACACAACGCATGCGCGAGGCTGAAGTACAAGGACAATATTCGGTTTCGCTTCTTGCGGTGCACGTCGACGACGTTCGGCTATAAGTAGAGATGGGCATTCAGCCAGCCAGAATTGAGATGGCTGGAAGGCTGCCTGAAATGATTCAGCCCAAAGCTCAGCCCTTGTTGAAGGTCGCTGAATCCGGCCAGCCCATTTCAGTCCGCAATCTTGGGCTGACGGCTGACTGAATCGGCTGTTCTATGGAAACGGTCCCCTTTAATCCACTGTGCAGGGGAGATTCATCGAAAAAAATTCCGAGAAGCTGCTTCAAAATGATGGCTTTCTGCGCATGCGCTAATGTGGATCACTGAAATAAGGAGGAAAATGCTTGTTACTGCGCAAGTGCGTTTGAGTTAGTGCCTACTTGTTTAGTGCTACTGAATCGGGTCGGGCGATTTGGGGCCCCGGGCTGCCTTCCCCATCAACCCGGAACGGGTGACGAAGCTGCAGTTGCCACTGTACCGGATGGCAGTAAGGGTACTGACGTCATCCGGTGGTGTCGGGTCACCCTATTGAAAATTCCTGGGCAAGGGCTAGGCCGGGTTCTGGAAAAGCCACCTGTTTCACAATCTAGTAGCAATTACAAATATCATTCTGAAAGTTTCGAGAAGAAGAACGATGTGTTGAAACTGGTTTTGAGTTTCTCATTAAGTTGTGAAGTGATTTGATGTTTGTCACAGATTTCTCATTAAAGAACTTGAATTCTAATCTCTTTAATTATTTAAAGTTTGACGTTTCTACTCCAGGGAAAGTTCATTCATTTGCCTAAGAAAGAGATATGATTTTGCAGTGTGACGAAATTACTTTCAAACGGAAGTAGCTACTGATATAAGTATAACCATCAGAGGTTGTATTTGTTTCTAAACTATCGTGTCATCGTTTTTAAGTAGTATCTCATTTGTTCATTTCCTATAGGGCCGACTTGACTGAAATGGGAACTGCCCTGTTTCTCTTCGCGCTGATGCTACTCGGCTCGCATGGTGCTCGGCATGAGTGGGATCATGTTGGTCACGCAGAGTTTCACAAAATAGCAGCAACTCGCAACTTTACCCGTGGCGTGAGTACACCTTTGTCGATCGAATAAGTCCCTGGGGTGATAGTTTTACTGGAGAGCAGTCGCCAGCGTATTTCAAGATGCGAATATTTCTGATAGTAGCGCCTATTAGTAACAGGCAAGGCAGTTCAGCTCAGCTGTGGTTTTTGGAAGAAAGTAGAGCTCCTCTAGAATCTATCCAGATAGGCAGCTCTTTCCGGCGCAATTTCAGATGCTGGAGACATTTTCAGTCGAATTGCTGACAGCTAATCGACAGAGACCAGTCACTAACTTGTCAATTACTGAGTAGCTACAGATAGTATCGGGGTGGAGGGAGTGAGACGAGCCAACACGGTTCCTGCATGAGTTTGTCCGGTCATGGTGATGTTTCTGACCACACGTGGGCTTGAGGGGACCGGAATGTGAAGTTGGCTGTCCTGTGAAGCCAAACATAAAATTTTGAGCCTGACTCAAAAATTAGACGGATATCTAATTCTCCTCGAGTCAACTCTTGATTTTTTAATTTTTTGAATAAAAGTAAAAAAGATCAATCCTTCGAATTTAACTAGATACCCGAACCTATGTTTTAGTCCAGCTCAAACAAAAATTTGAGATCTATGGTGCAGCCAACTTCACACTCCGGTCCCCTCATGCCCAGCTATGTTTCTGACGCAATTCCTTCAGGCAGCCGGAGAATCATGTGCCGTGTTCCCTTCTTCAGTGCGCGATGCAGAATGCATACCTTTGAAAGACAGTTGCTGTTACCATTTAAGCGGAGACCTCTGCTCTAATGTCACGCGGGACCAACTGCATATCGATGAAGGACGATTTGCATGGACTAAAACACTTCCGATTGACTCGAGAGCTGTGTGCAGAATACATGCGGGTGAGTGTGTAACTTCAGGACTTGTGATTGTCTGTACATCAATATGCAAGCTCTGTTTTCCAAGCCCCTCCAGCGAGGTCAGCTGTGAAAACGCTCGGGACCGTTCAATTATAATCGACAAGGGCTCAAAACTAGATTTAAAAGAGTCAACCCTACTGAGTTTAAAATTCATCTCTCCTTTACCTCAACTTTCAATATACAATTGGTCCCGAGCTTTTTCACAGATGCTCTGGCTGGGGGCCTTGCTGTTTTCTCGTAGGTTTCTTCACTGAGGTATATATTAAGGGTGGCTGGATTAGGTCCGGCTAGGTTCAGGTAGGTTTATTTGTTGACAATTCACCATAGAACGCCATGGCTCAGGTGATAGACAAGCTGATAAGGCTCAGGTTATACTCATGATGCTGTTTTAGTATAATGTCCGCAAATCACGCGCTGTTCCATGAAATTCCCCTGAAGCCGAACTTTGCGATATCGTAGGGAAACAGCTGACGGCGTTCCCCTGGTATCCCGAAGCGTACAAGCGGCGACAACAGAGCATCAAGGAACATCCTGAACGACATAATCCAAAATACTGGTGATGGCGTCCCGCTCATTTTCTGCCTATTGCTTAACATTGAGAAATAAAGGCAAATATACAGGTATACAATATACATCACGCATGAGTCAATAATTCCAGAATGGTAGGAGTGCAGTAGTTGCAGAGGTTCAGTCACAAGCAACTGTTTTGACACAGCGGTGTTACATATTGCTGGAAAGCTGAAATATCGGTGCAATTAAACCAGTCGGATAAATTGGTTACAGGGGTGGCTCAAAGCTGCGAAACATTTCCCGTAAACTTTGCCGGCGAAAGCTTTGCGAGCTTAACTGAAGGCCGATATTTCTTGAAAAAATCTTCCCTGGCTTCATAACTGTTGCGCTCTCCTTTGTGAATGGTTGATATTGTCAGGCATGATGATACGTCAGCCTTGAGTTTGTTGGATGGCATCACGAATGATACGCAAGGCTGAAGTAAGAGGATAATCTTCAATTTTGCTGCTTGTGGCCCAGGTCGGCGAAGTTCATCATCCTTTCGTAATTCGTAGTTACCCAAGGTATGAAAAGCTTCCCCTCGATCACCAACTTCATAGCTATCATGATATGCTCGATCAGAACGGCTATAAGTAGAACTTGAATCGGATCCAAGAAAGGTAAGAGCCTTTCAAGCTGGCCAGATTTCACAAGCAAACCACAATTTACTGCAATAGCAGCGTAGACTAGACAATCATAAGCGAAATGCCAGTGGCCAATGTCCTTGACCTTCGGACCAGCGAATGGACGTTGTAAACAGATGCACAATTTGAATGCATCACTTCGAATTTCAACAATGTTATTGAGTAGAGCGCACACAGATGCCAATGGGAATACTGGACTGAACATGACGATATGTCCGAACTGAATGAACATTTCAAGGTGGTCATCGAAAGTTGACTCGTACCGTTCCAAAGCGGCCTCGATTTCAGCTTGAGATACTTTATCACTGTTTGCATATTTCTTCGTAGGCATTGATGGCGAAAACTTGAACGCGTGCGATGCCAATGGCCACAGGGCTTCGTTGATATTACCAATGACTTGTCTTGTGATTAAGAGAGCTGCTAATTGCTCGTGCAATTTGCACATGTGCCCCTCAAAGAAGGCAATGTAAAAGAGCGACAGAAATGAGTTGATGAACTGAAACACAACCAGTTTGCTGATGAGATGGTTCTCATGCTCACAGTCGAATGCATAGTTTTCTGTTAAGTAATAATCCCATAATCAGTGTGATTCAGTCACTAAAAACCATACCTTTGTTGTTCAACCACAGAGCAATCTGATAATAAGCGATGTCCATCAAAGTGATGCCGCAAGCAAAGAGCACTTTAGGTACCAGTGATGTCCATTCAGGATATCCTGCTTCACCAATCAGCACAGAGTCCCAATAAGCCTAACGAGAGAAAGTTCGTTATTGAGCTCAAGTGATGGTGATACTCACTTGAAAGTTCAACAACTTGAAGTTCATCACAATAACCAGAACCAGGCTGATCACTGTCGCCGGTAAAGTGACACAATACTGGAAAATCTGTCGTTTCCAAACTGGATAAGATATTTTTGGTAGTCCTGTAACTTCATCAACAATACATTCTCCTCTAAACTGTGGTCGCGGCACGAGATTCAATTCGGCGTCACCTTCGTCAGATTCTAATTCAGTGTCCCACTTTTGAGCCAGCTGTGAGCAATACGTTTTCAGAGAGGAGACATAGTGAGATGCCCAGCCAATGTTGATTATGCAAAATACAAGTGATGATAAATCTGAGATCCATTCGATGTCGACTAGCTTAATTACTGTAGCAGTGATTCCGACCAAAGCAGGAAACGTCAACTGCCGAGTATAGTTGCCGAGAAAAGCGAAGTACATTGCTATCTTAGGACCGAAATACATTCTTATCTTCTCGATGGGCTGTCGCTTGACAACTGCCTTGACCCAAGTGCTACGAAGCTCAGCTAAATCTTCCGCATGATGCAAAGGGAAAACTTGGTCAAGTAGACGGCACTTCATGAGCCGTGAGAAGATTGCTTCGCCTTCCACCAACTTGACACTGGGAAGAGTTAAGTCAATTTTCTTTGAGTATCGTATTGAGTCGAGATAAAACTTCACTATAGTTTGCCGCTGCTGAGATGTCAGCTTTCCAGAGACTGCACTAATTCCAAGTATGCTTGCTGCTTCGATTAGGCAATCACGGTTAGCCACAACATAGAGAGCCACTTGCTGCCCATTGAATATGTCTTGCTGCTGACACTGCAATTGCGGCAAACGGTCTTCCAGTAATTTGAGCAATGGTTCCATGAGCTTCTTGCCTTTCTCAGTGATGGTGATGACGACATCATAATTTTCCAGTGCTTCCTTTGCTTCGAACCGAAGAATTCTCGTAGCAGTGTGTAGCTTCTCGCGTTGCTTGGCAATCAGCTGAGCCACGGCGACCCTTCTTTTACGAAGCATTGTTACCTGTGTATGCTAACTCTTGTCGATATATTTACATTGTGAAGACTAGCTAAAGACTAGATACGAATGACAAGAGCCAAGGGCGATTCGTTTGTTTACATGAATGTCTCGTTTTGGACAGCAGCTGACTTGGCGCATGCGTCACAGGAACATGAGCTAACGAGCTTAAAATCGAGGAAGGCGTTCTGAGTCGTGCAGAACTGTTTACTCGAATACTTCTTAGGACACACAAGTTGTCATTGATTCTCCGCTAGAGAACATTTCAACAAATCGACTTTGCTCTCTTAGAATGGACATTTATAGCGACGAGATTGTTGTACAGGTCTAGTTACAGGTCTTTGGATTACATTTTGTTCAGGAAAGTCAGTTTATATATTTCAGTAATGTGTCAACTTTGAATTAGATACCTAAACTATAGTTTTAGCTTCCATCGTTGTCCATCAGTAAAAATTTCGTCAGAGATGAAATCACGTGACTGCGCGTTACCAAGGCAACTTAGTTCCATTCAAATGCCTAGCTTGAGTTGAAGTTTGTCTTGCAACAATAAACGTTTTCACCGATGAGATAATAGCGTTGACAGAATGCACTCGAGACAATCGGCAAGATTGGCAGCGAAAGCTATTTCCAGTGCACAGTGTTTACAAAGTTTTTTGAGCCTCATTCTTTCTGATTACCTTTTATGGTTGCTATGAGTCAGCGATTTCAATTGCCAACTGCCGCAGCAAGGTGAACGCTTTAATACCTGCCAGGTAACCAGGTGCCCAGGCATTGTGCTGTTTCATTGTTCTAGTCAACTATGTGCTGGTAAGTGTCCCTAAATTCTCTCATGCCAAGCCGAACTGAATCAACCTAATCAGCTGTGTGTTCCAAACTAGTGACGACGATTGCTGTGGCCCACTTGCCCTTTGCTTGGCTTGCTGTGCATGTTGCGCAGCATGTAGCAACCAACAGCCCCAGCAAACGGAGTCCATTGTGGTGGTCCAGCAACCTGGGCCCAGCTATGCCTACCCGCCGGCCAACAATTACGGCGGCGGCTACCCTCCGGCCCAAGGGTATGGCGGGGGTGGCTACCCGCCTCCGCCCAATGCTGGCTACCCACCGGCTCCGGGCATGGGTTATCCGCCAGCACCACAGGAAGCTGGATATCCACCAGCACCTCAAGGAGGCGGCTACCCACCAGCTCCGGGCTACTCGCCGAATCAGGGCCAGGGCTATCCATCGGCACCCAACTACTAAATTACGTGATTAAATTCAGATTCTGTGACTACAAAATACTTGTGATTAAAGTTATGCACCATTGTCATTCAAGGATTCAAATTAAACCACTCTTCAGATCAGCGAGTCATTGCTCAACAACTGGCAAAAAACGTTTACTAGTTCACACTGCGCAGGATGAGACGTCATTGGACGAAAAGTGATTACGGCTTGAGATGGCAGCCATCTTTAGCTTCCCTGAGAAAGTTGGACCAAGTGTCTAGAAAATAAAGATGTCAGCTTGTCCCGCAAACTTCGGGCCCCGGTCCGCCCGCCCGATCCAACCACGTGCGGGCGGGCATGGGTGGCAAAGCTGCAGCTTCCACTGTCCTAAATGGCGCCTGTGCAGTAGGGTTGCTTATTTTTCATTTTTTTTTGAAAATTAATTCGTAAATTAAATAAATTAGAGTGACGTCATCGGGCGGGTTTCGGTTCACCCGATTGACAAGTTCACGAGTGCCGACGGGCCGGGTGGTGAAAAAGCTTCCTAGCTTCAAGCCACACACTCACGTTTCAAACTGTCATATTGAGTCCCACCTATCCACAGAAACGTTCAGCTACTTCAGACTGGCATCGCTTGACTTTCCCATATATTATCCCCGAAAGATATAAATTAGAAGATGTTACTCAGAAATCCCGGATATTTCAAAATCCAAGTATCGCTTTTCAACTGGCAATTAAAGTTAATTAGTAGTCAAAAACTTAGTGTACTGAGTGACTATTGAAAAGAAACAGTCTCAATTACAGTGAGCTTGAAGTTTCGATCTCAGGAGAGCAACAAGGAAGCCAGTTACTCGAAAGACTGTAAACAGCGTTGACAGCTGTTGCTTTGGTACAAGATGACAAAGGTTCTGGTTTTACTGATCTTGGTGTCTACTTTATCATTAGCCGCTGCGAAGGGACCAAGGAGGAAGGAAGCCCTTGATTCGGGAAACTATACACGAGGGGTGAGTAGCCACCAGCTGCCAAGTAGCGATGGTCACGAGTTTTAGCATTAGATGTTTTGCTCTTTATGAGAGCTAGAGAGCCCAATAATCTATAGCTTCAGTTATATTGTCAATTCGTCCATAAATTATGGTAATGTCAATCCCTGTCGGTGACTGCCGATAAATTCGATGCTAGGTTGGGTAGCGGGCAGGCAATCCCTTTATGTAAAGGGATGTTTTCAAGCTTCCTAATCTAGTTAAAACGGTACATGCTTCAGCTTGTCGAATCTGTATGTGACAATCACTGAATCAATATATTTCTTCGAAACATATCCCTTGCGACCAACATTCAAGGCGGTTGGATGTGTCTACGACCCAGACACCCTGAGATACCTTCCATGCAAGCCCGGCGCTGACACGTGCTGCTACCTCTTGTCGCACAATGTTTGCACACCTCTATCAGCTGCGATGGCAGCGAGGGCGACCGAGTACCAGGACGGCACATTCAAAAAGGGTGACACTGTGTGCCAATACGTAGATGACTCGGCTCCAGCGGAACCGTGGAGGATAAAGTTACAAAGGGAACATGGACACGAGGCTATGTCTGGACCTGGTTAGAACTAAGCCTAACGAAGGCAAGTACCTTGTACTTGAGACATTGTCATCAAAGTCCCGCCTTATCAATGTTTGGCTAAGTTGTTCAGCTGTAATAAAATTTTCCAGTAAATTCATCTATGATCTGATCCATTTATGGTCAAGGGCAAGTTAAACTATTCAGCTGCTTTCGCATTGCTATCGTGAAGTTTCAGCTATTCCGGAAATGTCTCAAGATGCAAGTGGTTGCATTACATTTCTAAAACCAGCTGTCGCGGCACCGACAGTGCTGGCAACGTTTCACATGATTTGACTTTTCCACTCAAAGTCAAATGCAATCAGCCTAGTATGCAGTGGGACTCAAACCAGTGACGACGCTTACTGTGGCCCACTTGCCAACCAGGAATCTCAGCAAACGGAGCAGCAACATTGGTCAGCTGTGCCTGGCTTCCGTCAAATTACTACCGCCAGGCTAACCTCTGGCCCAAGGGCTGTGGAGTTGAGTTAGCCACCTAACCTTACCCAACCAGCTCATCAATTTGTCCGTTATTCACCAGCGCCGGAATATTCGCCAGGTTGAAGGCACGGCTATCTCACGCCAGTACCGACAACGCTCTGTAGCGGTACGAAATACCATCAACTGACATTCTATGCCATTGATATTCAGAAAATGACTTTGCAGTTGCAACATTCCAGGCAGAACGATCTATTTAAACTCCAAATTTCCAAGAGTACAGGAAGGGACGTCACAGATGAAAAATGAGTAGCAGGTAAACTTGCCAACGTTGCTCTCGTAAGTTAGCTCTGTTCAGAGTGTCTACCGATATGAAAGGAGCTGCTTCGTTACTGGTCCTGTTGCTGGGCTCGAGCTACGTTTCCGGTGATTCCATGGAAGGGTATAGGTTAGACGAGCTAGGAGAAGTGTTCACCAACGTGAGTACCTTCAAATTAGCTGACACCGTCAAACAGCTGTCCTACTTGTGTATAGGGGACGGGTTGCACTGCCTACCCCTACTGGATGGAGGGCGAAGAGTGCAAAATTGAGCGCGACTCGTGCTGCTGGGATGCCCATGGCTTTTTCTGTAAGCCTGGCACAGGACGTCTAGGGTACGAGCCGGGCTTCATGTCTAGGGGTGTTTGCGTTAAGTACATTCCGGGCGAACCTGTGCCCTTGTTTCTGAACGCGACGCGCAAATTCGACAATGCCACCACTGTGGATGACAAGGAAGCCAAAGCTACCAGAAACTATACACGTGGCGTAAGTATGTGCGAGCACTGATCTAGTGGGCCACAGTGGGCCAGAGCAAACAGTACTCAATTGACATTTTGAGTCCAGTGATGAGACCGATTGTAGGCCAGCTGTAGAAATTTCGCTTTCCTTGGTGAGCTGCAGGTCCTGTGACATACAATGCGATGCATAAAGGTGTGCAATTTTTTCCTATATTTTCGGTTGAACTCAATGCAAATGTCAACCCAAACTTGCACACCTTTATGCATCGCATTGTATTTGCTCGGCTTAGATAGATTGTTCAGAAAGTTTAGGAGTACAGAATTTACATTAGAGGGTGAATCGGGTCGGGCACACTTCGGGCCCCATTCCACCCGCCCGGTCCACCCGCGAGCAGGCGGGCACGGGTGATCTCGTACCTTCCACTGTACTAACCTGCGCATGAAAAAGCAGCCCGTTTCACCCTCTAATTTACATATGTTCAACTGGAGTTTAGGCAAAGCTCATCGCTACAATTGTATTGTTAGCATCCCAACTTCTCCCCATACTCTGAGACTTGCACAATTAGACAAAATCTCTCACCATTGATTCAACTGACAACTTTCAGGATTACGGGCAAGGATGTGTGTACCCAGACATGGACAGGTTGCACTACTCACCGTGCAAGCCTGACGCTGACACGTGTTGCTACGTGAAGCACGTGGCCTACTGTATGCCTCTTAGGGCTGATCTAGCGGAAAAACGGAACAAGGATCGAGGCACACATTTGAAAGCCGGGGACCATGTTTGTCTGCAAAGAGAAGACTATAGATTCTTCCCTCATGAGCCCTGGATGTATGTCAAGATTCAAGAAATGAGAGCTCACGAACTACCCGGAAAACGGCGCGGTTGACCCGAGGTCTCTTTTTGACAATAAACTGTACGACAATGAAATGTGTCTTGAGCGTATCACAGGTGCGACCGATGTGTCACGCAGAGCATGGCTCTTGCTGGGCTGACTCACGGCCATGGGATTCTTTCTACCTATGTGCGCGACGCAAAAAAGCGACCGAAATACTAGAATTCAAACATTCAGGTATCACCCTGTGTCTAGAAATATTTGGGCACTAGAATTGGTTTCCATGCATACGTGGGCGCGAGGGGATGCGAGGCCTGTGTTGGCTCGACTGTAAGACACAACATTTAATTTTGAGCCAACTCAAAATATGGAACGGGTAACAAACTCAACTCGAGTCGATTCTCGCTTTTTTACTTTTTTAAATAAAAGTAAAAAAAAATATTCGATCGAGTCGGGTTAGATAACTCGAACCTAATTTTGAGTCCGGCTCATAACAAAATATTGAGCTTTGCAGTTGAGCCAACTTAGGCCTCGCATCCCCTCGCGCCCACGTATGTTTCCATGGCAATCAACTCTGATCAGTGTGAAAAGAAAACAAAACTGGTTTAATGTAAGATAGACAATAGTATCATCATGTACCCCTTTGTTGTGCCCAAGCGTGTTCATTTTACTCCAAATGAGGACACTAATCAACCTAGGTGTGACCCTTCACAGCTGAGGCCCCTCATTGGCCATCCTGTCGACAGGTTTTTCACCGACTCGTTCAACATGAAAGCCAATCTTGGACAACTTGGCCGAATCTAGAATTCGACGGCCATCAAAGACAAATGCCGGGCGTTGCATGATCTGATACACCTTGTTGTAGTCCAGTTCTCGGAATGATGCCCATTCGGTGCAAACAAGCAAAGCATGGGCTCCTGTCAGCGCATCATATGGGTCGTTACAGATAATAAGTTGCTTCTCCAGAGACCAACAGCTGGAAGTGGCGGGCGACAGATCACGCTTCATTTGGTCAGCTGTGACCTGAACATAGAATTGGTTAGTCTAATAAGAATCAAAATGAGAAATCTAACCTTGGGGTCATAGATGTGCAACAAGGCACCTTCGGCCAATAGAGAGCGGCAAACATGGATGGCTGGCGAGTCTCGAGTGTCACCCGTGTTTGCTTTGAATGAGAATCCAAGGATAGCTTAATGCTTGTCACATACTTAGGGATGGGTAAAAGCTCGCTCGGCTCAGCTCGGAGCACTTTGCCTTATGCCGAGAGCGAGCTTCCGAGCTGAGCTCCCTCTGTTTCCATGAGCGCCTGATTCGACTTTGGAGGGCTCGAACTTCAGCTCGACGGCTCAGCTCGAGCAGGCTCCATGTTAACTCTATGGGAGAGAATAGTGAACGAGAGCCGCTGAGATGTCTGTTTCTACTGGTTGAGCGGCTGAGTCGACTCAATTTCACATGTTTGAGCCATCAAGCTGAGCCGTGAGGCTCGAGCTGTCGGCACAGCCGCTCGAGTCGACTCGATTACCCATCCCTACACATACTGTTCCAAACAATTTGTGAACACCTTTCATGTCAGGTTGGTTACAACACAAGAACCAATCGTGATCAGATTGACATAAGCTGGTAATTTAACTACTGTTCCTCGACAAATAAACGACAGTTAAAGCTAGACTAGTCAGTTCCCTCTGAGGTCAAGTGAGGAATGGAATCATTTAACCAGATGTGACGGGATTGATACAAAATGTAATCGCAAAACGAGTCGAAGTATTCGAAAATTTTTTACATTGCAGCGGAGTGGCGGATTTCTCTCTGTGAGTGGACCGAATGAGAGCCAGCAACAAGTTTAACTTGAAACATTTAGCATGCTGTGAGTTTGACGGTGCGGGAACTCAGCAATAATTTGACGTTTCATTTACGTGTTTTCAAAGTGAGCAACTATCGTCGTAGAAAGTTTTTTTTAGATTCTTTGTAGCTGCTGCTATCATGAACCGGAAGTCTTGCTACCGTGAAAACCTGATAATATCGTGGTTTCAAGAAACATTTGCCATAGAGAACCATGTAAACTGTTTTGTTTGCACCCGGCACCTTTCAAAGTTGAATACTTCGTCACAGATTGAATCATGTTTAATTTGTGTTTCTCTACGAGATCCATGGGGAGAGAGCCCGGCGTTTATAGGTTAAACCAATTGAATGACGTGGCTGAGGAAACTAGCCAATCGTAATGGCACTCCTGAGAAATCGATATGAAGTTGAGTTCGTGAGGTGGGTTTCGCCATTTGAGCGTTATAAAAGCACTCCAAGTAAGTCAAAAATCAGTTAGCTGTTTACTATTGTGAGTCTATTGCTAAGTCTGGAATTTAGCCTCAGCCGCCCAGTAGATCGAGATGAAAGTTACATTTCCGTTGTTGCTTCTCAGTTTCTGCTGCTTCTGTGTCGCTGATGCATGGCATCATGAAGACAACCCGGGTCCTGCCGAAGCTAAGAAGATTATTCAATCCCGCAACTACACTCGTGGGGTAAGTACATCAAATGTTAATTGCTTTTGTAGCTTTCTATGATCTCGACAGTGAGCTTTAAAGGATTCATAGCTCTTAATCAATTACGGCTAGTTTTAGAATTCATGAAATCTATCAGTTCGGTATATTATCTGAAGCTCAGTTAGATGTCAGTTAGATGAGAACGCAAAAATGTTCGCTGATCCAAGAGAGAGAGAGAGTGTGTTACCAGCTAGCGCGATCTGAACAAATAGACACTGCGTATGTTAGACACAATTCGGAGAAGCAGAGACCGCTATCACCGCGTCTTTAATAACAAGAGAAGAACCTCCGTTCTTCTGATGGCTGTTGTTTAAAGTTGCTGAAACTGACCTAATTATCCTGAACTCTGTAGGCTAGAGGAGAGACTTGTCGGCTTCCTACAGCAGACGTACATCTAAAACCTTGCATTCGCGACAAGGACTCTTGCTGTTGGGCCTCGTCAGACCTCTGGTGCAAAGTTACCACCCAGGAAGATCCAGGAAGAAAATTTTATCCAGAACTCAAAGTGGGACACTTTTACTGCAGGACCGGGGAAATCGAACCATCGCCTGCCTGGTTCGGCGATGCATGGCGCACGCGGGATGCCTTCAGAACTGATGGTTAGCACTAATGGTTTCACGCTATCTCTAAAGCAAGCGTCACTCTTGTCTACCGTTGTTACCGAGCTCTGATGAATAAATCTAGGCTCACCCTAGTTGTACTGTTAACCAAGTTGAAAGCCACTTATTGCCCAGGCGGCAACGGTTCTGGTTTCACTGGTCGTGGGATCAACTCTCTCGTTTCCCGCTAGGGAAGGGCCAAGTGGTGAAGGAGCCCCGGACTACAAAATCTACACACGAGTCTGATTAACCACTAGCTGCGCAGCGGACAAACGATCGACGAAGCTGTACCTGCTACTACACTGAACTTGCATGCAGTAGCAAATGTGAAGTTAGCTTTCTAGTTGATGTTGACTGATTGTTTCTTGCATATTCGGGCCAATCGAGTGCCCAAAAAGCAGTCCGTCTCAACCTCGTACTCGCTTTCTCGAACAGCCCGATTAAGATGGTCCCTAGTAGCGTTGAAATTTCTTCTCAGTCGCTTCGCTCCGCAGGCCTGACCTATGTTTCCAGCTCACTCGAAGGAGACAGGAGGAGAGAAATGCAAGAAACCGTCTCATTACCTCGAGTATCCTCAACTCAGCGTACACCGTCAACCAGATTATCCTACTGGTAACCTTGACAGCCGACTTTTCTGAAATTCGTCCAAGCAGTCGACACAGCGTAGCTAAACGACTCTTTGATTTAGGCCATGTAGTGCAGAGGTCGAATATTCAAGAAAAGCGCTAGCAAGAAAGGATGTGTTACCTGGAGGGGCGCCATTTATATAGGTTAGCAGTCAGCTTTACGACGTAGCGCTGAAGACTAGGACTCCTGCACGTAACTGTTAACAAGTGAACGGTAACACCAAGCGTTCAAGAGTTTCCGCCATTCGCGCCGCTAGCATGCTTTTGGCTGTATGATGAGCGTGGGATCTCCAAGTTGCGATGCGTACAGTAAGGACGTTTGTAAGAAATAACTTCCCGGCAGATATTCTATCACGTATAGTTGGGAGGAGCGAACGACCGCTTTGCAGCTGATGAGTTACAAGTTCAAAACAGTTGACTTTGACATACATAATTTTGAGCATTGTTAGGCAGAATGCTTTGCATGAAGGTTTGCAGTTTGGGTTCATATTTTGAATCGAGTTGAACAGAAACTATAGGATAAACTTGCAAACTTTGATGCAAAGTATTGCAATTTGTCAACGGTCCCATGCTTTTTCATAGGTGACCTCGCTGGGGTTTTGCCTCGTAGAGCATGGCTCCTGTGCAGCTGACTAGTGATGATGGGATTTCGCAATTTAACCTTTGCTCGACACAAAACGCGACTGAAATTAAAACATTCAGGTACTGCACTGTATCTAGAAATATTAAGGAGCTAGAATTTGTTTTCTTAGCACTCGATTCTGGTCAGACAGTGTAGATGGAAAACAAAACTGGTTTAATGTAAGATAGACAATAGCATCATCATTATACCCCTTTCTTGTTCCCGTGCCCAAGCGTGAGCTCATTTTACTCCAAATGAGGACACTAATCAACCTAGGTGTGACCCTTCACAGCTGAGGCCCCTCGTTGGCCATCCTGTCGACAGGTTTTTCACCGACTCGTTCAACATGAAAGCCAATCTTGGACAACTTGGCCGCATCTAGAATTCGACGGCCATCAAAGACAAATGCCGGACGTTGCATGATCTGATACACCTTGTTGTAGTCCAGTTCTCGGAATGATGCCCATTCGGTGCAAACAAGCAAAGCATGGGCTCCTGTCAGCGCATCATATGGGTCGTTACAGATAATAAGTTGCTTCTCCAGCGACCAACAGCTGGAAGTGGCGGGCGACAGATCACGCTTCATTTGGTCAGCTGTGACCTGAACATGGAATTGGTTAGTCTAATAAGAATCAAAATGAGAAATCTAACCTTGGGGTCATAGATGTGCAACAAGGCACCTTCGGCCAATAGAGAGCGGCAAACATGGATGGCTGGCGAGTCTCGAGTGTCACCCGTGTTTGCTTTAAATGAGAATCCAAGGATGGCTAAATGCTTGTCACGTACTGTGCCGAACAGTTTGTGAACAACTTTCTCGGCGAATCGGCTTTTCGTGAAATCATTCATCCTCAAAATGGCCATAAAGAACGATGCCACAGGTTCAAGGTGTAGCTGAAAAATGGGAAACCAATGAGTTATTTAATTACATAAACTCTCGATGGCATCATCTTACGCATTCGCTAAGATAGACCAAATTGTAAATGTCTTTCTTGAAACACGAGCCACCAAAGCCGACCGAGGCATTGAGGAAGTGAGGTCCTAGCCTGGAATCAGCCCCAACAGCCCGGGCAACTTGCCCAACATCGGCACCGGTTTCCTCACACACGCAGCCAATGGCGTTAATTGCTGCAATTCGTTGAGCCAGGAATGCATTTGCGGCAAGCTTTGATAGTTCGCTAGACCAAGTGTTCGTGGTTAGAACCTTCTCCCTTGGAATCCACTGGGCGTACAGATCGACAAGAGCTTGAATGGCTCTAGTTTTCAAGAATATTTAGTGATCAAATCGCCGTCATTTCAGTTACTCACCGTTGACCGTCGACACTGTGTTCATCGCCTCCAATTAGAACACGGTCTGGGTGAGTCAGATCTTTTATGGCAGTTCCTTCCGCTAAGAACTAGTGGATTCCACACTGATCAGTGTTCTACTATTAGGTCATACTAACCTCAGGGTTTGACAGTACTTGATGCCTGAACTTGGAAGTAGCTGATAGAATGCGACGAATCGATTCAGCAGCGCGAACTGGCACAGTACTCTTCTCCACAACGATTTTGGGTCCAGCTGTCACGGCACCGATAGTACGGGCAACCTTTTCCAGATTAGTGATGTCACAAGCTCGTCCCTGTTTACAAACGCAAAGACTTCAGTACAGATTAAAGATGGCAGCAACTTACTTTTCCTTGTCCATATTCCTTAGTAGGAGTGTTCACCGAGATGAATATTACATCGCTCTCGGCGACAACGGTAGCCACGTCAGTAGAAAAGAATAAATTCTTCCCAAGACACTGCTTGACAACATCTTCGAGACCAGGTTCATAAATTGGCGGAACTCCAGTTGACCATGCTGCAATCTTGGAGGCATCAGCGTCACAAACTGTCACCTTTACAGTTGGACATTGCAGGGCAAGTACGGCTGATGATGGGCCACCTAAATGTTACAAAGAACAGAGTCAGCTTGATTGTTTGAAATTGGTTTTCCCGCCTTACCTACGTAACCGGCGCCGATGCAGCAAACGGATTTAATTGTCGTGGGAATTGAAACGGTTGACATGATTTAACTTGAGGTCGATTGCAACTGCGACTTGTATTCGTGTCGCAATAGATAATGTAAGTCCATCTAAATCCCTAGACCGGGGTGACTTGGCTTTACGGCAAAGATGCGGCGAGAGAGAGAGAGATGCTAAACACGCCTCTCAAGGTTGTTTACCTCAAGCTGGCGCCATCTGTGCTTCGGAAGCGGCGCTTTATGAACTCGAAGGTGGGCACAGAAATAAAGTTTAGAGGAAGTAATATTGTTATCACGAAGACTTGAGCAGTTTCGAGAAGATAAGCTCATTTGCTTCATGGCTGAGAAAAAAACGTTAGTCTCGTACCAATTTAATAGAAGAAGCATTTTCGTCCAGTTTCATCCGCGACTTAGCCCAGCTTTCCCGCAAATGTGTATAGTTGTCCAAATTTTCTTGAAGCTCGAAGAATACTCACGCCACCAGCTGAAGCTGTTTTAGTGACTATCCAATAAAATCATACTCATACTCATACAAGGATTGGTTACACGAAACTAACAGTAAAAAGCTAAATTAAAAAACAAAAATGCGTCGGCCGGGAATCGAACCCGGACCTCCCGCGTGGCAGGCGAGAATTCTACCATTGAACCACCGACGCGACCAATAATAGATGTGAGTAAATTAAGTAGTGAGTTTAAATGATTAAACTTAATTCTCTCCAAACCACTTTAACCATGATGAGCGTAAGCCCTGACTAATTAATCTGATGGTGTTCTGTTTAACTTTATTTGACATATTAAGACTGGATTAGGTTCAAAATAACTTTTAGCACTTTACTCTGAACGGAGATGATTGTCTTGAACTTTCGGATTTAATGAAAATATTTAACGGTAATTAATTTATAACCAAGCAAACATTAACAATATTGTCTTATTAAAGTCATGTAAGAAAGCCAGTCTCTATTTGGATTCAGATGACACTAATTGTTCATATTTGAGTATTACATTGTACTTATTAGGAAGACGGTGCTCAGTTTATCAGAACTATTGATTCAGCGTTGACTATGTACACATAGTATGTGTTTTGACAAGAATATTATGTGATTCAATTGACTTTGCTTACGTTCTAAAAGAATGTTCATGTCTAAACGGCGTGATAGCCAAAGTGACCACCGAGGTCACGGTTCTTGAACTGCAACTCGATGTCACGAATTCTTGCAGAAATGCGGTTCTGTTGAAGACGAATATTAAATGCGAAGTTGATGAGGACCAGGATGAAGTCCACGACAACTCGAACCCAGTCCTCTATCGGGTCCAGGACGCAAATGCCAACGATGACCATGGCGATGAGCAGCTCGGTAAAGATGACATGATACCCGAAGTCCTCTTTGAAAACACTGATGATTCCAATTGCAAACGTTACTTCAAGTCCAACTGTGACCACGAATGACGCAATCGGAGTATTTTTCCAATTAGTGACGTAAAAAACCCTGTCACCCAACGTAACCTGGAGGTACTTTTTCAGGAAGGCATTGATGACATAATCACCAGGATAGTCGACTTCTTCGAGATGGTGCTGAACAAGTATGGCGACGGCCGCCAGGACCATGAGCGCCGACCATGACGCAATGATGTACTTTAGGGTTTTGAAAGATACTATCTTTTCTACAGAGTTTAGGCAGTGATTTGAAGCAGCAAAAACCATATTGAACTAGCTGAACACAAAAAGTAGCAATTAAATAAAAACGGACAATGGTCAAATTGCTTCCTGATCACGAGACTATAAAACGTAATATGAACGTTTAGAAGAAAGCAGCGAGAGAAGCCGACCACAAGGGGCGCTCTTCGCGACAACTTGAGGGACACTCCGTTAATTTCGTCATGAAAAATAGTTCACTGCTAATTGTTGCCTAATGGGCCCTTGATTTAGATTTTAATTGCTTTTGACCTCTGAGGACCTTTTTGAGGCCATTTGCTACACTTGTTGAACTTCATTCAGTGCGAAAGTGACGAGAGATTGATTTGTGAAAAATGATGATGCAATGCCATTGAACTTAAGTATATTCAATATTTCACTTAAACATGACTGATGGAATTTATTTTTTCACCCCTAGCCCTTTATTGGTCATGTGACAGCTATAAAATTCCAAAAATTCAATATCAAATCAAGAAGAAACACATCTGAAGCACTTTTCGCTCCAGTCACTTGAAGGCGCCAAGTTTGAAATTTCAATTTGTTTCCAGTTAAGTGATTTGCATCATCTCTACGGTCGACTTTTTGCATCCTCAGTCATCACCAGGACAACCTTGTGAAACGAAGGTAGAGAGGCACCTGAACTTGGCAACATGTCACCTCCAGGTGGAAAATATACATCGACCTCTTAATTAGTCTTCGCATCTTAATGAGCACTTGAGAAATATGCTCCAGCCTCATGAATATGACGATGGGAAAAACAAGGGCCATTTCCGACAAGTTGAACGAATTTCACCATACTTGAAGATTAGTTTTAGTCACACTTGACATCAGCTGTAGATACATCGCTCTGAGATGATAGCTCTTCTACTCGTTCAACTGGATCGAAGAAGAGGGAGAGGAGAGGGAGAGACGACTCGGATATTGGTTGTTCAAATTGCCCTGGGGAAGAAAAAGTTGAACATTAATTATTGCGACAATCAAGGCAACTATTGAACTAATTTATTATTTTATTGCCTGTCTTTGGTGGGAGGATAAAAATACAATTACATCAAGTACAACATTAGTCTGGGAAAGGGAGAGAAAAATGAACGAGAAAACAATTAGACATTCTAAAGTGTCATTTCAGAATGCTCTCATTTCTTTACAAAGCGAATCTTCAAAGAAAAAGAAGAAGAAAGGCATGATCATTGTTCAAAATTAGGGACAAGATAAGTCGGCAGCGTGATTAAGGCCACAAAAGGAGTGTCACGCCTTGTCAGTCGCTGACGAAGTCATTGATTTTCAACGGTGAATACCTGGACTCGGAGCCCAGGGAAGCGGAAGAGGGACAGCTGGCGCAAGCGGGACACCTGACCAGGCCCGCCTTGGAGTCGTGGCACGCCGAGCACCGCAGGGCAATGGAGTCGGACAGAAAGTGGCGTACGTAGGACTTCTTGGACCCGTTGCACGCCGGGCACGGGATGAAGCGGGCCCCGCCGCAGGACGGGCAGCCGGCCGACAGGGGCGGCAGGGGTGACTTGGACACAAAGTCGCCCAGTAGGGACCTCAGCTGGCCTTCTTCGTTCAGCTGCTCCACTCGCTGGACAGTCTAGTAGACATGAACAGTGAGCCCAGAGGGTCGAGACATGGTCAAGGCTACTTACGCCGAGGAAGCGCCCCTGGATGAAGACACAGGGAAGGAGGAGTCCCGCCGGAAGACCAATCACAGAGCTCTTGTTTTCGCGCAGCAACACTTCCAGTTCCTTTCTGTACTGTTCATGAAGGTACACGTCGCGCTCCTCGAAGGAAATCCAGTTCTGGAACAGAATCGCTCTGACAAAGAGCGGGAAAGAGAAGGACATTGGTCAGCCAAAGGAATCTCACGGGAAAATTGGTACCTGAGTTTGCGGCAATTTTCAAAGGTTTCCCGGATGACTCCCATTGAAGTGGAATACATGATGACACCTTCGCTGGCTTCCGGGATGACTCGATTGTGCCACTCTTCTTCCTGTGACAATTCAAAATGGCCACCATTAGCTGAAACTTCCAAATTGTGGCTAAGTGTGACTGACCTGAAGGAAGGCACGGACCGACTTGCGGACACAGTGGCGCCGGCCGCGGACACTGCCCGTCGGGCCGACAACAATGGCCGAATCGTCGTCACTGTCACTCTCACAGCTGTAGGAAGGTGTCGAGCGGTCTTCCGCCGAGTCACTGGCCGCACTTCCGCCGTCCGAGGTGGGCGATGGGCTGATGGCGGCCACGGCGGCCAACAGCTCTCGCAGCTGTTTCTTCCGCATGGTCAAGGGCGACAAATTCCAATGGTAGCCGAAAACTTCTCACAGAAACATTGCCAGCTGATATGGATTTATTCGGCGAAACTTTGCGACTCAAGTTTTGCGAGTTGCTTGAACTTCACAAAATATGAAAATGTAGTGAAAAAATAGTTGTAACACTTTAACGCTCTCTTTGCTGGTTGTGATGTATTTCTATGAGCGAAGAGCACGGGAGAGCGAGAGAGGGAAGAGAGAGAGATGGGAAGCAAATGAATGAAATTATGCACAAAACTGTTTCCAATGTGTGCGTTTTAGACAAAGTGGTGTATTGTGCCAACTGCGGCTACAGGTAGAGGGAGAGAGGGGTGAGAGGGAGAGAGGGATAGAGAGGGAGACAACGAAATAGTGTAGTAGATGAATGTAGTCAACTTATCCGCGACCAGTTCAACAATTGTTGAGCGACTGACTGACAATGAAGAGAGCAAAACTTACAACTTCGTTTTGTAGAGCTCTCTGATAGGGATGGGGAAAGAGAGGGAGCGAGAGATAGATATAAAATAGAGAGAGAGATCTACAGGTAAAGATATTTTTAAGGTGCGCAAACGTCGTTGCGCATATGTGGATCCAGAGTTTTTAAAAGGTGCGAAACTAATGATGCCATCCTCAATTCGCACCATGAAGAAACATACCGGTAGGTATAGTTCATCCCTCGCTCCCCCTCTCCCTCTCCCTCACTTCCTCTCCGACTTGTCACGCTAGAATAAGGCTGCAGTTGTCACATCGCTTAGCCAGGCTCGAGGCGGATGAGACGACTCGGTGTTGGTTACTGCATCAGTGGCTGACAACATGATATTCTAAACAACTATTGCTGATTACATAATTCAGTTTCCCAATTTTCAGCATTCGGTGACGTTGAAAAAACTTGGAACCTTTCAATTTTAATGAAATTTGCTTCTTTAATTGCAACAAATTAGCTTGTAATTTCCTAATACAAATGAACTGACATGGGGTAAGCATGTGCGCAGTGGGGGTCATTTTAATTAACATATACAGCATTTTAGTCAGTGATGATGAAACAGAGATATGCTTCACCAGTTGCCAACTACATTTCCCTTTTTCTGGTGCATTAGTGAAGTACCACTTTTATATTATGCCATTTCTCAGTTTGACTTTCGGCTTCATTTAGATTCAACTCAATCGAGTTGTACTTCGGGTCCTGAATCCGTGAACCATGTCTGATTAAATTTTGTAATCAGCACGATGAGTGCACACAGTGTCTGAATGATTTGTAGTTTTCTTCTTATTTACATAGGCTGAACGTGATTGTTGTGTTTTGTTACTTTCATATGAAGAAAGCTCCGCTTGTTCCAGACAACGATGTGAATGCATTGCTGTTGAGCGAAGAATTGGGTGTTTTGGGAGAAACTGGGCCTAGATATGGTTGATGAGGTAGCGGCCAGAGATGATCATCGAATGTGACGAGGAGTGAAGTTGAGCCAGAGTCAGAGCCGTCTTTAGTTGGCGAACCTACTACTTGTCCTTGACCGGAAGTATCATTGCCACCTGATCCACCAGAAACATTTCCCTGGTTATTATTGCTACTCAAGTAGTAGTAATACGTTCTGTTCAGCGAGATGGGCTCCGAGACGGACCGATGAATCTTTGGCAGCGAGCGTTGCAGTGCTTCAAGGCTAGTGAGAATTTGACGGAATAATGGCCTAGACGCAGCTTCAAACTGAATACCGTCTTCTAGCAGTCGCATTAATGCTTTAGGTGTACTTTTTCGAACTCTAGGTAAATCCGGTTTGAGCAAGCCTCTTCCTACCATAAAAAGAATTTGATCCTTGTTGTTTATGCTAGCGTAAGGCAGTTCACCGCTGAAAAGTTCATAGAGACAAATTCCAAAGGCATAGACATCTGACTGAAAACTATATGGAGAAGATGTTTGCATTCTGATAACTTCAGGAGCCATCCATAATATTGATCCAGTCGGTTGATGGGCATCTCCGCTCTGAATAGCTTGCCACCTTGTCTTCACAGTAGCCAAGCCAAAGTCGCCGATTTTCACAGTTAGATCTTCATGCAGAAATATATTGTTACTTTTCAAATCGCGGTGAATGATATTTTTAGCGTGCAGATAGTCCATCCCTTGAGCTGTCTGTCTTGCAATGTCAATGAGCTGTAACAAATCAAACTTTGTCTCTGATACGTGAAGATGCTTATACAATGACGATCCTTCACACCATTGAGTTACAATAGTTAGTTGGCCTGCTTTGCTTACACAGCCCATGAATAACAAGATGTTAACCTAAATTAGAACAAAAAAGGCTTTCATTGAACAAGAGCCCTCTCTAACATAATGATGATTTAAATACTTACATGACGAGTCTTTCTAAGGACTGCAACTTCATTTTTAAAAGCTTGCAATTGTGATGGGTTAGGATTTGTCACGTTCAGTTTCTTCAGCGCTACTGGTCCGTGCCAATGACCTCTGTAAACTGTACCGAATGAACCAGAACCGATACGGTGGCCAGTCAATATTTCTTCACTAGGTATCTCCCAGTCTTCTATGCTCTCTCTTCCTACCGAGCTTCCTGATTTACCTTTACTTGGTTGGATTTTGTTGCCTGATTCATCAGCTGATCGGGCTCTTGGGCGACATGATGCACCTGACTGACCTTTATTTGTAGGTGAGCCACCAACACTCTGAGGAGCTGCCTTATTTGATGGTATGTAACTCTGTGAGCCGTGGAGGTATGGTCCACTACCTGGAATACTGCCCTTGACATTGACTAGATTGAAGCAAACATTCGGTGCTGAGGTTGAGCGTTCTCGTTGAGAACCCAGATGTCCTGAACTGGTTGTTTCGGGCGCCGTATTGCTAGATCCTTTATTTCGAGCATTACTTCCTGTGCTGATTCCACTGTCTTTGCTCTTATTACTGCCTCCGTCACTACTACCATCCGACTTTTCAGGTGGAAAAAATATGTTGTGATAATAAAGTGGATCGTTTAACGCTAACAGGTGACCATAGTAATTAGTGGATTCTACTCTGAGAGGCTGGCAGAGAGGAGGTACAGCTGAAGCACACCGTTGATGAAAACGGAAACCACATGTTTGACAACGGAATCCATGGAATAAAATTCGGTGACAGCACTCACAGAAGGCTAACGTAAAGAACGTTTTTCGAACAAAATTATGTGATATGGACGTCGATAAAGGGAAGGCTCCGGCACTTTCCACAACAATTTCTTCCCCTTCTAATGTAGAGACATCCGTGTCCCAATCAATTCTTAATTTCAGAGGCTTGCAGCGGTAGACCGTACACGTTTCCGTATTCAACTTCCGCCTCTTCATAGCTTTCAGTAAAGCCTCGCGAACTGTTTGTCCAGGTCTTGCAGGCACAATAGTTCTCTGTTCATTTGGTAGATAAGCACGCACAACACCGATGCCACCGCCTATCGGTCTTCTAGATGACGAAGCTGGTCTCGATGTAGCATCAGAGTCACTTGCTTCTTCATCATCAGCAACATCATCGGTGGATATAGCTTCGAGAAGATCTGTTAGTCTCTGCTCTTCGGCTTGGAATTCATGTAATTTATCCGCTAATTCGTCATACTCTTGCAAGAACATAGGAGGCGGATGCTGAACGCCAGCAAACCGAGCGTTCAACTTTTCCAGGTTTTGTCTGGTTAGACTGATCATCTTCTTGACATTAAGCAACTGTCAAGTGGAGCGGAACAGATATTAGAAACACGTACTCTACAACACTAGAAACACGTTATCAATTACCTCTTCTTCATAACTAGCCCTGGCCAGCTCTTCTTCAGCCATGGCACTTGATGACTGCTTAACCAACACTAGATCCGCAAGACAATCAAATTTGTTAAGAAATTACCGGCCTTTAAAAACAAGGTGATTCAATTTGTTTGACTGTCTACATGAATATTAACTAACAATTTACATCATCTGAGAAATAAAATAGTCTATAGCTGCTGTTGCAGATGTCTACACAAATAAGAACAGCAGTACCAGGGGAAGCGACTGTAGCGCCATCTCTTTACATCATTCCTGGCGAAAGGTTAGGGGCCAAATGGTTCGATAGTTTCGAAATTTGTTGAACTTTCCTTAACTATTTTCTATTCTTCGGGTTCGAAAACTTATATGATATTAGTGTAATCGAGTGCATTATGCACTAAACAGATTTGAAGCTCTACCATTCCTTAAATATTAGTTTATTGTTCAAATCCGAAGCGAGTATCGGTTACTTTGAGCGTCGACTATCTGGCATGTTGATTCAGGCTCTTTCCTTTTCCGCTGTTTGCTCGTGTTAGCGGTGTTCATTTTGGTGTTCTGGCTTAAATTGTCAATTATGGGTAAGATAGTTTGTGAAAATTGCTGTAAATTGTTTTAGTAGAAGATTTGCACATCTTGTACTCAGTATCTAGCGAATCTTCAGCTGAAAGGAAAGAAGTATTAGGTTTCTAACTCAGTCGTTTTTGAATTTTCTTAGGTAAGCCAAGAGGTATCTGCACAGCTCGTAAGCAGCGCAACACCCGTCGTGAACAGAGATGGCATGACAAAGAGTACAAGAAGGCCAACTTAGGCACTCGTTGGAAGTCCAATCCTTTCTCTGGTGCATCTCACGCCAAGGGGATCGTCTTGGAGAAAGTTGGTGTCGAAGCTAAGCAGCCGAATTCCGCTATTCGAAAGTGTGTTCGTGTCCAACTGATCAAGAACGGCAAGAAAATCACAGCTTTCGTGCCTCGGGATGGTTGTCTCAACTACATCGAAGAGAACGATGAAGTTTTGATCGCCGGTTTCGGTCGTAAGGGTCACGCTGTCGGTGATATTCCTGGTGTCCGATTCAAGGTTGTCAAAGTAGCCAATGTCTCTTTGTGGGCATTGTACAGAGAGAAGAAGGAACGTCCGAGGTCGTAAGCCAGAACTTCTACGAAATAAAATCTGATCTTGTTCGTAGAAATAGTTTATTGATTATTGATATACAGTGGGCATTTTATCTTGATGACACTCGAATGGATGAACACTTGATGAGTGAATTTGAGAAACCATTTGGGATCTTTTGGGGTGAATTGATGGGGACAATTTAGATGACATACCTAATTAACAGTATAAATATAACCTGATTAGAAAGGAGTCGAGTGGGACTCGGATTTGATAAACCAGCAACAGCAAGAACACTATTTCATATTGAGAGCAACTTTGGTGGCTATGGAAGCCTGTTTGGCGATGCAGTATTTGCAGAACCAGGATTCATTTTCCTCTGGTTCTTCGTCCATGTCTACGCAAGTCCAGTGGTACCATCTGTCGCAACCGTCACACCCTACCATAGGCTGGCCTGGAGTGGACAGTTTGCAAGTTCCGCAACTCCAGCTTCTGCCGCCGGATGCAGCACTAGAACTGCCTTCTTGGCTAGCCGCAGGTGTGGCAGCTAAAGCTAACTTGGCCTCTTTCCTCTTCTTGGAATCGCATCTTGGGCAAAGCCATGGGTCCTCCTCCTTGGGTTGATAGAGTATGCCCATACAAGCCCAGTGATACCAATCGTCGCATACGTCGCACCCAATCATGGGTGTACCATCGTCTATTTTGTTACATCTGGGACAAACCCAGGTTTCAGCCTTGATTCCTCCTTTGCCTTGTGGCTTCTTCGGTTCAACTTGCCTCTCCTTCTTCGCGATCTGAGAGCTCTTCTTGGACTTGGAAGATGACGTGGAAGGCCGATGTTTCTGTTCTGATCCAGAATAATCTGATTCACTTTCGTTCGACTTTTCACTATCTTCTTCACTACTGCTAATTTGCTTGGATTTTGGTTTGGATGAATGTTGCTCTTTGTGTTGCTGCTGCTGGTCTAATTGTCATTGTGGTTTTGAACCCTTTTTTCTTTTCTTGAACTTGGACTCAATTGCTTGCTGTTTAGACACACAGCGTACACAGAACCATGAGTCTTCTTTGGGTTCACAGGTGATTCCCAGGCATGTCCAGTGATACCAATCATCACACTCGTCACATCCCAACATCGGACTGCCGTCATCCGGCTTCTTGCATGTAGGACATATCCAGATCTTTCCGCCTTCCACAGGCTCCTTGCCCTCACCAGGTACTTTCTTGCTTGATTTGTGTTTGGGAATTTTCTCTTTCTTTTCTTTCTTAACCACAGGTAACGCGGGAGAATGCTGCTCTTTCTTTGATTGATGTTCTACCGTTTGTTTTATGGTCTCTGTTATCAATATACAGCTTTTCTTCGAAGCTTGAGTCAACGACTTGTCGATTTCAATTGGCTTTTTCTCGCGTTCCCTTTCACGCTCTTTGTCCTTTTCACGTTCCCGATCCCTCTCTTTGTCTTTCTTTTTCTCCTTCTTTTCCTCTTTCTTCTCATCTTTCGAATCTTTCTCTTTCGAAAACTTGATACTCAATCTCGGAATGTTATCTCCAGATGCACTAGCCAATTTTTCTTCCTTGCGCCTTTTCTTCGCTGCCTTCTCGTCCTTATCTTTATCTTTCTTTTCCTTTTTACGCTTCTTCGATTTTTTCTCTTCTTTGATAACTATGTTTTCTACGTCAACAGGGAGCGGCGGCAGCGCCTTTTTCTCTGCCAGTGTCTTGAATGGTTTCTGAGAACTTGATTGACTCTGATTAGAACCTGGACTGAAAACATGAGCAGGTGATGCGTGACTTGAAAACGGTGAAAATGAACTTCCCATCGAGGGACGTGTGATTGGAGCCGGTGACTGTGGCTTTGAGACACCGAAAAGTGGCGGAGTTGGAAACGTCGGAACATTGCTAGGAAGGCCAGCACCGGGAGGTGACATTACTTTGGCAAACCCAAAACCGTCGGCAGGTCGCTGCTTAAATATGGGCTCTTCTCGTCCTAAGCCTTCAGCACCTTCCGACATAGATACTAGGATTTGTGCTGCAACTTGTTCATCTCTTTCTTCAGTTTTGATTACTTTTCTGATAGGGGATGAAACATTTCGAATCGGAGATGGAACAGGTGGCACCAACTTCCTTGCTGCCGGAGTCAATACAGTGACCGGTGGAGAAGGAGCTGGCGATGCGTTCAATCCCGGAGACTTTGCAGCCATAGCTGAGCTTATTACATCATTGATCGTGTCATCAAATGATGTTTTGAGCTTAAAGGGTGGCGTTTCCTCTTTTATAGGTTTTTGTGGCTTTTCTTTCTTCTCTTTTCTTTTCTTTTTTTCTACGGACTTAACTTCTTTATCAACCGACTTCAACTCTTTGTCTCCTACTGGAATATCAGTTGAAGAAGCTCTAGCAATGACCGCATCAATCGATGCATCCAAAGCATCTTCTTCAGCTTTCGACAGTGAAGAGAACGAATGATTTGACACATCTGGAGCGGAAGTTACTTTAGGCGATGCAGTTGGAGTGCCACTTTTGAGGCCACTCACTTTGATAGACAGTAACCCTAGAGGACCTTTCACCTTCTTGTCTTTTTTCTTCTCTTTCTTGTCATTTTCTTTGCCTTTTCGCTGTGTCAATTTGAGTTTTTTCGCGTCCTTTGATTTATCACGAGAAGTGACGATTTTGAGACTTGTTGGTCCACTGGATACGATGTCATCTCGTTCTACCTGTCTGCTAGGCTTTGGCGGCTCTATCTCGTCAGCTTCACTATCGCTCGGAGGCTCTGCTACTGGCCCGATGCCGTCTTTACCTCCGAGTCCAATAATTTGCCCAGATGACGAATAAGTGACACTTGACAAAGCAATGCTTTCCAGTTCACTAACTTTCAACTTAGCTCCAGCCAAAGCCATTGATTCGTCGATATTGTCAGCATTGGCATCAAGCTTGCCAGTATCTGAATTCAAAGATTCCCGTCGATCTTCTAGTCGTGGTGGTAACCAAGGCTCGTAATATGTTTCCGGTGACCATTCGTTTTCTTCCTCCTCTTCTTCATCCTCTTCACTGTCATTTGTCACCTTCGCTTCAACCACAACAGGAGCTAAGAGTATACGTTCTCTCTCCATTTCCTCTTCATCTTGCTGCATGGAAATGAGTTCCGCAAGCCGTTGATGGTGTCTTCTCTCTTCGTCCAGCTCGGCAATGTTTAGTGACTGTTGTGTGGGTGGTGGTGTCAATGGCAAATTATCCGCAGGTGCTCGAGAACTGTCCGCTGAGCTTTGTGTTTCCCGAGCACTCTGACCAGCAAATTTTAATCTCGAAGGCCCTCTTGTCGAAAGGTTTACAGGAAAACGAGGAACTCGAACGGGCAATGGTACGGACTCGACAACGGTGACATAGTCGCCAAGTTCACAAAGTGACACATTACAACGATGAAATGCTTGTAGTACATCTGGCAAAGATGCTTGAGTACGATCTGAATGGTTTGCATACTGCTGCGACACTCTTCCTAATGATCTGACATAATGTTCTGATATTTCTGATAAAATGTCCAAAGATTGGTCACCAACTGAGTTCCAACCAATGTTAGCACATATTTGTCCAATGGCCACTTTCAGTAGGGATTCAGCGTATGCGGAGACCACCATGACTGGGGCTCCTGGTGGCACCCGAGTTTCAAGTTGGTTACGCCATCATTAACGCCATGTCATTACCCACCAAAATACACAAAGAAACAATCAAGAGAGAGATAGGAACAGAAAGGAATTAGTTTTTTCCTCAAATCAACAACTCTTTTTGTTTCTTAGTGAGACGCCAACATGAGAGACTGGTTGAGAGACAGAGGGAGAGCTTACAGCGCAAACTCGCCACAGTCGCCCCCTTGTGCCGGCTTTGCAAACAAAACACTCGACACCCAATTTAACCAATCATTGACACACTTTTAATGTTACAGCAACAGATTTAATCGCGAACTCATCTTTTTAAAACTATCCAAAATCATGTCCACTGTTTACAAGTACAACGTTACTATGACTTGTGATGGATGTCTGGCCGCAGTAAATCGCTGTCTTGCTCGAGCTCTGGGTGACAAGTTGAACGAGGTTAAGGGTGACATGGCAGCGCAGACCGTCGATGTCATCTTGAACGGTTCAGACTTACCTTCATACGATCAAGTCTTCGACAATGTCAAGAAGTCAGGCAAAGAATGCTCCAAGATCTCCTCCTAATTTAGTCAAATTGTAACCAAACTCGAAAACTGCTTTCAAAATATCTACGCATCTTAAACTGTTTACCAAATCTCTGTACCAGGCTGTCTAAAACATTCTGAACGGGTTTAAAATCTAGGGAACCACCTTCTTTCAAATTCCAAATTAAATTAAATTCAGTTGCTGAGCACGCGAGCTGGCGCTTTTGATGCGCACTAACTAAACGGTCCCTGTTTAGTTATCCTGTTTACTTGTGTCGGGTGGTTTGTTGCTACTTTCATCTTTTTGTGCACATCATTTCGGGTTTTTTAGACGGAACGCCATCATGAACAGATTAAGTGGTGGTTTCAAAGGCATCATGAATAGAATAAACAGCGGTGATTCGCCTTCAAGAGAATCCAGAAACGGTTCGATGTCTATTCAAGAATCTGGCGAGCCGTTATCTGAACAGGATCGCGAGGGCTTTTTATGTCCATTATGTCTGAGTGGCTTCCCTTCCGCTGATGAACTACAGCATCACTACGCAATCTATCATTCAGATTCCATAGATTCTAATGTTTTATGCTCGGTATGCAAGATGCGCTTTGGCAGCCAAACCGAATGCGAAGCCCATTTCTTACGTCACCATTCCAAGGACGATGATGACACTAACGAGCTCAGGCAAACAATTTCAGTAGATAATAGTGAATTGAAGGAGGAACTGAAAAGAATTGAAACTCTTCTTGGAACCAATAGCGAACTAGAGCTGCTACGAGGCCAACTAATAGCAATGCAGCAGTCAAAAGACTTAATGCTAAAAGAGATTGTTGGATTGCGAGATACTCTAGAGACAGAAAAAGACAACTCCAAGAAACTTGAGATCGCTCTCCAGACAAAGACTAATGGCTGGAATGAAGAAAAAAGACAGCTTATTCAAGAAAACGAACAATTAATCGAAGAGAAATTTAAGCAAGTGTCGTCGGAAAGTGACGACTCAAGCCAAGTGTATCTAGAAGAGATTAGCCGGCTTCGTAAGAACAACCAAGATTTATCTTCAAAACTCGATGAGCTAGATGGTATCTTAAATGAAATCAAAGTAAAATTTGATGAAAGCGAGGAGAGGAACAATGACCTTCGCCAGAGATTGGATCATACAGAGGCTGTTTTTGAGAAGACTGAGAATGACCATGAGCAGGAGATCAAAGAACTTGAAACCAAATATAAAGATGAGATTGATCAATTGAAACAAGAATTTAGCTCCAATGAAATGAAATGGGAAAAGCAATTGCAAGTCAGCGCCGAATCTGAGGCTACTATCGAAAACGAAAGACGTAGTTTAGAACATATCGTCGAAATCTTGCGTGACGAAAATAATGCGAAAGAAACCCTCAGAGAAAAGATGGAAACTGACTTCAAGAGTGAGAAGGAGACAATGGAGAGAAGCTTTGACGAAAAACTTAATGATCTTGAGATGCGCCATGAGGCGAAAGTGTCGTCAATGCAAAAAGTTTGTGAAGAGAGGAAGAAAGAAGTGGAAATTTATGAAAATGAGAAAAACACTCTAGAGAAACAAATGGAGATAATTAATATTGAGCTAAAAAAGGTTAAGGATGGCTTAGAACAGAAAGTGGCCGAAAGTTTGAAGCAAGAAGCTGTCTTGAAGGAATTGCAAGACAAGCTGAGTGACATGAGGAAAGAATTTACTGTGAAAGAAAAGGAATATCAATCGGAAATCAGATCGTTAACAGAAACCCTAGTTGCCTTGCGCAATAAGGAGGAAGAGGATACACTTTTGATTGCTCGTCTATCGAATCTTAGAGACGATATAGAGTCAAAATTGTCTATTGCAAATGACGAGCTCAAATCTCTGCATGAAGAGAGAAACTTACGAAATGAGGAAGCCGAGCAACTGAAAGCGGAAGCTAGTGAAAATAAACGAAGGTATGACGACACACTAGCTGCTCTCTTGGATTTAGGTAGAGAAAATCAAAGCCTACAAATTGAACAAGCCAAATTAATGGGCCGCAAATGGGCCGATGATAGCGAAGTAACTGGATGCCAAGCATGTGACAAGCAATTCACGCTGACGGTGCGAAAAGTAAGTGATGGCTTTTCCCTCTAACTCCCGCACTCCCTTATTTACGTTCTGAAAGCAGTAATGACACTTGTTATCTTCTCATTGCAGCACCATTGTCGCAATTGTGGCCAAATATTTTGCAACGAGTGCTCCACAAAGCAAGCTGCATTCGCCAATTACAAGAACAAAGTGCGTGTTTGTGACCCGTGCTTCCTTGAAATCAGCCAGGAAACAATTCCTTTGTAATTGACAACATGTCACCACCACCAAAAACGGTCACTCTAATCCTATACAATGTGGAAGCTAGAAGGCATCTTTATTTTGTGTAAATATGTATACCAGTATCTTATTTGGCCTCCAGCATTTATGTTTGCTCATCGCTGTCCATAGAGGTTATCATGAATAGTAATTTCTCGAATTCTGCCCATAAATCATGTTCGAAGCTGACACCTTTGTTGAGAGGAAAGTTAAACCGTAGAGGATGTCACATCTATTTATGAACCATTGATGTCATCGCGAAGAGCTGTATATTCACCGAGCCCAGGGTATCCCTCAATTTGCCGAAGTACTGTTCCTTTTTCGACATCCAACATGGCTGCCACTTTCCGTGTAGTGAAATTTTCCTTTCAATGGAGCATTAGCCATTAGCAGTTCTTTTTCCAAGCTTTTAGAAGCGCCATAAAGATTGCCCAACGAGGGGCCTAATGTACTGGGCAAACAAGGCGGCCCAGTGAACCATTGGCCGAATCGGGCCATTGGGTGTCTTAGTGTCAATAAGTAATGCATGGCACCAGATTTCTCAGATAGTTCTATAATTCTAGAAATGTCCGGCACAAATGTACACAAACGGCGACTTAACGATGACAAGGCCAGCCTTTAAGATGACCATTTCAGATGCTGTTCAGGCTAACGGTTTATTGTCGAACCTATACGTGTACTCTGGGAAGCCTTTGGGGACGAAATGTTGCCCTGATGACATGCACTACCCACCAGAGAAGGAGGAGGAGGAGGAGGAAGGACGAGAGGGAAGGAGTGAGTGAGAGAGATGTGCTCCATCCATCTCAATGTACACTTTCAATAAACTGTCATCAAGTTCCTTTGCAGGATGATGAGCACAGGGCTCGATATATCACCCTATGCAACCATACACACTGCTCAACGGTTTTATCCCTTAGTGATACTTCGCAAAAAGGAACCTTGAAAGGTCAAGTATTAGGCGAAGGTTAATTCTGGACACCGTGCCACAGTTATCATGTCCAGGTAGAATGTAATTTAGTAATCCGCTTACGACTGTGTCTCTCACTACAGACTCTGCGTAAGAACACAATGTCATCTTGTATTCGCTTTAAAATCCCTTTCTCTCTTCTCTCTCTCTCCCTCTCACAATTGCGCACGATTCCAAGCAAGGCCAAGTTTTTTGAACCGAGTAACCTAATGGACTGAAATCTAGTTTAGAGTCTAAATCACACAGCACTCAGAGGCTAGCTTGTCCCTCAAGTGAAACATTGAGCAATTGCAACAGAATCAGGTTATGCAATAATGACGACGAAAGCTTCCACATGAAGACCAAAATGAAGGCCTTTGAAAGTTCGATTTTGGCGCCGCTCGTGCAATGCCTTATCGAAGGCTAAATCATCATAATTTATCGCACACTTTCTCACCATTGTCCACTTATTAAACGTTTGATAATGTGCGTGTCAATGACATCATTACACAATGGCTCGAGTGAGGAGGAGAGCGAGAGGAGGAAGGGAAAGAGGGACCCAAAGTTCCCTTTCATAAGCAGAGCAGAGAGATGTCTCTCGGGACTCTAGCTATGATGACCATTGAGCTGGAGACACTCCATATATCACTGCGCAAATTATTATCATCTATTACTTGTTTATGGAAAGAAATAATTGCATACAAAGAGTAAACACACATCACATTCAGCTGTTGGGCAATATTTCACTGCGCTGTGAGTTGCATGAAATATGTGCCCTTAGATAATACTATCAAAATGTTTTCCAACCTATTTCATCTTCCACAACAATAAATCTTAGTGGTTAGTTTGACTTAGTAGTTGTTGAACTTGCCTGAACATCCAACCGGAAAAGGAAGCAGTAAAAGGTGAGCAAGATGGAGAGAGCGAAAGGGCAGGAGGGAGAGAGGGAGGGAGAGAACGAGAGCTGGTTGCTCCGCGACAAGATACTCTGTGCGTAGCTAGCCAGTAAGCGAAGGGAAAGGGAAACATTCTCTTGGGAATTGAATGACTATGTATGGCTATTGTGCAGGTAAGCTCACTGTCTCCAATTGCCTCCGAGGCACAGAAAATATATATACATGACATGTTACATTACGCTAGCGTGTACATTTGACACCCTATCGGAAATTCTATAAGAGAGAGTATAGACTCGTTACACTTTCCCTTTCAATGAACTTTTCGTTTTCCGTCTCGCACATTTTTATAAAAGAATACGACACGTGCAACTCGAACTATGGCTTGCTCACTGCGAAGGCGGTAGAATACTGTTCTCCGAAAGAGAGGAGAAAGGGAGAGGGAGAGAGAGAGAGCAAAGGTGCTCTTGCCTATAGCTTACCAATTTTGTTTGCATTACAGTCTGACTGCTCTATAGAAATTTCGAAGCTTACAACGAGAAATCAAATAAAAGGAATTTCTCTCTTCCCTCCGCTCTCTCTCTCTCTTTTCCTCTCTCCCTCTCTCCCTCTCTCCCACTGTCTCTCTTTCCGCGTTTTCCTTTTCTACTTCCGTGCATCGCTCAGCGGCTAGGTATTGAAGTATACAATGGAAAAGCTACTTGAGTCGTTCGATCGGTATATAACGATGCCATTCCCTGCTACAGCACACTCCAAAGTTTTGGTATTCAGGGAAAATCTTTTGAGACATATATCTATATATGTATATATATGGCATATAAAGGTTTCAGTTTATGATTCCGAATGCCGAACAGTGATGCACACATTTCTCCAATATCACACCTCAGTGTCAGTTATATGTTAACGTTTTTCTACGCCTCCCTTCCAGCGTGCTGTGAGTGATTTCAGCTGCGACTCTTTTCGCCAATCTTGCTCCGCCATACCTTAATCCAGTTGCTGAAATCATCTTTCACGTTTCTAAACCCGACTCGTGACATCAGAGATCGAAACTCAGTACCTTTCGACTTTTTTTCTTTCGCAACCATGGCCGGATAATTTGAGCCTTGCTCCAACTTTTCAGCGTAATTGCGTTGCAGTTTGTTTGATTGCTTCCCTCGCAAAGCCGCTCTGACTCTGTTCGAGATTAATCACACAGATTTCGCTGCGAAAATCCAACATGGCCGCCGGGTTGTCTGACAGTGCAACCCAAGGTCCAAGAAAATGACCAAAGGACAAGATAAGATGTTCTTATTTCACTTTACTTTCACATGAAACAGTCGTAATATTTCACTTAGATGGCCCCTTAGTCTTCTTTTTCATTCGATTCGGTTCCCCAGACATGAGAAATGCATCCGCCATCTTGCGCGATGCCATGAAAGGTAGCCCGAGGGCGAGAGACCCATCACATTCACGAGAAGTTTTCAAGTTTCCCTTTCAAAATGGTGGCCCGCTACTTGGTCCCTGGAAAGTGGGCCCGAAGTTCTTTTCACTGGCCATTTATCATATTCGAATTCGTCTTTTCACAGACATGGAATATTCAGCAATGAGCATGTCATGAATACCTATGAATGGTATGTCAGTGATCAGTGTCACGTCCATGTAAATTCAGCCCTTCGCCTAGGAGTCTACTTACTTCGACGTGACATACTGAAAGAAGTTTCGAATTTCCTTTAAGTATCCTTCGCAGCTCTGATAGAGCTAAAGAGTGTTGAGAAACTTTCTTATCACGCTTCCCTTAATATTGTTGGCAAATCGAAGTTTACCTTTGGCTGCGCATGCGCCAGCTCTGGTTGGCGCCTCTGCGACTTCTTCGCTCTCTTCCTCTCGTCTCTCGCTCTCTTTCTCTCCATTCCAAGTTGTTTCGAGCTCTCGGACAGCTCTGAACATTTTGAACATTGTCTCCTCAGCGGTGAAACTAATCAAACGACTCTGACAATGTGCTTTGTCATGCCGACCAATGTGTCCAGTGTGTTGTTCGTGATATTATTCGACAAACTTTGTACATTCACAACAATGTTCTAATTCGAGCAGAGTCCACTGAACACTGGTGACCTGCTGTTGAACATTCTATGGTCAGTTGGGTTCACAGGTTCAATTTAATTAGTGACTTAGATTGTGTGATTACTTTATAGAACGTTACGTGCCGTATTCGAGTGAGTTTCCAAGTCGACATAATGATATCTCTTCAACATTATTACTCTTATAGCAAATAGAAAAAGAGGAAAACTGAGTTATAGGACTTTTCCTTCGTTTACTTTACTTCCTTCCTGTTGCACTTTAACAAATTTCCAAGTGAACGATTTCTCTCTTACTCCTTTTTTTCGCTCTCCCCCTCTCTCCCTCTCGCTCTCTTCTCCATCTTCTCTCCCTCTGTCACTTCTTCCGGTGGATTCGATTCAAGTAAGCTCAGTGTTTTATAAGTGCAGATAAAACTTGAAATGAGTGAGGTCGCGAAAGGAAGGGAGAGAGAGGGAGAGAGAGAAGAATAAAAAAGGAGAAGGGAAAAAGAGAGGGAGAGGAAGATAGAGGAAAGGTTCTCTCGGAGTCGCCGGCTTAATCTATCTATCGAACCTGTCGTGTAAGGTGTCCTCGTTAGCACATTAATGACTGTCGAAGTCAACTTCTTGAGGACATTCCTTTGACTTGTCTAGCGAACTGTTCATGTGTGTAGTTAGTTCTATCTCGAGTCAATTATTTGGCATCACAAAGGAAGCGATGGTCATTCAGGGGAAGGCTCCCCTTTCTCTTTGCCAGCCCTTCAGGTGTCACTTCCTTTACGCCACACTTAACATAGACGTATATTGGGAAGAAAGGGGACCCAGAATGAGACTAGCTGAGAAATGAGAGAGGGAAGAGGAGAGGGGAGAGGAAGGGAGAGAGAATTGAAAAGTGCTTTTCCACTGGCTGTAAAGGCTGAACAATGTGGACATCAAGTTGACGGACCCTTTTGTACACTGTTCGATCAGAGTGGCCTAAAGAACTGGGAAACTTCTTCGGTCAATGATATTCAGGGAAGAAAGGAACCCAGTGGAAAGAGAGAGAGGAGAGGAAAAAGAGACAAGAGGGAGAGGGAGAGGGAGACAAGTGAAGCGGACATTAAATAAAAGTCTAACTACTGGGAAGCCGCGAGTCATTCGTGCTTCAGAGAACATCATCACGGTTCGAAGCAAGACAAAGGCCAAAATGAAAAGAAGACCTGGCTAAGGGGGAGAGAGGAGAGGGGAGAGGGGAGAGAAAGAACCCTTATCACTGTCGAGTTCTAACCCTAGTACATGCTGGTGTTCAGATGGAGTCAAGGCTAAACCAGCTTCCGAAACGTACCAGGTCACTTAGTTCTGGGTTCAGATAAACCCGAATAGCTGGCACCTGTAGAGCGGTCTGTTCTCTAGGACATTGAGATTAATCGACGTTCGCTCCAAGGAATGTCTAATTGAACATTGGCCAGAATGGGATTCCCGTCTAACGAATCCTCATTCGAAGGCTCTCTGTGTGCGTAAATTGTCATTTCGAGCCCGAATGCAAATTCCACACATCGTCGAACTGTCAAACATTGGCCAAGTTTGCCGCCGGTTATTTATTTGTCGAGTACTTTAGAACTGTTCAATTTTCAGCCACGTGTGCGCTTTCTCTGTTCCACCGGAAACGGTGTGCAGTGTTCTACACAAACGGTCCCCTAGTTGTAATTGAATAGAGCGAACGGCGAGCGGAAATAGAAAAATGACCCACTGATGGCTTTCCTGTCGCACTCAATCCTCGAGTCTTGAACTGTTCGATGAGCGGCTATTTTCGATCCTTGCTCTCGACGAAATGAATGGAATCTGCAATGGACAGCCAATGGGGACCAATAGCAGCAATTTGGTCAAATTCTTATTCTTAAGTCATCAGGCCACAGCAAAGTGACAGTAAAGAAAGAGAGGGAGAGAGAGAGAACGATTTGCTTTCTCGGCTTCCTTTGGTCGATCAATATAACTGTAATGTGCCGGACATACAAAGGATGACTAGAAGAGGGAGAGGGAGAGAGAGGGAAGGAAATCTGACCATGGTCATTTCTTTCATAGATTTCCTACGGACAATCCACTCCTACTCGACTAGGAACAAGCCAAGTGTATGTGCTAGACCGAGGGGAAGAGAGGAAAGAGGAAGGAAGGGAGAGAGAGACGAATTGATGAAAGGTGTCATCATGCTATAGGTTCGACCGCTTGAGAAGCTATGTCAGTATTGCATTCTATCTCTTTCCTCTCCTCTCCGCCCTCACCATCACTCTATCTGTCTCTCTAAATAACCATTTTCCTTTTCCGTCACTTGTCTCGCATATTTTGTCACACACAGGTTCCCATCCATCAGTGGCACCGATGTTAGGTGAACATATTGCCCTCACCATGGTTGACATGATGCATTTTTAGTCGGCGGCCATCTTTGCACAGCCAAAGGGCAAACCTGTCCCGTGGAACTGTAATGAGAGACAGAGAGCAAAGTGCAAGGGCAACAAAATCGAATCAGCCATCTTGAGCCAGCCTAAGCCAACACTCGAGGCTTAACTCAGTGTCTGTGTGCGTGCGTGTGTGTGTGTTCGATAGAACATGTCCACCAGCACCATGTCGAACTTGGACAGTTTGGTGAATGCCAGCTACACAACAATCGGCTCAGTGGGACAGAATGAGTATGACGAAAGTAGTAAAGCCTTGTTAGACAATGCCCTGCTCGGAGCCCTTCTACTGGCCATTCCGTGCAGTGCCATAATGATGTTCACCATAGTCGGCAACATACTGGTCATCGTCTCTGTCTTCAACTACAAGCCGCTGCGCAATGTGCAGAACATGTACCTGGTGTCCCTGGCGGTGGCGGACATCACGGTGGCCCTGTTTGTGATGCCCTTCAATGTGACCTACAGCATCATGGGCCGCTGGATTTTCGGCCTCACCGTGTGCAAGATGTGGCTCACCTCGGACGTCCTGTGCTGCACGGCCTCCATCTTGAACCTGTCCGCCATTGCCCTGGACCGGTATCAGGCCATCCATGACCCCATTAATTATGCCCAGAAACGGACTTTGCAGCGTGTCCTGACTATGATAGTGCTAATTTGGCTAATTTCGGCCCTGATTTCCATTCCGCCCCTACTGGGCTGGAACGATTGGCCCGATGACTTCAATGAGGACACGCCGTGCATGCTAACCCAGGAGCGAGGTTATGTAATTTATTCCTCGTCAGGCTCCTTCTTCATTCCTCTCATCATTATGACCGTTGTCTATGTCAAGATATTCATTGCGACGCGACGGCGACTGCGCGAACGGGCCAAGGCCACCTCGAGCAAAATGAGCGTACGGGTCAACCGGGTCCCGGTGCCCTCGTCCTCGGACATTGTCCAGCGGGCTTCCAGTTCGAGTGACAATGGCGTCACCGATGGCGGCCCAGTGACGGGCATCGGGAACAACAACATCACCAGCGTGGCCGAGCACTCGGACTCCAGCAATGAACCGGACTCGCCGTCCGAGTACGTCACCGAGGTCAGCCGGGTGGCCACCAATTCGAGCCGCAACCTGGACACCGAGCCGTTGGCCATTTGCGAGACCAACTTGTCGGAAGCGGTCAAGACCATTGCCCCCAGTCCGATGACCCTGACGCCGGCCAGTGTGGCCGGCAAGCCAAAGAAAAAGGTGACCCACAATCCCAGTGTCCAGGTTCACGGGGACAGCAAGCAGGACAAGCGAAAGAAAAGTTCTAATAGAACAGAACCAAGTTCGGTAGTTAAACAGTACTGGGAAGAGAAGCAACGAATCTCATTATCTCGCGAACGAAAGGCAGCCCAGGTTCTAGGCATCGTAATGGGTGTCTTCGTCGCTTGTTGGCTGCCATTTTTTCTCATGTACGTCATCGTTCCTTTCTGTGATGATGGCCAGTGTCCCATACCAAGATGGCTGGAAAACTTCATCACGTGGCTCGGCTATGTCAACTCGGCCCTTAATCCAATTATCTACACCATATTCAACATGGACTTCCGTAAGGCCTTCCAGAGAATACTTTGCTGTTGGGATAATAAGCGGCAACTCAGTTCGACGGGCCGAAGGAGACCAAGGTGAACAGTTCAGCCAGGTTCGAACCCTTCCTTTAGTGACGGGCGAGTTTTCGGCACTCAGAGTTCTTTTCCCCGGTTGCCAGTTGTGTGCGTCATGGATGTGCATGTGGTGCTAAAAAGCAAGGACAACATATACGAACTTTTATCTCTCCCTCTCTGTCTCTCTCTCTCTCTCCCTCCCTCTCAGAGTGATGCCCGTATGAGACGAACATGTCTGAACTGAATGTTACACTGACTGTGAACATACATTGGAAGCAAATTAAACGCATCTCTGAACACTTCCAACTGCCAGTTCTAACTGACTCATCTCTCATCTTTAGTCTTTGCGTTAGCTCTTCTTTCCTCTCTCGCTCTCTCGCTCTCACCCTCTCCTTCCCGCTTTCTTCCTCTACTTTTTTCGCCTCTTCCTACTTTTCCTTTACGCACCATTTGATGGTAAACTGTTCTTGAAGCACACAGAAAGTACTCGTTTCCCTCAAGTTCTCCGAACAGTTCGAGTGGTTTGATTCAAGTCAACGTTGTTTGCTTTTCAATTGACTCGAAGTTCAATTGCAAGAGCGACACAGAAAGAAAGAGACGGAGAGGGAGAGGAAAGAGAGAACGAGAGGGAGAGAAAGAGTGACATGATGAAAGAGTGGCGCAAAAAAGCAGGAGCCAAAGAAGTGAATCAAGTCACAACCAACCGGATTTAGTGTCGGCGGAGAGACAGTGACATGTGTCGCACCATTAAACATATTATCTTTCGATCATGTAATAGTTATATCGTTCAAGAGGTGTATCAACTTGATTTGGCAATAAAAAGAAACCTAAATCCCATGACCAGTGGACTGCAAGCTACGTATAGACAAACTTATTAAGAACCGTTCTATTAGAACAGTTCAATGGCGACCCATTGAGACGGAGGTTTGATGCGACGAAGCTTAGTGCTTCGAGACATGAAATCCATTACGTAGACCATACCTAAGGGCTATGTGTATGTGTGTGTGTGTGTTGCTATGAGATACACGAGAGAAAGCTGCCTTGCGAAATGAAGATATGATGAGGCTAGAAAAAGTCTTACTCATACATGCAGCTTTGTCCGCTGGACCCCGTGGTGATCGAGATGAAGAAGCCAGAGACGGAGAGAGAGGGAGAGAGATCTTGAGAAGAGAAAGGAAAGAGAGGGAGAGGAAGTGATGAACCTGGCCAGAGTATTGGTCAACAACAATCTATGGCCTGGGTCATATTTCATTCCCTGCTGGGGTCCTTGGTATGAGGAGAAGCGACACTTGGGCTATGGACTTATATTTGACTTTGTCGATTCTTGGAGGAGCTTGAAGGCATTCAATTAGCAAAAAGAAGAAAAAACAATATACAGCTGGGCATGTCGTGTACATTGTTCCACAGTAGTAGTAACAGTCACGGGTATTGACGTTCATATTTGTACTTTTAGTTAAGGACGTGACTGGTGGAGATTTATTGAAATGTTTCACCATTTGCATTGCAAGTGAAGCGGTGTCACAGGGAAACAAAAGGGACCAATCATAAATCAAATATATACACAGAACACTGTTCTGTCTCTCTTCTCTTTCTCTCCTTTCCCCTTTTCCCCTCTTCTCTTCTCCTTTCTTTCTCACTCTATTCCCTTTGGAAAGTAAATTTTACGATGTTTCCACATGGAAATCTGGCCAGCATTCTTTTCACGCCGTTATCTCGTGACTGTGCTATGTTTCTTCGATGTCTATAATACAGTGCATATATATTAAAATTGTAGCCCGCTGAAAAATTAGCTCAATCTTATTCTAAATTTTTCAGGCAAGCTTTCGCTGACTACTGAAAACTTTTCGAGCACATCGACTTTTCCAGTAATGTTTATATTCATAGCATAAAGACTAGAATAATGTATGGCATTGCATTATTCCAGCTTCAACCGACTTTGCAATATTTACGTTTCTCTCGTGATATTTTCACATTGAAAACCGTCAAAATGAAATTCATCGCGTTGACGAAATTTGTTATTTATATGCGCACTAATGAAACGGTCCCTCAGTCCATTCTTGCGTTAGTCGGACTGATTCATCTTCAATGTTGTTCCTCATTAATTAGGAAACATGTAACTTCTCGCCTCGAGTAGTTTGCCAAGCTCTGGCCAGACTGAAATATAGATGAGTTGTAATTGCTTTCAGGCAAGCTAATTTGATGTATGTAGCTGAAAAAGGGAAGAAAAAGATGGAATGGCACGACACTAAAGCTGCTTTCATGGCGAAGCTGCGAGTATGAATGGTCCAGTGTTCAAGTTTACAATTCAAATAACTGTCGCGAAATGGAAGCTAGTGCCTACTGAATAAGGCATGCTAGTACATTTGTTATTTCGAAGCATATACCGGAAGGCCTTCATGGCCACGAAGCTTGCACAGGGCGAAGACATGTGAGATACAGAGTAAAGCGAGGAAAGAGGATTTAAATGGGAAGTGTTCACTATGTAAATTACTTTACACCGTCACGCAATCATGGAGACGGCAATGGCACTAGCTGAAAAGTTTCTAGTTCTCCAATTCGACATCTTTATCTACATAACGCAAAACCCACTTGCCCTTGTTTTACATCAAACGGAAAAGCCATCTAAATCTGCTTGTTTAAACACTGATCCTCATTTGGGCGCCATTTTGCTTCCACTTGAGCTTCCTGTCATCGGGTGTCACAGCTGCCATGGAAGTGGTCCGCCTGACTAATTGCTGTTTGTCTTGACTAAACACGAAAGTTGACGGCAAGCCTGTGAATGCAGAAAAGTGATATGAAGATGGTCTCGAGGCTGGACTCATTTGTCAAAATTAGTGTCTCATTCGGATACGACTTGTTCGTCTAGATGTTCTCAGTTTTCTCGGTGGAAGCATATTATATGTTGATACTTGACTCTGTTGCATAGCATAATATAATATCAGGTTTTTGCATCCCCATGAATAATGCAACGTTGGAAGGAAGGTAGAAGCCCACTCATTCTGGAAAATCGAGATACATCTATTTCTGTTTTATATGGAAAAACGCGCCGCGTTTTGAACATCAAATTGTACTCTTATCATTGCGAGAGGAAGAGTCTAGATAGTAGCTTAAAGAAACCGAATATGCACTTGCGAGTTTCAACTTGAACAGTTGATGCGGAGCATAAAGCTTGCTGGGATGTTCATGGATTGCAGTGCATCAAGCCTGATCACTGAGGCTTTGTCTTTAGGCCTATAAATAGGAAAAGTTTCAGCGTACCTTCATATGTACTACGGCAATGTGTAGAAACTCGAGCCATGCCGAGAGAGTACTAAGGGAACAGTTCGTTAATGTTTGACATGCTTTCCTTAATGAACCTTTAATTATCGCTAACTGATCAGTTTCATGCATCTTGGAGACTAACTCGAGGGTGTCTGAATAATTTATTATGCTTGAAGAGAGGGAGAAAGAGGGAGAGGGAGAGAGAGAGAACACACATGAACTTCACTTGCGGCCATTTTCGGTGAGTTCTTCAAGTTTCCACCACTAAGAGCAGGTATACTTAATTACGTTCTAGAACTGACTTCTCTGATCACTTCCGTGAAGTGCTGACAACAAGTGCTCTTGCCAACTGGCTGTTGATTTTACACGTTATGTGCACACGTGAGTGTCACCAATCACGAGGCAAGTTGTGGAGAGCGAAAATGACGAGAGCGAGAGAGAGAGATAGAGAGAGAGAGCATGAAAAGTTCTAGCAGTTTGCTTCACAGTTCTCTCACTGGACCGTGGGATGTTCTTCTCTCTAATTCCGATGCTAATTAGCTATGACTAGGAGAGAATGTTCATGACTACTCTCTTTCATCGTGCGCCATTCGTGGCCTCAGTCACGTCTTTCGAAAGTGAACTGTTCCAACAAAGAATGAACTTACGTGCTGCGCATTGTAAATGCAGCGCAGAGCTAACCTAACAAGATCCAAAGCTTACCGTAATAACACGTGGTCATAAAACATTGATTGTTAGGCCTCCTTGCTGCAGCTTTCCCAGCACTGTAAGACGGCGTGTATCCTTTATTACCTGTACCTCGGCATCCAGAGGTAGACCCACCAGAGCGCCCTTCACCCCTCTGGGGACCGTATAGTCAGTGCGCTTACTTATTCTCCAGTTCCTCTCTAGTTCCTTTTATCCCTTTCTGCTCCTCTGGAGCGTACACAGTTTTGTTTAGCCTCCTTCTTTTCATACACCATACCTGTCCATAGCAAACAGGTCCATTTAGCAAATCTGAAGGACCCTTACACGTGTAGTACATTAGCGAGAAATGAATTTGCTGTTACCTTGGGCTCTATGTGCGGTAATATCACTCACGCTTTCAGGGTGACATTTTTTCCAACTTTTCTTTGCTGCCCCAGCTTGCTCAGCTGCTTAGGTGCGGAAATGTCTTTTCTATGCGTAATATTTAAACTTTTATCCTGTGTGCATAAATTTCGTCACTAGTAGTGACTCCCTGCCGAAGCTTCAAGACTGCCAAAGGTCAACGACTTGGCCCACCATGTCGTGCCCAGACAGGCCCACCATGACGACAGGCTCCGTTTTATCGACATAGCTGACAGGGACACTCACGGGCCAATTTGTGTCCTGGCTCGAAATCATCGTCGCATACTCTTATTGCCGCAAATTAGATGTCACGACAATGTGGCACATTCTTGGAAACTATAAAAAGCTGGGCTACGCCAGTGGCACGGAAACATTATTCATAACGATGTCACGGCACTTGAATGTTCAAAAAAAAGAGAAAGACTATGACGGTGATGAGCACTTGAGCACAATGGCGGAGAGGCTCATTATTGCAACATTTCGCTGAAAATACCGTACATAATGGCTTGTAAATTCCATTCTTAATGGACAACTCTCCGAGCTATGCCTTGCCTTTCATCCCCTTGATGTCAATTTTTGGACAAGAACTTGCAATGCAATAAAACAACAGTCGCCATGGCAACTAATCTGATTAAGTTCGTTTTCCACTAACAAGATAACTTCCTCCCTGTTCAGTTCGATAACTCTGTGGCCGAATCTACGTAAGGTTCAAATATATGCGGAAGACATTAGAGTGTAAAGTGTGAATCAACGCACCGTTAAAGGGAGAGGAACTTGCGGCGCATTCTGAGCAACTGGCTTTCAGGGAGGAGAGGGGAAGCAAAGGAGGAGAGGGGAGAGAGGGAGGAAAGAGAAATGATAAAGAAGTTAATAATGTGAGCTTAATATTGAGTCAAGTCAACTACGTGCTCATTGCGTAACTGGGATGCGCACGTGAATTGAGGAAAGCCGTCAAAGTTCGTTACGTTGTCTCAACTGAGACTGATGCGAGCTAAATTTAAACCCTGAGCGGGATTGCAATCAAAGGGAAACCGAACAGTCACGGGGACCGTTTCGTTAGAAAACTTTGCTCCGCTCGCTCAAGTAACCCCGCTAGGCAGAGGCTTCCTATGAACCTTTTTTGCTAAGACACTCATTAAGTGCAGATTAGAAGACACGTGTCTCGGAACATTTCATTACTCTGTAATTGGATGCAGTGTAGTAAAAAGAGAAAGACACGAGCTGCTTTGTTTCAAAGTTTACACCAACGCCATCTTAAACAAACTTAGGACATACACTTCGAGAGCACGAACAGAACACGAGCCGAAGCTGTACAAGGAAACAAGAGTGTTATAAACACAAAAAAACAATCAAAATCCACAGCTCGTGTCGGCGAAGGTTTGCGTTTCAAAGTAGAACTGTAATCGATTTTAGCGGCGAACATGAGTCTCGCATAGAGAGGAAGGGGAAAGAGAGGGTGAGCAAGAGGGAGAGAGAGATGAGAGATGGCAAAGAACGCTTATGGCCACTATTGCCCGGAACCAAAAAATCTCGGCCCTAACTGTTCAAAGTTGTGCAAACAGTATCGTGAGGAAGAAAAGGTTCTTGTCAGCATTTATACACAACGCATCGTCTTCCGGTTCTTAAGAGCTTATTTCCTGTAACTTTAAAGTCTTGTTCGTACTTTCGAGGTTGTACATTGTTTGCCGCTTATCACGAACTACGGCGTAGAGAACTTTGTTCTCGAAAATACGAATCGTAATTCGAGGACACATCGTGACGGGACATAATATGTTGCATTTCACATTATCGTCCATCTTGGCCATCCCAGATGTTTGGCACATACAAGTATGACCTTGCTGAATTGGCGCCATTTTGAACCATTATGTTGTTCCAAAGTGTACATTAGGACACTATGACCATCCATTTCGACGGATTAGCCGGTCAGGAGAAAAAGAGCGAGAGAGGGAGAGAGCGCTCTTCAACAAGAACCTTGTCCAAGGTTCTCAACTCGAAGCTGAACAGATAATTCGAGCCAATGACGAGATTACGCAATGTTGGCCTTGGAGGCCCACTGCCCAGTTGAGTAGCCCAGTTGGCCGCCTACCAGTGGCACTGATCTTTGAAGCAGTCCGTAAACAAGATGAATCGGCAGTCGTGAGGAAGACTTACGCGAAGACCATTTCCAGGCGCGACACGTGGCACTAAATCAAAACTGGTTTCGAACACTTTACTTTGCATTGTAAAATATGCGATAATTTACTATTTCATAGATTTTTTCTTTTTGCAAAATACATTAGAAGATAAACTGATAGATATATATATTATGTAATATGCGAACATCCTTTATATAACAAAAATCAATATATCTTTTTCAAGAGGAAACCTTTTTGTTCGGCTTACGCAATACATAATCTTCAGATAGAACTATTTTTGTTTTCTTTGTTAGAGAAACCAGGTTTAGAAGTTCTGTGACTAGATTTTAATCAGATTCATTTCCTGTTTTGAAATTCCTGAGCAGCTTCGGGAAACAGTTTTTCAAAGGGTTGCCAATGCTTGCTTTGAGAATCGCACCAATTAGGACGTGAATCGAGAAAGTGTCGCATTTCAAAAAAAAAACATTTGGCGACTTTGAACTGTTCAATTTTGTCGGCCTAGTAGAAGTCAAGTACAAAATTGTGCCCATTATTTGTCGGCCAGACAGCGCCATCTGCCGGCAGGAAGTAGAACCATTTTGAATGGCAGCTCAATTTGATTGTGTGCCGTTGGCTGAGAGTGAGAGAAGCTCGCTTTTTACTTCCGGATCCAGTTTGACCTTCTATCTCTCCTTCTTGCTCTCCCGCTTGCCTCCGCCTCCCTTTGCTCTGCCTTTAACGAGAGTTTGGGTCAGTCAACTGATTGTTCGCATTTTTCACAATCTTTTCCAAATGGACTGAAGTTCAGTTTTTCTCCCTCTCTTGCCGTAACTTCCGTTTAGGCAAGTGCAGGAAATTAAGTAAACCAAATACTTGAAGGCAGCCATCTTGCAATCACGTGTCCCAGCGACTAGACCAAAGATAAAAACAAAACAAACAAAAACAAAATCCGAAGGTCTCTGCGTCCTGATTGGTCCACTGTCGTCGTCTCCTCTCTTGCTACTCAATTTTCGTTTTCTTCTTTTTCTAAACGGGTGATACTTCCTCTTTCATGGACAAGGAATTTGTGTGTATATCCACCAAGCTGGTTGTGTGTGTCTCTCTCTTTCTTCGAAAAAAGTGAACAAAAAGGCTAAAGTGTCACGCTTCAGGTGACACAGTCAAACAAAATGGAAGGCGGCGGCGTCGGGGGTGGCAATGGCGGCGATGAGTTAACGGTGGTGACACCGGAAGATGGCGGCAAAAAGGACACCCCGGCCGGTCCAAAGGTGATCTTGATGCCCTCCTTGTCCAGGTCACGTTCAATGCGCTTCAGTGTATTGCAAATCAACACCGACCTGAGCAGTCGCGGGTCCGGTGTCTGTCGGTAGCGGTTCAACTTGCCCATGCTCACATTGAACATTATTTGCCGTAGTCGAGTGTAGGACATTTGACCTTTGGAAGGCGACTGTGATTGGCTCGAAGCACTGGACAGCTGGGTCAGAGTGATGGTGCCACCGTCCTCGTCGTCAGTGTCAGTGGAAGGACACTTGGTGATGGTGTCGGAGGAAGCTTCGGTGCACGAGTCATCACTGGCCTGACACAGGGTACAATTTGTGGGACAATTGGTCGTCAGCTGTTCCAGCAACTGGTCAGTGGTGGGACTGGATAGGTGGTCACTGTCACTGTCATCGTCCGAGTGGTCGTTAACAACGTCAACAATGTGATGGTGATGATGAGACGAATGATGGTTCGACGAGCCTAGTTCTATCTGTTCAACTTCTAGTTCGGTAAATTTGCGCTTTAAACCACGATTTGCTTGTCCTCCTTCGGTGATCATCTTTGTCACATGCCTGCCAACAACAAGTTTAGGGGACACATTTAACGATTTGCAGCAATTAAGATAGCAGAACAGAGCGAACTACGGATGGTCTTGACATAGGCCTTGAAAATGCAGAAACAATTTCCCGCTGAGGGCAAAAAATGGCGCCAAATATGAAAGGGAGAGAGAGAGATATCGGTGTGCAACGGAACAAATGTGTGCACTTGCAAATTGTAAACAAGAATCAGCTCACAGAGTCTCTCCGCTATCTGAGGCGCAGTAAATTGAGAACACAATGAAACGAACTACAACTAACGCAAACGCTGTCGAACGAAGGTAGCTGGAGAGGGAGCGAGAGAGAGAGAGAGGCAGAGGGGAGAGAGAGAGAGACGCAACGTCAGAGTTGCTCTCGCCCCAGAAACGGGCGAACACAGTGAAAATGGGTCGCAGTCTCTCTCTCCCTCACTCGCGCGTTCTCTCTCCTCTCCCCCTCTCTCCTCCAGCTCCTGCTGTAGCTGCTAGATTTGCTTGACGTAGTTGCCATTCAAGTTTGCATCATGGCCATGCCTTCCTCCTCGCAAATATATACACTCTGCTCAAGACAACATAGCTATGCAATTGCAACCAGCTCCGACAACTGGCTCTCTCTCTCTCTCCTCTCTCTCTCCCTCCTCGCCTTCACCAGCAACATAACCGAAACGGGATCTTCAAGAAGCTGGTTTGTGCTCAATACTTGTTCCCTCTCTTTCTTAAATTCAACCAGCTTTGAAATGGGTCAACCCAGACAACCAGCAAACAACAGCTTCTCTCTCGCTGTCTCTCTCCTCTCCTCTCTCTCCCCCTCTTGCTCTATCTCTTTCCTTCCGTGCCAAACCCTTTCCTGTAAGTGCCTGCAGAGTAACTAGACAAATTTTCATCTAATTACACCATCAACACAATTCTGGAAACAAGGTTCTCAAAGGCCTTGGAGCACAATTTGCGCCAAATCACAATCGAATCAACTGGACAGTTCTAAAAGCGTTTGCGCTTAGTTTTCCGGCTTCGCATCTGTCTCTCCCTCTTTTTCTCGTTTTCTCCTCTCCTCTCTCTCTCTCCCAGTCGCGAGTATCAGCCTCATTAGTCAGTGAAGGGAGTGAAAATTTTCCGCTTCAAATTTTGCAACTTTCGGCATCCTACAAAGACGATGACAAAAAAATTAGAATTTAATAAGAGCATTTCAAAATGGATGCCGCTTGTGGAAGATACACCAGTTGCTGACTCAGCTTTAGTCGACTACATTTCGTCAGAAAGTCAGAATGCAGTCACAAAGGCGGCATCATGGTCGTCGTGGACACGGATCGATATCAACCTTCCCTGTTCTCAAATTCGCAGTCCCGCTCTTTCCTCATCCCTCTCCCTTGCTCTCTTCTCTCTCGTCTCTCTTCTCTCGCTCTCTCACCCTGCCTCCCTCTTTCCTCTCTCTCTCTCGTTCACTCTCCTCAGGCTCAACTTGCGGGGCAACTTTGGCTCCTCTCCAACTCCTCACTTTGCTGCCTCTCTCTCTCTCGCTCTCTCTCTCTCCTCTCCAAAATCTCCTCTTTCCCTCTGTCGTGTCCACTATTGCCATCAGGTTGAACGACCGAAACGAGACCAGGTCCGGGGATTTCTCCGGTCTTTCCGTCTCTCTCCTCCAAATCCATCTTTGTCTCTCCTTCCTCCTCTCGATCCCCTTCCCTCTCCTCTCCTCTCGGCCCTCTTGAATGGCGACAGAGAGGGGCAACAACAAAGCGAGGGCCTTACCGGGACTGGAGAGAAAGCTGACAGAATGACGATGAAAGGGTAGCCACAGCACTTGCTTTAATGTAAATCCGTTCCACTAGTCACACAAAGGAATTAACGTAACTGTCAAGTACAAATGGCGAATGAGAAAGGGAAATATTATGTAATCACTCAACATGTACACAAAATGAAATTCTAAATCTAGTTTACTTTAAAAAGTAGAAGAGAGAAAATCAAAAAGCAACTTGTTTCAACCTTTGGCGCATGTTAAATAAAAGCTAAGCCAACTACTACTCACTGCTGAGCGTGTTGTGTGGAGCGAGGGGAGAGGGGAGAGCAGGGGAGGGAGGAGGGAGAGAGAGAGAGCGAGAGGAGAGAGCGAAGGTACGAGTAGAGATCCGCCTGACTAGCCAATGACCCCTCAGCTAGTGGCGACGCCTGGACTATTCACTCTGT